>ML058433.1:8624688-9824688 GCA_003013855.2 Liriodendron chinense
TACCTGTTTTGAACTTTGATTAGTTTCTATCACGTGCTACGATAATGACATGTTCTTTTCTGGATTTTCTTTGAATTTGAATGCTGTATCTCATGTTAGTATCACTGATTTTTTGGATCATCCCCAGTTTTTAGCTGTTGTCTGCTTGAAGAGGTTCTTTAATTCTTATAGATAGAGAATGATCCTATGCGACTAACTTGAACCATATTATGGTGCAAATAAGTCATATTGGATATGTGGAGACTTCAGAATATTAATCTAGACTGTCCATCCAGTTCAACCCTTTCTCATGGGCCCTATGTGAAAATCGCATTGATAGGATGATCCTAAGAATCCAATCAGTGGTGCTTTTGTTATAGCATACATTCATCGGATAAAAAAGATACGTGAGAGAAGTAATCAAGTGTGGAGTTCAGCAGATGCATTGCCTGGTTTGACGGCTGGCTCTTTTATGCAGTAACTTATCTGGACCTCCATTCTGCAAGCCATTAACGAGAAGATCAACTCATCCAATTAATGTTATTTTTGGTTCACTGCTCATGAATAGAGAGTCGGACTGGATGAACGGCCGCCAATATCTATGATTGTACCACCCATGAGTCCAATATAAACTCATTTGCAAACCATAATATGGTGCAAACTAGTCATGTAAGCTCTAGCTGAGAAACGTTGTTCTTCTGCTTTGATGTCCCTTGATTTCAAAAATTGCTCCTGGTACTAGCTTTCCGAAAAAGTTATGCAGTTCCACTACACTTCTTCATGGATGACTATTCACTGAAACTGTCTTTATTTACATTGCAGAAGAAGACAAATATGTGGTTTTTGTGTCAGGACTCAGTGTTGGGAGCAGCAAGTCTAACCCTCTTCAATTCCAGCTTCTTGTAGACCATATTACAGGACATTTGGGTGATGAGAAGGTGTTCTATTTTGCAGTCTTTTTAATTGTATGGATGATTTCACTTCAAAGCTACTTCAATGTGAGTTACAATTGAGGTGTCAATTGAGCAGGAGCAAGATATTGCATCACAAATAGTTCATGTCGTTATTGCTGGAAACTCTGTTGAAATTCCACTTGGATTTCTGACTGGTCAGGTAACATGGTCATATATTTTGGCATGGAATGTCACAAGTTAGCTTTATTTCTTGAGATAAATCTTGATCTTACCCTATACGGTGCAAATTCATGATATTTGTATGATTCTTTCTGAGGGTACTTATTTACACCATAGTTCCAAAACCCGAAAACTCGACTTGACTCAATGCTCAGCTGGGTTCAGTTGACTAAAAAACTTGACCTGAATCAAATTGATATTTAATTATTGTAAATCGAAAATATTAGGAATGTAAGTAGACATTTAAAATAGGTATAACTTATAAGTAATATAGAATGTAACTCATGCCAATGACAAGGCAGATACCTCACTGCTTAGAGGGTGTTTCTTCCTTTGGTTGATGTTCGGGGTTTGAATCCCACTTCCACCATTTTTTATTTTTAATTGCTCAGGAGGTGAGTCACTCGGTTTGAGTCACGCTGAGTCATGTTGAGTTGACCGAGCCATTGAGTTGACTCGATGAGTCTCTCTGAGTCCAGGCTGAGTCAGGCCCAGTTCCGAGTTTCCCAGTGACTTGGCTAGGAATCTCACTGAGTTGCGCTGACTCGGCTGAATTTCGAGTCAAGTCAGAGAGTGTGGAACTATGATTTATACTTGTTGATGGAAATGAGTGTTTTTCTGAATCCATGCAGAGCCTGGCATCGAAGGATCAGTCCAAACTGTTTGAGCCAATCAAAGAGCTTGATATTTCATTAATACAGGTTGGCAGTCTTGAGCTTTACTACTTTGTGACGCATTTGATCCTCACGTAGCTTTCCTCTTATTTATCTCAGAGAGTTCTATTAAGTAGATTCAGTGTTTACAATCATTTACTTATTGTCTTGACTGTTGCATCGGGAAATTTTGCCTTGTCTGCAGCTTGTAGCAGCTATGCCCGTGGATATCATGCCAGGGCCTTGTGACCCAGCTAACTTCTCCTTACCTCAGCAGGTCTTTTCTCCGCACTTGGGCATTTCGATAAATAAGAAGATCATACAACCACTTAATGTTTTTATGTTCTCATGTTCTTCCATTCTTTCAGCCTTTGCATAAATGCCTTTTCCCTGGAGCATCTGTTTATAACACTTTCATGTCATGTACGAACCCCCATTCGTTTGAGCTTGACGATGTTCGGTAAGTTTGGAGTCTTGTCAATAAGGTTCTTATAAAGAAACAATTGAAGGCTTACTAGTGTGATGGGCATGTGGCTTTTTCTAGATTTCTTGGAACATCTGGTCAAAACATTGATGATCTTGAGAAATATTCCGATGCAAAAGACAAACTTGATTTCATGGAGAGGACTTTAAGGTGGAGGCATCTGGCACCAACAGCACCCAACACCCTTGGTAAAGCTCAACTGTCATTAGAATTTCCTCTCCATTTCTTCTGTTTTCTCAATTTACATATCGTTGATGTGCTTGAGCATTGATTAAGTTGGTTGGTACGCATTGGAAATAGTGGATGAACCTACTACGCTACTTGCTTGGATCTCAAAATGCTACTCACGTGTGTGCAGCAACTGGTCATCTGGTGGGCCACTGTGTGTTTGCCACTGCCCAGAGATCATGCCAATGTGGTCATCAGGTAGACCACATGTGTATGTCAAATGTGGACTGTTTATCAAATTCCTATTAACCGTTCATTTCCTAAATAACTTTGACCCACTTGATGACAAGACCGGTCTATTTTTGGGCCATGGCACATACATGGCAGGGTCCACATGATGAATGACAAGGATCTCATACATACATGCCACATTGATGTGGGGATTTCTCATAGCAGATATTGCAAGTGGGTTACTTATGGTAACTAAATAATAGTTTAAAAAAGATTTGAGGGGCATTTAGGGTTTGGAAGGCCAGCCAAATACCATAAGATATTCAGCTCAAGGCTGCATGTTATCTCCTTCCAATATTCACGAGGCGGCAATACCTTTATGTTCTGGCAACAACCCAAGGGAAAATAGTCAAATTGCCAATTTTCCTACACAAGGTTTTCGTAAAACCTTAAAATTGAAGACAATATAAGAAAATAGAAGAGAAAGAAGAGAAAATGAGAGAGAAGAGGGAGAAAGGCTGCTTAATATGTTCACCCACCCAGTCACCTCTCTTTTATCATATTAGGGCTTTTATTATTAAAGAAAAAGGGTTTATTAACAAAATACACCTCTGGTATGCCTTAAGTAATTAGGTAGCCTTTTCAAAACTGTTTTTTAGACCTCTGACAGCAACATGTCTTTTTCACAGACAAAAATGCCCCTGCTCATTCTTCTTCTTTTTCTTCTTCCTTGTTTTTCCGAAAAAAATGAAAAATGAATCATAAAAAACCTTCAAATCTTTTTCTTCTTCTTTAGACAGTAGGAAGTCTTTTTCATGGACAAAAATGCCCATGCTCCTCGTTCTTCTTCTTTTTCTTCTTCCTAGTTTTTCTGGAAAAAAACAGAAAAATGAATTAGAAAAAACCTTCAATATCTTTTTCTTATTCTTTAGAAAATAAAAAGAGAATAAAAATAAAAATATTAAAGAAACTTTTTTTTTTTAAAACTTTTTTTATGGGTCTCAGTTCGTGGTTCGCAGTTGCCCTTGTAAGGACAAGGTCTCAGTTCGTATGTCTTAGTTCACAGGTCTTAGTTTGCAGTTCGTAGTTGCCCTTGTAAGGACACGGTCTTAGTTTACGGATCTTACTTCGTTGGTCTCAGTTAGTAGGTCTCACTTCGCTTGGGGTCTCACTTTTGGGATCTCATTTCAGAGGTCTCACTTCGTAGGTCTCACTTTGGGGTCTCGCTTCTCGGGTCTCACTCTTGTGGTCTCACTTCGTAGATGAAAAGAAGAAGAAGATATTAAAGGTATATTTTTTCAAATTTATTTCTCTCTTTTTTTTTAGGAAAAAGATAAAGAAGAAAAAGAAAAAAAAAAGAAAGAAGAAGAAGAACGAGTAGGAGCAAGGGCATTTTTAGAAAAATGAAAGAAGAAGAATGAGAAGAAGAAGAAAAAGAAGAAAAACGAAAGATGAAGAAGAGGAAGAAGAAGAAGAAGAAGAAGAAGAAAATATTAAAGGTTTTTTCAGATTCATTTTTCTTTTTCTTTTTTAGAAAAAAAAGGAAGAAGAAAAAGAAGAAAAACGAGGAGCAGGGGCATTTTCGTCCATCAGAAAGACCTCATGCTGTCAGAGGTCTAAAAAAGGTTTTAAAAGGGCTACCTATTTACTTAATTAAGGCAAAATAGAGGTTTATTTTGTTAATAAATCCAAAGAAAAAATTACAAAACTATACCTCTTTACTTGAATATTATATAAACCAAGTCCAGGGGCTTAAACTCTTCCCCAACACATATTTTAGCTCAATAATCACAAGAGACCACACGTGAGACCAAGCCAGTTTACTCTAGTGATCACAACGGTCCATTTAACACTCAAGCAGGAGCATAGACATCGTACATGTCCAACTTCAAAATAGGCTTTTCAAGCTGAGATTTCCCAAGAGCTTTGATGAATAAATTTGCAATCTAATAATGAGAAACCTTATTAAAAATGAAGTGGCGTTCGACTTCTATGTATTTTGTTTCTTCATGAAAGAGCGGATTGTTGACTACATGCATAGTAGCCAAGGTGTGCAAAATTCATTATGTATCGTGATACAAGGCTTAAACAACAGGGTCTACAAAAAAAGAATCGCAACGACCATTACGGGGCCGTAACTACTGTTATAGGGCATAATGGCCGTTACAATCCCCATAACAATCGTTATGCACAATAACCCTAAAAGTGAAAGGAAAAAAAAAAGCGTACCTGGTTTTCTTCTCCTTCTTCTTCATATACTGGTTGTTGTCCCCCCCCCCCCCCCCCCCCTTGATTTATGTGTTGTATATACATGCCAGCCATCAGTTTTTTCAGTTCATTTTAGGGATGGAAATCCAAATCTCAAGTGGACCACATGGTAGAGATTGAATGCCCACAGTTAAAAACTTCCTGGGGCCCATTGTAATGTTTATTTGCAATCGAACCTGTTAATAAGGTCACATAGACCTGGATGAAGGGAAAACACAAATAGCAGCTTAATCCAAAAAATCATTTAGTCCCAAGAGGTTTTTAATGGTGGGAATTCAATCCCTATTGTGCGGTCCATCTAAGATTTGGATTTGCCTCATTTTTTGGACCATGCCTTAAAATGAGTTGGCAAAAAGGATGGACGGCATGGATATACAACAAATGGGTCAAGGTGGGTCCCACATTCAAGGAGTCACTCATTATGGGCCACTTGTCATTTAGATCAGCCTAATTTTTGGGACCATGCCTTAAAATGAGTTGGAAAAACAGATTAACAACATGGATATAAAAATACATTGAGGTGGGCCCCATATTCAGGGCCTCACCCACTAGTGGTCCCCCTGAGATCTGGATTTACCTCATTTTTGGACCATGCCATAAACTGAGTTGGCAAAACAAATGGGCGAATTGCATATACAATAAATACATTGAGGTGGGCGGTGGGCCCCACATACATAGCCCTAACATATTGTACATGAGGCATATATTAACTCAAAATTTATTAATTAAATTATGGGACCGTTATTGCTAAGTTACAGTCCAAAAATTAAATTGTTTGAATGATTTTCACCATTAATTTGCAGACACTTGTTTTTGAAATACGACCATTTCATATTTGTCATTCTTCAGTATCAAATAAATGTCCACCAATCCATTAATTATAATATGTAGTACTACATATAATTATAAGTGCCAATAATACATTGTACATGATTTGCGAGGTATGTAATACACCAATACTATAAATAATAGTAAAACCTGCAAATATGATATGCTTTGGTATTACATTCATTCTAATAAATTTATATTGATATGATATAGTTAAATAATTAAATATAAAATATTTGCAATTAATTCCAGGTTGTCGGGTTCAAAAATTCATTAGACAACCCGATACAACGTTGTCATCAAAGGCTGGACCATTACACTAATATAAACATGTTCAAAATTATAAACGAATGCATATATTATTTGGAATATTTACAATTTTTTGAATTTTTGGATATTTTTTTGAATTGGGAATTTTACAAAATAGTACCTCATTATTACCTTATTTACATCTCAGTACCTTTTTAAATTCTGTTTTCATTAGGCTACCTCATTAATCGAGATAATTGTCAAAGGGATACCTTCCGTTAGGTTTCTCTCATTTGTGTTAAGTTTCTTTATAAAATGACAAAAATGCCCATCGTTAATGATATGGCTTAATTACCCAGAGGCCAGAGATATCTTTTGCCTACTAATGCGGCTACAGACAGTGCCTGTGGGCCCCACCATGACATGTGTTTTATCCATGCCATCGATACAGTTTTCTAGATCATTTTATGACATGAGCCTGAAAATGAATCAAATCCACATATCAAGTGGACCACACCCTAGGAAAAAGTGGGCATTGAGCACCCACCCTTAAAAACTTCTTGGGGCCCACAAAAGTTTTGGATTAATTTGATATTTTTCCCTTTATTTAGGTCTGTGTGACAGGTTGGATGGCAAACACATACATCATGGTGGGCCCCATGAAGCCCAGCACATCACCACACCACTGATGGGTGGTTTTGACAAGAAGGGAAAAGATTAGGTGCAGCCCCGGCCTCACCGACAGGGTGCAACCCTGACTATGGGGCACATTTTGATGCATGTGTAGTATATCCACACCACCCATCTGTTTTTTCAACCAATTTTAGGTAATGATCTCAACAAAAATGTTGATCCGATTGTCAAGTAGACCACACCATAGGAAACAATGGTGATTGAGCTGCTCACCATTAAAATCATACTTGAGCCTGCAGTAATGTTCAACATAATGTTTATTTTCCATCCAACCTATTGATAACGTCACACGGACCACAATGAAGGGGAGAAACAAATATCAGATCCATCCAAAACTTTTATGAAACACAACAAGTTCTTCATAATCAATCACCACTGTGTACTTTGGTGTGTTTTGCTTGACAATTGGATCTACTTCATTTTAGGACTAATGACCTAAAATGAGCTATAAAAACGACTGGATAACGTGGATATGCAATCCATACATCGGGTGGGCCACACGATCAGGGCCACACCCGTTTTGGGTGACACCTAATCCATTCGCTGGCAACACCAGCTAATCTGCGTCCGAGGAGGGAAAGATGGGTGCGAATTGGGTACTATCTTGACGGTCTCTAGCTAGAAACAGACAAAGGATTTGAGGGCCACTATGGTGAATGAGTTTTACCCCACACCGTCCATACATTTTGCCATATCATTTTAGCATATAAGCTTAAGAATGAGTCAGATCCAAGGCTCAAGTGGACCACATAGTGGGGGTTAAACGTTTGCAATCCAAAACTTCTTGGAGATGACAAAAGTTTTGGATCAAGCTGAGACTTGTATTTTCCCATCATCTAGGTCTATTGTAACCTCATGAATAGGGGGATGGCAATTAACCATCACAGTGAGTGGTAGAAAGGCTTCAACGTCCACCTTGCTTCTTCCTATGCTGTGGTCTACTTGAGCCTTAGATTTGCTTCATTTTTTTGGCTCATATCCTAAAATGACATGGAGAAATGGATGGACGGTGCAGATAAAACTGATACATCATGATGGTCGCTCAAATCAGCTGTCCATTCCTAGCTAGAGATGGGGGTGTACCCAATCTGCGTACGACAAAGATGGAACGTGGATTGGCTACTAGCAATGTGGCTACTAGTCAGTGTTCTGTGGGCCCCACAATGATTCATGTGTTTTATCCATACTGTCCATCCATTTTTTTTAGATCATACGCTTGTATGGTTTAAAAAATGAGTCAGATTCAAGTCTCAGGTAAACCACACCACAGGAAAACAGTGGTGATTGAACCCTCACCATTAAAAACTTCCTAAGGGGCACTGTAATGTTTATCTGGCATCTAACCTATTGATTACATCACACATACTCAGATGAATGGAAAACACAAATATCAGCTTGAGCCAAAACTTTTTGTGGCCTAAGAGGTTTTTAATGGTGGGCGTTCAATGAGCACCTTTTCTTGTGTGTGGTCTACCTGAGTTACAAATTTTACTCTTTTTTTTTTTTTGGATCATGCCATAAAATGATCTGAAAAAATGGATGGACTGCGTGGATAAAATGCATTCATTATGGTTGGGCCCACATAACACCGATTAGTAGCAGCGTCAGTAGGGAATCTACGACACTTGGTGTGTTTTCTTTTTTCTTTTCTTTTTTAATAATTTGCAATAATAAATACCTCATAAAAATTACATTTACATTAAGTAACTAAGATGCGTCGTTAAGATGGGTAGTTTTGTCACTTTATGAAAAAATATGACTAAAATGGCATAAAACTAACGGAAGGTATCCCTTTGACAATTATCTTCATTAATGAGGTAATGAGGTTGCTTAATAAAAAGTTAATTTAAAAAGGTACCTGGATGTAAATAAAGTATTAATGAGGTACTAGTTTGTAAAATTCCCTTCTGAATTTTTTGGAGAAAAAAAAGAAAAAAGACTGATACGGGCGTATCGGCCGTTAAGCCGATTTAGCATATCCGTAATGACGGGTATCATTACGCCCACCGTTATCACTATGAAACACCTTGATAGCAGCTTGATTATCACAATATAAAAATATTGGAATTTGGATCACAAATCTTAACTCTTCCAAAAGTGATTATAGCTAGAAGAGTTTACAAGATTATGTATCATAGATCTATATTTTGCTTCAACACTAGACCTAGCAACGACATTCTACTCCTTGCTTTTCCAGGTAACTACATTACCAGTAAGAAATGCATAATCTGCATTAGAGTACCCTAGCATTTTAAGATGGCCGTGAGACCTATATGTGATACATTTCTTAGGTGTATGCTTCAAGTATCTAAGAATGTTCACAACTAAACTAAATGTGGAGCTCTGGGATTTGGCTAACCACACTTACGAAGAAGGCAATATCAGGCCTAATAATGGTTAAATAAATGAGTTTGCTGACAAGTCTTCTGTACATACTAAGGTTGTCAATAATTCTCATTCTTTCGGATCAAGTATAAGATGGGGATCCATAGGTGCATCTGCAGGTTTGACACCTACTATACCCATCTCTTTTAACAAATCACAAACATATTTCCTTAAATTTATAAAAAATTTAGATCTCGCCGTTTCTAAGCCAAAAATAGAAAAGTAAGCAAAGGTCTTTAATCTGGAGCTAAGAGTGAAGATACACCTTCAGTTTGTCAGTATCCACTAAGTCATCACCTGTAATTACATTGTCATCCACATATACAACAAGCACAATATGACCCAATATAGTATGCTGATAAAAAACTGCGTGATCTACTTCTCTCCAAATCATATGCTATTACCACTTCATTGAATTTCTCAAACCAGGCTCAGGGTATCTTTTTCAGTCCATAGATAATGTGTTTAATCCACATACCTTATAGGACTTAACAACATACCCATGTGGTTGCTTCATGTACAACTCTTCTTGTAAATTCCCATGCAGAAAAGTGTTCTTTCCATCAAGCCGAAAGAGAGGCCAATCACGATTGACAACTATGGGAATAACAACTTGAATTGAATCAAGTTTCTTGGTGCATTATGACGACATGTGTGGGCCACCACGGTCACTCATGTGGTCCTCATATGTTTGGATTTATGTTGGGCCTTGGTCATATGTTTGGGCTAAAGTCTTTGGGCCCATAAGTCATTGGTTTATTTTATCTTTTAGTCAGAGGGGTGTAATTGTAAATTTTTTTGTATCAAGTGATTGCCCTAATTATAATAAAAGAGATGTAAGGGTGTGTGGAGCGTTCTAAGTTCTCCTCTCCTCCTTTTCCTCCCACTTCTTTCCTTTTTATTTTATTTTTATTTTTTTATTTTTTTATTCTTATATTTTCTTTTCTCTATCATTTACTAAATGGTATCAGAGAGGAAGTGATCCGATACCTTGCTTCTCTCTCTCTCTCTATCATTTTCTCCTCTTTCTTTTTTATCTCTCTTCTTTGTGGGGAAACCCTAACATGCTTGGGGCTGACCTAACCTAATCCCCTTCCCTCTTTGTACCACCACTTGGTAGGTGGTGTGATTATGTTCAACAAAGTGGTGTAGGCACATTTGTATGTTCTACCCTGGGCCATCTCTCATCTACAGGTGGATCTACGGTCAAATTTGAAGGATAACGTCATAGTTAAAGACATAAATTATGCGTGAAGGTTGTTGATGGTACAGCTTGAAAAAAGGTATACGGGGAAAAGCCAGAAAGCAAGTAATGATCTAATCGATTATGTTCGCGGATGTATACATTTTTCTACTTGTGTGATGTTCAATTCAGTTGAAAGTTTTCTTTATTGAGTATTCGAAGTTCTTCCATTTGTCAAGATGGATGCAAAGAATGAATCAAAGAATATGATGAGGACACAAGACCCTTCAAAGTCTATTAATGAAGAAAACACATGCTACGAGCATCTTCCTTGTGGCTTGGCGACCATTGAATGAGCATTGAAGACCCTACACACGTGGTTGGGCAGATAGAAGACCCCACATTGGGAAGACACGTGTTGTAGGATGAGGAAGACCTGACTGGGGGTCGTCGGGCGCTCGACCGTTGGTCATCAGGCGCCCAAAATTAGCCCGAGATAAAGGAAAGTCCATTGGATAGTTTTTACTGTCATCGAGCGCCCGACCATAAAGTCACCGGGCGCCGAAATTCATCAATTTTGGGTTTTGCCCTCTGGACATTTTTGGTCCTCATCGGGCGCCCGACCACCGCGCGGACTAATTTTTTTTACTTAGTTCTTTCACTTAAACATTGAGGGTATTTTCGTCATTTACTTCTTAGTGTCTATTTAAGTGGGTTAAGCCCTAAACACGAATTTAGTTGATTATTATTGAATGAAAGCCTCTTTGGTTGCCTCCTTCCTCTCTCTCTATCTCATGGAACTTCGTCTTCTTCCCTAATCCTCTTCTTCTCTTTGCTTCTTGTGCCCTTTTAATATTCATATAAGGTAAACTCCTTCCTTCTCTCTCTATTTATATTATTCCCCAATCCTCTAACCCTAAATTTGAGAATTGAATCAAAACTCCAATTCCTCAAATTCCCAATTCCCTAATTCGAGAAATCTTTTGATCTCTGGACTAGTGAACTCCATTATTCGATTGGGTTATGACCATGCAAGATCGGGAGGTTCCATCCCTCGCCGGATCCAGCCTAAAGCTATAATTGAATTTCACACTTCGTGGTTGTGATGATGGCCCACTCCCTTGCGTGCATCTTTTATGATTTTCTTAATTTATGATGGTAGATGCTGAATTTTGGATTATTATTGCTATTTATTTCCGCTGGATTACATATGTTCATGAGCATGCATCATAATTAGGGTATCCTACATCAAATTTGGTATCAGAGGTTAGGCTTTGCATGGTTATGATTAGATCGAGTTATCAAATTAGGGTTTTGATTTTAGGTCTATTTTGGGAAATTTCCAGATTTAGAAAGTTTCCAATTTTAGAAAGTTTCCTAATTTAGAAAATTTCTAGATTTGAATCGTCTTCTGTTTTAATTCAGTAATTGTCAGTTCATCATAGTTTACAGTTATTGCTTTTATCTTGTGAGTTACATAACCCATAAGAGGGCAAGTTGAGTAGAATTAGTTCGAGGTTTTATTTGTATGCCCATGAGAAGAGGTAGAGGTTTCGGACTTCAACTAATCATGAATAACGAGCAGCTATCTGAGCAACTTGCTCAATTGATATAATAGATAACCGCTTTAGAAACGAGTCAAAGGCGTGAATTCGCTTGCATGGACAACCAAATCGCCACCACTATGACTAAAGTCGAGCAATTAGAGGCATCCCAAAGGGAGAACCTCACTGTTGGGGATGATGCGCAATCCCAAGCGGGAGGGATTGTTGAAGAATGTGCTCCCACACGTGAGGGTAACGGTGGTCGTGATCATGGAACTGGTCGTGGTGTTGTGCGAGAGGCACAAGCCACATATGATCATCAAGACCGCTATGATCCAGATGAGCGTGTGATGAAGAATGTGAGGGTGGAAGCCCTAAGTTTTGATGGGCATCTGGATCCCAAGGCATTTCTTGATTGGTTAGCTGACATGGATCACTACTTTGAGTGGTATGGCATGTCAGACGACCGACAGGTGAGGTTTGCTATGATGAAGCTTGTGGGTCAGGCCAAATTATTTTGGACTAACACCGTGCATAGGATTGATAGAATTGGAAGAGTCCCTGTCACACATTGGAATGAGATGGAGAAGTTGAAGGAGAAGTATCTTTCTCTCTCATACAGATAGAAGCTTCTTGACCAATGGCAATCTTTGTACCAAGGGTCAATGTTTGTCGCCGACTACATCGCTAAATTCGAGGAGTATATGATGCGATGTGACATCCAAGAGGACCCTCTGGTAAAGCTTTCGCGTTTCAAGATGGGCCTTCGAACGGATCTTCAGCGCGAGCTTTTGACTTGGCCCATAACATATTTGGATGAAGCGTACCAAGTTGTGCAGGAGTTGGAACAATATCTGAGGGCTCCTGTCATTCGACGCTTTGAGTCCCGAGATTCTACTGCTAGATCTGGTTGCCAAGGAACTAGACCCAACATTAGTAGTCAACCTAGGGCACAGGGAACTGTTCTGCCTAGGCCTAGGGAGGATAAGGGCAAAGGTGTCCTTGGTGCCGGCCCTAGTGGGGGTCGCCAAGTGAGATGCTATGAATGTGGGAATATAGGACACATGTCTAATCAATGTCGTACGAAGAACTGTGGAAAAGCCTTATTTATAGGCGAGTCCCATGAGGGTGTAGATGACCAGGGTGATTATGAAGTAGAAGAATATCACCTTGAAGGAGGTCTTACTGATGAAGACGAAGTAGGCGATGAAGCAACGCTTGCAGTAGTCAGGCGTGTGCTATCTCGGTCTAGGAGTAGTGTCGATTGGCGTCGATAGTACTCTCACCAAGTGTGGAGAAAAGAATTACAGGGTGATAGTGGACAGTTGAAGTTGTCTATGATTTCGGCTAACACCTTGGACCAGTTGAAATTGAAATCCACACCTCATCCTTACCCGTACAAAGTCTCTTGGGTTGACAAGACCTCCCTTCCTGTCACCCATCAATGCTTAGTGCCCATCAAATTCGGGTCATACAAGGAGTCCTTATGGTGCGATGTGATACCTATGGATGTTGGACATATTATCCTAGGTAGACCGTGGCTATTTAACAATGACGTCACGATCTTTAGCCATTCGAATGCGTGTACCTTCATGCATAACGGTAAAAAAGATCAAACTTAATCTTATGCCACCAAAGGACACATCGAGGAAAAAGAAGGGTGAGAAGGCGAGTGAGCCTAAGGAAGTGAGGAAATCCAAACCTAAGTCTCTTCATATAATCAATGCGAGAGAGTTTGAGAAAGAGACTAAGGAGGATTCCATGGTGTATGCCCTTGTGGCAAGAGAGATTACACCTGAGGTTCCATCAGAGTTACCCCATGAGGTAACATCGGTTTTGAAAGAATACAGTGATGTGTTCCCTGATGATTTACCGAATGAGTTGCCACCTATGCGGGACATTCAGCATGCCATTGATCTCGTCCCGGGGTTGACTTTACCGAACTTTTCTCATTACAGGATGAACCCTGCAGAGCATGCAGAATTGAAGAGGTAGATTGATGAACTTCTACAAAAGGGCTTCATCCAGGAGAGTGAGTCCGTGTGCTGTGCCCGCATTATTGACGCCAAAGAAAGACGGCACGTGGTGCATGTGTGTGGACAACTGTGCCATAAACAAAATTACCGTCAAGTACAGATTTCCTATATGTAGGCTTGATGATATGCTTGACATGATGGCTAGCTCCACCGTTTTCTCCAAAATTGATCTCAAGAGTGGATATCACCAAATTCGCATACGCCCAGGAGATGAGTGGAAGACTGTATTCAAAACAAAAGATGGGTTGTAGGAGTGGATGGTCATGCCCTTCGGCTTGACAAATGCATCCAGTACTTTCATGCTGGTGATGACACAAGTCTTGAGACCGTTCATGGGTAAATTCCTAGTGGTGTACTTCGATGACATTCTTATTTATAGTACACCTTGAACATTCTTATTTATATTACCACTAAGGAATCACACCTTGAACATCTGAAGCAGGTCTGTAGCGTCCTTAGGACTGAAAAGCTGTATGCTAATCTTAAGAAGTGCGCGTTTATGTCTAGTCAAGTCGTGTTCTTAGGATTTATTGTGTCATAAGAAGGAATGTGCACAGACCCTGAAAAGGTCAGGGCCATAGTTGAGTGGTTAACGCCGAAGAACATTCACGAGGTGCGAAGCTTTCACGGCTTAACAACTTTTTATCGTCGGTTCATTAGGGGATTTAGCATGATTATGGCTCCCATTACTGAATGCATGAAAAAGGGAGAGTTCGTGTGGTCGAAAGCCGCAGTCAAGGCTTTTAAAGAAATTAAGGGTAAAATGGTAGAAGCTCCTTTCATGCGTCTACCTGACTTTTCTAAAGTTTTCGAGGTGGTGTGTGATGTGTTAGGTGTTGGTATAGGTGGAGTGTTGAGCCAAGAAGGTCATCCAGTAGCCTATTTTAGTGAAAAATTGAATGAGGCAAAGCAGAAGTACTCCACTTATGACAAGGAGTTCTATGCGGTAATGCAATCCCTGAGACATTGGCGTCACTATCTTCTACCGTAAGAATTCGTCTTGTTTTCTGACCATAAGGCCTTGAGATACCTACATTTTCAGAAGAAGCTCAACCCAAGGCATGTTAAATGGGTAGCGTTTCTTCAGGAATACTTTTTTGTCCTGAAACATAAGGCCGAGGTCGAAAACAAACCAGCAGATGCCCTTAGTAGAAGAGTGATGTTGCTCCACTCCTTGAGCGTAGAGGTAGCCGTGTTTGAGCAACTTAAGGATGTGTATCCCATATGTCCTGATTTTGAGAATACTTATGCGTCACTCTGTAGTGACCAGCGTAGCAAGGGTGATTATGTTCTTAAAGATGGTTTTCTTTTCAAAGGAGACCGACTTTGTATTCCCCATATGTCACATTGTGAATTCCTCGTCTGGGAGCTTCATTCAAGGGGGATAGCTGGCCACTTTGGTCGAGACAAGACCTTGTCCTTATAGAGGATCATTTTTATTGGCTAAGTCTCAAGCGAGACGTAGCCAAAGTTTTAGGGCAATGTCGTACGTGTCACTGGCAAAGCAACGAAAGCAAAATACTGGGCTATATACGCCATTGCCAGTGCCACATGTTCCGTGGCAAGACATTAGTATGGATTTTGTGCTGGGACTTCCCAAAACGATCAAAAAGCACGATTCCATCTTTATTGTTGTAGATCGCTTCTCTAAAATGGCGCATTTTCTCCCCTGTTCGAAAACGTCAGATGCGTCTCATATTGCTCGTGTCTTTTTTGATAGTGTGGTACGTCTCCATGGTTTGCTTAAAACCATTGTGTCTGACCGTGATGTCAGATTTACCAGTTACTTTTGGAAGACACTATGACACATGATGGGTACTCGTTTACAATTTTCTACTGCATACCATCCTTAAATAGATGGACAAACTGAGGTGGTAAATCGAAGTCTTGGAAACCTATTACGTTGTCTAGTGGGTGAGTATGTTAAGACTTGGGACTTAATTCTACCTATCGCTGAATTTGCTTATAACGGGTCTGTCAATAGATCGAAGGAATGAGTCCTTTTGAAATTGTCAGTGGTTACAAACCTAGAATGCCCATAGATCTTTTACCCATGTCTGTCACCCAAAGATCTTTAGAGTCGGCCGATGCATTTGCACGACACATTCATGAATTGCATATATATATATATATATATATATATTAGACAACGGATTAATAAGAGCAATGATAGTTATAAATACTCAGTTGACTCTCATCGTAGATTACAAGATTTTCAGGAAGGAGACTGTAATGATCAGGATAAGGCTAGAGCGGTTCTCACAGGGCATCGCTAAGAAATTACAAGCGTGTAGTGTTGGACCATTCAAGATATTGCAAAGAATTGGGTTCAACGTGTATCGGATTGACCTTTCACCTGAAATGGGCATTAATCCAACGTTTAATGTGGGAGATTTAGTCCGTTTCCCTAATCCCACTATTGATCATTCTTCCCTCTCATGGCCATATTCTGAGTTTGCTTTACAACCTACTCCATCCCTTCCCCACCCTATTATTCGTAAGGAAGTGATTGAGGAAATTGTGGATGAAGAGATAGTTTCCACGAGAGATGGAGGTTTTCAGAGGTACCTTGTCAAGTGGAAGAATAAATCACCTTCAGAATCTACGTGGTTGACTTAAGAGGAGTTGCAGGCCGTCGATCCAGATTTACTAGAGCGCCACAAGAGCTTTAACTCGTCGGAGTCGAGTTTTTCTCACCCGAGGGGAGTTGATGAGGACATAAGACCCTTCAAAGTCTATCAACGAAGAAAACGCACGCTACAAGCATCTTCCTTGTGGCTCGGTGATCATTGAAGGAGCATTGAAGACCCTACACACATGATTGAGCATATAGAAGACCCCACATTGGGAAGACACGTGTTGTAGGATGAGGAAGACCCGACTGGGGGTTGTCGGGCGCCCGAAATTAGCCTGAGATAAAGAAAAGTCCATTGGATAGTTTTTACATGTCGTTGACCGCCCGACCACAAAGTCATCGGGCACCCGAAATTCATCAATTTTGGGTTTTGCCCTCTGGACGTTTTTTGGTCCTCATTGGGCGCCCGACCACCGCACAGACTATTTTTTTTTTTTTGCTTAGTTTTTTCACTTAAACATTTGAGGGTATTTTCGTCTTTTACTTAGTGTCTATTTAAGTGGGTTAAGCCCCTAAACACGAATTTAGTTGATTATTATTGAATGAATGCCTCTTTGGTTGTCTCATTCCCCTCTCTCTCATGGAACTTCGTCTTTGTCCCTAATCCTCTTTTTCCCTAATCCTCTTCTTCTCTTTGCTTTTTGTGCCCTTCTAATATTCATCTAAGGTAAACTCCTTCCTTCTCTCTCTATTTCTATTATTCCCCAATCCTCGAACCCTAAATTTGAGAATTGAATCAAAACTCCAATTCCTTAAATTCTCAATTCCCTAATTCGAGAAATCCTTTGATCTCCCGGACTAGTGAACCCTATTGTTTGATTGGGTTATGGCCATGCAAGATTGGGAGGTTCTATCCCTCGTCGGATCCAACCTAAGCTATAATTGAATTTCACACTTCGTGGTTGTGATGATGGCCCGCTCCATTGCATGCACTTTTATGATTTTCTTAATTTATGTAGATGCTGAATTTTGGATTCTTATTGCTATTTATTTCCGCTGGATTACATATGTTCATGAGCATGCATCATCTTTAGGGCATCCTACATCAGAATAGCGTTATGTCTCCATTTGAGTCGTTGTCTCTTCAAATCACATCGACTATACTAAATGGAAGAAACTATCTATAGTGGGCTACATCTATAAAGGTTTTCCTGATAGGAAATAGAAATGTGAAATATCTGACTTCGGCGAAACTTGATGAGACCACGATGGACTATGATGATTGGGTAGTAAAAGATGCCCAACTTAGGGCACTATTGTGGAATAGTATGGAGCTACATATCAGTGCAAATGCCATCTTCTGCAAGGCGACCAAAGAAGTCTGGGATAATTTTGAAAGAGATGTATTTGGGTGAGAAAAGCCTAACTCATGTCTATGAGCTTTTACAGAATGTATTTTCATTTTCAGTAGGGAGATCAGCGTATGGGGGAGTACTATTCTACCCTACGAGGCATGTGGGAAGAATTAAATGTGTATTATCTGATGTCAACAAACATTGAGACATGCGAAGGCAAAAGGAGGAATTTTGTATAGCCAAATTCTTCTTTAGCCTCTGACCTGAGTTTGAACCCATGAGAGCTTAAATTCTTAGAGGAAGTGAGATCCCATCGGTCACAAAGGCGTTCATTGGAGTTTAGCGTATAGCTAGTATGACCACGTAGAGTTCCTCATCACCTGATCAGTCAGCATTTATCTCTGCATCTGGAAGAGGTGATGGGGGGAGTTGAGGCATTCGTGGTCACAGTGGTCAGCTTGGGGGTAGAGACTCATGGGGAGGTCGATTTGGAGACGAGAATACTTAGGGTGGTCGTGGCAAAGATTCTAGTGGTGGTCGTGGTAATTGGCATTACATACACTATGGCCTCAACAATCACACAGTTGATACATGCTAGGACATAGTGGTAAAGCCATCTTGGGCTAATCTACTCCGCTCATTGGATGATGGTTCTGAAGAGTATGTGCCCAAGTTTGCCACTCTTGCCGTGCCAAGTACTTCAAGTGACACAGTTACTATGTCCAAGGAAGAATATGCCGAGCTTCCGAGAGACCCATGCCTCTTTCTCTATAGCTAGATTTGCCTATTCATGTTTGTTTTACTTCTTTTGAGAGTGTCCCTTGGATTATTGATTCTGGTGCTTCCAATCACATAACTGGTAAGTGTAGTGTGTTATCTCAGTTAGTCCAATCCTCACCCATATCTTCTGTGACACTAGCTTATGGTACATCAACTTGTGTATCTAGGGTGAGCATTGTCTGTCCTACTCCATATTTCTCATTATCTTCAGTTTTGTACATGCCTAAGTTTTCTTTGAGCTTATTATTTGTTACTAAACTAACCAAAGCTGTAAATGGTTCTGTTAAATTCTGTCATTCTTATTGTACGTTCTAGGATAAAAAAACAGGGAGGATGATTGGTGGACATGAATTAGATGGACTCTATTACCTCGATCATGGAATAACAGGAACTAGAGCTGCAATGCATTGCAGACCAATCTCTCCCCTCATCAGTGGCATTCCAGGCCTGGTTACCCATCTTTAAATACTTTGAAGAGTCTTATCCCGTCTTTGTCGTATGTGTCTAGGCTGTAGTGTGAAGATTGTGAGTTAAGCAAGCATCATCATAAAGTGTCATTCCTTTCACATGAGGATAAAGTAATGAATTATTTTACTTGATACAGTCAGATGTTTGGGTTCCGGTTTATGCTTTCAGTTTGTTTGATTTTAAATACTTTGTTATCTTTCTGGATGATTGTTGTAGAATGACATGGTTATATTTGATGAAAGATTGTTCTGAGGTATTTACGTGTTTTAAAGAATTCCATATGCAAATACAAACTCATTTTTATGCTAAAGGGCGTATCATAAGATCCGATATTGCTAAGGAATATACATCAAACTATTTTTGTTCCTATCTTTTATCCCATGGCATCATTCATCAAACATCATGTGCACACACACTACAACAGAATGGAGTTTCAGAGGGTAAAAATCATCATTACTTGAGGTTCCCAAAGGTTTTGGGGGTGATGCAATTTTGATTACATGTTCTCTCATAAACCAGATGCCTTCATCAATCTTAGGCTGGTAAAACTCATTTCTCTGTCATATATACTGATTGTCAACCGTTTTCAGTTACTCCTAAAGTTTTTGGGTGTATATGTATTGTACAACAATTTGACGTTGTTTCTGATAAATTTGAAACCAAGGTTATAAAGTGTATGTTTTTGGGATACTCTTATATTCAACAAGGCTACAAATGCTATAATCCTATTAGGCTATCACTCGTAGACGGTATGCGTCAGATGATGTCGCATTTTTTAAAGTACTCCATATTTTTCCAAGGGAGGAAGATCATTGCAACTTGCAAAAGGTTCAATCACTCTTCCTATGGTGTCAGACATAATTTCATTCGTAATCTAGTTCCTATGCAACGTTCAGATCCGCCACCGCTGCAGGTCTACTCCAGACATTCCAAAAAAGGTGAAGTGCATACAAATGTGTCCTCAATCAATCCTATTACCCCATTTGAAGATCATTCTCTTTGGTTAAGGTAACAGACATACTGGAAGAAATAGCATCAAATGAGAAATAAACTACAATTACCAATAATATGATCAGAAGCCCTAGAATCTATTATCTAGGGAGAAGAGTGGGATGATAAGAGACATGTCTTTCCTGCTATCCCTGTGGTCAGCTGCATCTTTAGCAGGTGTCAGCTTTCCCGGTTGTCAATGGGCAGCCCCCAGTCCACAAGATGGAAGACCTTGGTCACCTGTTTTGCCATGGTCTGCTGGCTTATCATGTTTGAGAGTTATTTGCCGAAGTGTTTGATGTGAAGTTGGTGCAGGATTAGTCTATTCACCATAGGATTCGGCATTGGTCAGGCTTGGTCAGCAAATCCTCCAGGTTTCTGGTGCTTTGAGGTCTGGCCCCATGCTTTATTGTGTGGGAAATATGGTTGGAGAGGATTGCTAGAATCTTTGATGGCAAGGTTAGCTCAGTAGGTAGCGTGATATCAAAAGTGTTGAGATGGATTAAGTCGGCAGGTTTGCGTATGCCAGGATATGGGAGTCCACTCTCTGTTAGAAGATATTGGCCTGAAGATTTTAGGGCTTCATGGGGTGAGAGGAGGGAATGGGCTACATTTTGAGCTGGTGAAATGGATTAGGCTGGAACGGGGTTGGTTAAAGTTGAATGTAGATGGGTCCTCTGGTGGAAACCCGGGTGAGGGAGGGGGTGATGGGGTGTGCAGGGATCACTCTGGCAACATCATTTTTGTATTCCATTACTCCTATGGCCGGGTATCGAACACAGTCGCTGAAGCCCGGGCTTTTTTGGATGGGGTGAAAATATGTAGGGATTTTTGGCTTGAACAACATCATTATGGAGTCAGATTCTCAGATTGTTACGAAAGCCATCAATAATCCCCAGTCATTTATCCCTTGGTTGATTTGGTTCAAAGTGGGGGTGATCATTCGATTCAAATCGATGTTTAATCTTAAAATCACTCACACCTTAAGAGAAGGAAATCTAGTAGCGGATGGCCTGGCTAGACTAGGAATTAGCAGGGCTCCAAACTATCTTTTCAGAAGCAGACAAGAACTTCCAAGAGAGATCCGAGGCCTGGTAACTTTGGATAACGCTGGTTTGGGGTCGATTAGAAAGAGAGTTGCCCCTTTTTAGTTTCAGTTTGAGTTGGTTTTCTTCATTGAGTTTTTTTATTGTTTGTATAGTGCTCAGCATATGGCTATATGATAGGTGGGGCCTTGCCCTTTTGTTTGGTGCCCACCTGAATGCGTGGAAGAAAAAAAGCTTGAGAAGCAAGTTCAGTCCAGGTCAAGGGGCGGGGGTCATGGTCTCCATTTCTAGCTCTTTCCCCCAGCTCTGTAGGATGTTTTGTTGGCTCTGTTGGATGCTCGGTTGGGTGCTCTCCCAATGAAGATTTTGTTGTCTTTCAAGCCACTCCAAGGATTTTGTGAAGACCTCTATTCAGGGAGTTGCTTCATCATGTCGAAGCTGCCTCTGCATCTTTTTTTAGAAGGTTTGGAGAATGCAATGCTGAGTTGTTTCTTCAGGGAGCTTCGCTGTCTGCTATGTGGTGCAGCTGGCCTTGTTCCTACTTCGGTAGTAGTAGCAATAGCAGCATCAGTTCTAGCCCCAATCACCCTTTTTTTCCGGCTTTTCTGATAAGGTACACGCAGCGTCAATTCCTTAAGGTATGTTGTCCTCTCCTGGCTATGTTTTGTGGGGATGCATGGTGGATATGGAGGTGATTGGATATTGGGGTGTTTGAGCCTGGGGGGCTGGTGAAATGTTGAAGGGTGGAGTATGTTTTATATACCATCAGCTGGGACATCCTAAACAACCAATGATTGGCCCTCGGAGGTTTTCTATGAAGGTCCCAATAGAAATCCATTGAATGATCAGTCAGCCCACAGGGAGTGCAGAAATGATCTCTTCTACCACCAAGACCACCTCTGCATTCCCTGAAACTCTACCATCTCTGTCACCCTGAAAACCACCATGGCTAGTCTTTCTACCACGACCTTTACGAATACCAGTATAACCAGATGAGGTCACCAAGGTTAATTTATTGGTACTATTAACTTGAGTACTGTCGGAATAATTTCCAATGGAAAGTCTCTGAAGTCTAGCATAAATATTCGCAACTAAATAAATTGAATCACCATCCAAAATCTGATCCTTCATGGATTGATAATCCTTTGGCAAACTGGATAAGAGCTTTACTACTTTCATGTTTTCTATCTGCTTCTTCATTAGTGTTACATCCAAAGTAATGGGATGATAGATCAAAAGTTCTTTATACATACACTAGTAAACTTCGCAAAATTCTCACCGAGCAATTTATCTCCCTTTTGAAGAGAGAAAATCTCTTAATATAATTGATACACCCGAGAAATATTATGTTCTGAGGAGTACATCCTTCAAATTGTGTCCCACACATCTTTATCGGTATTAAAAAAACACCAAGTTAGAATTGACTTTAGGATCCATATTATTCCATAACTAGTACTTAATTTGAGCATCATCACACATTCACTTCTTATATTTAGGATCGGATTCCTCAGGTTTGGTCTCCATGAGGAAGTGATCCTTCTGACGGGCTAAGAGAAATACTTCAACATTTAGTCCAAGAGTAAAGCACTTCTGCTCATTAAGTTTTACAGATGTGACTGATGCATTAAATGAGGAATTGGGGCTCTCACCCAATGATGAAGAACCAACAACCACACATTTTGGGCTCCATAACCTGCTTTTAATGAATTTGATTCAACTAGAATTGAAAAATATTGATTTATAATCTGATCCACACTCAATTACATCCAGACTAGGTCATGTATAATAAAATCTACTAAAAAACTGCCTTTTACTGCAAATTAATTGGGGGATAACAATTGCAACATCACCTTGATATAAAAAATCAGCGAACTTTCATCTTCTAAGTTTTGAGTTTTGCACTTTCTTTGCAAAAGACTGCACTCACCTTAAGAATGGTTGCAAAAAACATCATGTTTTCTGTGAAAAACGAAGAAGGATACTCTCTTTTACGGTTTGATAAGCACTTTAGGGTTTTTGAAAATTCCCCATAATCTGATTTATAGGTTAAGGTTTTGAGAGAAGAAGATTTAGATTTGAATTACCTCTCGATGTGCTCTGGTACCATATAAAACCTTAAAATTGAAGAAAAGAGAAGAAAAAAGGCGAAAGGAGAGCAATGAGAGAAAATGAGAGAGGAGGGAGAAGGGCTGCTCAATATGTTCACACGCCCACTCACCTCGCTCTTACTATATTATGGCTTTCATGTTTTCTGTGAAAACGAAGAAGGATCCTCTCTTTTAGGGTTTGATAAGCACTTTAGGGTTTTTGAAAATTCCTGAAAATCTGATTTATAGGTTAAGGTTTTGAGAGAAGAAGATTTAGATTTGAATCACCTCTCGATGTGCTCTGAATTGAAGAAAAGAGGCGAATGAAGAGCAATGAAAGAAAATGAGAGAGGAGGGAGAAGGGCTGCTCAATATGTTCATACGTCCACTCACCTCTCTCTTACTATATTAGGGCTTTCATTGTCAAAGAGAAAATTACAAAACTGCTCATCTTTACTCAAATATTAGATAAATTAAGCCCATGGGCCTAAATTCTACCTGAATACATATTTTAGCCCAATGATTGCAAGAGACCACACATGAGACCAAGCTAGTCTACCCGAGTGATCATAAAGGTCAATTTAACAGTTCTGATATAACATTCTCATGCTGCATCCTTGTTTTGCAGGGTGTTATCCATTCACAGAGAAGGATCCTTTCCTTATTGAAAGCTGTCCCCATGTTTACTTTATCGGCGATCAGAAAAAATATGAAACTCGCTTGTTAAAGGGTAATTTTTTGCAACTATTAAACTTCAGAGGGCTTCATAAAGATATGTTGATTTGTTTGTGGCAAGTGAATACTGGTTTTCCTTTGGTGCAGGATCAGAGGGGCAGTTGGTGAGACTCATCTGCATTCCTAGATTTTGCGAGACTGGAGTTGCTGTTGTGGTATGTAAACATCCTTAAACCACTTTTATTTTAATGAAAATAACCAAGAAACTGAGAGGACTACTATTTTATAAACAAGCTGTATTATCATGTGGATGCTGTCTTGGGTCGTTGGAAGATATATACGGGGAGCTGTTGTGCACAAACAGATGTTTATTCTCCCAAGCTATCTTAAAGGTGGTTAGACCAACAACATGTGCAAGTACTTACTCAGTAAGAGTGGCATTGGTATAGGATAATATGAATTGATCCACACAATGCCACTTTCGAAGTTGTGGATTCGGATGGGAAAAATGTGAAAGACGGGGATATAAACGGAAGCCATTAGTAAATTCCTTAAGTTCTTTAGTCTAAGGAGAAGAAACTGTCATTTCTACGAAAGATGATTGTGTCTGTCAGTTTAATGGAAACCAAGTCTATGATCTTTGAAAGATATAAAGTAAGAGGTTGAAATAAAACAGAAGAGGATACTAGCAGAAAACATCAGAGGGAGAATAGGAAGAAAAGGTTTTGAGAACATGCCATAGAAATTTTCTTCTGTGAAGGAGGGGAATTAAGAAACAAGAGAGATGCCTACTGCAAAAATACACGTTCATATAGATATAGAAATTTGTGACAGACTTGATTCATCGTCATCATAGTCTTGTCCCAGCTATGGGGTCGGCTTTCTTATGATTGTAGTCAAAGTTTGACTACCAACTGCCCACCTGATGTCAACCCTCTTTATCCGGCCTGGAAACCAGCTAGCTCACCTATTTCAAAAAGACACATGCCTACTGCAAAAGGACAGTTTCATATTAGATTTAGAGATATGTGAAAAACTTGATTCATCATCATCATAGCCATTTCCTAGTTATTTAGGGTCGGCTTTCTCATGATTGTAGTCAAAGTTTGACGTCCAACTGCCCACCTGACACCAAATCTCTTTTTCTGGCCTGGGGACCAGCTAGCTCACCCACTGCAAAAAGACACATGCCTACTGCAAAAAGATGCATACCTACAAACACATGCCTACTGCAAAAAGATGGATATGTGCATATTAGATTTAGAGATTTGTGAAAAACTTGGTTCATTATCATCATCATAGCGTTTACCCAGCTATTTGGGGTTGGCTTTCTCATGATTGCAGTGAAAGTTTGATGACCAACTGCCCACCTGACGTCAACCATCCTTGTTATCCAGCCTGGGGCCAGCTAGCATAATTGCTACCTGTCAGAGTTAAATGCCCACCTGACATGAGCCATTTTTAAAATCTGGCCCAGGGACCAGCTAGCACATTACTGCCTGGCAGAGTTATATCTTGAAAAAACTTGATTACATGGCTTAAATGATTTTCTCAAATCATCATCATCATCATCTAAGCCTTATCCCAATTTCGTTCAACTCAGAAACTATTTTACCTTCTGTTTCGTATGTGTCCACAATTGTCAGAATTGTTCCGAGTCTGTTTCTTGCTTGGCTGAATTTTTTCAGTTTTCATGGTTGTACCTCTGGTAAATCATGAATGCGGAATGGTTTGTGGGTTCTACTGATTTAGACATGTAACATGGACTGTCAGTATTGATTTTATTTTATTCATTTTGTCATATGAAAGGGGGAAAACTACTTAATGATCATTGGACATGGTCAAAATGTTTTTTATAATTTGGGTTTTTTCTTAATCCCACACTGTGTAATTACTGTTAAACATCAATTTACTTTATGACTAATTCATGGGAGGGGATGGTTACCCAATGTCCATGCAATTTGCAAGAAACACACACAAAAAAAAAAAAAAAAAGAAAAAGAAAAAAAAAAAGGAACCAACACATCTATCTAGAAGACGAGGAATTGGATGATCCTTGGCTCAATGATATGTATGGTATCCTTAGCCATGAATTTATATAGTGGGGCCCATGATATGGTTCTCCAGTTTGTTCATATGATGGGCTCCACTGGACAGGGTACGCCCAAAAGAATTTCAGATTCGAAGATGATAGCCATCCATTGTTTGGCCATTTTTTTTTTCAACTTTATGCAGAATGCTGGTCTATGTTTCCTTTACTTTCTAGTTGCTTGCCAACCAATGCTTAGGATCTTACTGATGGAGAGAGTTTTGGGGCATGGTCTATCCATGGTGGGGCTTGTTAGATGGCTGATCTAGACCCACAACGTAGCCAATCATACAAACTCAAGGCCCAAGGGTCACATTGTTCTTGCTAGTAGACCTTGTATTTACAAAATAGCAAAAAGATGTTAGCCATAAACCCCTGAGTATGCAACATTTGAGCAAAATCATTCTCATTTTACTTTTAGTGATTTCCAGTCAAAATTGATAAAAGTTGAATTATTAACAGCCAACTACTCTGTCACTCTGAGACTTTAGTTTTGCTAAAGATGATCATTACCCTCGACAATTCATTAATGCGAGTTTTTACTTTTTCTAACTTCTCTTTGCATACCTTTTGTATTCTAATAGTTCTATTCACCGTTTTACTCTTTTGGTTTATGCAGCTGAACATAAGGAATCTTGAATGTCACACTCTCAGTTTCTCAACTGACTTGGACTTGCAGCAGTAGGGTATGAAATATTACTTAGTATCTAAAGATGTAGACAAGCTAATTAGCCTACTATGATCCATCCCCACCCCTTTCTTTGGTTTGTTTGCTGGATTATACTGAGGAATGAGCGAAGAATCTGCAAGGGGAAGGTTTAGCATCCTAATGTTTGTCTTGTACTAATGCCGATACAATATAATGTATACTTCAAAACTGTGTCAAGGAATTGTGCTATAATACCTCCATTGCCATTCTTGAACCCTTTCGTTTTCAGATTCCTATGGGCAATGTAATCTTTTGCACTGTAGTCTTCACTAAAGACTCGAACTGATTTCTGTTTCTTAGAAAGCATCCCATAGCTTCCAAAGATATCTTTTGAGTGGATGATTAGCTGCTCTGTCAGCCTCTCATCAGGTATGGGACACTTTCCTTCTCAAGCTTGCAAATATTCCAATATGATTCAAGCATGATTTTGATTTTCACAAATATTATGAGCTTTAAGACGATGGACTACAAATAGGATTTGGTCCAAACAGGATTGAAGCCCAACTGAAAATTGATCTTAGGACCCCACATATAGATAAAAACATAAGGTCATGCTTTCTTGGGTACTCTCTATAACTCAAATGGGATTAAAGAAGAAAAATGAAGAAGAAAATTGAGGGCTTTTCTTTGGTATTTGTTTCAGTTTTTCCTAAGCACTTGTTAAAACCTGATTCCATTTTCAAATTTATAGCCCTTGTAACGTCCAAGACTATTGATTATCTACAAAAGCCTTCATTCATTAAAAAAGAAAAAGAAAAAAAATCCAAAAACCCTCGGGCACATGCAAAATTACAAACGCAAAACATAATTGATCGTTGGAAGATTTAATTATAGTGAAGTTTTCTTTCCTTAATCTCAAATCTTAAATTGGGTGCTGTTGTAAGAGATGTGAACCGTTCATTAGGTGGGTTGCTGGACTAAAAGATGTAGACTCCATGATATTAGCTTTTGTCAGGTGCCTGGAAAGGCTAATTGTATTGCTAATTCTCTTGCATAGGAAAGGGGCTCATAGATCTTCTCTTTGTACACGGGACACTTAAATCCATTTCCTTGATGGATGGTCGTTGTATTCTTTCTTGGCATTTTTAATTAATTCTAGTCATGATTCATTAAAAGAGCAAGAAAAAATGAGGGGTACTCTTGGTGTTCATAACTCAAAACTATAAACCGATTCAATATCCTAACAATCCAGCTATGGGTCTGCAATTAGAAGCAATCTGCATTCTATGATCTAAACTCTGCTTGGAGTCGCAATCATTTCTGGTTTTTGAGATGTGGACCGTGCATTATAGGGCCTATCATATGAACCGTGTAGGTCTCATCCAAGATTAGTGCATATACAGCTTTGGTCAAGGGCAGATTTTAGCATCCACAAGCGGCTGAAGTCTTACTCTTTAGAAGTGAGAAAGGGCTTATTGGATTAAAAAGAAAGAAAAAGAAAAAGAAAAAAGAAAAAAAAGAGGTAGAGTAAACCCTCTTGTAACTTATACTTTTAAACTACTGACCTCTAAAGTGAAATATATTCTCAATTGTTGTAACATTATCTAATGGTGGCAGTTGTTATGAAATCTAAATGGAAAGATAAATGGTTGGGCTCCTGAACTATTTGTTCTACTGAAAACAGCATTATATTCCATAACTTCATGTTATTTTTTGAAAAAAGAAAAAAGAAAAAAGAAAAAGTCGTGTGTCAATCATGGCCATTATTTAACAGTCTTCCTTTTATATAACACAAGTTAGAGTGAAACGGGTGTTTTCATAACAATTTTTTCCCCATAAACCTTGCAAGCACTAGTAGACAACTTGGTTCCAAGTGGATAACTAATAATATCTAATGTTTACTAACCAATAATACTTATGGGTGTTTCCATTACTGTATTAAATAAAAAATTGTGTAAGTTTTAGTGAAAGGGGCGCCGCCTCATTCGTACCAGCAAAATGTAGGGCCCACGGGATGCATGCAAAGAATCCAACCTGTCCATCATACGCTTAAGCAAATGTTACCCCGAAGGCCACAAACTTAGGCTGATACGGGAATCAGGAGGGCTACACAACAGGGAGCAAGTTGAGAGCAAACGTCTGACCTTGATTTGCATGGAGGGCCCACCATGTTCTATATATATGAAATCCATGCCATTCAGACCCTCCATCTGGTCTGGAGTCAAGGGATGAAGGGTTGGGCCAAATGTCAGGTTGTTTCGAAATTTAGGTAGGCCCCTATGTAAATCAAGGGCGGGCATCCCATCTAACAGTGTTCCCTGAGTGTTGGTTCCAGTTGATTCTTGGCACCTTGGGTTAATATGAGGCGGTGCATCTGATGGACGGGTTGGATGGCCTTCATACATCACGTGGGCCTCACATATGCACAGTACCGCTTAGGATGGCTTATATCTAGGATGATCCAAGAGAGATTTTGTCTAATTCTTTACGCCCCATCTAATTGTGTAAGATCTGGAGACTCAAATGATGCCATGTGGAAGCGAGATCTTGATAAGACAAATGGAATTTTTTTTTATTTTTTTGTCAGAATTCAAAAAGTCGTGACTAGCCCAAAAAGGGTAAGTCGAACCGGCTATTATCATGGGATGTGTCACATATCTTGTTCATGCGGCAGAGCCAGACTACTCACCAAAGTGACCTTATGATCAACAATGGGTAACAATTAAAATGCAGTCATGACTAGTGACGAATTCGGCTGATATAGCACAATATCACACGGAAGAAACCTTCATGACCTAAATCGTTTAAGAAGCTATGAAGTAACATAAAGGCAACGCCTAGTTGGTCGATTTTCATTGCGCACTATACGTTCAAGTAGAGAAGTGGATAATGATTGTCTACATGTGGTGCCTTATGAAGAAATTCTGCTCACATGTCATGGACTCAAGATGTGTGCGCAACCAATGACCAACCCACGACAAACTACTAGTACACATGGCGTTGCATAATAAGCCATAGTTGGCTATAGGTCCAAATAGTTATTTCCATATCAACAAACATGAGGAGTGACTATAAAGATCTCTCTCTAGTTACTGCCTAAAATTTTCATAAATAGGAGGAAAATTGAGAGCTTTGGGCCCTCACTAACCAAACACAACACAAGTTTATCTTATCTTATAATAGTTTAGCTTAGCTTAGCTTAGCTTAGCTTAGTGTAATCCAGTCATTCTACGTTGCTACACTAGACCAAATTTAGTTGAAGAGTAGTGTAATACAATCTGTCTATGCTGATACACCAAACTGACTTAGCTTAGGAGTTCTGTAATTCCTTTCGTATACGCCCAAGTCGCTAGAATAAGGAAATCCTTAGTTTTAAGACCTCTTCATATATGTCGTAGTCGTTGGATCGCCAATGATTATTTTTTTTTGTAAGTTTCTATCATTTTTTAATGCAACTGCATTCCTTCTACCCTCACATTGTTCTAATTGATCAATCTCTATTATCATAGTGAGAAAAAGTCATTTCAGCTGAAATGCAAAAAGAACTCATTAGAAGGACGAACTCTCCCATTTGTAAATCGCCTGGTTTCTTTTACATGTGGTTGAATAGATGATTGAATTACTTCTCGATTATAAACACCACCCACAATTAGAGCTGGACAACGAACCGAACCGAACCGAGTCGAACATGGGCCAGCTCAGTTCGGTTTGGTTGCTGATTGGGCTGTGTTCGAACAAACATTCGAACAATGGGGCCTTGTTCGAACTCGGTTTGGTCTGGTCCAGCCCATGTTCGAACATGTTTTAGTTCGGACAATTTTTGTAGTTCGAATATTTCAAACAATTTATTTTTTATTGCGCAAAAAGATTTTTGTTTTAGTACGTGTTCACAAATTAAAAACCCCTAATTCAAAAAAAAAAAAAAAAATCAAAACCCCTAATCCAAAAACTCCCAATTTAAAAAAAAAACATAAAATTCCCAAACTAAGAAAACTTTAATCACATTCACAAATCACATACTTATAATATTTAAATGGAGAGCAAGAGTTAGGAAGACAACCACATTGTTCAAAGTCAAGTGGGTTTTCTTGCTTTAAGTGGGTTTCGGACCTTCAGAGCTAGATAAGTAGAGTATCGGACGTGCAGATTGCAGAATGATGAGTAGAGGGATAGACGAGCAGAGCTATAAAGGGAAGATGAGCAGGAGTATGAGCAAAGCCGAAGAGAAGAGAAGGGGGTCACTGGTTAGGGTCAAGCACAGACAAGCAGGAGGATTAGGGTTATTGTTTCGGACTTTTGGTGGGCAAGGGTGAAAGGTTGGCAAGGGTAGGGGTAGTCGAGTCGAGTAAAAAACGAGTGAAGTAAAAGTAAAAAAGAAAAACTCTATTTATATTACCATTTCGAATCGAACCTAATTGATTCGAATTAGATAGATTCGAATCAAGTGAACAAACCGAATCGAATCGAATAGTGGTATGTTCGTGGTCGGTTCGAAAAAATTTCGAAGACCAAAAATTTGGTTCGATTCGACTCGTTCTGATTTCGAACTGGTTGTTTGGTTTGCTTTCTCCAATCCGAACCGAACGAACTGTTTGGTAAATTGTTGTTCGTGTCCAACTCTACGCATGGTCTCTCTGTCTATCTCACACTTGGGGTCAAAGGCGTTAGGTTCGGATTAAGCCACATTAGGCTTAGGCACCCCTAGCATCACATACATGTACCAACAACCAAATTTTAAGCCAAACACTAATATTCTTAGATTACTTATATAATGTCTCTCTCTTGATGAATTATCAGTTGTTAACATGTAGGCAAGCTTTTGTAGTACCGGTACCACCATAAGCTTATGATGATACTAGGCAAATGTGGCGTCCACGTGATATATTCCCTTCTAATAGATGCATTACCTGAGAAAACTCTTATGATGCAAAATTGATTGATCCAAAACTAAAGTTAGCCAGCAACAAAGGTAACGGACTGGAATGGAACTACCCTTGAGTTTTAGAGGGGGCCTGTTTGACTCTTAAAACAACATGAACTTTGTCTGAAGGATCTTGCCCACACCCCTCGGTATTGATACCACCCTTATAGTGTTTATTAGATATCCTTCTTGAAGTTCTAAATTTTTGTGCTTATATCTACTTGTTGAAGTTAATCTTTTCATCTTGTTTGGATGTAGTATTTTGATTTTTTTTTTCTTTTCGTATTTTCTATTTGAGAATATTTGAATCCAAAAACTCAATCAACACCTTCTAATCCGATAGATCTAATTTGAGGCCTCTAGGACTATAATCTTCCTTTTAGGAATGACATCGCACTCAATTTATAATTGGACAAAAAAAAATTCATCTAAAATTTCAACTGCTTGTCCTCGACTATTGATCTGATCACACTCAATTTAGTGCATTAGAATTCTATCCTTGTAGGCGCACAAATCCATTGTTCTGATCATGATGCACACCTATCCACTTTTGATATCAAATTAACTTTTTGGCAAACTTGATTGATCAGCCCATTGAAAATATTAATATAATAATATATAAGTATTTTTCTTTTTAAAATAGCTCGCAATAAAATTTAATCATTCATTTGATGCGACACCTTAGATAAGTCTCGTGTGTATTATCACCACCATGTAATCATCTACGATCTTCCTCTCACCCATCTGCGTGACCCAATCTTGATTTGATCGTTGGTAACCCAATTGATTTTTTGTGCATGACCTTGAGATTGCACACAAAAGTAGTGTCATCTCATCATAACATGTAGTGTAGAGTAACAAGGACACAAGAGTCATCTATGGGTCTAGCATACTCTTATAGCAACTAGACTGAAATCGATCAATTGCTTATAGGCAGTTTTGTTGTATGTGCAACTCAATTCACACATCATGAATGCTCAAGCGTTTGTCGTCTACACGATTATTATGCGGGATCCATCTAATTAATTAACGATCCATCCCCACCGCTACATATAAGTTTGCACGATCTGATTTGGTATGAGTCGATTAATGTCAATTTGTGTGAGATCTCATCATGATTATTTCATACATCAAGGTAAAGGTACATCTCATATATGCATGTATTTTAATATGCATTGCTTTTGTTGTGCATGTTAGGTGCTTTTCACACAAACCATAGGATCTCGCCCCCCTAATGCACTAGAATTATGGGCTATGATAATGTAATAATCAAAAGCAAATCAACAACCTTACGACACAAGAGATTTTTACGTGGAAAACCCTCGAAGAGGTAAAAACCACAGGACCTAGTCCACACAAACAGTCCACTATGAAGTAGAATGTTACAACCGATCACAAGCACACATGCTTGGATCAAACCTTCTTCACTCTTGTAGGAGTGGATAAATAATAAGAGAATAATAAAAAATGGAGAGATCTCATCGATCACGAGGACGTAGAAGCGCTGAGACGATGGTTGTGCCGAATACCACCTCTTCAAGCAATATCTCCCTTTTACAAGCTTCCTCTCTCTTTTTTTTCCCTCTCTTCCTCTTTCTCTATCTCTCTCTCTCTCTCACCTTGGACGTAAAAATACCTTCATGGGATGACCTAATCCCGATTTGGAACCCCTTAAGTAGAGAACCGGAGGAATCACAACCCAAATCGGAAACTGTGTATAAGCAGTCCGCGTTGGGTTGGGCGCCCTGTCAGTGGACCGTTGGGCGCCCGCCCAAACCAAAATATGTCCAGCGGGCTTTGTGAGAGAATTCTCGAATTTTGAGCGCCCGGACCAACATGGTCGGGTGCCTGCCCTGGGCACTAGGAGCTCGGTCACCTGACTGTCGGGCGCCTGGCTGTTGTAAAAATAGTCCAGCGATTGAACGTCTCATCTGGTGGAATTTCGGTCGCCCGACCAGGTTTGATCTGAGCGCCCGATCATACCAGGCTGCATCATCTCTCCTCCTGACAGAGGAGGAAAATCCCATCAAATCTTCCTTTTTCTGACTCAGGAGGAATTCGCCTTCTTCAAGCTAGCCAGGTTTCTGCAAACCTCAAACTTACCCTTGAGCAAAGCCTTGGTCATCATGTCTGACCCATTGTCGTCCGTGTGAACCTTCTCAAGCTGTAGCACCTTCTGTTTCAAGGTATCCCTGATTCAGTGATACCGAATCTTTATGTGCTTCGACTTGGAGTGCTGACTTGGATTCTTGCTCAAGTGTATAGCACTTTGGCTATCGCAATAGATCACATGCTCCTCCTGATTCAGGCTGAGTCCCTGTAGGAACCTCTTCATTCAAAGCATCTCCTTACATGCTTCTGTGACCGCAATGTATTCGGTTTCTGTCGTCGACAATGCTACGATCTTCTGTAGCTTGCTCTGCCAAGAGACTGCTCCCCCTGTAAACGTGAACATGAACCCCGATGTAGACTTCCTGGAGTCTATGTCACCTGCCATACCTGCATCTGTGTAGCCTTCTAACACAGGTTTTCCGTCACCATAGCATAGGCTCAACCTGGATGAGCTTCTCAGATACCGTAATATCTAATTCACTACTACCCAATGTTCTTTGTCAGGATTGGCAAAATGCCGGCTGACAATACCAACCGCATATGTTATGTTTGGGCGCGTACACACCATAGCATACATCAAACTTCCTATTGCTGACGCATAGGGTATCTTTCGCATCTCTTCCACTTTCGCCTTCGTCTTGGGACACTACTTGCCGCTCAATTTGAAGTGACCATCCAGTGGAGTACTGACCGGCTTCGCTGCATTCATATTGAACCACTCTAGGATTTTCTCAATATACAGCTCTTGTGATAGCCAAAGCTTCCAGTTGCTTCTGTCACGGGTTATTTCAATTCCTAGGATCTGTTTTGCCGGGCTCAAGTCTTTCATCGCAAATGACTTGCCCAACTCCTGTTTCAACCTGTCAATCTTCTTGATGTCTTTTCCCATGATGAGCATGTCATCAACGTATAATAGTAGAATTAAGAAATCACCATTTAAGAATTTGCACGTGAACACACAGTGGTCCGACTCCGTTCTGCCATATCCATGCTTTAACATGAACGTGTCAAACTTCTTCTACTATTGCCTAGGAGCTTGTTTTAGCCCATAAAAGCTCTTCTTAAGCCTACACAACATATGCTCTTTTCCCTTTACTTCGAACCCCTCTAGTTGGCGCATGTAGATCTCTTCTTCCAGGTCACCATGAAGAAAGACAGTTTTAACATCTAACTGCTCTGTCTCCAGATCCATGCTACCCGCCAACCCAAGCAACACCCGTATAGATGTCATCTTCACTACTGATGAGAATATCTCCTCGAAGCCTATACCTTTCCTCTGACCAAACCCTTTCACTACTAGCCTAGCCTTGAACCTCATTTGTGAATTCTTTCGCTCATTCTTCTTTCTAACACCCACTTGTTGTTCAGAGCTTTCTTGCCCTTAGGCAATTTTACCATATCATAGGTGTGGTTCTTAACAAGGATTCCATCTCCCCTTGCATAGCTTTTAATCACTCCCCCTTATGCTCGTCGGCTAGGGCCTCAGAATAGTCTTCTAGCTCTCCCCCATCAGTGAGCATAATGTACTCATGTGGCGAGTATTTCTTGGACAGATGTCTATCCCTTGATGTCCTCCTCACCTGTGTCTCAACATGTGGATCAAGTGGGGGCTGCTCCCCCTGTCCATCTTCTGTAGGGACTCCCTCATCCTCTACACCTTACTGTACTCCCCCATCATCAGGCACCACTAGAGGAGTAACCAGATCCATGTCCTCTAGCTCACTTGAACTAGGCTAGCTTTTCTTTAGCTTACAAATGTCTTCTATACATTGATCTTTAAAGAAAACCACATCTCTGCTCCTGACGAGCTTTTTCTTGGTCAGATTCCACAATCCGTAACCAAACTTTTCGTCACCGTACCCTAAGAACACACACTGCCTGATCTTCGTATTGAGCTTGGACCTCTCGTCCTTTGGTACGTGAATGGATGCCCTGCATCCAAACACCCTGAGATGATTGTATGATAGATCTCATCCAGTCCACACCTTCTCAGGTACTTCTCCATTCAACGGGGCTGATGGAGACCTGTTTATCAAATACACCGCCGTGTGCATTGCTTCTCCCTAGAACATCTTGAGTAATTTAACATGGGATAACATGCATCTGATTCTCTCTACAATGGTGCGATTCATTTGCTCAGTCACACCATTATGCTGGGGGGTCTTGGGCACCGCCTTTCATGCCGTATACCCAGTGACTTACAATACTCGTGGAAGTCAACAATGTATTCACCACCATTGTCAGTGTGGATGCACTTCAATGATCTACCTGTCTCTCTCTCGATCATAGCATGAAACGTTTTAAACACACCAAAGACCTCGTCCTTGAATTTTAAAGCATAAACCCAAGCCCTCTTAGATGCATCATCTATAAAAGTGACAAAATACAATGCCTCACCCAAGGTTTTTATCCTCATAGGACTACAAACATCAGAATAAACTAAATCTAATGCATGCATTTTATTAACATGGGAAGCAGATTTAACAATGAAACTCTATGCTGTTTCCTTGATAAACAATCAATACAGGTTTGAAGAGGTATACCTGTCACGTCTGGAAGAAGCAGCTTCTTTGCTAGTAGCTGAAGCCTTTTTTCATTCATATGGCCTAGACGCCTATGCCACATGTCAGTAGTTAAATCTTCCGCTGCGTTCAACCCACCCTTGCATACACTGACACTTGCCTTGTAAAGGGTGCAACACTTCTTTTCTTTGGCTGCGATCAATGAACCCTTGATGAGCTTCCAGCGCCCACCAACAAATCGGCTTTCTTAGCCATCATCATCCAACCTTTTCGTCGACATCAAGTTGAGGCAAAGGTTTGGAATGTGCCTCACATCCCTGAGAACCCATGTGCATCCCACATCGGTCTTCACACAAATATTACCGACCCCCACTGATCTTTGATACGCCAGAATTTTTCATCTTCACTGTTCTATAGTCACCTAACTTGTAGCTTGTGAAGAAATCTCTGCATGGAGTCGCATGAAACGAGGCTCCCGAGTCTATCACACAGTCGATGTCTTGACTTATAGCCGTGAGACAAACATCATGATCTGCCGAAAGAATAACCACAACGTCGCCATCTGAAGCGACCACTGTGGAGTCTGATTTATCTTCCTTCTCCTTTCCTTTTCCTTTTCTGTCATTCTTCTTCTTATGACATTCATACTTGTAGTGGCCCTTCTTGCCACAATTCTAGCATTCAACATCCTTCCTGACACTCGACTTGCCTCTTGATTTATCTTGGGCCTTCCCGCCCTTTCTGTTCTTTCCTCTCCCCCAATCTTGTGTCACAAGGGCCTCTTATTGAGTAGACCCTTGAGACTTCCTCCTTGTCTCCTCATTAAAGAGATAACTCGTTACCTGTTCCATGGACACCTTTTCGTCTGGTGCACGGAGTTACTCAGAGACACCACCAATGTCTACCAACTGTTAGGCAATGAGCTAAGCAGTAGCAAAGCTTGTAATTGTCCAGGACCATTTTCATAGCGGAAAGCTGGTTCAATATGTTGCTGACCTCATTCATGTGCTCAGCCATAGAACCACCATCTTTGAACTTGAGATTCACAAGTCATCTTATCAAAAAAAACTTATTGCCGGTTGTCTTCCTCTCATACAGCCCTTACAATTTCATCCATAGGCTAGCGACCGAGGTTTCCGTAGACACATGGTGGAATACGGAATCGTCTAATCATTCTCTAATAAACCCCACCGCCTTCCGGTCCAACTTCTTCCAATCATCATCTGGCATATCCTTTATCTTCGCTGACACGCCTAAGATTGGAGTATATAGGTCCTTGCAATAAAGAAAGTACTCCATCTTAGCCTTCTATATGGTCCAGTTAGAACCATTGAGGTTGATCATCCTTGATAAGCCACCTTCCATAATTCAGAACTGATCCCACTCCGTTCAACCAACCTGAACTCTCTGATACCACTTTGTTGGGTGCGTTTTACACAAACCTTAGGATCTTGCCCCCCAATGCACTAGAATTATGGGCTATGATAATGCAATAATCAAAAGCAAATCAACAACCTCACGACACAAGAGATTTTTATGTGAAAAACCCTCGAAGAGGTAAAAACCACAGGACCTAGTCCAGACAAACAATCCACTATGAAGTAAAATGTTACAACCGATCATAAGCACACAGCTTGGATCAAACCTTCTTCACTCACATAGGAGTGGATAAACAATAAGAGAATCATGAAAAACAGAGAGATCTCACCGATCACAAGGACGTAGAAGCGTTGAGACGATGGTTGCGCTGAAGATCACCTCTTCAAGCAATATCTCCCTTCTACAAGCTTCCTCTCTCTCTCTTTTTTCTTTCTCTCTTCCTCTTTCTCTCTCTCTCTCTCTCTCACCTTGATGTAAAAACACCTTCATGGGATGACCTAATCCCGATTTGGAACCCCTTAAGTAGAGAACCGGAGGAATCACAACCTAAATAAGAAATTGCGTATAAGCAGTCCACGTCGGGTTGGGCGCCCAGTCAGTGAACCGTCGAGCGCCCGCCCAAACCAAAATATATCTAGTGGGCTTTGTGAAAGAATTCTCGAATTTTGGGCGCCCGGACCAAGATGGTCGGGTGCCCGCCCTAGGCACCGGGCTCCCAGTCACCTAACCGTCGGGCGCCCAACTGTTGTAAAAACAGTCCAGTGATTGAACGTCTCATCTAGGTGGAATTTGGTCGCCCGACCAGGTTTGGTCTGGGCGCCCGATCATACCAGGCTGCATCATCTCTCATGATTGAGGAGGAAAACCCCATCAGTGCATACCTGCATAATGAAATACACCATGCGAGAAACATACCAAGCCTTTAATCGACGAATGTTGGTCAACTTATCTTGATGGCCAATCCAAAATCTATGTGCATACATTATCATAACGTCATCGCATCCATATATATAAACTTAAACATTGGAAAATCTCAATATAATCCAATGAATAAATATGCACACATGCCAATTAACAGTTGAATGGGTAGCACAAAGTCTAATAATATCGTCCTATCATGTTTGGCTAATTGGTGAAGTATTTACTAGGTAAATAATTTTCTATGTTTGGGTATTGAGAAAATGTTGTTATAAATTAAAAAGTGGTGAGCTGTAAAGAGTTTACATGCAAATTGAAACACAACCTTCGTATGTAAACATTTAAGAGGATTTTGGTTCAAAGTTTTTAGTTGTTGTAAATACTTTACACCAATTTTCTCCCATTTAAGCATTATAAATGCTCACAACCAATTAGTTGGAAGATAAGGTGTCCATCCAATAGATCAGTTCCTGGCTATTATGTAGGTGTGATGTCCAACTAGTTCAATGAACCACCATTAGGATCACCTTGTGAAAAAATTAGCCCCATCCACTCATCAGCCAGGCCACGCTATTGAAAATAATTTGGAGCCATTGGTAAATAAAAAAATTACAAGTGTGGTGTGCCTTATGTATGGATGGGCTGATTTTTTTGCATAAGATGATCCTCATGGTGTGGCCAACCTATTGAATGGGTTAGATGTCTCATGAACATGACATGTTAAAAGTTATTCCCTTATATGGATAGTAACTTATCATCCAGCTGGTTAGACATAAGCACTCCTCCCCAAGCACATGTTGTAAGGTGTATATTCATAGGATAATGAATGCAATCAAGTAAATTATCTCAAATATTTTAACATGATACACACACAAACATGTGCAACATGTGTAAAAATATCATTGCTCTAAGCCCATTATAAGTTAACCTTGTCCAAAAAACAAGGCAATTCATGGCCAATAGAAGTGGGCCTTCTAATTTCATAATGAATCAAATTTTCATATATTTGTTGGGTGGTTGTCAATTTTCTATGATGTGGCTCATATAATAATTGCATAGGCGTTATATTTTTCAGTAACATAGGTTTTAACCTCCAATCATCATGGTGCAAACCATCATCATCTTCCCTATTTCTCACCACACCTCGAGTTTTGATGCAGTGGCATCATTGCTTGTAGAGAACACCCTAGCACAAGTACAAAAGTAAAGGCATAAGTTTAATGCTAGCTACCAACCTAATGCAACCTCATTTATTTGGGCTTAGGACTAATAATGGGAGCACAAAGTTACCACGGGAGCAATATGATAGATCATTGAATAGGTTGATACAAGCAAGTGTTATCTAATAGTTTATGACAATCTAAGAAGATTGAAAATCTTGAATTTTGCAACCTAGCTTTTATATATATATATATATATATATATATATATATATATATATATGATTTTGAAAAATGACTGAAATTCTGAATTTTGAAATTGGTTTGTAATTAAAATTAGGACTTTCAGGGTGCCAACTATGATTCTGGTTTTATATCCTGAACTTCCATTCCTAGCGGCCCCAAAATCCTGAATTTTAAGCATTGCCAATGGACTCGTTTTAAGCATTAAAATGACCCCTCAGTGGGGCATGGGACACATGGACATCTGTATCTAGAAATAGATTACCTAGTAACCAAATCACTAGGGATATCCATGGTCACCTAAGATGTTGGGATTTGATTGAGCCACATGACATTATCAAAGATGGGCCCGATCGAGTACCTACTTGACTGAACAACTTTCAAGCATGCCTTGCGTGGCCCATTTTTAACAGAGCATGTGGCCCAATCAAATCCCACTACATTAGGTCACTAGGGATATCCCCGATGATATCTAACTTGAAAGGATGACACATTAACAGTACAAGCTACTATGTACAGACATCGATTTGCCTGGTGGTCGGTTATCCTTGGTGACCTGACATGGTAGAATTTGATTAGGCCACATGTTGCTGTCAGAGATGGTCCGGTTGAGCACTTGCTTGATGGAACAACTTTCAAACATGCTTTGTGTGGTCCCATCTCTAACAGCAATACATGGTCCAATCAAATCCAAATCTCTCCACATCGATCACAAGGCAATCCATTGCCACCATGTAGAACATCCCTCCACGAGCAACGCTAACCTCCCGACACTCATGATCTTAAAGAGTGTCGACAAGTAGGTTAAGCGAACATAGATTGCCTGCAGCCTAGGTTCTGTGGGACCCACCGTGACGTATGTGTTATATCCACTTTGTTCATCCATTCTTCCAGTTAATTTAAGGACACGAGCACAACACATTAAGCTAATTCCAACCTTAGGAAGGTTTCAAAGGTGGCTTCTTTATTCACATTGTTTCCTTAGTTTCAAGGATGGGCTTATTTAACCTCATCATTTCTTGTGTTATGGTCCACTTGAACTTTGGATCTACCAAATGTTTGGGCTCATGTTTTAAAGGAGTAGGTGAAGATGATGGACAAAATGCATGAAACACATACATCATGGTGGGCCTCATAGAGCTTAGGGTTGCAGGCAATCCACATCCATGTTAAGCATCCTCGCTACTCATGTGTGTGAATCCACGTCATCGGGCATGCCTACTATTTACAAATATCCTCGGGCGTCAGTGTTGACTAATAAAATGCCACCACATGTCAGCACTACGTGCGAATAGAGGTGGGCAACGATCTGGGCCGGGCCGAGTTAGTCCTAGTTTTGTTTTGGCTTATTTTTGTGCCACCTCAGTTTGCGGATCGACTTAGTTTGGGTTTCGAGCCAACCCATGCGGCTCGAGTTTGGTTTGCTCTAGAAAAATCTGGTTCGAGCCGGGATCAATTTGGTCAAAAATTTCGAACCAGGCCAGACTAAGTTCAAACAGGTGGCGACTCTTTTTTTGCTTGTTTATTTAAATAGAAAAGAATTTAAAAAATTAGAAAAAAAAGTACAAACGTATCTTACTATATGATGTTTAACATCCTCTAAAAGAGTGCAACTTCAAAATAGACATGTAAGAGCATTTTCCAAACAAAAGTACACGAGCATAATTTTACAAGTGCAAGGAAACAATGTGCATTCATGTATATGTATTATGTATTATCCATGTCATCGTGTATATGTATTATCCATGTTGTCCATCTGTTTTACATGTCATTTTAGGACATGATCCCAAAATCAAATCATATCCAAAGCTCAAATGGATCACACCATAGGAAACAGCGTGCTTACAATCTACGAGCCGAATCAAATCGAGTTGCGAGCTGAGCCAAGCCGGTACTGCCTTAGTTTAAGCTTGGTTTGTATTTTCAAACGAGCTTGACTCCGAGGCTTGGTTTGATTTGAACTTCCATTTGAACCAATCCAAGCCAAACTTTTTCAAACCAATCTGAGCCGAGCTTTTGAGCTGGCTTGGTTTGTGCTCAGCTCTACATGCAAATGACGAACGAAATCATACTTGAGTCTTAAGGATATCTTTTACCCCATATCCTTTGGCGACATGTCACCTGCTAAAAGAAGAATGCCTTATAGTCATACACACACTCACAGATGAGACACTATAACGAAGGACATATAACCCTCACACGATTAACACATGTGGTTGAAGTAGCATGCTTGACAAGCTTATAAAGATCTGTTGAGATAGGAAGTCTATCACAATCTAGATACACTAACCGAGATCATTTTACACAATCTTGCCAAAATGGGGAACTCCCTATAGACGATCGGTGCTTTCACGATGACTATGAAGTTTTAAGAAGTTAATTTCTTTCAAAATGGAAAGGAATCGAGGGACACGATGAGGAATCCAATTTCGACTGGTATACGAAATGATCCTATAACCTTCAAGGATTCTATGCTAGTAAGAAAACCCAATACAGTTACCACCTGCTAACATGTATAAGGAGCACACAACTAAGAGCTTGAGGCACCAGCCGTGCCACGCACACAACCTCTCACAACGCAATGCTGTCTTATCTTAGTTTTAACTTTAGATCACTCCACTTCTGTCCAAGCCCATTGTGGAACGTCTGGAGTTTAGGGTAGCTTAAATCGTTGTTGCCTAGTGTAATTACTGTAGTATGCTTAGGAGTAGTGTAAATATCCACGACCTATCGTCATCGGATCCCCGATCAACCGAGTCCTTACTAAGAAGATCAAACTTCAATCACATCCCTCTGACCATCCACCTCGATTGTTTGTCCTTACAGGCAATTTAAGTATTTATTTGCCTATTTCATTTCCTCACTGATTGTATTGAACTTCATTTTAAATTAATATAATTCGCAATTCTGAAAGTGAGCGGGGTAGTTTAATACGACACCTTGTCACGTTATGCACTTTGCGGAAGCTTGGCGGAGCTACTAGAATAATGGCTAAGTCCTTTTTTTTGGGGGGGGGGGGGGGGGGGGGGGGGGGGGGGAGGAGGGATGATTAGGACATTTTGAAATTCTTTTCGCCTACTTAACTAATTTAACAAGTTAAACTAAGTAAGTAAGAACACTTTGACTTCCAAGCCTTAGTGGGTCCAATCACATAGACTAGTAAATATATAACTATTAAGCGACTAGTCTAAATGCATAAATTAATAATGATTTAACTAATAAAACAACTAATCTATGCAACCTATGTAGACTATATGAGATGCAATCATATAAGCTCAATTCTACATAACTAGTGAAAATATATCTTGTGTGTGAATGTGCTAAATACATCACAAACACAAGCACAAGCACGTCTAGTGCCTCACATACATTCCAATTAGGTAATTAAACATACAATACATAAGTAAAAATGTAATCAAATACATCACAAATACAAGTACATATAATGGTTCGACTACTTGTCTATTCCACTCTCGGTTGTTGTACTTACCCCTTGAATACACTCGATTTCACTATGAGGGTTTAAAATCAGGTTCACTTCACAACCTAGGAGTTTTAAATAGGTTCATCCCAACCTTACAATCCTACTCAAGGATCGGGTCCTATTAAAACTCCTCACATATGCACCCATGTTGGTGGATCACGTACACACCCGTGTCGGTGGCTCCCATTGGAGACTTGACAATTTAGGCTCTACTCAAGCGCCAAGGTCCTACAAACGAACTTCAATTTAGACTTCACACATAAGCCAAGGTCCTACAACTGAACCTCAATTGTTTTAGGCTTTCCAACTGAACAAAGTCCTACAATCGAACTTAGTGTATACTCCCGCTAGAGGCTCCCCATAGAGACTTGATTTGGCCCTACAATTGGGCCTAGGTCCTACAACCAAACCTCTTAACTTTGGCAATTCACACTCTACACACAATTCCCTAAGGGAAGAGAGTGGTTGAACTTAACAAATGGACAACCTTACTTGTCGTCTTTAAGCCCCGTTAATGCACTGCCTTGGGTTGCTTGATCTCCACTCTCTCGTACTTCAATCAGCTCCCCTTTGCTCCCCTGATCAATGATATTGATGCTTCGCCAAGGCCTCAGCTCTAACGATCAATCACCTTGCATGAGATGCTCCAATGGAGATGCCCAAGGTGCTAGGAGGCAGTGGTGAATCCTCTACAACTAGTAGAAAATGGCTTCCTAGAGGAATACACCTAATTGGATCTTTAGGATGTGTTTAGACAAGTGTTTTACCTACGGTCAAGGTGCCTAAACTTCGAGAGATCAAGAGGGAATAGGTTCATCTTCTTTTTTAGCTTTAAATGCTCCATTCTTGTGATGAATCACAAGGAAGATGACTTGTAGGGGTTAGGATTAGAGCCTAATGGTGTTGGCAATAATGGTGGCTTCTAAATCTCTAAAATCCCTCTCTTAAGCCCAAAAACCAAATCCCGATCTTTTATAGATGAAGCTCCAATGGTAAAAAAATGTGCAGATTCGTGAAACTTCGATGGATCGAAATACCCTTCGATGGATCGAAGATCCTACTTCGATGGCTTGAAAAATTGTTTAGAGAGTTTCTGAAGTTGCTGGATATCCAATTCGATGGATCGAAACATATTTCGATGGATTGGAAAACCCACTTTGATTGATGGAAAAATTGTCCAGGAGTTCACAAATGTTGCTGGACATATGTTCAATAGATCGAGCTGGTCTTCGATGACATTAAAGACCCATCGAAATGAACTTCGATGGATCAAAGTCCAATCGAAAACTGTTGTCTTGGTTGGTTTTTTTTATAGCTTGTACCCTTTTATTAGCCTAACTTATCATGTTTTTCTAAGTATTCTAAGGCTAATGAAGGTTACTAAGGATTTTACTCTATAGTCCAAGTCATCTAGAGGTAATGATTATTTTGGTTCTAAGGGTTAGGGTCACTAAAGCATCTCATTTACCTGTTCTTATTCCTTGATGCTTATTATCCACTTGAATCTTCGGTCTTCAGCTTGCCAAGGCTCAACCGACGTTACGACACAAGGATGCACGTAATTGACAATAAGATGCACTAGTATGCTACAAAAAAGTGCACTAACAATCTCCCCATTTGTTAATTATGTGACAAAAACCTAACTTAGTCTTTGTCATGTTCTATACTAATGAAAATACTAAAACAACAAATAAATTACCTGTCAAAGCAAAAGATTACAACTTGAAATACACTAAAACATGTAACACTAGCAATGCTCCTCTTGATTCTTTCCTCATAACTTGTCAATCTTTGCAACACAAAACACAAACAACTTATTTTGGTGGAACTTGATCTTTCTCTCCCTTTTTGTCAGCTATTGACAAACTAATCTCTTCACCTTAATGATACATCAATTAAGTAAAGGGAATAGAGATTAGCATGTCTAATATATAGCTATAATCATATGCTAACTAGAGAGATAAGGGGTGCATGAACATTAAAACATGGAGCATGCATGGAACATGATCAATAAGAAAAAAATTTGTATCTAGGCATAGGTGATCATGTATAATTGGTCATTCTAAGATAAAGATGAAAGCATAAATGACTAAGGGCATATATTAGCATACATCAAGCACAAAATCCAGAAGATTATGTTAATCTAAGAAGGATGACAGTTTAGCAACTAAAATTTTCAAAATAAAGCAGGGCTAAACTATCTAGATGGGCTAATGAGGCGTGAATCCTCTGATTTGCTCCTAAGCATAAAATGAGGCTCAAATCCTCAGATTTATCTATAGTATTTATATTTTAGCTATCCTTACTAACTATTTCTACTTTGTTCATCCTAAGGATAACCTAATTTTCTCAACTCCCTCATAAAATACAGCAAATAAGGAAGGGTTAGGAACTCCTCCAAGAAGGGATAATGGTCGGGATCTTCTCTCATATTAGGGGGAAGAGAGGTAGTGGTGGAGGCCATTAGAATTTTTATTGATTTTTTGTCTCCATCACTAGAAGAGTAATTAGATTCACTTTTGGACTCCTCTGTATCATCCTATGTTGCTATCATAGCTTTTTTGCCTTTTCTTTTAGGCTTTTTCGGACAGTTGTAACATTGGACTTTGTTTCTGGTTAATTTTCCTTTATTTTTTTCAACCTGAAATTACGTCGGTAGTCTAACATGACACCTACGCATATACGTGAAGAAGCTTAGAGCGGAGCAACTAGAATTCTAGTTAATTCCTAGGGGAGGGGGGTGATTAGGACCTTTTAAAAATGTTTTTGCCTACTTAACAGTTTTATTAATTTAAACTAAGTAAGCAATAACACTTCGTCTTCAAAGCCTTAGTGGGTCTAATCACAAGACTAGCATATGATGTACAATAAACTACCTAGTCTAAGCATGCATAGAATTAACATATGATTAAACTAATCAAGCACCTAATCTATGCAACTTAAGTAGACTATATAAGAATGGACCATATAAGCTCAAGTCTACTCAGGAAGTGAAAGTACGTCATGTGTGTGGATGTGCCTATCTAGTGCCTAACATGCATTCCAATTAAGCATTTATAATTAAGCAATTAAACACAATGCATAATAAGAAATGTGCTCAAATACAATTAGAAACACAACGATATATAGTGGTTCGACTTTGGGTCTACTCCACTCTCGGTTCAAGTACTCAACCCCTTTGAGCACACCGGCCTTCACTAGGGAGTTTAAACCAGGTTCCTTTCAACTTAGGTGTTTTAACTCGGATCCATCCAACTGGGGAGTTTATAGATTCCTCCCTATTGACCTCTGAATTGTGCATATTCTAACCCCAATTCATCACATATTATGCATGGTTTGCATGTTTAAAAGACCATTTTAATACGTATTTTGTGATTATAGGATTGAGAGAGAGACTTCACTAATTCAATGCTTAATGAATCACTTTATATATATTGAAGATCAAAAGATTAAGTGCTAAATGGTGGAAGAAAGATGCAAGGGAGAAAGAGAAGAAAGAAGAAAAGTTGCAGAAAAATGCACTGTCGACCGGCCGGCTAACCGTTCAGCCATGGCCCACGACCGGTCGTCCGACCGGTCGAAAGTTCAAATTAGGAGGCCTTTGAAGCTAACCTTGCTAGAAAAAAAATGGACAAAACCGACCGGTCGGCCACCACTGACGACCGGTCGTATTTTCTTGGAGTTGTGGAGTTTTTAGAGAAAACTCGCTGGACTAAAAAGATGGGTCGACGATTGGTCGTCTGACCGGTCGGCCAGAGGCCACGATTGGTTTCCCGATCGATCGACCATGCAAAAAAATCAGAGAACCTTGTTCTTCAAGCTCTGAAATTTCATGCGTTGTGTAAGTACTATGCGGATTCTAAAACTTTCTGAGTCGGTGGGACTTCTCCATTATAAAAGGACACCTAGGGTTCGTTCCTAAAGTATCATAGAAGGCTTGAGAAATCATGGGAGGTGAAGAGGATTTTCGTGGAGCGTCTATAACTCTCCTAAATCCGGTTATTCATGTCTTTTTATTGTTTTTAGTTGTAGTATGATGATGCTCGGCTAAAACCTCTTAGCTAAGGCTATATGTGAATCTCGTAGCTAGTTTTCATATAGAATTCGTTTGATTCAAGCACTTTACTTAAAGTTTTGATTTTTAAGTTCTAGTTTGAATAAAGTTAGTATTTTTGGATGTTTTATGAGAGTTCATGTGCTTTAGACATGAGTTCCTTGCAATTCTCTGAGATGGCCATGTTTGGATTGATTATATTCGAATTATAGTAACCCTAGAGCATGCCATAGTCTCTTGGCATGGCCGTTACTTCGAAAGCTACATATTTGAATTCTATGTGCTTCATTAGAACTAGAATCTTATTTTCTGACTTAAGTGGGATTGTTTGTGTTTAAATATGCTTAATCTTCCTACTAAATGAGAGATAGAACTTCGAATCTAGTTGTGTTTATGCTTGAATGAATGATTTCGCATAAAACTACTACAAGTGGATCCTTGAGGCCTTAATTCCATTAATTATCAGATTTATATAAAAGTTATTGTTTTTACTTAGTTTTTAAAATCAAACTTCAAAATTGGTGAATTTGAAGTTACTAGAATGGTTTGAATTGGTTTACCCTAATTTCCTGTTAATTGACTTCGGTCTTATCGAGTTATTACTACATCGCAAGCCTTGTACTTGAGGCGAGCGAATAAGTTTTTGGCGCCGTTGTCAGAGAATTTAGGTTAAATGGTTCTAAATTGTTTTAGTAGCTACAGAGTAGAATTAATTAGGGTTTCCTGCTTTTCTAGGACTAGTTTTTTTGAATTCTAGAACTAACAAAGTTTGTTTTGTTTTGTAGGAAGTTCTTCCAGTTCAGGTAAATTGGGTACTATCCTTCTAACTTAGACTTTTCAATTCTCAGTTTTTAGCTTTACTAGAATTTTAATTTTATTTTCAGATTTTATTTTTAGGATCTATGATTTAGTTCAAATTTTTGTTTGTGTGGTTTATGTCCCATTGAGAATGTGACCACACAAATCGTCTCCAAACTAAAGGAGGTTTGGTCGGACCACTCTCTGTCTATAGATGAGTTTGAAAATACATAGAACATTGTGAAAGTTCGGGGAGTATGGATCAAACACCGTTAAGGAATCCTTCCCCTCCTACTCCAACTACATACGCGAATCAAGAGGGAGTAGGAGAGAATGAGGTGCACAATGCTCCTCCAATGAGAGCTTTACTTGACTACTTACAACCGGCCCATACGACTACACCCTCATGTGTGGTTTTACCAACCACCGGGGGGGACATTGATATAAAGTCGAGGGTATTTCAACTTTTACCTAAGTTCCATGAGCTAGATTTTGAGAGCTCATATCTACACTTAAAAGAGTTTGATGAGGTTATTACTACTTTGCAATACAACAATGTGTCAAAGGATGTCATCAAACTTAGATTGTTTCACTTCTCATTGAAAGAAAGAGCCAAAGGTTGGCTTCACTCTCTTAGATCACATTCGATAGGGACATGGACTGAAATGACCCGAGAATTCTTTAAAAGTTCTTCCCGGCTCATAAAACGAACACCCTTCAAAGATCTATCATGAACTTTTTGGGAAAAGAGGGTGAGTCGTTCTTTCAAAGTTGGGAAAGGTTTAAGGACCTCTTACTCACTTGCCCACATCATGGCTACGAAAGTTGGTGAATTATAAACTTCTTTTATGATGAATTGAATTCCAACATGCGCCAATTTGTAGATGATATGCAATGACGAGTTCATGAGCAAAAATTCAGATGAGGCATGGAGTTACTTAGACATGTTGGCCGAGAATGCCCAATCATGGGATACCTCAGACAAGTCTAGTAACTTCAAGCCTCCTAAAAAAAGAGAAAGGAGGAATTTACATCCTTAAGGAGGAAGATGATGTAAACGCAAGGATATACAACCTCACAAGAAAAGTCGAGGCTATAAAACTAAGTAAAAGTGGAGTTTCTAAGTCCACGGAAGCCATTGAAAACGTGTACGGAATTTATGCCGCTAATGTACACTTTACACAAGATTGTCCTACAATTCCTGCGTTTCAAGAGGTGTTACAAGAGCAAGAAAACACCGCATATGGTTATCAACGTCCTTTTAATGGACTAGTAGGCAACACGTACAACTCTACTTGGAAGAACCATCCAAATTTCAATTGGAGGAATGGTCCCACGGCCAACCCATGCAAAACATGGCCCCACCTCAATTCTCAATGGAGGACACTTTAAAGGCGTTTATTCAAGGACAAATGCAAATTAATCAATGAAATTAGTAAATGTTCCAAGAGCTTAAAGTGTCGGTTAATGAGATTAAGGTACGCTTGAATGTTAGGGAAGGGACATTTCCGGCCCAACCTTAGCCCAATCTTAAATAAGCACATGAAATAAGCACCCCTAATCTCCCCAACCAACATGTGGAGCAAGTAAAATCCATCACCACTCTTAGAAGTCGTAAACAAGTAGACAAATCTATTCCGGTGAAGGTCGACAAACCTAATGATCCGATAATTTCTGAGAATGAGGATGGACCTAGCTTAGCCCCACAAGAAACAGAACGGGTTCAAAAGCCCATAGCATCATTCCCTTCGAGATTAGTTGCTCCAAAATCTCTCCCAAACTCTCATGATATTTTAGAGATTTTTAGACAAGTCAAGATCAACATTCCATTGCTTGATGCCATTAAACAAATCACCTCTTATGTCAAGTTTCTAAAGGACTTATGCACAACCAAATGCAAATACAATATGCAACAAAAGGCCTTTTTGAATGAGTAAGTGAGTGCCATTTTCACCCAAAAGACCCCTACAAAATATAAGGATCTCAGTAGTCTCACGATCTCATGTATCATTGGTAACTACCGAATTGAGCGTGTATTACTAGATTTAGGGGCTTATACTCGGTATACGAGCAATTGGGTCTTGGTGAATTAAAACCCACCAAAACCACATTGCAACTTGCTGATAGATCCATCCGTGTACCGAGAGAGATGGTTGATGATGTATTGGTCCAAGTTGACAAATTCTACTACTCGGAAGATTTCATCGTCTTAGACAAGCAACCGGTTATAGATATTAGCACTCAAATATCGGTGATTTTAGGCCGCCCATTCTTGGCTACATCAAACGCAATTATAAATTGCCAGAATGGGGTGATGAAATTGTCATTTGGGAACATGACATTGAAGGTAAACGTGTTCCACATGTATAACAAGCAAAGGAATGAGGAGGAGGATGAGCTCTTCGAGGTAAACATGCTCGAGTCCTTTGAAAAAGATGAGCTTCTCCAACTTGAACCACTCAAAAATTTGGAGACATGCTTGACACACTTTGAAAATTCTAAAGATCCCATCTTGTGTGATATTGTGCAAGGATTGAGTAGTGAGAAACCGGTAGTGGATACTAGCCGGTGGAGGCCTCATTTTGAAAAATTGCACCAACCACATCAAAGCCTTATTGCCTAATATCAAACTGCCGAAGCTTGACCTTAAACCATTGTCATCCGAGCTTAAATATGTATATTTAGGTCAAGAGGAAACATTTTCAGTTGTCATAGCCTCTCACCTAGGAAAAGACCAAGAGCTCAAGTTGATTGAGCTACTCAAAGAACATAGGGGAGCCATAGGGTGGACAATAGCGGACCTTAAAGGGATAGACTCTTCGGTATGTACTCACCATATACACCTTGAAGAAAATGCAAAAATGACTAGACAACTTCAAAGGAGGTTAAATCCAAATATGATGGAGGCTGTCAAAGGCGAGGTATTAAAGCTACTAGATGTGGGTATCATTTACCCTATCTCGGATAACCAATGGGTGAGTCCTACCTAAGTTGTCCCTAAAAAGTTCGGTATTACCATTGTAGAGAATGCCAACAACGAGCTTATACCAACTAGAGTGACCACCGGTTGGCATATGTGCATAGATTATCGGAAGCTAAACACGGTCGCTAAGAAAGACCACTTCCCTCTTCCATTCATAGATCAAATTTTAAAGAGTTGACGGGTTACTCTTATTATTGCTTCCTAGATGGCTATTCCGGCTACAACCAAATTGAGATAGCTCAGAAGACCAAGAGAAGACCACCTTACATGCATGTTCGACACCTTTGCATATCGAAGGATGCTATTCGAACTATGTAGTACACCCGTTACATTCCAACGATGCATGTTGAGTATTTTCTCTGACATGGTGGGTGAGTTTCTCGAGGTATTCATGAATGATTTTTCTGTTGTTGGTTGTACATTCGATGAGTGCCTCAATCAGTTGAAATCGGTCTTGACAATGTGCGAGGAGAAGAACCTTGTTTTAAACTGGGAGAAGTGCCATTTTATGGTACAAAGAGGAACAGTCCTTGGACATATCATCTCATCCAATGGAATGGAGGTAGACCAAGCCAAAATCGACATTATTGCTAACTTACCACCACCCAAAAGCATACGCGATGTGTGGTCCTTCCTTAGACACGCCGGATTCTATCGAAAGTTCATAAAGAATTTTAGTCGTATCTCTAGGCCTTTATGTCACCTTCTCTAAAAGGAAAACCAATTCGAGTGGAGTGCCAGATGTCAATTAGCTTTTTCAAAGCTAAAGGACATGTTGACAACCGCTCACATCATGCAACCACCGGATTGGTACTTTCCTTTTAAGTTGATGTGTGATGCTAGCGATTATGCTATTGGGGTGGTGTTAGGCTAAAAGAGGGATAAGAAACCCCACGTTATCTACTATGCGAGTAAGACCTTGAATCCTGCCTAAGTTAATTACTCGACTATGGAGAAAGAGCTCTTAGCCATTGTTTTTTCCTTTAAGAAATTCAGGCCTTACTTAATAGGATTCAAGGTTATCATCTACACGGATCATGCGGTGTTGAAACACCTTCTTTCTAAGAAGTATGTTAAGCCCCGTTCACTTAGATGGATCATACTCCTTCAGGAATTCGACGTAGAGATCAAAGATAAGAAGGGGGTAGACAATGTGGTGGTGGATCATCTATCCCGTCTAGTTTTACCCGATTCTATTAACGAGTCACCTATTGAGGACTCATTCCCTGATGAACAACTCTTTGTTGCTATGCATCTATCGTGGTACGCTGATATAGCAAATTATCTTTTCACAGGTGTGATGCCGACTTATTGGACTGCGCAGGATAAACAGAAATTTCTAAGGGAAGTGCGCTGGTTTTTCTGAGATAAACCATTATTTTTAAATATTACCCAGATTAAAAAATTAGAAGATGTGTCCCTGATGATGAACAAAATTCTGTTATCTCCTTTTGTCATAGTGAAGCATGTGGGGGTCATTTTTCTGCCAATAAAACTACTGCAAAAATTCTGCAATGTGTTTTTTATTGGCCTACCTTGTTTAGAGACACCCATGATTTTACAAAGCATGCGGGCGCTGTCAAAAGCTAGGAGGATTGTCCTGTCGGAATATGATTCCTCTTAACCCAATTCAACATCTTGAAGTCTTCGATTGTTGGGGTATCGATTTCATGGGACCATTCCCCTCATCTTTTGGACATGTCTACATATTGCTTGCCATAGACTATGCGTCCAAGTGGATAGAGGCTATTCCTTGTAGAACTAATGATCAGCGTACGGTTTTAAAGTTTCTTAAAGAAAATATACTTTCCAGATTTGGAACGCCTCGAGCCATCATAAGTGATGGTGGTTCTCACTTTTACAATAGGCTTTTTGAAGCCTTAATGAAGAAATATGGAATTAGGCATAAAGTGAGTACCCCATACCACCCACAGACAAGTGGGCAAGCTGAAATTTCCAATCGAAAAATCAAACAGATTTTGGAGAAGACGATGAGGTCGGATCGCAAAGATTATCACAGAGATTAGTCGATGCTCTTTGGGCTTACCGTACGGCTTATAAGACCCCCATTGGAATGTCTCCCTATAGACTTGTCTATGGGAAAGCTTGTCACTTGCTCTTGGAACTTGAACACAAAGCCTATTGAGCAATTCGGGCATTCAACTTTGACATTGACAAGGCTAGCTCACTTCGCAAACTCTAATTGAATGAGCTTGACGAGATACGGAACGATGCTTACGAGAACTCGAGAATTTACAAGAGTAGGATGAAAGCCTTTCATGACAAACACATTTTTAGAAGAAAAAAAATTCATGAAGGCAAAAAAGTACTCTTGTACAATTCCCGACTTCATCTTTTTTTAAAAAAAATTGAAATCTCGATGGATAGGCCCATACATTGTTAAAGAAGTTTTTCCTCATGGGGCTGTGGAGATAGAGAATGCGGCGAATGGTAATTGTTTTAAAGTGAATGGACAACGCCTTAAACCATTTGTTGAAAATTTTGATTAAGAGGATATGTCTATCACTCTAAAGGATCCTGTGTATCAGGATGATTGATCTCCTAGTCTGACAGAGATATAGAGTAGATTAGGTTTAGTTATTTTTCTATTTTAGTTTTATTACTTTAGTAGATTTAGTTGTCGGAGGTAAACTTCTATGATCGACTCTCTCAGGTATCTTCATTCTCACCATCTTTTATTTTTCTCATTGCTCGTATGTTATTGCTCATTGCATATCTTTTTACATTGAGGACAATGCAAGATTTGGTTGGGGGGTGAGATTCCTAGATGAATATACTAGTTTTTGCACATTTTGAGCAATTATGTAGAAAATTTCTGATTTTTCTTAATTTTAAACCTCTTTTAGAAAACTTTGTTTCTATGCACTTGGGATGTCATAAGTATGAAAGGTGAGAGATGAATTAATATGATTTTGAGAAGTTTAAATTAGCTTAAATATAATAGTTTTCTGTATGAACTCCCCTATTTATTTGATCGATAGAAATATGAACACTTTTTAGCCTAGTTCACGTTACAGGATCCTCATGGTTTGAAGGGATTATGTAGATTTGTAGATTAGTTAGGCTTAGTTCTAAAGTATTAAGGAACCAAGCCAGCGAACTTTGTCCATCCTTGTTCATGAGAAAGAAGAATGGAAGATATGGATTTCTAAAAATCATATCTCATGTTTATGAAAAGAAAGGAAGTTTGGTTATTATTGAATACATGTTGATAAATTTCAAAAATGGCTACCTATCACCAACCAAGGGATGGTCTATTCGTAATCAAAGCTCAAAATGGAAAGTAGTGTGAAAGTCGTCGAAGGAACGGTAAGACAAATTCTTATCATAGGCATTTGGTTGATGTTTGCTCGCCTCAAGTGCAAGGTTGCGATGTAGTAATAAATCTCAGTAAGACCGAGGTAGATCTACAGGGAATTAGGTAAACCAATTCAAGCTATTCTAGCAACTCAAATCTCAGCAATTATAGGGTTCAAATTCAAAAACTAACTTAAAACAGTAACTTATAAAATTTATAATTTAAACGGAACTAAGGCCTCAAGGATCCACTTGTGGTAGCCCCCATGTGAATTCATTCATCCAAGCATAAACACAACTAGAATTGAAGTTCCATCTCTCTTCTAGTTGGAAGATTTCGCATTCAAACACAAACAATCTCCACTTAAGTTAAAGAATAAGATTCTAGTTCTAATGAAACACGTAGAAGTCGAATATGTAGCCTTCGAAGTAACGACCATGCCAATGGGCTATGGTATGTTCAGGGATTACTACAATTTGAATCTAATCAATCCAAACATGATAATTTTAGAGAATTGCAAGGAACCCATGTTCGAAGCACATGCACTCTCATAAAACATCCAAAAAAATGCCAACTTTTATTCAAACTAGAGCTTAGAATCCAACTTAAAAGTAAAGTACTTAAATTAAAATGAATTCAACATGATTACTACTCACAAGCTTCACCTCTTAGCCTTAGCTAAGAGGTTCTAGCCAAGCATTATCATGCTTTAACTAGAAACAATGGAAAACTAATAAAAAGCATAAGGTTGCGACGCTCTACGATGCACTCCTTCAATTCCCATGAACTTAGAATTCTTCTAGGATGCCTTGGGAAGGATGTAGAGGTGCCATTTTATAACAAAAGACTACCATCGACTTAGAATCTTCTGAAATTGCGTAACTCCTTACGCAGCTGTACAGACAGGTCCGATTGATCAGAGACCCCTCCGATTGATCGGAATATGATCTTCGATTGATTGGACGATGATCCGATTGATCGTAAAAGTGTCTAGAGAGTTGTTGTTTCTATCACTATTTCTTATTGATCGTATATGATTCTGATTGATCGGACAGTTAGTTCCAATTGATCGGAAATATGTCCAGAGAAATCTGGTATTTCTGGTATGTCCGATGGGTGGTCCGATTGATCGAGTACCCATCAGAATCTCCTCCATTGATCGAATAATTATCGACGATCCATAAAAAAATGTTGTTTCTTCATTCTTTTCTGCATTCTCTTTGGACTTTCTTCGCCATTCTTTGGCCTACCTTTGATCATCAACAAAGGGCTTTTAAGTGAGTCTTTTAAGTATCAATTGAGTGAAGTCTCCCTCTCATTCCTTCATTCACAAAACATGCATTAGATGGGTCTTTTAAGCACGTAAACCATGCATATAATGTGATGTAATGGGTTAGAAAATGTATAAATTCGAAGCTCAACAGTTGTGTTGGACACCTGTAGAGCTTTAATTTGATTGATCTATGAAGAAAGTAATCCTAGAAACTAATGAGATGAACATTCACTATACACACTAGCTTAAACTTGTTCGGATTCTTCTGTTTATCAATCAATCGGTGGGGATTCTATGTGAACATTTGTTATGTTTAGGGAGTTTAAGATTCAATTTCTATCGTTCACTTAGTTTTTCTGAATTTTGCACTTGTATGTCTTGGAGAATATAGAAGCATAATTTTCGAAAGAGAGTTGGGTTTTGAAAAGTTGAATTTGTTTCACGCATGTTTTGCTCGAGATTAGCAAAATGCTGGTTGGGGAGTGTGTTGAGCTCTGAATTGTGCATATTCTAACCCCAATTCATCACACATTATGCATGGTTTGCATGTTAAAAGACTATTTTAATACACTGTTTTGTGATTGTAGGATTGAGAGAGAGACTTCACTAATTCAATGCCAAATGAGTCATTTTGTATACATTGAAGATCAAAAGATTAAGTGCCAAATGGTGGAAGAAAGATGCAAGGGAGAAAGAGAAGAAAGAAGAAAAGTTGCAGAAAAATACATTGTCGACCAGCCGGCTGACCAGTCGGCCATGGCCCACAACCGGTCGTCCGACTGATCAAAAATTCAAAATCAGGAGGCCTTTGCAGCTAACCTTGCTGGACCAAAAATGGACAAAAACAGACTGGTCGGCCACCACTAACAACTGGTCGTATTTTCCTTGGAGCTGTGGAGTTTTTAGAGAAAAGTCACTGGACTAAAAAGATGGGTTGACGACTGGTCGTCCATGCGAAAAAAATCAGTGAAGTTTGTTCTTCAAGCTCCTAAATTTCATGCGCTACGTAAGTACTACGCGGATTCTAAAACTTTCTGAGTCAGTGGGGCTTCTCCATTATAAAAGGACACCTAGGGTTCATTCCCAAGGTATTATAAAAGGCTTGAAAACTCATGAGAGGTGAAGATGATCGTCGTGGAGCATCTACAACTCTCCCAAATTTGGTTTTTCATGTTTTCTAGTTACTTTTTATTATTTTTAGTTGTAGCATGATAATGCTCGGTTAGAACCTCTTAACTAAGGCTAAGAGGTGAAGCTTGTAGCTAGTTTTCATGTACAATTCATTTGATTCAAGTATTTAAAGTTTGAATAAAGTTGGTATTTTTGGATGTTTTATGAGAGTTCATGTGCTTCGGACATGAGTTCTTTACAATTCTCTGAGATGACCATGTTTGGATTGATTAGATTCGAATTGTAGTAACCCTAGAGCATGTCATAGTCTCTTGGCATGGCTGTTACTTCGAAGGCTACATATTTAAATTCTATGTGCTTCATTAGAACTAAAATCTTATTTTCTGACTTAAGTGAAATTTTTTTGTGTTTAAATGCTTAATCTTCCAACTAAATGAGAGATAGAACTTTGAATGTACTTGTTTTTATGCTTGGATGAATGAATTCGCATGGAACTACTACAAGTGGATCCTTGTGGCCTTAATTCCATTAATTATCAGATTTATACAGAAGTTATTGTTTTTACTTAGTTTTTAAAATTAAACTTTAAAATTGCTGAATTTGAAGTTGATAGAATGGTTTGAATTGGTTTATCCTAATTCCCCATGGATTGACCTCGGTCTTACTGAGTTATTACTACATCATAAGCCTTGCACTTGAGGCAAGCAAACACTCCCAACCTACACATTTACATCAGTGTTGGTGGCTCCCCTTGGAGACTTGTTTAGGCCCGACAAATGTGCCATGGACCAACAAATGCCCCTAGACTTTAGGCTCAACAAACGTGCTAAGGATTGCCAAATAACCCTAGAATTTAGGCCCAACAAACGTGCCAAGGAATGACAAACGTCCCTAGACTTTTAGGCTCAACTAACGAGCCAATGATCGACAAACGACCCTAGATCGAGTTTGACAAACAAACTCGACACTCAAATTCCCACCGAAAATAGAGTGGATGGACTCCTACAAATTGACAACATTACTTGTTGGATTTGAGCCCCGTTGTTGCCCCGCTTCGAGTTGCTTCTTCCCGATCTCCCGTGCTTAAATTAACTCCCCTTGTGCTCCCACGATCGTTGATGCCGCCACTTTATTAAGGCTTCAGCTCCAAGATCAGTTCCCTTGCATATGATGCTCCATTGGAGATGCCCAACGTGCTAGGAGGTGGTGAATCCTCTACAAATGGTAGGATGTAGGAAATGAGTTTCCTAGATGAATACACCTATTGGGATTCCTAAGTGGTATTTAGACAAAGGATTTACCAATGATCAATGTGCCTAAACTCTTAGGAATCAAGAGGGAACAAGTCCATTCTCATTTGAGCAATGAATGACCTAAGCTTGTAATGAATCACAAGGAAAATGCCTTGAATGTGTTAGGATTAGAGCTCCTAATGGTATGCAATGATGGTGGCTTTTAAATCCTCAAAATCCCCTCTCTTAGCCCAAAAATGAATGCCCTGGCTTTTATAGAAATTTCTCAAACTGTAAAAAAAAATGAGTGGATTCACTCATCTTCGATCGATTGAGATCAATCTAGAGAGTTTATCAAGTTGTTGGACAAAATGTTCGATTGATCGGACCTAGTTTTGATCAATCGGAAAATCAGCTTCAATTGATCGAAAATCAGTTTCAATTGATCAGAAAATCAGTCCAGAGAATTCATCAGATTGTTGGACAAAATGTTCGATCGATCGAAAAATCAGTTTTGATCGATCGGAGTCTTATCGAACCTGACTCTGATGTATCGAAGACCAATCAGAAATTATTGTTTGAGATGGATTGATTACAGTAACTTCCACCTCTTTTATTAACCTAATTTACCATTTTTTTATATGATCAGAGACTAATAAGGAAGACTAAGAGTTTTCCTAGTTAGTCAAAGTCATCTAAGAGTATTTGGGTGTTTTGGGTAAAGGGGTTATGGTCACCAAAGCATCTCATTTACCTTTTCTTCTTCCTTGATGCTTCTGATCCACTTGAATCTTCAGTCTATAGCTTGCCAAGGCTCAATCGACATTACAACACAAGGACCCACGTGATTGACAAATAAGGGTGCACTAACACAATCTTCTTGTCCTTTTTGTCACAACTTCGCTCTTCATTCATTTTGAAAAATTTCTTAAATTGACGATTAAATTTCTCTTCCTCGTCTTCCTCATCACCATCTTCTTCCTCATATTCACTCTTAATTTTTCTATGAGAGTGCTTGTGTGAGGTCTTTAAGACAATGAGGTTTTTCTTAGAGGGGTCTCTAAAGTATAGTTCATGAGTTTGTAGGGAACCTATAAGTTCTTCCACTTTCATTGAATCTATGTCTCTACACTCTTCTAAAGCTATGACTCTTGGAGCTAAATCTCTCCGGGAGGGACCTAAGTATCTTCCTACATATTCTCCCATCCGGAACCCTTTCTCCCAAGCCATGTTAGTGCTCTTTCCTTGTGGCATACTAGTGTACCTTATTTTTAAATCAGGTGGGTCCTTGTGTTGTAATGTCGGTTGAGCCTTGTTAAGCTGAAGACCGAAGATTCAAGTGGACCAGAAGCGTTAACGAAGAAGAACAGGTAAATGAGATGCCTTGGTGACCCTAACCCTTTGAACCAAAACACCCAAATCTTCTTATATAACTTGGACCAACTAGGAATACCCATAATCATCCTTATTAGTCTTTAAATCATATAGAAAAATATGATAAATTAGCTTAATTAAAGAAGTGAAAATTGTTGTAAACAATCATACCCAAACAACAATTTTCGATCGGTCTTTGATATATCAGAGACCAGTTCGATAGGTCTTCGATTAATCAAAATGATCATTTTGGATATATCAAAGTATGTCTATCAAACTTACAAACTCTCTAAACAGTTCGTTCAATCAATCGAATTGATCATTCGATATATGTAGATGAGTGTGTTCGATATATCAAAACTCATTTCGATATATAAAAAATATGTCTAGCAATCTTACCAACTCCCTAGGAAGATTTTTCGATATATCGAAATATCATCGATATATCGAAGATTACTCCGATCAATCGAAACCCCATTTCAATATATCGAAGCGACTGTTTTCTGCCTGTTTTGTGACCATTGGAGATTTTTCTTTAAATACGGGGAGAAGCATTTTTGGGTATTAGAGGGAGATTTTGAGGAGTTTGAAGCCACCATTATTGAAGACCATTAGAGGCTCAAATCCTAACCCTATCAAGTGATCTTTTTTGTAATTCATCACAAGAATGGAGCATTCCAAACTCATGATGAAGATACACTTGTCCTTCTTTTGATTTCTAAAGTTTGGATTAACCTTGATAGTTATATTCCTATCCAAAACTCTATGATGAGATCATTGTAGGAGAATACTTTAGGCAACCCACTCTTATTAGTTGTAGAGATCTCAAACTTACCCTCCTAGCACTTGGGCATCTTCGTTGGAGCATCATATACAAGGTAGATGATCTTGGAGTAGGAGCATTGACGGCGCAACGACATCAAAGATCGGGAGAGCACAATGGGAGCTGATTCAAGCACGGGAGAGCATGAGGAAGCAACCCAAAGCAGTGCTGCATGGCTCTCAAATCCGACAAAATTACTAGAATAATGGCTAAGTCCTATAGGGAGGGGGTGATTAAGACCTTTTAAAATTCTTTTCACATACTTAACTAATTTAACAAGTTAAACTAAGTAAGCAAGAACACTTCGGCTTTCAAGCCTTAGTGGGCCCAATCACATAGACTAACAAAGAACAACTATTAAGCGACTAGTAAAAATGCATAGATTGCTAATGATTTAACTAATTAAGTAACTAATCTATGCAACCTATGCAGACTATATGAGATGCAATCATATAAGCTCAAGTCTACACAACTAGTGAAAATACATCTTGTGTGTGAATGTGCCTATTTAGTGCCTAGTATACATTTTAATTAAGTAATTAAACATAAAATGCATAAGTAAAAATGTGCTTAAATAGATCACAAACGCAAGCATGTATAGTGGTTTGACTACTTGTCTACTCTACTCTCGGTTGCCGTACTCACCCCTTGAGTACACCAGATTTCATGATGAGGGTTTTAAATCAGGTTCACATCACAACCTAGGAGTTTTAAATAAGTTTCTCTCAAACTTACAATCCTACTTAAGGATCGGGCCTACTCAAGAACCTCACATACACACCTGTGTTGGTGGGCCACGTACACACCTGTGTCAGTGGCTCCCAATGGAGGCTTAGACACTTTAGGCTCTACTTAAGAGCCAAGGTTTTACAAGTTAACCTCAATTTAGGCTTCACATATAAGCCAAGGTCCTACAACCGAACCTCAATGGTTTTACGCTCTACAACTAAGCCAAGGTCGTACAATTGAACCTAGCATATACTCCTGTTGGAGGCTCCAAACGGAGACTAGATTCGACCCTATAACCGGGCCTCAGTCTTACAACTGAACCTATCGAGTTTAGTAATTCAAACTTTACATTCAATTTCCCACAAAAAGAGAGTGGTTGGACTCAACCAATTGACAACCTTACTTATTGGATTTGAGCCTCGTTGATGCGCCACCTTGGGTTACTTGATCTTCGCTCTCCTGTGCTTCAATTAGTTCCCCTTTAATCCCCTGATTAATGATGTCGATGATTCTCTAAGGCCTCAGCTCCAACGATCAATCACCTTGCATGAGATGATCCAATCGAGATGCCCAAGGTGCTAGGAGGTGGTGGTGAATCCTCTACAACTAGTAGGAAATGGTTTCTTAAAGGAATACACCTAATTAGATCTTTAGGATGTGTTTACACAAGGGTTTTACCTACGGTTAAGGTGCCTAAACTCCTAGAGATCAAGAGGGAACAAGTTCATCTTCTTATTGAGCTTTGAATGCTATATTCTTGTGATGAATCACAAGGAAGATGGCTTGTATGAGTTATGATTAAAGCTTAAGGGTGTTGTAAATGATAGTGGCTTTTAAATTTCTAAAATCCCTTTGTCAAGCTTAAAAATCGAATCCCCATCTTTTATATATGAAGCTTTAATGGTAAAAAACTGGACAGATTCACAATACTTCAATGGATCGAAATACCCTTCGATGAATCGAAGATCCTACTTCGATGGCTCAAAAAACTGTCTAGAGAATTTTTGAAGTTGCTGGACATCCAGTTCAATGGATCGAAACATATTTTGATGGATAAAAAACCACACTTCAATTGGTTAAAAAAACTATCAAGAGAGTTCACAAATGTTATTGGACATATGTTCGATAAATCGAGATGGTCTTCGATGGCATCGAAGACCCATGGAAATGAACTTCGATGGATCTAAGTCCAATTGAAAACTGTTGTTTGGGCTGGTTAGTTTACAGCAGCTTGCACCTCTTTTATTAGCCTAACTTACCATGTTTTCTAAGTGTTTTAAGGCTAATGAAGATGACCAAGGGTTTTACTATATAGTCCAAGTTATCTAGAGGTAATGGTTATTTTGGTTTTAAGGGTTAGGGTCACCAAGGCATCTCATTTACCTGTTCTTCTTCCTTGATGCTTCTTGTCCACTTGAATATTTGGTCTTCAGCTTGCTAAGGCTCAACCGACATTACAACATAAGGATGCACGTGATTGACAAATAAGGTACTACTAGTATGCCACAAAAAAGTGCACTAACAATCTCTCCCTTTGTCAAATATGTGACCAAAACCTAATCTAGACCTTGTCATGGTTTATACTAATGATAAGGGTAGTAAACACTACTCCCTCTGCAACACTTACGAGTGGGCTCTTGACTGATGGAGATAATCGGGCTTGCCTGTTGTCTCATTTGCATGTGTGAAGTGGGACCCCGACTCATCCTTGTAATTGGCTTCGTCCCCTTTCTGATCTGATGATGCAGAGTGGGTCCCCGACTTATCCATGTAATCAGCTTTGTCCCCCACCTGATCTTCAGATGCAGACTGGGTCCCCAACTCATTAGATGGTGAGGGATGGACCTGCGCCTCAACCCCTGGTGTCGTAACGCGTGCACCCTACAAGAGCATCACATATATTGGTTAGTTCACAATAAACTAGACCTGAACATGATAACAATTGAAAATTAAAATACCTCCAGTGCCTCCAACCTGGCCCGTAAAATGTTCACTTTATCGCGTAGTATCCTATTCTCTTTCTCACATCAGCCACTTTTACTGCATATAGTACAACCCTATTTGATAACATCTTCAAACTGGAGTTCTTTCTTCCCATCTGACTCTCAAATTCAAATATCATCTCTCCTCCTGCTCTCCTCACTCGTCTCTCTCCTCCCACTAACTTCTTTCGCGATCTCCTCCTACTTATCCTTCTTCTTCTTCGTACTAATCTCCTCCCCCAGCTCCGTCTTCGCCTTATCCAACTTCCTTTTACTCCTCTCCTTCCCCACCTCTCTTTTCTCATCATCTTCCTTTCCCATCTCCTTTCCTATATCCACCTGCTTCTTAGTCATCTCTTTCTCATAAAAAAATGTTTGAACTTCTCTAACAACGACAAATTTTTCCTCATTTGTAGTGGGGATGAGTCCGTCATTGATTTTAACTTGCAACAATATGTATGTAATGTCAGAAACAATGAGCAAGATAATACAAAATGAATAAACGAATAGCTAATTTTCCAACTTACCTGCATATTCTTAAAGACTTTTGATAGACCCCGGTATTTTCCCACCTTAGTCGTAGTCCAATTTAGAATTCATGGTATTTTGATAGAACTACATCTGGTGGCCCAGCCATTCGGGCCACATACATTGGGGAAAACCCCATATACTCAAACCTATTGAATGAGGGAAATAAGTGTTAACGCCAAAAATTGGCTAACAAATGTTGGTCAGGGACCAAATTTGATTCTTTGTCGTCCGATCTCCTCTCAGAGATGAATGGTGTAGATTGAGGGACCTGCAACCACTGACAAAGGTTAGGATCGCAGTCGGTTGGCCCGACTTACGGCCCTCAGATGGCAAAGTCAGTACGGATACTGAAAGGAAAGGTTATTGGAGTTTTAATGGCGGTGGATCTCATACCTAGAGAGAGTGCAGAGGCCTCTTTATAGATAATTATTGGAGAGATTTAAGTGGATCCCAAATTTGTTAGGATAATTCATATCTTATCTGGATCAGTGGGATAAGCCTTATCCTTATCTTATCTGGATTAGTGGGATAAGTCTTTATCTTATCTAGAGAGATAAACCAAGGCGGATGAGGCTAGGCCTCTTGCCAAGCTAAGGGCCAAATGCTGAGCCGAAGTGGGCCGAGGTTGAGAAGGCCAAATGCTGAGCCCGACTGGGCCGAGGCTGAGAAGGCCGTATGCTGAGCCTGAGTGGGCTGAGGCTAAGAAGGCCGAATGCTGAGCTTGAGTGGGCCGAGGCTGAGAAGGCCGAATGTTGAGCCCGAGTGCGCTGAGGCCTGAGAAGGTCGAATCTCGAGCCCGAGTGAGTTGAGGCCTGAGAAGGCCGAATGTCGAGCCCGAGTGGGCTGAGGCCAAGAAGGCCAAATGCCGAACCCGAGTGGGCCGGGGCTGAGAAGGCTGAATGCCGAGCCCGAGTGGGCCGAGGCCGACTTAGCTTCCTCTCCTAAATAGTCGGTCCATGACCATACTTGGTGTAGAAGATGAACCCTAGTGGAAAGCTTTCCATGTTTTGAGCTCAGCCCAAATTTACCCGTAACAAAAGCCCCCCAAGTTTCATGGTTAGAAAGTCTGAGCATGGAACTTTGAAGAGGTTACTACTGAAGCGTCTGTGTAGGCTGAGCTTAATTAGCATGGCCCGGAGGTGATGGTGCCAAGAGGCTATGTGGCCCGGAGGCTACGCGGGGCAACTGGCGTTGCCGAATGACCTCTTTGGGCCTCGCATTCGTAAAGAATAAGGGTCGATCGAGTATTGGATCCTTACGCATGCTTGATGAAGTGTTTGGCTGTTCGGCATCTTCTTTCGATGCACGGCCTGGTCGTTTAAGGCGATTGATCCTATCGTGGTCAGTCTTGCTGACTTAGAGATTTACCACGTACGTCTCTTGGACGAGCCAAACGAATGTGGTCTAAGTAGATAACTGTCGCCGGCCGAGGCCTGTTGCTGAGCGTAGGTGAGTGAGTCATGAATAGCGATGGAACCGAGCTCCTGTGCATAGCTTCCTGGATAGCAAATAAATACATTTTAATACACGGACCATGACCATACTCGCATTCAAGATGGGACTGTCTGGATTATATAGAGGTCGTCTGTCGAAGCCTTTAAGACGATGCCAAGGACGTCTGCCCAATACCCGAGGGGAGTGTCGATCCGAGGGCGAGTAGGCCGAATTCGAGCCGACAGGGAATGCCATATGTTTAGTCTGAGGCCTGATGGATGTGCCCGAGGGAGTCGAGGACCACGTCCTGATAACGAACAAATATATTTCAATACTCGGTACATGGCTGTACTCGTATTCAGAATGGGCCTTTAGGATGAGTCCATGTGCCTAAGTAGCTGAGGCCTTGGACCGAGTGTCCAAGTGTCATTTTATCTTGATGGCAGATGGAGTGAAGTTACGATCTGGAATGTCCAGTAGTGGTAGAACTTGGATATGGTAGGACGTCCAATAGTTGGACGGTGGTGATGTCGATGGGCCCATATTGGATGAATGACCACTGATATGGAGTAATGGACTGCTGATTGATGAGGTCACAATGATTTGGCGCTGGTGCTGAAGGTGTCCACCTTGTTGATCTGGGCTGTTGATTAAAGATGGAGTTGGGATGCAGCAGGTCCTTTAAGAGTTGCACACGTTGAAGATGTCCATCCTTGCTGGATTGTTGACGGTGGAGATCTGAGATCTCCTTTGCAGACTTGAATGGATGGACGGCTCATCTAGTCTTGGACGGTTGCTGATGGAGGTGCAAGCTCCGCAATTGTTGGACGTTGGATGGGATTAGAGTAGTAGGGTCCTCAGTTGACGACTGATGATGGGCTGGAGATGCAGATATGTGCATGAGATTGTACAGTGGAATCTGATGGACGGTGATGATGATGGAAGTCCCAAATTACTACTTGGCTTCAACTAATCACGTGAGATGGAAGCACACGTGCGAGGCCTGGTCGTCCACCAGCTTCTGGATGATGATTGCCCTACTAAATGGTGGGGTAAATGTACTAAAATTTGGATGGTGTTGATCTTCTCTGATGGTGAAGATGGGCTACTGGCCATCAGATGGAGGTTGCTCTCGAGCAAGGAGCTGCCAGATGATGGACAGTGGGGTCGTTGGATTGAAAGCTAGGATGCTCATCAGGTGAGACCCAATTGCTGGGGAATGGACGGCCGTCCATTGCTGGACTACGGTTGTTGGTATGGACCCCACCAATCTAGATGTTGCTTGGATTGGTGGACGCTCTACCGCCGTTAGATTTTGAATGGACGGTGATGATGCACATGGGTGCTGATGGTGTCCACTATGAGGGTGGATGTTGGTGACTAGCTCCCATTGGCTGGATTGGAGCATATTGGAGATGAGATCTTCTTCGTGGGCGTTGTGGGGTCCACCATCACTGGATGTTGGACGTGATTTATGAGGTCCACATGCTAATGTTGGATATTGTCCAACTGTTGGAGAGGAGATCCATCCATTAGAGCTCGTGTGAAGCTTGGAATGGTGGACGGATGGAGATGAGGGGTTGAAGTTGGACCGTGTCAATCCCTTGATGTTGCACACGTGATGGCTGGGCCTACATATCAATGTCTTCTCATGTTGCTAAACACAGATGGCATGTGCGGATGTTCAAGTGCTATGATGATGTCTACCATTTGTAGTTGTTTGCCCTCGTGAAGGTGGGACGGAGGCTAGTGACGTGGAATCAAGATGGCTCGCTCCGCTACCCGACCCCTTGGTCGGGATGGCGGCGGTGCGGGCATCGCAAAGGGTTGTTGGTCATCACACATGTAGCAGGCTGTTGAAGTGGTGGGGCCCACCTGACGCTGGAGGTTAGGACGTGTGGTGGTCTCGGAAGCCTTTTGACGAGCTGAATGTACATGCGAGACAGTCTGACCATTGATGAAAGTGTTGGAACCTCAGATGGTCCAGATTGTTGGATGACGGAACGTTGGTGATGCACCATCTTCTGGGGCCGCAGATGATTGTTGATGGAACGTGATCCGTGGATGGATGGAGACGTCCTTCATGTTCGCATGTGTGGGCTGGAAGGAGGATCCCAGCTGATTGTTGGTTAACATGGTCCTTTTAATGGCCAGGTTGAGATGGTGATGATCATCCATCATAGTTGCTGGAGGTGTGGACACCATCCCAACATGGATGGTTAGAATTGTTGATGCATGACCGGGTGAACATCCTCTGCTGGACGTTGGAAATGAGGCCCAGTTGATCAAGTGGTGATGATTGAAGATGGCCCACCTGTTGGGTGGCGCTGATGGGGTCCACCTTGATGGCCCACATGTTGAACGATGGGAAAGGATGGTTGTTGATGAAGATTGGCCAACCTTCCAAGATGTTGTGGATGGCTGATGGATGACGTGAGATGGAACTGTGGTTCCACCATGAGCTTGATTGAAAATGGCAAAGGTTCCTCTTTGCTGATGAACGGCCTAGAGAAGATCCAACCCTTGGGCTTTGCTGGGGCATGTGAAGCTTGAAGGAGGGAGTTTCCTTCCTTGGCACGTGTAGAGGTTGGAGAGATCCACCTTTGCTGGACTCGTGCCAAGCATGATAAAGCTGCCCACGTGCAGATGAAATCTTCATCTCTGGCTCGTGGATGATAGCTAAAGGCAATATTCCTTGAACGGTTGGAATGTCTGATGTTGGCCATTGATAAAGTGAAGAACGATTGAATGACGAAGAAAAGATCAAGTGAACGATCTAATCATTCCCACAGACGGCGCCAATCTATTAATGCTAAAAATTGGCTAACAGATGTTGGTCAGGGACCAACTTTGATTCTTCGTCGTTTGATCTCCACTCAGAGATGAATGGTGTAGATTGAGGGACCTGCAACCACCGACAAAGGTTAGGACCGCCGTCGGTTGGCCTGACTTACGGCCCTCCGATGGCAAAGTCAGTACGGATACTGAAAGGAAAGGTTATTGGATTTTAATGGCGGTGGATCCCATACCTGGAGAGAGTGCAGAGGCCTCTTTATAGATAATTATTGGAGAGATTTAAGTGGATCCCAAATTTGTTAGGATAATCCATATCTTATCTGGATCAGTGGGATAAGCCTTATCCTTATCTTATCTGGATTAGTGGGATAAGTTTTTATCTTATCTTATCTAGAGAGACAAACCAAGGCAGATGAGGCCAGGCCTCTTGTAAGCTGAGGGCCAAATGCTGAGCCGAAGTGGGCCGAGGTTGAGAGGGCCGAATGCTGAGCCGAGTGGGCCGAGGCTGAGAAGGCCGTATGCTGAGCCCGAGTGGGCCGAGGCTAAGAAGGCCGTATGCTGAGCCCGAGTGGGCCGAGGCCAAGAAGGCCGAATGTTGAGCCCGAGAAGGCCGAATGCCGAGCCCGAGTGAGCCGAGGCCTGAGAAGGCCGAATGTCGAGCCCGAGTGGGCTGTGGCTTGAGAAGGCTAAATGTCGAGCCCGAGTGGGCTGAGGCCGAGAAGGCCAAATGCTGAACCCAAGTGGGCCGGGGCTGAGAAGGCCGAATGCCGAGCCCGAGTGGGCTGAGCCCGAGAAGGCCAAATGCCGAACCCGAGTGGGCCGGGGCTGAGAAGGCCGAATGCCGAGCCTGAGTGGGCCGAGCCCGACTTAGCTTCCTCTCCTAAATAGTCGATCTATAACCATACTTGGTGTAGAAGATAAACCCCAGTGGAAAGCTTTCCATGTTTTGAACTCAGCCCGAATTTACCCGTAACAATAAGAAAAATTAATATAAGGCATAATATAATGGCAACGAAATCTAAAAAGTAATAATTTACGAAACCTCGTAGGAAAAAAGAATTACATGTATGACAAATGGGCATGAGAAGTTCTCCATGTTCAAAAAGTATTTCTTAATTATAGTTTGGCTTTTTCTTTCAATATCTATTACTGCACATTTCCCCAAGGGTAACTATCAAATTCATCTATATATATATATATAGATAGATATTCATCTATACACCCGTTCTTCTCGGGTGATCCAATAACTAAATTCTTTATGCACATCAACATAGCCTACTTCACAGTGTCCAGGTGATTGTTAGTCCCCTAGAGTTTTAAAAATGCCTTAAGTAAATCATTCTTTACAATTAAAGACTAATCCTTAAAATATCAATCGCTAATATTTTTTCTCATGATCCTTTATTGGTCTACTATGATTCGTCAACTGGTGCCAACTTTAGACCCATAATTAAGGTAAAGTCCATCTCCCTGAATCTGAGAATGGTGCCATGAAAGTCAAACCGAAGGTCACCGAGGTGCCTTTTGCATCACGTAATGGATTCATGGTCAATGACCAATCCATCCTCTTTCATAAAAAACAAACAGATATTTATGGATGCTGGATCCCAAACTGTGGGTGGAATCCACTCGCAGGATTCCATGGGTTTCGCCTCTTTCAAGGGCTTTTTACATTTGTACGTTAGAAGGGGTTTATGTATGATTGGAATTGCCACTAGCCAATTACTTCGCTTTTACATTCGGGTAGACCCTATAAAAATGTCAAGGAAGAGGATCTGAAGATTCTTGATCCTCAGATGACTCCTTGATCAACGGTCAGAGATTTGACCTAAGGGACCATGGTTACAGAGAGGGAAGGTGTTAAGTACCCACTTTGCCCCTACAAATGTATGATCTTTACTTCACAAGATTTGACAAACTTTTGAGGGTTGGATTTAGTTCTCGTGCACTATTGATGAATGCTGTACCTATAATGTCGTGTTAAATGCAATGCCACTTGATAGGCTAGAGTTTTGTATGAATAAATCCACCCTAACTGCTCACTTGTCAGGTGTGAAACTAATCAGTCCAAATTTCTGATGGATAGGGTCTAACTATGTCGGTAAGCCGCAGAGCATATGTTTGAACCAAATGGGTGATAGGTGTTATATGATGCAAGGTATATGTAATTGTATGTAGTGTTGATAACAAAGTATAAGTTAATTGATTGGGTTTCTGATGGGCAGGGTCCAATTATATCAGCAGGCCTTAGAGTATATTCCCAAACCAATTAGATGTAAAAGGTAACATTATGACGATGAATGAGATAAACAGGGGGGTTGAGAAGGGAATAAATGTCGCATTATGCTATGATACGCTTTGATGCAGTTGATTAAAAATGGATGGTTAGATGAACGGTGGGTCACAAAGACTGGATTGAGTGGCTTGGATTGAGGTCATGGTTACTCAAGAGGCTATGGGATGACTAGATTAGACTAGGCTCGGGCTAAACTCTCTTCTATAGATCTTTCCTCTCCTTGGTGAAGGGATGGGATGGCTTGGCTAAGGAAGGGATGGATGGTTTTCTGAATCTATTAAATACTCTGAGACGTGAAGAATGCTTGAAATGAGAAGAGGAGGGGGCTATTTATAGCCACCTAAATTGGTTTTCCTGTAATTTTAATGAAGTTTAGGGTTGTAAAGGGGATGTCTTGAATTTGAGATCACCACGTGGCAATATCTCATAGGTTGGTTAAGTTGGTAAAATAGTAAATATGGGTAAAGGGGAAGAACATCGGAGTCAATCTACAAAGCCACACGAATAGAGGCTGATAAAGGGAGGATAACATATGTATAGGGGAACCCTACCGAGGCAAGAGCCTTACCACATGGAAGGCGGCCCCATGGGGGCCACCCGTACTAAGCAAGAGCTCTTTCTTTGGTAGGTGGGATGCCTCGCACATGTGTTGGCCTTCCTTTGAAGAAATTTTTTTGTTGTCCGAACTTCTCTCCGTGATTGGGCTTTGGACTTGGGCTTCACTTAAACCTGATTTAGGGTTTGGCTAGGCAAGTTGACTGGGTAGATGAGATGGATTAGCCGAGTAGGTGAGTTGACTCAGCACGTTGATTGACTTTGACTAGATTTTTCTTAAGGCTAGGTTTTAGGTTTAGATTTTTTTATATAAGGATTTAGGGTTAGGGTTTAAGTTAGGATTTGGATTAGGTTTTTAGTTACGATTTTGGCTAGGGTTTAGTTTTGGATATTGGTTTTGGATTAAGTTTAAGGTTTAAATTAGGGTTTGGATTAGGGTTGGGATTAGGATTTTAACCATCCATCTACACTATCTAATTTGATCAATGTGTCGGACTAGGGTGGGGTGTTTACAAATGCCCCTCTTTGGCAGAGGCCGCACGCAACTGAACGCCAAAGCGAGTGGACACCACCCTCACTAGTCAATCATAAATTGTGGTATGGATTTATTGTTTGCCTTTGTGTCCGTGTCAATTGGTTGCTTGAAAATAGATAACTTGCACATATCATGAGGATTTAGGAAAAACGTTGTGATTGTCCCTGTATTTTTATGGCATTATGGGTAACCAATCGCAACATTCTCACTCCTGATTGGTACTATTATTAGAAGAACACAATCAAAAGAGCCCCTACGATTTTTGTGACTTTACAAGGGTTCTTACTGGAAATGAAATATTCGTGCTTCTCATATCACCCCAAGAGTACTTGTTTTACTTGATCGTCGAAATGGTTAGTTGCCCTATGCTTTTTATAGCCTTACGAGAGATCCACTACACCGACTTAGACTTGATCATGTGCCATAAGAATCAATGACTAGATATGTGCGGGTGACCCTTTCTCATGCAATCTTTTAGTTTTAACACTTAGGTTACAAATCGTCGTTTCCACTGCTCATATGATTTCTTCTTACTAGTCTTGGCCTATCATCTTACCTTACCTTAGCATTCGGTATGATCGTTCTGACATTGGAGTTTAGACTGATTGTACTCTATGTGCATTGAGATCTGATAGCCTCCGAGGAAACCATGAGATATCATATCTTATTTTATTTTAAGTTGGCCCCCACCTATAGATATGGAAGATCTCTTAGTGCCTCGAAGCCTGACGCTATCGTAATTTTTTTGTTGAAAATCGCCCCACTCTGGGGAGTGATACTCCATGAAAGTTTTATTGCGGAATGATTTTGTAAAGATGATCCAACTTTTGTGTACCTCCACTAGGATGCCTGTGGGGTTTCGACAAGTTGGTTTTTTATTTGAAGTATGCAAGGGGATTGATCTGTCTTCTTGTAGGTGATGGCTACGATCGGGATAATTCCTAATGGATGAATGCATTTTGTGTGATGGATGCAAGGATTGGACTCATTACCTTACAATCTAACGGCTTACGATCGGGATCATTTAGTTGGGGATACGCAGAATCTAGGGCTTTATTACTTTTTAAGGTCTTGCTCTACTGGGATTGGTTTTAAGGCGATCGAGACTGTTGACAGTGATTTAGTCGGCAGTTTTAGTCAAGATCTCGATCCGTGGTCGATCAAGTCCATCATCTTAATGATGTAACTATGATTCCTTTGGGGAAAAAGGGGCTTATTGCTCCACTAGGGATGCAGGTACTCGGGGTACGATCGAGATCACAGCCAGTTATGTTGAAGTCAATTTTTTTTGGAGATTTTTCAAAATGATTTGGTCAATTGGATTGTGAATCGACAATTGTGATTGATGCCGAGTTTTATTGAAAATATTTTTAAAAATTTCAAACTGATCCAGTCCATCGGATCGCAAATCGACGATTGCGATTGATGTTGGTTTTTATTGAAATGTTTTTTGGAATTTTTTGAAATGATTTGGTCCATCGGATCGTGAATCGTCAGTCGCGATCAATGTCAATTTTTATTGAAATATTTTTTAAGATTTTTGAAATGATCTAGTCCATCGAATCATGAATCGACGGTTGCAATCGATGCCTATTTTTATTGGAATATTTTTAAATGATCTGGTTCATTGGATTGTTAATTGATGGTTGTGATCGATGCCGATTTTTATTAAGAATATTTTTAAATTTTTTTTGAAATGATCCGGTCCATCGGATCACAAGTCGATGGTTGTGATCGATGATGATTTTTATTGAATTTTTTATTGAATTTTTTTTGAATTTTTGAAAAGATGATCCGGTCCATCAGTTCACAATCTAATGGTCGCGAATGATGCTGATTTTTATTGAAATGCACATTTACCTCGCTATGTTTGACTTCAGTATGCTTTTGATTGACATGATGATCTTATGGGCCATATTACGTTGACTGCTCATTTTTTCCATTGTCTCTTACCAACAAGTGGGATTTCTTTGTAGTCAATAAAGCTTCAGTACCTGTGAGGAGAGAGAGCAATTTAGTAAGGGGATTGAAGAATCGGAGCAGGGGGAGAGATTCTTTACTTTGAGGAGGATGGCTTGAAGAAGGACACTTATGGGAAGCACCCCGTGAGTTGAGTGGAGGACCGGTGGATGTTTATTTTGGAAGCCTTGTATAAATTTATTTCTTTTTAATTATATATGGATGAGGAAAAGATGAAAAAAATTTGTTTATCTTTTGAAAAATTATGTAAGCAAATCATGCATGAAAGGAGATGGAGGGAAATGAAAATTTGTCGCAAGAGCTTGTTTGTTTTTGCGTGGTTTGGACTTGTTGTGCTTATAGATGTAGGAATTAGAACGTTTGATTTAGTGGATGCCATACCCATTTTTCAAATTGTTTACTAGGGTCTCGATCCCCTTAGGGTAGTGCAAAATGGTATCCTGCCTCTAGGATTTGGGCAGAGCTTAAAAAAATCCTTAACTCATGGTTTCCCTCCTATATCAGTTGAATCTTCCTTATTGCTTGGATTTTCCATGTACCTGCCTTTTTTTTTTCTTTTTCTTGCCAATATTACCCACAGTGCCTCTCGGGTTTTCACTGCGCTTCAGCGCTTACCCTGCCATTTTTGCCTGTGGCATCCTTTTGGGTTTTCACCACGTCCCGAGTATTTGATCTTAACTTGCCCCTTGACAGCTGTTCTATTTTTACCCTTGGTTCCCTTTCAAGTTTTCACAAAATTCGTTATATGCCAGTTGTTTTTACTTAGAGCAGCCTTTTCGGGTTTTCACTTAGCCCATTTCTCATAGGCATGCTTTCCTTCTTTTGATTTTTCTTTGATTTTTGCAATGACGGAGAGATCGAATTTTCATCATCACTGGCTGATTAGTGGCTCTTCTTTCCTGGTCTTAAGTTACAAGTAGCAAAGTCGTTGACTCGAGCTGAGATCATCCTGAGGGGATGTGAGTTTGGATAAGCTTTTTTTTATCAGAATTTTCTTTTTCTATTTTTTCCTTTTCCTTTTTCTTTTTTTTTTTCCTTTTCCTTTTTCCTTCTTTTTTGTTTATCTTGGACTGTGAACTTTTATTTCATCTTTTTTCTCTTTTTCTTTTTTTTTTCTCTCTTTTTTGTTATTTAACCCTTCTTATTGAAGCACTTATTTAGGGACAGGCGGGAGTGATTCTCAAGATGATCAGCTTTTGTCAGTTGGCCTCAGCTTTGCTATAGTAAGTCTTGACATGGTTAGATAAGCTTACCTATGAAATATCTTCACATTATTGGTGTTGATTGGCTCTGGAAGATTGGTGAATCAAAGGGCGCCTCCCAGAAGAACTTCTTTGATCATTGGGCCATCTCATGTGAGCTTTGAACTTGCTTCTTAAGTCTGATAGATGCGGCGATGCTTGTTATAAATCCAATATGACTTTCTTTCCTCGGCTTTACTCTTTATCAGCATTCACATTGACGGGATTTGACTTGAACTTGTAGGACAACTTCTATTTCACTAGTTAGCTTATAAAGAGTTTCACTAGTAGTTGTGTGTACGGATGTCCGATGGCCCCAAGGTGTACACGAAAGTGGTACAATGTCTTCTAATTTTGAGCTTCTCAAGGAACTTGTCCGTCTTTGGCGTCTCATTGTTGATGTTGGTAGCGTGTGGGAACTCTCTAGCGAATGATGATACTGTTCTTCATGGGCATTATCATGCGAGATTAGGATATTTCCTCCATCGAAGTAGTCAAATGTCACGGGTACATACTTGACCTTTTGGTGAAGGGTCGAAGAGATAACACCAATTCTATAAAACCACGACCGATTAGGAAGGAGATGGAATGAAGCTGAGATGTCTAAGACCTAAAAGGTGAGGGTTGATGTTTTTGGATTGATATGAATACTGACATCCATCTCTCCCTAGGTCTATCTTCTAAAATTGTTAGAGGCGGAAACCATCTGACCTGGACTCTTTCCTTGGAGGATCAGAGACTAAGCAGAACTAGATAGGTCCCCTTAAGGAGGAGAGCCTACTTCCTCGATAATGTTCACATGATTAAAATTGGACCCTAGTTCTGCTACAGTGTGTGGCATGCTGTCTAAGGAAGGAGCTTCTTCTTAGAGGACGAAAGATGGATAGGCAAGGGGTATCCCTTGCATACTTAGGGGTGTGGAGACTGGACCAACTAGAGATGCCCCTTGTATATTTAAGGGCATATGGATTTGACTAATGGGAGATGCCTCTTGTATATTTAGGGGTACATAGATTAGACTGATTGGAGGTGCCTCTTGAAGGATGAGAGGCTTTGAGGTTGTATTGGAAGAGGGTGCCCCTTATAAGATGATGGGTCTGAGATTGAACTAGCTAAGGGTGCCTCTTGTAGGATGAGGGGTTCGAACTCTGAATCAGAGTAAAGGGTATGGATAAATTAGACTGGACGGAGAGGAGGTTCTTCTTGGATGATTTCGACGGTACGGGTGCTCGATGTGTTGGGGCCTGCTTGATGCTGTGGCAAGGGATTCTAGAGTGTATTGTTTGTAGTTGCATCAAAGGTCACAATTGAAATGCTTCGTTAGTCGATCAAGTTTTGAACGTATGTTTTAAGGTGAAACAATGATCTGTTGTATGACCTCTGACTTGATGGTACGCACAATAACAAAAAAGGGTTTGGTGGAGGCCTAGGTGTTCGCTCGCCTCAAGTGTAAGGCTGCGATGTAGTAATAATTCTTGATAAGACCGAGGTCGATCCACAGGGATTGTCGTAACAATACTAAACTTTGTAACTAGGATGGCTAAATTCAGATTTGTAATAATGGATGGAAATTAATAACATAAAACTATTTATTAAATCAGAAAAATAAACACTAGAGCTCCAAGGATCCACTAATAATCATTCACAATTGTCAATTCAAACCATTCAAGCTAATAACTCAATTGGAATCAGGAGTTCTATTCCTATCCAACTGGAATATAGAGCAATCAAATCATCATAATGCATCTAACATAGATGGATCATCCACTGATATGGTTCTCTCATAAACAACTAAGGCATTGGGTGTATTGAACCATACAACCCAATCTTTTACAAAACAAGCAAGATCACATTCATGATTCTTCCTCAAGCCTTAGATAGACTTGATTTAGAAGCATGAATTAAACTTCTATTGAACCAAAATCAATATATAAACATATATTTCAGATCAATCCCAAATATAAGAACTTCTTCTAGTTTAGTTCTAGATAAGCACTTAAGAAACTTAGTTTGTAAGATCCCCTAGCATCTAATATATCATGATGGATCTAAGATCTCTACAACCCAAAATCCTATCAATCAACACCCCCATTAAGCAATCCCAGTAATCAAAACATCCAATGTAAGAGAAATCACAAGAGATAGAAGAATAACTAAAAAATATTAACTTTATTTCAAACTTGAACTAGAAGTGTTCTTCATTAAACCAAAAGTACTTGAACTAATTCGAATTAAGCATTATAAACAACTAAAAGCTTCACCTCTTAGCCCGAGCTAAGGGGTTTAGCCAACCATTAACAGATTGAACTAAAACTTAAAAGAAACTACTTTAAAAACATAGAAAAACATAAAAAAAACCTAGTTGGAGGAGTTACGAACTGCTCCTCTCCACCTTCCACAAACTTTTTAGCCTTCTATGATGCCTTAGGAAGGGAGTGGAGGTGGCCTTTTTGTAGACACCCCACCTTCGGCTACACTGTTGGTAGAGATAGCTGGATGAATGAAGGACCATACCCCCAAATCCCAAGTCCAAACTCAGCCAAACTTACCCTTGTAAGCCCCATTCCATAGCCCAGTTCAAGCCTGAACCCAGTCAACCCAGTCTTAAACATCAGCCTGAAAAACCCCCATAAGAAAAGCCAGTCAAAAAATCCTAAAAAAGTCAAACTCACTGAATCAACCCACTGAGTTAACCCGCTGAGTCAACCCGCTGAGTCAACCCTCTGAGTCAACTCACTGAGTCGACCCAGCGAGTCAAACAGCAGCCCCGAGGGTGCGACCGTACCTCGCTGGAAATCGAGGAACGGCCGTACGGGCGGCCCATAGTAGGCCGCCCAAAAATAATTACGAGCTCTGCCACTGCTCGCTGCTATAAATACCCCCCTCCCCTTCTCATTTCAACACACCAATCTGCCCAGTCCAGCGATCGTCCGTCTGAGCCCTTCTCCACCCCTTAGCCCATTTTTTCACCAAGGAGAGCCCGAGTGAGGAGAGTCTAGCCCTAGTCCAGCCTAGCCTGACCACTGGTCCAAGCCTCCCAAGCCATCCAAGTCTTGATCCAGCCACTCGAAGTCAATCCTTGCGACACCTCCGTCCACCCAGCTACTCTTTTCCAGCATCATCTCATTTGCATCTAGCATAAGTGCAACATTTACTTTTCTTCAAACCCCCCTGCTTCACTGCAAGCACCTTGATTCTTTAAGCACACTGCATATGTCTTAAATTAAGCACCTGTCAGTTCGAGCGTATGCTCTGGGCTTGCCCGTTGTTGGAACCTGCCCATCAGAAACTCTTACTGTTCAGACCTGCATTCATGCTTCACCATAAAACACCTTGATCATTCAAGCACACTGCATACGTCTTACATTAAGCACCTGTCAGTTCGAGCGTACGCTCTGGGCTTGCCCGTTGTTGGAACCTGCCCATCAGAAACTCTTACTGTTCAGACCCGCATTCATCCATCATGTCATCCATGAGAATATACGAGGATTAAAACTGACTTTCAAGTATTAGTTCGATTCTGTAAAGTAGAGACCGTACTTCGGTACGGGCAGTGTGTGGGGTGCTTAACCTCTTCCCACCCTGTAACCGTGATCCCTTACCTTGAATCTCTGGCCGCAGATCAAAAGGAGTCATTTTAGAGGAAGGAATTTTCGGATCCCCTTCTCTATCGTTTCTACGGGGTCTAGCCGACTGTAGATTCGAAGTAACTGGCTAGTGACGACTCTGGTCTTATATAAACTCACTTAAACATATCCAGCTTAACACGACAACCAAACGAAGCCCTCGAGAACGAGGCAAGCTAGTGGCACAAATGGCGATTTCGCACTCACGCATCCTCATCTCCTTCTTTTCTGAAAGGAAAGGGGAAGGGACGAAGAACGTCGTGTGGGAGCGCGGAAAACGGCAAGGGTCCACAGAATGGCGACTCCACTGGGGATGAACTAGTCCCACTAGTTGTGATCCAACTTGAAAAACAGAATCCTTCCCGTACTTGAAAGTCACTAATCCTCATACAATCTCATCTGCATAGCATTCTACCCAAAACAAACAAAAAAATAGAAAATTCCAAAACCAAAAAAATATAGAAAATCCCAAAACCCAAAAAGAGTAGAGTACAGTCCTCACCATTGCGCCTCCTCGGGCTCAACGTACGCGGAGACAACTTCCCTTCCGCAGCATAATCCGCACTCGGGCTCAACAAGCCATGTCCAACCACGAAGAAGAAACTCATCTCCTCCCCGCTCTTGAGATGACCGAAGCGCAACCTCCAGCGCAACAGCCCATTGATAATACACCAATCATACAAGAATTGGCACAAGGAATGAGAGCAATGCAAGAAATGCTCTTGCAATTCATGCAAGCACAAGCCACCGCAGCAGCCAACAATCAGGTTGGCCCAGTTCAGCAATCTCAACAGCCATGCTGGGTCCTTCCGGCCTCCAGTTCAAATCAAGCGCAACCATCGGAGTCTGCCCAAGACTACCGACAACAGCCATCTCAGCCCTTCGCTACCGGGCATCCTCCTCAGTAGCTTCCCCCGACAACAAGGCCGTCTCAGGGCACTTCCGTCGCAGGAACATCCAGTCAGCTTCCAGTCAATCTTGCAAACAACAATCTCAGTAGATCTCAGCATGTCCCCGCCGATGGGACACCTTTTCAATTTCGGCACATCCCCGCCGATGGGATTTCAATTCAATTTCCAGCAATAGGGACAGCAATGGCGAATGCCCACAACAGGGGGTCAGTGTCAAGCCCACATCAATTAGCGGACACTGGCGAATACCCAACAAGGGGGTCACTTCCCAGCATCTCAGCCTCCTGCAAACAGGAGCACTTTTCAATTCCAACACATCCCCGCCGATGGGATTCCAGTTAATTTCCAGCAATCTTCAATTCAGCAAAATCCAGTTAATTTCCAGCAATCTTCAGTTCAGCAATTTTCAGTTAATTTCCAGCAAGTTCCAGTTCAACCTTCAGCACAATCTCCAGTTCAGTCACAATCCTTTCAAGCACCAGTTCATCAGAATCCAGTTCAGTCATCAAATCAATTTCAGCAACCCGCCCATAGGGTCGAAGACATCGACCACTATGCCGAAGAAGAACGAGCCTTACTCCAAGAGGCACCAGTCGCTCGAACAGATCATTCAGGACTGGACGAGTTGCGGGAGCAGTTCCAGATCTTGCAAAATCAGCTTCAGCGACAGCAAGGAATTGATCTACCTTCGACCAAGTTCAGAGACTTGTGTCCCTTCCCAGATGCTCAAGTACCTCAAAACTTTGAGGTTCCAAATTTCAAAAGATACGATGGCAGCGGTTGTCCCACAGCACATCTCAAGGCCTTCTGTGGAGAACTAAGCGCAATCTCAGGAAATGAAGGGGCCCTCATTCGTTTATTCCAAAAATCTCTGAAGGGCGATGCCCTAGATTGGTACACTTCATTGGACTGCCACCGCATCAGGACATGGGAACAGCTTTCCTAGGCTTTCATCGACAGATTCGCGTACAATCTCAACATGGCACCCAGAAGAGCCGACCTCGCAGCTCTCAGGTAAAGGAGTGATGAAACACTATCAGCTTATGTGGGATGTTGGCGAGCTATGGCAGCTCGAATGCGAACGCCTATTGACGACGAAGAACAAATCTCCATGATTGTTCATTCAACATATCCAGGCATATCCGGGTATCTCATCTCGCATCCATATGCGAATTTCTCACAATTGATCCGTGCTGGAGAGCAAGTCGAAGCAGGAATCCGGGCCGGGACAATCTCCCCATGGCCTCATCAAGCCACTCCAATCAAAAGGAACAGAGTGGAAGGAAGACCTATCAGGCACGGGAATGGAAACCGTAGTGGTTCTCCTCCCCGCCCAACAGAGGTAAACAACATCAACACCACTGCTCAAGGAAATCAACATGCTCCCCCACAGGTATGTCAACAGTATCAGCAGAATCAAGTATAGCATCAGCCTCAGCGGTATCAGCCACAACAGAATCCTCAGCCATAACCACCTCGACAACAGCAGCAATTCAGAGGAAACGGTCAATACTCATATCAAAATAGGCAGAATTATAGGGAGCTCAGGAAGTTCACTCCACTCAGTCAACCACTTAGTCAAATCATGACTACGCTGGTACAAAAGCAGTTACTCACTCTGATGACACCTAGGCCTCCTCCTCATCCTCTGCCTCCAAACTACCGAGAAAATGAGTACTGTGCCTACCATCAAGGATGTGGCCATGCCACTGATCGATGTTATACTTTGAAGAATGCTATACAAGACCTAATTGATGACCGCAAGATCGTCATCTCGGTCCGTAGAACTTCTCCAGCAGCTTCCACCAACATCCTTCAGAATCCTCTGCCTCAACATCCGACGAACCCCAGTTCGTCTCGTGGCCCTGCAGTCAATAGTATAGAAGAAGGGGACCATCTCGATAGCTTCTTTTCCCCTATCCAGTCCATTCATGCCTACACTTATGGGCCAACAAATCCTCCTCCGATCATGCAAGGGGCAAGTCCCTTCCCTCCTTCAGTCTCCGAGCCAGTAGTACTCGAAGGAGCACTTCCATACGATGTGCCAGTTGTGCAAGGGGCATCTTACGGCCCCTCATGTTGGGAACCAGTCGTCCTAGAAGGAGCACAATCATACATCGATCCCACATACGAACCTGTCGTCTTGCAAGGGGCAATTTCAGCATAAGAACACTCCAATCCGCAATGGAAGGATTATACTCATCAGCAGCAAGAACCCATTGTATTAGAAGGAGCTCCTCCAGTTGAGCCAGTCATATTGCAAGGGGCAAACCCCGGAGGCGTGTCAATCACACTACGGCAGCTGGGACGAACAGAGAAACCCCCTGCCATATCAAGAGGACCAGTATTCATTCCATGGGAGCCTCCTGCTCCAGGAACAGTTAAGCCAGGACCACGACCTTATGTGGTCTACGAAGACAAGCCTCGATATTACCCCTTCAGCACAGGCAACAATGTAGTTCTCAAGGCAAAAGCTCCATACGAGGAAGATCTGGTACCCACACCAGCACCGTTGCAAGAACCGGTGGTCCTAGAAGGCAAAAGGGAGGAAAACTACAAAGAAGTTCCATGGCACTATCCAGAATGTGCGGAAGTGGGGAACATGAATCCCAATGGGCGTTGCATCCGAAGAGATAATCAGAACAGAGGAGATCCCAAAGGCGCTCTATCAGGCCTCGGCAACAAAAATGAAGCCGCATACGATGTGGCGACTCAGCTCAAGTCAATCCCTGCTCAAATCTCAGTATGGGAGCTACTCTGCACATCTCGCGTACACCGAGAAATGTTTGCCAAAACCTTGAATGATGCTCACGTTTCCTCCGATACGGCACTAGAGATGATAGCATTGATGATTGGACAACTCCTGGCTCCACGCGCCATCACCTTCACCGATAATGAGTTGCCACCAGAAGGACGCGATCATGGGCGATCCCTCAACATAGCCTTACGATACAAAGACCTCTGCGTCCCGCTGGTCCTTATCGATAATGGCTTAAGCTTAAATGTCTACCCACTTAAGACTGCGGAACGTCTGGGAATCAGTCCCTCTTCATTTCGACCCAGCACCATATGTGTCAGAGCATTCGACAACACCCGCCGATCAGTGGAAGGGGAAGTTGACATAGAGGTACAGATAGGCCCGGAAGTCTCCACCATCACATTCCAAATTTTGGATATATCAGCCTCTTTCAACATGCTGCTTGGACGACCTTGGCTGCACAAGGTTGGAGCTGTGCCGTCAACCCTACATCAACGGGTGAAATACATCTGTGGAAATCAAGTGATCTCTATCCATGCAGAGAAGGAGCTCATCATTCCTTCCAATACTGCTGCCACTGAACCAGACATCCCGATCATCGATATCCAGCACTCTGAAGAAGACATCTCGTTTCACAGTTTCGAATTCGAGACTGTGAATTCTATCGCCAATCCAGAACCTATAAGGTTGGACCGTGTCTTTTCACCGGCAGAACGTCTAAGTCTCAAATACCGAATGAAGAATCATTTCAAGTCTAGAAAGGTACCGCTGATATATAACCAACGCAAATGGGGACTCGGATACAAAGCAACCTTCATGGACAAAAGAAGGAAGGGATTTCGGTGCTCATCCATCCAGTTCGTCAGGGCAGGAGAACCTTGCAAAGATCCAGGAGGGAATCAACCGACTGCACTACACAAAGGCCTCCCAATGAGCCTAGTTTGGGCCACGTGGCCCCCCATTCGATGGGATCAGATTCTCGAACCATCTAAGCCTCCAGAAGAAGAAGGAAATGATGAAGACGAAGAAGGAAGTCAAATACAGCAGCTTCAGGACCAGGTTACCCTGATACCTACTCCCAGTCAAGGGCACAACCTGCCCACTTCAGCATCAATCAACCAGGGGCACAACCTGCCCGCTTCAATTTCAGCCAGTCAGGGGCACAACTTGCCCATCTCAGCACCAATCAGCAAGGGGCACGACTCGCCCATCTCTGCAAAGTCAACTTCATCAATCATTAGCCAGGGGCAGAAGCAGCCCATCCATTGGACCTAAGAAAGGGAAGTGGCCAGCCCTAGATTGGTCTGATGTCCAGATTCCAAACTTGTGTCTAGCCTTGGAACCAAACTGAACTGCAATGCGAGGTAAGTGACCCGGGAGGGACTGAGTGTGACTCAGATCTCGAACCCGACCAGCGAGAAGTCATGGTAATTGGGCCAGGCCATGATTCTTCAGCCCAAATAATCAACCCCCACCTCTCCAGGGGAGGAAGTGTGGGGTCCTGGATGGTCATCTGTTCCCCTAACTTTTGAATCAGCCAACGAGCCATCTGAGGGCTCTGGCTTCCAAAAAAAATGCCTGTTTAAGTAGTGACCAGAACTTTGGAACAAGTTGGGCTCAATCATGGTCTGCAATGCCCGCTTGTTCAAGGTCCCGTGAATTTAAAAAAACCAAAAAAATCAAAAACTTTCAAAAGCCAAAAACATCTAGCATTTCAATTTCAGAAAATTCTCAAAAACCAAAAAACATTTCTTTTCCTGCATTCAATAGTGTGCCAAGTTCGTCTAAAGAGTCACATGAGTTTGAAGTCGAATCATATGATTTCGACATCGAATTAGACTTCAAGCTCATGGGTCTGGACGAAGCTTGGGACGAGGAAGATGATGATCCGGCTCCTGAACTTGAGGATCTCCTCAAAAAGTTCTAATCTAAAGTCAATGTTGTAGCCGATGATTTCGAGATAGTAAACTTGGGGACACCTGAGATCCCTAGGGAAGTACGCATTGGAAAATCGTTGCCACCTGAGATGAAACAGAAAATGATAGAGTTCCTAGCTCCAAGATTGTCCAACTTCGCGTTCTCATATGAAGACATGTCGGGGCTCGATGAAGAGCTCGTTGTACACCATCTGTCAACCAAGGCAGACATGAAGCCAGTGAAGCAGAAACTTCGAAGAATGAAGCCAGAATGGGCTCTGAAAGTCCGAGATGAAGTCATCAAGCAATACAATGCGGGATTCTTGGTAGTCTCCAACTACCCTGAATGGCTCGCCAACATCGTACCAGTACCAAAGAAGGACGGCAAGGTTTGAATGTGCATCAACTTTCGAGATCTCAACAAAGCCAGTCTAAAAGATGACTTCCCTTTGCCACATATCGACACTCTGGTCGACAACACTGCTGGATACAAAATCTTCTCATTCATGGACGGGTTCTCAGGTTACAATCAGATCAAGATGGCCGTCGAAGATCGCGAGAAGACATCATTTATCACTCCCTGGGGAACCTTCTGTTATAGGGTGATGCCGTTCGGTCTGAAAAACGTAGGAGCAACATATCAGCGAGCGATGACAGATTATTCCATGACATGATGAACAAAGAGCTTGAAGTATACGTGGACGACAGTGATCGTCAAATCTCGCACAATTGAAGGACACTTTGAAGATCTGAAGAAGTTATTAAACAGATTAGAAAAGTACAAGCTCCGTCTCAACCCTCAGAAATGTGTCTTCGGTGCAATGGGCGGTAAGCTCCTCGGCTTTATGGTGAGTGAGGATGGCATCAGGGTCGACTGAGACCAAAACTAGAGCAATCATCGAGATGCCCCCTCCTAGAACAGAGAAGGAAATTCGTGGCTTCCTTGGCAGAATTCAATACATCAGTCGCTTCATCGCACAGCTCGCACCTATTTGTGAGCCCATTTTCAAGCTCCTTCGGAAAAACGTTCCAAAAGAATGGAACGATGATTGCCAAGTCGCCTTCGACCATATCAAGAAATATCTCATGAATCCTCCAGTCCTAGTGCCACCCACTCCCGGACGACCACTATTGTTATACATCTCGGTAGCAGCAGAAGCCATTGGCTGTGTCCTCGGCCAGCACGACGAGACCGGGAAGAAGGAACAAGCAATATATTATTTGAGCCGAAAGTTCACCAACTACGAGACCAGGTATTCCCCGATCGAGAAGACCTGCCTCGCCCTAGTCTGGGCAACTTAGCGACTCCGTCAATACATGATTGCATTCCCTATTCTCCTCCTCGCTCACATGGATCCGCTTAAGTACCTGTTCGAGAAACCGGCACTCACTGGAAGGATAGCTAAATGGCAGCTACTCCTGTCTGAGTTCGACATCACCTATGTCACTCAGAAGGCAATCAAGGGACAGGCCCTCGCCGATCATCTTGCCGCTCACTCTCTCCTAGATTATCAACCGCTCAAGACATTCTTCCCTGATGAATATCTCTTGCTCATTGAAGAAGAAGAAAAGAAGAAAAAAGATGAGTGGACGTTATTCTTCGACGGCGCAGCAAATTCTAAAGGGAGTGGTATTGGAGCGATCCTCTACTCTCCAGATGACGTCCCTGTTCCTATCTCAAGGCGCATAGCATTCGAGTGCACCAACAACATGGCAGAGTACGAAGCATGCATCGCTGGCTTAAGGGAAGCCATAATCTTGGGCATCAAGAAGCTACGAGTATTTGGAGACTCACAGCTTATCATCAATCAGACCAATGGCGAATGGAAAACTAAGGACGAGAAGTTGATACCATATCATGTGTATCTTGAAAATCTGATCGAAGAATTCGAAGAAATCACCATCTCATACATGCCCAGAGCCAAGAACCAGTTTGCAGATGCTCTCGCCACACTTGCATCAATGCTCAAGATACCAAAAGGAGCTTCAGAGTGGGAGCTCACAGTCGAAATTCAAGAAGAACCTGCTTTTTGCCTGCAAATAGAAGAAGCCGAAGCTGTCCCTGACAAACCCTGGTATGCCGACATCAAGCAATATCTCGAAACCCAGGAGTATCCAGAGTCAGCAACAGCGACAGATCGCCGAACCATTCAGCGTTTGGCCGGCCAGTTCACCATCAGTGGCGAAGTTCTTTACAAGCGATCCTATAATCACATCCTCCTTCGGTGCGTTGACGAAACAGAAGCTGCAAAGATCATGAAAGAAATACACGAAGGAATCTGTGGCCCACACATGAATGGGCATATGATGGCAAAGAAGATTCTACGACTCGGCTACTATTGGCTCACCATGGAGACAGATTGTTGCCAGCACGTCAGAAAATGCTTCAAGTGTCAGGAGCATGCGAATCAAATCCATGCCCCATCATCAGAGTTATACAACCTGACCACCCCCTGGCCCTTCTCCATGTGGGGACTCGACATCATTGGCAAAATCAGTCCCAAAGCATCAAATGGTCATGAGTTCATACTTGTGGCAGTCGACTACTTCACCAAGTGGGTAGAGGCAGCCTCCTACACCACGATTGCAACATCTCAGGTGATCAAATTCATGAAGAACAACATCATATGCCGGTATGGAATCCCTAATGCCATCATCACAGATAATGGGACCCCGTTCGTCAACAAGAAGATGGATGACTTCCTCAGCAAGTTCAAGATCCAACGTCATCGATTAAGCCCCTACCGTCCCCAGATGAATGGTGGGGTAGAAGCCGCAAACAAGACAATCGTCAGGATACTCGAGAAGATGGTCGTGACCTATCGAGATTGGTCAGATATGCTCCCATATGCACTTTGGGCCTATCGAACGTCTGTACGGTCTGCTACGGGCGTTACTCCTTTCGAGCTTACCTATGGAATGGAGGCAGTTTTGCCAGTCGAGGTGGAAATACCATCACTACGAGTGTTACTCAAAAGCGGAATCGAAGAAGGAGAATGGCAACGGGCCAGGTTCGATCAGCTGCAGCTAGCAGATGAAAAGCGCATGCGTGCACTAAGTCATTCACAGTGCTATCAAAAAAGGATCGCTCGGGCTTACAACAAGAGAGTCCGAAAAAGAAGTTTCAAGGTAGGCGACATGGTCATGAAGAAGATTCTACCGTCGCACCTTCCGGATCCCAGAGAAAAGTTCAAACCCTCGTGGGACGGGCCACTGATCATCAGAGAAGTACTTCCCGGAGGCGCCCTCAAACTCACCAGCATGAGAGGGGTGGATCTTCCTGAGCCAACCAACGCCGACAACGTGAAGATCTTTCACGGGTAAGTCATTCTGACCTTATCAAGAGTTACTTTAATAGAGCTGAAGTCAAGAGGTCGAAGCTAAGACCTCTGAGAAATCATTTCCGTCCACCAACAAGTGTTTCAAATAAGGGGATTCAAAAAGAGAAAAATACAAAAAAAGGGGGATTCAAAAGGAAAAGACAAAAAAAAAGAGAGAGAGAGAAAAAGAATACAAAAGGAAAAGAAAAAAAGAAAAGAGAAAGAAAAAGGGAAGCCAAAACAAGTCACCCAAGAAAAAAAATCAGTCCAAGAAGAAACACAGACATCCATCCATTCATCTCAGAAGGGTCTTTAGCAAAGACCGACAGCTCTATCATCGTAACTTAGGATAAGGGCTGAAAGACTGCCATCGGCCGGCAACGACGGATTCCCAACCTCTAGTCGCCGCAGTTATCCAAAGATCCAAAAACCAAAAAAAGAAAAAAAGAAAAAGAAAATGTGTGCCTAAACAAAGAGGGCGGAGTGAAAACCCGGAAGGGCGCTCCGAGTAAAAACAGTGGGCATACAGCTGACTTGGTGAAAACCCGAAAGGGCACTGAGGGTAAAAACAGCATAGCTGCCAAGGGGTAGGCAAGATCAAATACCCGGGACATGGTGAAAACCCGAAAGGGCGCCACGGGCAAAAATGACGGGGGAAAAGCCGGCTGTGGTGAAAACTCGAAAGAGCACTGCAGGCAAAAATGGCTCAAATGAAAAAAAAGAAGAAATAAAAGTGCAGGTACCAAGAAATCAGACGGTCCAGATCAGTTCAAGCAGTTATAGTTCAAGAACAAGAAGAAGTGCAGTCAGGAACGAAGAGCTCTACAAATTCTGACAATCTCAAGAGGCAACAGTTTTCATTGCCTACACCTCTAGGGAACCAAAGGAGCACTCAAGTTAAATCTCGAAACATCGGTCAAAGCATGGGCCGAGCCCCAGTTCTGATTCCTATATCCCGACACAAAAATCCAGACACACTCACAAGACAACTCATGGCACAGTAGATTTTTAAACAGTTTTCTCTTTTCAATTAAATGCATCATATTTCTTTTACACATATCATGTCAGCTTTTTCAAAACAAAAAAAAAATATACAAAAAAATATATATCCATCATCATCAATCATATATGCAAAAAAAGAATGTGCAGGTGGCCAACACAATCAATCTCTACCCTCCTCCTCGGCCACATCAGGTGAGTCCTCAGACTCATAAAAAGATAGCCTCGCTCTTAACCTGCTCACCTCCATACGCAGGTAATGCGCCTCATCGCGCTCAAGGGTACGGGTCGCTATCTCCTCGTCAGACAACCTCTGATCGGCAGCCAATCTCCTCGACATCATCTCACAATGATATCGAAGTGCAGAGATCTCAGACAGCAGATGGCCATGAGTGGCTAAAAGGAAGCCAGGATCGATAAACGGGCGCTCCTCAAAGGGTTCATATGAACCGGATGAAGAGCCAGCATCTCCAAGGATATCCTGCTCATCCTCATCAACAGTCTGGTGCCAGCAAGGGATACGTCGGTATAAAGACTGCTCAGCAACCCAGTACTGATATGGGGCGGTCGCCATCGAAAAGTCCGCAGCTCAAAACCCAGCAAATCAGCAGTCAAGTAGCTCGCCCAAGAACAATCAATCCGGGTCCTGAAGTCAGAGGATCTAGAGGGAAGTGCTCGACGCCCGATACCCGTGAAAGCGAAAAGAGGAACATCCTGCTCGTACCCAAATTGCCGCAGGAACCGAATGGGATGATAAGAAAAGTAGGATCAAAAGCCTACCAACATCAGAGGAAGGCGGTGTGCATCGCAAAGCACTGGAGGAAGTGAAAGCCAAGATGACTCCCAACGAACATTCCAGTCAGGAAGTTCAGCGAACATCCTGCGATACAAGGGCTCGCTCATCCTAGCTGTATGAGGAAGAAACTCCATGATGTGTCGCATAAGGTCTGGGCAACGAGTGTCAGGAAAAGGTACAGGAACGGTCAACGAAAGACGCTCCCATAGCCAGACCTGATCACAAAAAGAAAAAGAAGTTCAGCTAGAGCAAAGCAATTCCTAACAAAGCAAGAAGAAAAAGGTGCAGAAAAGATACCTGAAGAAAGGCACAACAGCCGCGAAGGACACGAGTGCGGCCTAGGGCGCAGTCAGTCAGCCCATTGAACAGCTCGGCCAAGATGAGAGAAATGATCCCCTGCCGACGGATAGCTCGGCTCATCACCTCAAAAAGCAGAGGAGTCTGGGACCTGCGCCATCCTGAGAACAGCACCTCAGCAATCAAGCAGAATATCAGTGCGTTCCGAGCAAAGGTAGAACCAGTCACACTCCGAGGACCCGAAAAAAGATCATACAGTAAGTCCAAGGAGAACACCACAGCATCCTGGCCGGCGGCTGCAGGCCGAACAAGATAAGGGATCCCGAACCAGTTCTGCGGTGTGGCAGTCTTCGGCGACGTCTTCGGCGAGAAATACTGAGTATAATCCCAAGGAAGGCCTGTCAAGCGTGCAAGCTCCTCCAAAGAGGGTCCCATCTCCATATCGTTGAACGCAAACAAGTTCAACGAAGGGATCCAGTCAATCAAGGCAGCTCCAAGCATCCTCCAATCAATATCAACTCTAGCCATATGGATCAGACTGCCAAAGCCATAGGACTCCAAATCCCGAATCTCATAAGCTGACAAGCTGTCAAGCCAAGCAAGCAGTCGTGGCGAGCAAGAAGGACGAGGAAGCAGCTGACAAGTCCTCACTGGTACCCCCTCCAGCACAAAAGGCTCAGAAATCAATGACAGCTCATAAAGGATCGGAAGGTCAACGGGCGAAGGAGAAGGAAAAGCTGGAACCTCTGCAGACTCGAAAGCCCTTGACCTGCCCTCAGTAACGGCTATGTCTGATATAGTCACATCACTATCTGAAACTGTCATAACCTCAGCTGCATGGGAAGACTCGCCCACCTCATGAACAGAGTGCACAAAAGACCGACGATCAGCTAGAAGGACGATGCTCCCCATCAAAAGGGCTACCAGCAAAGATCACATCACACATCGTGGCATCCTGGCTAATCTGACCGTCGAAAAATGCATCTGAACCACCAAAAAGGGTCCCGGCAACCCCGATCGAAGAATCAACGGCCAGATCCGGACCTGCGGCCCTCTCCAGTAGGAAATCATGAATCCAATCATCATCCTGGCCGATCAAAGGGATCATCGAGGCATCTACACCATCCATCATCAGGGGGACATCATCAATGATCACATCAAGTCCACCCAAACAAGTATGCCGCACATCTCGGCCTTCATCAAGAGCATCCAAACCGTCAAAGGTATCATCCGAACCATCCATCCCATCTAAGTATGAGATCAGCCCATCTATGTCCATCATGGTCCCATCACCACCATCCATCACATCATCCATGTGGCCCACACTCAAGGGAAGCATAGCCTCAACTATGTTCCATCTCCCCATCCCATCCATACCATCCATTTCTCCCACAATCAAAGCCCCATTCAAATCTGGAATTTCAGCATGGCTGCCATTAATGGGGCCATTCAAAGCTCCACCAACAACCATCTCTAGCCCCTCATCAATGCCCCCATTCAATGCCCCATCTCCACCATCCATTAAAGAAATCCCTCCATCATTAAAGCCTTCAATACTTTCTGAAGTGTGGGACCCACCATGGACAGCCCCCACAACCCTTAAATCTCCACCATCCATTGCCCAAGAAAGGACAAAGCAAGATGAGGACAAGATGAGAAGGAAAGAGGAGACAAAGGGAAGATTCATGGTCGAAATCGAACCTGGACGTACAGAGCAGGTGGAGACAAGAACAGGGGACAGCAGGGAATGTCCGAACCAGAGCCAGCCCATGCCGCTCAAGAGGCGAGCCTTGGGCGGCCTGCTCTGGGCCGCCAGTACGGACGCGGTTCCTCTCTCTACGCGGGATTGGCTCCAAGGTTCTTGGTAGGTGAGGCTGACAGTCCACGTCAGCAGATGGCACTCCATGGGCCGCCCAAGGCTCCGGTCCACTCCAGATTTCGACTGAGGCTGATCAAGACCATATAAAAGGTGCCCCACCGGTCCAATCACGAAGCAATGCAGCCGGAACATGGCTGATCAAGTCAAAGAGAAGGAAAGGTGATCAAGTGGGGGCCACAAGCAATCCAAGTCATTCAAAGATTAGATCTCCATGATCTAAACCATTGAAGAACCTATATGAGCCATCAAACAACAAGATCAAAGGTTTGATCATCAAAAGAAGGGCCAGAATCCAAGATCTAACCATCAAGTGGGCCCACAAAGCTAAGTCAAGCGATCTGAGACGTTCAAGCCATCATCCACACCATGAGAAGCCTTCTTAGCCTCACAAGTCATCAAAAGAGGTGCCCCAAAGCAAAGCCGAGGTCTCAAGTGGGCCCATAGGGCCGAATCTATCAATCTGAACCATTCAAGGACTAGATCATCAGGATCCAAACCATTGGAAAGCTTACACAAGTCATGGAGCAGCAAGATCAAAGGTTCGATCATCAAAAGAAAAGCAAGATCTAATCATCAAATGGGCCCACAAGGCCTAATCAAGCAATTTGAACCGTTCAAGTCATCAGCCATACAGTTAAGAAGCCTCATCTTCTGCAAATCATTAAAGAACAAGTCAAAGGTCAAAGCATCATCAAGGAATTTGAGACAAGTCAAGAACCGTATATTCATTCAAAAGCTTGATACAAAAGAAGATGAAAACAAAAAGAACAAGGCCATAAAAGCGGAATACAAAAGCAAGCTACAAGTCGCCAACATAGTCATCATCATCCCTCCTCTCATCCCGCTCCCGACGATAAAGATCCATCAAAGGAGCAGTCACCGAGCCTCCAGCATATCTGCGACGGCCACCTGGAACATAAAGCGAAGGAAGCAGGGGCCCCTGGCCGAACAGCAAATACCATTCATCATAGTCACGATCCGGGATCGTGAAACGAAATCCAGGCTGGCCCACGAGAGCCTCAACTCTCTCATCAACTGGCATCCGAGCAGCTGGGGGAGGTGCAGAACAAGGGACCCGAGCCACCCCAGTAACTTGCCGAAGCAACCTCTCCCCCAAATACCACTGAAAAGATTCAGCGTCGGAAAGCATGATACGGAGACATGAAGCATAGTATGCCTCCACACGCTGGGGGGTATAATAGAGAGGGAAACTGGCATACGGCATCCGAGCGAGCTGCAGCAAATGAGGTCACCATGATCAGTTACAGTACAGCACGAGGGCAAAGAAAAGCAAGATACTTACGTCCTCAATGGTCAGCCCGTCTATGTCAGCACGCCAATTGTCCCCAGAAACTCAGGCGTTTCGATGACGGTTTTGCTGATGCCAGTACATATGGCGATACAGAGAGGGTTCAACATCGTCTCGCATCCTCGGCGCGAGATGGGGAAAATGGTCATAAAAGCAGGTCTGGGCAAAAGGCACATTTATTGATCAGAGAAAGAAAAAAGGCGAAAGTCCTTCAAGAAAGGTGAAAGAAGAGATACCTCAACGATAGGCCAGAAGCCTGTGAAAGACCGGCTATGCCGACAGGTCTTGTCCAGACCTTGAAAGATATGGGTCAAGATAGCCCCATTCCAGTTATAGGGATGATGAAGATCCTCGACTAAACGAAGAAATTTAGGATCAAACCTCTCATTCGCATGGCAGAAAAGGAAGGACCCGAAGGCATAAGTGATCATGGCCCATGCTTTGTGGAGGGCCTCTCGCTCGGTGCTAGGGATGACGGAGGCAAAAGTGTTGTAGAACCATCGCATTTTTACTTGATGGCCTTGGAATTCACCCTCAAGTGGGACATCACCGACGAGCCGTAGCCAATCAGTGGAAGTGAGGGGAGCCAGAGAGCTGACTTGAGGAACAACTGTTCCATGAAACGGAAAGCCTACTTGCATATAAATGTCCAGGGGAGTTATCCCCCATTCCCCACAAGGGAACTGGAAGGTGTGAGTCTCGTCCCGCCACCTCTCGCAAAGGGCCGCGAGCATCATGCGGTTAGCATCGTTATTACGGAAACGTAAGGTGAGGAGGCCAGCAAAGGGAGTACCATCCAATACTCGTTCTAGCAAGGGCTGTGGATCCTTCACCCAGTTGTCCCAGCGATCCCTGGTACCTCGACCCTTGATAGCAGGAAGAGGTTGATGCTCCATAGCTAAGGAACACATGTGGTTCCCTTGACGGACGATGAAGGCAGGATCATCTTCATCAATCACTCGGTGACCTCTGGTACCATCCGCCATTGAATCCTACAAGCCTGGCAAGGTAAGTCCCTATCCCTTACCCGTTAAAATCCAAATTATCATCTAAGAAACCCATGGGATTGGACTCACATTCAAATGCAAAATCTAAAGTCCAACTCCATGTGTCACTTAGGATATGTGTTGGGCCCATAGGAAAAAGTAAGGCCCACCTTAAAGAAGGTGGCATGGCATGCCTTAGGCAAGAAAAGTCTATCATCCAAGGACACATTTTGGACAACAAATGCACTCAAGTGCCATGAGACCAACAAAGGATTTTAATTCACATGAAGCCCCTCTTCAAAGTCCATATGTGACCAAAAGATTGATCCACTTTTATGCCAAGGCCATGATTCTCACTTAAGATGTTTCCATCTTTTTACACATGTACATGGACAAGTGGGGAATAGGAAGGAATTGGGCCCCCAAGAGGAACCCAAATGCCTCATCTCAATGGATTGAAGGGAGCACATAGCCCACTTGAAGAACATGAGGACCCATTCATGGGTTAACCATGGGCACCCCTATGTGCACCATCTTGATTAAAGTATTGACCATGAAAGTACAACATGGCGGTCTACCCACAAACATATGAATCAAAGAAGCTAATGGTAAAAAGTTGATGCACATAGCCCACATGAAGAATTAAAGATGGAAATGCCCATGAAAGGGCAAGTTTGGGCAACCTATGTGCACCAATTTCTTTACAAAACAAGGGGACCATTTGAGCACAAGAGGGGCATGGCTTGATGAGTCACCCAACCATCATGAAAATGGCTAAGAATGGTATACATAGCCCACTTGAAGATCAAAATCCAAAGTGCCCCAAAGCATGGGACAAAATTGGGCAACTTATGGGTATCGTTCTTTCTCACAAATTGAAAGAAAAATCACTCATCCTTGAGAATGATGGTGGATGACCCACCAAGCCCCCCAAAGGAAGTTCAAGGAGCTTTGGTTGCATGGATAGCTCACTTGAAGGAGGATCATCCATTTGAGATTGATAACATCTAAGGAAACTCTTGAGGACCACTTTCCTCCCACGAGAGAAAACCATTTGAACTTAGTGAGATTGGTGGAACAACTCACTCATGGGACTTGTAGATGATCAAGTAACTCAAGTCCTCCACCCATCAAGAGAAAAAGCATGAAAGGAAAAAAGCCTACAATGGACAAAGTGTAGTGGTGCACACATGGTCCAAAGAAATCCAAGCTTCAATGAAGGCCCAAAAGCCCATCCACATGGAAAAACTCCAAGCGTCCCACCACACTTTGTACAAGGATGTACATCATAATCAAGAGATGGTGGAAGACTTGGGCTACTTGTCCATAAAGGCTCAACTATAAAAAATCTAGCCCACTGGAGATCCAAGTGAAGAATGGGCTAGTCACCTTGGTCCATACACATGTGAAGAAAGATGGGGTCACCCAAAGTGAGCCCCATGAGCCCAAAACTTGAGATGGGCCCTACCATGCCCATGGGCCCAAATCTTGGAAAGAAGATGGAAAAGAAAAGAAAGCTCCAAAGGAAATGACAAGGGCAAGAAAACATGAGGGAGCCCAAAATGAAGCATTGGGCCCACCAAATACACCAAGGGCCATGACTTCACTTTGAGCCCATTTGATACATATGAAGAGAGGCCCAACTCCCATGAAAAAGATAGAGTATTTTGCCATGCACACCTGATGACATGGCAAAATCACCCTTTACATACACATGAAGGGAGTGTGAAAAGAAGAAAGAAAAAAATGAAGTGGAAAGCTTGCAATGTCCTTCTCCATGCACCACCTTTGAAAAAGACTTGAGATCTAGAAAGTGGCCAAAAACACTTGGGCCCACCCTCACTCTTCTTGGAATAACTACATGGAAAAAGAAAAGAGTCATGAGAAGAGACAATGAAGAAGGAAAAGGACAAGAAAGAGAAAGGAAGTGGTCCATACCTTTACCACTCACCAAAGAGGGACCACCTTGCTGTCCCAAAATGTCTCTAAGGGCCACCACTTGAGAGAAGCAAAGGACCACCAAAGAAGAGAGAGAAAACTTGAAAAAAGAGAGAGTATGAGAGAGAAGAGAGAAATTGCACGATGGAGGGGGCAAGGGTGCCCCATGTTATATAGAAAAGGGGAGGGCACCCTTTTACCCAGCCCACTGAAGAGACCAGGGGTCAAAGACCGTCCGGGCGGCCCATAGGGGGCCGTCCTAGCCCCTACCTATATGAAACGACCTCTCTCCCCCTCTCCTTGGGAAGAACTCCTCCTTGGGAAGGGTGGTTGCAAGTGAATCTTGTACCTCCATGTAAGAATGAAGTGATGGAAGAGAATGATGAGAAAAAGGAAGAGATCTCACCAAAATCTCACCATGAGAGAAATTGGTGAGAAATTGGCTTGATGATGTGGAAAAGTTCCATGGAATTTTCAAGGAAAAGAAAGAAAAAGATTGACTTGGTCAAACAGTGATCTCAGCCATCCAAGGGTATGACCTGATGATCCGAACAATTCCAAGGAGAATTCCCGTAGTCTCCAACCTGGATTGCTGCTCTCTTGTACATAGTTTTTGGTCCGAAGACCTTAAACTACGTCGGGATCAACATCCCGAGAGATTTTTAATAAAAACCAGCATCGATCCCAGCCTTTCAGGCCAAGATCTGATGATCTGGATCATTTCGAAAAACAAAAATGCGTTTGCCCCCTCTTGTACATGTTTTTGGTCCAAAGACCTTAAACTACGTCGGGATCAAGGTCCCGAGGGACTTTTTTATAAAAACCGGTAGCAGTCTGGATCGTCGAATCAAGATCCGCTGATACCGGATATTTCCCAAAAAAGAACAAAAAATAGGTTTTCCCTGTCATGCACAGTTTTTGGGTCCGAAGACCTTGAACTACGTCGGGACCGACATCCCGAGAGATTTTTAATAAAAACCAGCATCGATCCCAGCCTTTCAAGCCAAGATCTGATGATCTGGATCATTTCGAAAAAAACATATATATAAATATATCGCCAGCCCCTCTTTTGTACAGTTTTTTGGTCCGAAGACCTTAAACTACATCGGGATCAACATCCCGAGAGATTTTTAATAAAAAACCAGCATCGATCCCAGCCTTTCAGGCCAAGATCTGATGACCTGGATCATTTTCAAAATACCAAAAATATTTTAAAGCTTTTCACAAAAACCACCATCAATCTCGATCATTCGAGCTAAAATCTGGAACTTTTTCCAAAAAAAAAAAAAACACAAAAAAAAATGATCCACCAAAAATTCCAACTGCACAAATTTATCTCCAGCGGTCCGAAGACCTAAAACTACACTAGGATTAACTTCTCGAGGGCTTTCTTTCCCCAACCTGTTCCGGACATGGCTGACACTTGATCGTACGGGTGTCTGGAATCTCTTAAACAGGTAAGGGCTGAGGCGGGCAGAACTCCGCAATCTTGTTCGTGTTGAACGCACCGTGATAGACAACCTTGATTTGGAAGTCGCTGTTGAATCTGACGGATGTTCCCTGTTCCTAAAACTCATGAAGGGGATTAAGGCTGTTGGGAGGTGGAGCGCACCCTCACGGAATTGTGAGTAACGTAAGGCCCCAAACTGGATTGACTAAGGGAAATGTGAGGATGTGGCTCATTTTGTGGCCGAAGGAGTCCGTCGGACGATACGTGGTCTATGTGCATTGCACATGAGGAATAGGCAACTTTGTGGGTGTGTTAACTGAAAACCCTCAAAATCCCCTCATCCGAAGATGTAAAACTACGGCACTTAACTGTGTGAGACTTGTCTTGCTCGCTGACGTAAAATGGATCGGGTGCCTTACCAGCAGTAGAAGCTGGAAGTGGATGAAAATTCCATACTTTTCCCTGCATTTCAGAAAAATCATAAAATACCAAAAACATTGCAAAATCACCTTTTCAAAAAAAAAAACAAAAAATAAAATAAAAATAAAATAAAAAATAAAAATAAAAAATATTTCCCTTACTTTCAAAATATTGTCAAAAATCACAAAAATATTTCCCTTGCTTTCAAGTCAAAATGTTAGCAAAAGTCACAAAAATATTTATCTTGCTTTCTAATCAAATATTTTCAAAAATCACAAAAATATTTTCTTGGCTTTCAATAACCGATCTCTACCCTGACCTCTCAGGTAAAGATTCGGACCCAAATATCTGCAAAAATCACAAAAATTGTCAATATCCCCAGTACTACACTTCAGGAGTCTTGAACTCCACTCTCTTCACAATTTGGGATGACGGATCCAATCACCCGTAAATTGGAATCTTGACCAAAACTGGCGACCAAACACCGTCCCAATCACATTTATGCCTAGAAGAACATCTTGAAGTCGGATAGCATCCTCGTACATTCTCATTCGCAAAGAAACAGCATCTTGGGACGATGGACCTGATCGACCACGGGTCGGGATCTTGACCAACCCGCTAACCAAACATCCGCATTAAAAAGAAAAATCCCCAGGGAAGCACAACCCTGCAAGCAATAAGCTCAAAATTCTCTGCGTCTCCAGCAAAAGTAAAATCATCAAACTGAAAGAGAATGAGCCAAGCCATGCATTCATCATGCATCTCCATGCATTAGCATCCATTGCATCAATCATCATGTTTACCCGCTTTCAAAATAAAGTCGGTTAGCTAAAGACCCCACAGGCATCCCTAGTGGAGGCGCATGCAAACCAGATCTCTATTCCTATTTGCAAATAAAAACCCCACGGAGTATCACTCCCCAGAGTGGGTATCTTTTCAAAATCCAAAAATATTTTCTCAGTAGAGCGTTCTGCCTCCAAAACACCAGGAGATCTTCCATATCTCTGGGTAGGAGCCGACGCAAAAATCAAATAAGATCCGATGTCTCGCGGTTTTCCCGGAGACCATCGGATCCAATGCACTCAAAGTACGGTCGAATTGAACTCTAGTGTCAGTGCGGTCGTACCACATGCCAAGATATAAAAAGATGAAAGCCAAAAGGCTCGGTCACAGAAACCATTTGAACAGGTGGAAACGATGAATTGTAACCCAAGTATAAAAAATCAGCAGATTGAGTGGAAAGAGTTCACCCGCACATACCTAGGCGTGGATGCCTGAAGTACCTTGACTGAGTCCAAGTCGGCGTAGTAGAATCCCGTAAGACTATCGGACGCAGGGCGTCTAACCACTTTGACAGTCAAGCGAAACAAGTACTCCTAGAGTGATCTGGGAGAACATTGAACATACAATCAATCACAGGGTCAGTAACCTCGTAAGACTGGCGACGCAGAGGCTCTGCTGTACCTTTCCGATGTTAGTACCGATCGGGAATGGAAGGGTTGCGATTGGGTACCCAGGTTGCAGCAAATGTAGGGACAATCGCAACGTTTTCTCCAAACTCCCGCGGTATGTGCGAGTGATCGAGTTCCAGACGGTCAACTGGCACAGATGCAAAGGCAAGCAATGATTTCAGACCATGATCCATGAATGACCGGGTCAGAAGTGGGGTGTCCACTCGCTTTGGCATTCGGTTGCACGCAACCTCTGCCAAAGAGGGGCATCTGTAGACACCCCACCTTTGGCTACACTGTTGGTAGAGATAGCTGGATGAATGAAGGACCATACCCCCAAATCCCAAGTCCAAACTCAGCCAAACTCACCCTTGTAAGCCCCATTCCATAGCCCAGTTCAAGCCTGAACCCAGTCAACCCAGTCTTAAACATCAGCCTGAAAAACCCCCCATAAGAAAAGCCGGTCAAAAAATCCTAAAAAAGTCAAACTCGCTGAGTTAACCCACTGAGTCAACCCGTCGAGTCAAAACATCGAGTCAACCCGTCGAGTCAAATCACCGAGTCGACCCGCTGAGTCAACTCACTGAGTCGACCCAGCGAGTCAAACATCAGCCCCGAGGGTGCGACCGTACCTCGCTGGAAATCGAGGAACGGCCGTACGGGCGGCCCATAGCAGGCCGCCCAAAAATAATTACGAGCTCTGCTACTGCTCGCTGCTATAAATACCCCCCTCCCCTTCTCATTTCAACACACCAATCTGCCCAGTCCAGCGATCGTCCGTCTGAGCCCTTCTCCACCCCTTAGCCCATTTTTCCACCAAGGAGAGCCCGAGTGAGGAGAGTCTAGCCCTGGTCCAGCCTAGCCTGACCACTGGTCCAAGCCTCCCAAGCCATCCAAGTCTTGATCCAGCCACTCGAAGCCAATCCTTGCGACACCTCCGTCCACCCAGCTACTCTTTTCCAGCATCATCTCATTTGCATCTAGCATAAGTGCAACATTTACTTTTCTTCCAACCCCCCTGCTTCACTGCAAGCACCTTGATTCTTCAAGCACACTGCATATGTCTTAAATTAAGCACCTGTCAGTTCGAGCGTATGCTCTGGGCTTGCCCGTTGTTGGAACCTGCCCATAAAAAAATCTTACTGTTCAGACCTGCATTCATGCTTCACCATAAAACACCTTGATCATTCAAGCACACTGCATACGTCTTACATTAAGCACCTGTCAGTTCGAGCGTACGCTCTGGGCTTGCCCGTTGTTGGAACCTGCCCATCAGAAACTCTTACTGTTCAGACCCGCATTCATCCATCATGTCATCCATGAGAATATACGAGGATTAAAACTGACTTTCAAGTATTAGTTCGATTCTGTGAAGTAGAGACCGTACTTCGGTACGGGCAGTGTGTGGGGTGCTTAACCTCTTCCCACCCTGTAACCGTGATCCCTTACCTTGAATCTCTGGCCGCAGATCAAAAGGAGTCATTTTAGAGGAAGGAATCTTCGGATCCCCTTCTCTAACGTTTCTACGGGGTCTAGCCGACTATATGTAAGACCCGTACCCTGAATTGCCCTCCGTACGTTTAGTTTTCGGTACCGGTACGTCCCGGATGGACCAGATTAGAGAGCCTTGATCGCGACCCTGATTTAGTACCGCAACGACCTAAGACTTGTACCCTTGCGATCGCGCGGGTGCCACGATTCCAACGCCGCGCGGCACGCCCCATTGCGATACCCGGTGTGAAAGATGCGTACCTTTGTGCAATCCGAGGTGGGTCGTGCAACGCGCGTGTGGCGTGGGCCCCACTTGCACAAATCCCAACAACATGTCAAATCAATCACCATCACCCTCACCATATCCCTATCATTACCCTAGCCTACACACACCAACTCCAACCCATACCTCTCTCACTAAAGTCAACACCTCCCATGCCCTCTCCCATCATCATCATCATTATCTAGCCATCATCACAACCCATACCTCCCATGCTAGCCATTTCTAAGAAACCCCCCCCCCCCCCCCCAATTTTCCAAGCACCACTCATCCATTTTCAAACCCAAGATTTGAGAGAAAGAGAGAAAGGAGAGAGAAAGAGAAGAGAGAGAAGTAGAGAGAATTGAGAGATTGAGTGAGTTTAGAGAGAGAATTAGAGGGAGATCAAGAGAGAGAAAGAGAGAGTTAGAGAGATTAAAGGAGGAGATCAAGCTTGGAGGACCCCGATCATCGTCCGGACCGTCCGATCGGCAATCCAACCGTCCAACCATCATTGTGAGTGCAAACCTTCCCCCTTTTTATCGTTTACCCTTCATTTTTCTTTCCTTGGACCCACCTTGTGTTGGGCAATGAGAGGGATGGTCTGGATCGTCCATGAATGAGCCCCACATACATGTAGTAGTAATAATAATAATAATAATAAATAAGTAAGTAAAAAAAAAAAGAAGAAAGAGAGTAAAGGAGGTGGCCGCTGGACAGCCAGCGTCCAGAGGACGCTGCTGCCCAGCAGCGCTGGGCGCAGCTACTTTGGGTGTTGACCGTGGGTCCCCACTCGTGGGACCCACCTTGATGCATATATTTGATCAATGCCGTCCATCTGTTTCTCCAGCCCATTTTAATGCTGGGTACCAAAAATGAAATAAATCCAGATCTCAGGTGGACCACACCACAAGAAACAGTGGAGGCAAGGATGCCCACTGTCAAAACTTCTTGGGCCCACTGTGACATTTGTAGACTGTTCCACCTGCCCAATATTGGGCTTATTAGGTCCCCAACGATTTGGGGAACCTGATGGACGGATTGGATCTTCCCTAAGTGGGCCCCACCTGAAATAACTAAGTAAAAAAAGAAAAAAAAAAACAAGAACGTCCAGCGCTGGACGTTCACAGCGTCTGGGACGCTGGAACCGTCCAGCGTCAGGACGGCTGGGAGGGGTCCCCACTCGTGGGACCCACCTTGATGTTTGTGTTCCATCCACACCGTCTATCTGTTTTCCCATATCATTTTAGGGCTAAGGCCCAAATATGAAGCATATTCAATTCTTAAGTGGGCCGCACCACATGAAACAGTGGGGTGAATGATGTCCACTGTCGAAACTGCCTCGGCCCACACTGATGTTTGTAGACCCTGTAATATACCCAATATTGGGCTCATTGGACCCACCATGAGATGGCCCAGCTGATGAACGGAGTGGATCACCCTTATGTGGGCTCCACTCGACGATAACCATTGAAAAACAAAAAAAAAAGAAAGAAAGAAAGAAAGGAGGAGGGCTCTGACGCGCTGGAAGTACCCAGCGTCTGTGGACGCTGGGCTCGTGGGGGTGCCAGCAGTTGGGCCACCCTGTGGGTCCCACCGTGTTGTATGTGTCATATCCGCACCGTCCATCCATCTGGGAAGATCATTTTAGGGCACGACCACAAGAATGAGTCAGATCCAAGTCTCAAGGGGGCCCCACCACAGAAAACAGTAAGGACAGCAACCCTACCGTTGGAACCTTCCAATGGCCCCACCATGATGTTTATTTGAGATCCAACCTGTTCATAAGTTCACACATGCATGTAAGAAGGGAAAAAAAAAATATCAGCTTGATCAAAGGCTTGTGGGCCCCACTTGAGGAGAGGATATATAAAAAAAAAAATGAAAGCTGGCCACTGGACAGACAGCGTCCAGGGGACGCTGCTGCCCAGCGGCGCAGCCCTCTGGGCATGGCAATGGGCCCCACTCGTTGGGCCCACCTATAATGTATGTGCCTTATCAATTCCGTCCATATGTTTTTTCCGGCTCATTTAGTGGCTGAGCCCAAAAGTTAAGCATATCCAAACCTCAAGTGGGCCATGCCACAGGAAATAGTGGGAATAATGATTTCCACCGTTGAGACCTTCCCAGGCCCTACAGTGGTGTGTATTTGTCATTCAACCTGATCGTAAGATCACATGTATATGGATGAAGGAGCAAATAAAAATATTAGTTTGATTCAAAATGCTTGGGGCCCATTTGGGTGCTACGCTCTATGGGTCCCACCACGATGTATCTGTTTTATGTATGCCGCCCATCTGTTTTTCCATATTATTTTAGGGCCGGGGGCCCTCATAATGAGGTAAATCCAACCTCAGGTGGACCACATTGTAGGAAACAGTGGTTATTGATGCCCACCTTTGAAACCTTCCTTGGGGCCATTGTAATGTTTAATTTTCCATCCAACCAAAGGCCATGGGGCCCATCTTGGGCTCCCACCTTGATAGATGTGTTGTATACATTGTTGTCCACCTTGGCCGGGGCGTGGGGCCTAGTTTTGGGTGGGCCACACGTAGAAATAAGGGTGATTGAATGCCTACCATTGGAAACTTTACAGGACCCATCTATTATGTTTATTTGCCATTCTCCTTGTTCTTAAGTCACTTAACCATGGGTAGGGTTCCACACATGTGGTGTGCGGGCCCCACCATGGTGTTTGGTTGCCATCTCACTTGATTAGTGGGGAAAGCACAAATATCGGGTTGATCCCAAACTGTTGGGGCCCATTGATGTATGTGGCTTCCCCACTCCTTTGTGCGGTTATCCCCAACCATGGGTCCATCTTGTTATGCATGTGTTCTATCCACGTCAGCCATTGGCCTCCACGGTGCGATATGTATGTCGGCCATCCATAAGGACCGCCTAAATTGTTGTGCTTGATCCAAACCATCCAAATGAATGGACCCTAGCATGTTATGTATAGGATGGCCTTAGGACCACCTCAGTGTACGTGTTCGAATGACCGCGTTGTCCATCCCGTGGACCCACCTTGATGATTAGTTTGTAAACCCTTATTGAAAGGTCATCCTTAGAGTTTGCTTGATCCAAGTCACAGGGCTACCTTCTTAAACTCACCCTGTTGAACCGTCTTGTCAATTCACCTTGTTAACTCACCATGTTGACCCGCCTTGTCAACCTGCCTTATTGACTCACCTTGTTGACTCACCATGTTGATTGATCTTGATAACTCAGCTTGTATACTCATATGACTCACCCCTTCTACCCTTATACCCAATTATTAAAGACCACCATATCGTGTATATCTCATCCACACCGTCCGTTTACCTTTAGGGCGAGTGTGGGGCTCATCCTCGACGTTCGTATGTCATCTAGGCCATCCATTATATGGAGCCTATCTTGTAGTATGAGGTTAGACCTGTCGTCCCTTTTTGGACCTCATTGTATTGACCATCTATCGCAGTTTACCCTACCATTTATAATCCTCTGTCATGACATGTCTATCTTGCAAACCCTTCTATGACATTCCTTTTACGGACCATTATTGTGTTTATTTCAACTGTACTACAGGATTATGGGTCTCGGCATGATTTTGAGTATTCCACTCTTGCCGCTCAAGTAGGTTCTACCTTTGATGTGTCGGTAGTGTTTTCAATCATTTCCTTTCCATTTGGGTTATCTGAATATTGAAGGTTAATCCACACCGTTCAGTTGTTGGAACGTCTGTGTTGTTGTATACCATCCATTTAGAGTCTTATCTCTTTATGTTTGCTTGTATTATAAGTGAATTATCTTTTTATGCTATTTTTGATATGTCTGTTGCCACACGTAGTGTTGTTAGAATACTCATATATGATCTTTATACTATATGCTTCGACGACCACCATGCATGTGTAATGAGTATGCATCCCGAATCACCATTGTTAGTTGGGGACCACTAGGGCATAAACGCATTCATAAAGCATTCGAGATGTAGTCTCTCAAATGTAATTCATGTGCTCTCTATCGCAAACCTCTCCAATAGGTATGGGACTATTCGAGGACAGGAATCTATCATCCTGACTTACACTGTATGTTAGGAATAGCTTAGCATACCTTGTAGCCCTTGGTGCGAGATTCCCTGGCTAGCGACATCCCGCACTATGACTCGATCATTCATATGTGTCCCCTCATCCTAATCATATCTCAAATAGGTTGGACTAGATTGATTTATTACCATCGTGGTAGATGGACTACTTGTTGGCACTCATACTGTATACTTGACTCATGCATCATGAATGCTTGGCTCATCTGATTGTCTTGTATCAACCGGCCATATCGGTCGTGATTGTCGTGCAGTTCATTACCAGCTGACGGTGACATTGTGTTTGAGACCTTATAGTTTTATGGTGCTCTTTGGAGACTTGCACGGGCATGTCATCCCACGTTTGTATGCATGGTTGCATTTCGCACCGTCTGCTTGTGCCGCATATAGCATGGTTACTACGTTGCAACCACAGCTCCATCGTGGTTTGCAGGAACACCGAAAATATGTGATCTTTAAACAGGATGCCATAGATGTCCCTGGGTGAAAGTCCCTGAACCCGTTGGTACCAAGGTGGGTGCTCCATTCAAGGACCGGGTGGTTTAATCATACACCAGTATGCCGAATACCAAACGGCGGTAGTTTTCCACTGCACGTGGTCTGTTTGGAAGGAGGTCTGACCTAACCTGCTGGAAGAGTGTTGGCAAAGGGGGTTGAGTTTGACCAGCTGTAAGTAGGTCCGCTATTGCACCAGATAGGCTTTGGCATTCTACTGGTGAGTAGTGAGGTCTGTGAGACCCCGGTGATGTTCCGTTTCAGAGATGGTATTGGTATTACTGTATTGTGTTGGATGGTCCTGATGTGGGCGGGTGTGATGTGGGCGGGGTTGTAAGCCTGGGCGAGCTACCACACTGGGCGAGCTACCAGTTCCGAGTCCTGCATTGCTTACGTGATTGCGTTATGACTGTTCGTACCTGGACCACTGTACTTAGAGGTGGTGATTTGCATACATGCATTGGATCATTATATGTGACATTAGGCCCTGTAGGCCATTGCATAGTATGAGTATATAGCCTTGGTAGGCTGGTTATCTGTATTGCATGCTTGCATAGCCGTTGTAGGCTGGTTATTCATATCATATGATCGTGTAGCCTAATTAGGCTAAGTCTTGGTTTAAAGTTCTCATCATGCCTTACTGCTTACTCTGATATTTATCATGCTTGTCATACGCATTGTGCACGCACACACGCACTCACAAAGCTTCGTTCGAAGCTTATGCGCGTTTGTTACGCTGTAGGTTATACCAGAGTGTATCAGCAATGTTGAGTTGGAGTTGGGAGCGCAGTAGCAGGAGGTGCCGGATTGTGCACAGTTTTTATATTTACACATTGTGTATTTACCTTTCAGTACTGTATGTAAATGAAATGATTTAGTGGAAATATTGTGTTTGTCTTTGATGGTACTCATATGGTGATGCTCATATTTCAAAAAAAAATTCAGACCCTAAAATCCTCCTTGTGGTATCCCAGGATCGGAACCTGGCATGTGGGGTTAGGATCCGAGATCGGGGTACTACGGAGGCTGCCACCTCTGAATTCGGGTTACAGCGAATGGACGTCGAGAACCGAATTTGGGGCGTGACACTATAGATTCGAAGTAACTGGCTAGTGGCGAATCTGGTCTTATATAAACTCACTTAAACATATCCAGCTTAACACGACAACCAAACGAAGCCCTCGAGAACGAGGCAAGCCAGTGGCACAAACGGCGATTTCGCACTCACGCATCCTCATCTCCTTCTTTTCCGAAAGGAAAGGGGAAGGGACGAGAACGTCGTGTGGGAGCGCGGAAAACAGCGAGGGTCCACAGAATGGGGACTCCACTGGGGATGAACTAGTCCCACTAGTCGTGATCCAACTTGAAAAACAGAATCCTTCCCGTACTTGAAAGTCACTAATCCTCATACAATCTCATCTGCATAGCATTCTACCCAAAACAAACAAAAAAATAGAAAATCTCAAAACCAAAAAAATATAGAAAATCCCAAAACCCAAAAAGAGTAGAGTACAGTCCTCACCATTGCGCCTCCTCGGGCTCAACGTACGCGGAGACAACTTCCCTTCCGCAGCATAATCCGCACTCGGGCTCAACAAGCCATGTCCGACCACGAAGAAGAAACTCATCTCCTCCCCGCTCTTGAGATGACCGAAGCGCAACCTCCAGCGCAACAGCCCATTGATAATACGCCAATCATACAAGAATTGGCACAAGGAATGAGAGCAATGCAAGAAATGCTCTTGCAATTCATGCAAGCACAAGCCACCGCAGCAGCCAACAATCAGGTTGGCCCAGTTCAGCAATCTCAACAGCCATGCCGGGTCCTTCCGGCCTCCAGTTCAAATCAAGCGCAACCATCGGAGTCTGCCCAAGACTACCGACAACAGCCATCTTAGCCCTTCGCTACGGGGCATCCTCCTCAGTACCTTCCCGCGACAACAAGGCCATCTCAGGGCACTTCCAGGCAGTGTGTGGGGTGCTTAACCTCTTCTCACCCTGTAACCGTGATCCCTTACCTTGAATCTCTGGCCGCAGATCAAAAGGAGTCATTTTAGAGGAAGGAATCTTCGGATCCCCTTCTCTAACGTTTCTACAGGGTCTAGCCGACTGTAGATTCGAAGTAACTGGCTAGTGGCGACTCTGGTCTTATATAAACTCACTTAAACATATCTAGCTTAACACGACAACCAAACGAAGCCCTCGAGAATGAGGCAAGCCAGTGGCACAAACGGCGATTTCGCACTCACGCATCCTCATCTCCTTCTTTTCCGAAAGGAAAGGGGAAGGGACGAGAACGTCGTGTGGGAGCGCGGAAAACGGCGAGGGTCCACACTTTTTATAAGAGAAATCCTGCACTAACTTGGAAACTTCGAGAATCCAAGTAAGTATTTTACACTTTCGCAGACAAACTTATCTCCGATGGATCGGAGCACCCCCTTCTGATGGATCGGAACTCCTCCGATTGATCGAAAATATGTCTAGAGACTTATGAAAAATTTTGAAATTCCGATGGGTATCCGATATGACTCTGATTAATCGGAAGTAATTCCGATGGGACTCCGATAGGACTTTGATTGATCGAAATTCTGTCCAGCAGCAACCCAGGACTATTTTCTTCATTTTACTTTTATGGCCCTGCAGCTCTGCATTTTGCTTTTTCAGGACAATTTCAGACTTTAACTTGATTCCTTTAAGGATTTTTCTCCACTTCTTTGGCTCATCGAAGCTTGGTCTTTTAATCACTCCAAATCCTTCAAATTAGCATTAAATTCATGGCATCTTTCTCTTTTACTTATAAACACAAAAGCAAGCATAAGTCATTAACTTTATCAACTTAAATTATACAATTATGCTATGAATTAGGGTTCAGATATGCACAATTCATGTCTCAACACACCCCTCAACCAGCATTTTGCTAGTCCCAAGCAAAACATGCATGAAACAAAATCCAACTTTTCAAAACCCAACTCTCTTTCAGAAACTATGCTTCTATAAACTTCAAGATATATAAGTACAAAATTCAGAAAAACTGGGTGATAGAAGTTAAAATCTTAAACTCCCTAAGCATAACGAGTGTTCTCATAGAATCCCTACCAATTGATTGATGAATAGACAAATCCGAACAAGTTACCTAGTGTGCATAGTGAATGCTCATCTGATGAATTTTTAGGATTACCTTCTTCATAGACTGGCGAAACTAAAAATCAAAGGTGTACGGATCAATAACAAGCCTATGACAATAATTTGCCTTACCGTTCCTTCGATGGCTTTCACACTACTTCCCAGTTCTATCTTTGGTTACAGGTAGACCATCCCTTGATTGGTAATAGGTATCCCTTTTCGGAATTTATCAACAAATATTCAATAATAACCATACTTTCTTTCTCTCTTTTTTTCGTACATATTAGATAGGATTTTTAAAAATCCATATGTTTCATTCTTTTCTCATGAACAAGGATGGACAAATTTCCCCGACTTGGTTCCTCAACACCTTAAGTCCCAGTCTAGCCAATCTACAAATCTATATAATCCCTTCAAACAATGAGAATCAGTGTAATGTGAACTAGACTCAAAAGTGTTCAAAGCTTTCTATCAATCAACTCAATAGGGGAATTTAAATAGAAAACTATTATATTATAGGTAATTCAAGGTTTTCAAAATTAATCACTTCATCTCTCTTCTTTTCATACTCATAACATCCTAAGTGCATAGAAACAAAGTTTTCCAAACGAGTTTTGAATTTTCAGAAAAATTGAAAATTTTGTTTACATAATTGCTCGAAATGTTACAAAACACTAGATTCATCTAGGAATCTTACCCCCAACCAAAATCTTACATTGTCCTCAATGTAAAAAGATATGCAATGAGTAATAACATGAGAACAATGATAAAAATAAAAGAGGGTGAGAACAAGAGTACTTGAGAGAGTCGATCGTGGAAGTCTACAACTCTGACAATTAACTAATTCAAACTAATGTAAACCATTCGATACCTTCATCAGATTAGGAGGTCAATCTTTGATACACATGATCATCTAAAGGAATGGAATCTAGCAGGATTATGAGGTGGAGTAAAAAAATTTTCAGTAATACCATCCACCATCCTGCTTCATAGTGCATATGGGTGATGTTTGTCGTGGAAATCAGTTGAAAATCTTGCTGAAAAAGCTCAGCGGGTTTCTCAAAATTATCATTCCATGTGTCAGGAAAGGAGAATTTCTTTGGTTAGAATTCATTAAGCATGAATCTCCTTTCCAACTTGTCTAGAAAAAAATCATTCAAGTGAGAGTCATCCCAGAGATGGTACACTTCGGTTTGAACAAACCAAAGTGATGTAGAGACTTGTATTTCTTCTTCACAAGTCGGTATGGTCTCCACATTTTCAGATTCTAGCGGCGCTTCCACTATTGATACTTCAGTGTTACACTCCATGGAAGGAGTCTTTGTGGGCACCGATGAAGTTTCCCTTAAGGTATTGACAATGTCACAAATCATAGGATCATCCCAATCCTCAAAATATGTCAAACACTCCTCTAAAGTGTAGGAAACTTCGACCTTCTCGGTCACTTGTGTAGGTTGGAATATGTCCTCAACTTCTACACTTTCAGCAATTGGCCCCTCTATAGGCAAATCAAGCACCAATCCATCAAATTCTTGCATAACAAAATTGTTCAAATTTGTTATTGGTATCTTGTGAATCAAATTTCAAAATTTGGCTTTTCCAACGCCTCATCAATATCTAAAATTACTTCTTCCTTAGAATGAGCTAAGCAAACTTCTAAAGTTTTAAAAAATTTAACTGAGGGTGGCTCATCATCATCCACAATTGTATTATGAAATTAATCATGTGGATCTATCTTCATCCTCATCCTCATCCTCTTGCTGTTTGTATAAGTGAAACACATTCAACTTCATTGTCATATTTCCAAAGGATATTTTCATAATCCCATTCCTACAATTGATTATAGCATTAGCTGTTGCTAGGAATGGTCAGCCTAGAATGACGGGAACTTGAGTACATACATTTGTAACCGCTTGCGTATCCAAAACAATAAAGTCTACCAGGTAGTAGAACTTATCGATTTGGACTAACACATCTTCAATCATTCCTTTCGGTATTCTAATGGAGCGATCCGCAAGTTGTAAAGTTATCTTGGGGGGTTTTAATTCACCAAGTCCAAGTTGCTCATATACCGAGTAATGAATCAAGTTAACACTAGCCCCTAGATCAAGAAGTGCTCTATTGATCCGGAAGTTACCTATCATGCAAGAGATTGTAGGGCTTCCAGGATCTTTGAATTTTGGGGGAGTGTTTTGTTGTATGATAGTACTCACTTGTTTTGTCAAAAATGCCCTCTTGTGCACATTTTGCTTATGCTTTACAATACATAAATCTTTTAAAAATTTGGCATATGAAGGAATTTGCTTAATTGTATCCAATAAGGGAATGTTGATTTTAACTTGTTGGAAGACTTTTAGGATGTCTTGATTTTCACCTGGCTTTTTGGTTGAGACAAGACGTAGGGGGAATGGGGCCACTGGTTTATACACATGCCCCGACTCTTCATCTTATGGAGCATTGTTCAATTCACCTTCACTCTTAGAATCATCCGGATCATTAGGCCTTGCGGCCTTCAAAATTTTCAATTGTTTTACGACTTCTAAGAGTGGTGATGGCTTAAACATGTTTCACTTGAATGGTTGAAGAATTGGAATTTGATTCAAGTTGTTCCTTGGGGTTAGGATGAGATTGGGTCAAAACAGTCCATTTCTCCCTAACTCCTAGGTGTGTCTCAATTCTTTTAACCGAAATTTTAAGTTCATTCATGCCCTGCATGTTGGACTGATTTATCTGAGTTTGTCCAATCATGAATATGTTTAATGTATCCTCAAGAGCGCTCTTTTGAAGAGGCCCTTGGGAAGCATTGTTTGTATTTATCATGAGTCCATTCTTCCCATTAAGATTCGGTTTACATTGCCAATCAAGATTGCAAGTTAGAATTTGATGCGCTAAAGGGGCATTGGTAAGCGTTTGTGGCGTTCGATTGGGTTTGCAAAATCTCTTAAAACGCAGGGATTGTTGGGCAATCCTTTGTTAAGTGAACGTCACTCCCACAAATATCACATACACTTTCAACGATCTCCCCGGTGATTATCATGTTAACACTCCTTAATTCTATGGCCTCAACCTTCTTTGTGAGACCTGCCACCTTTGAATTTAAATCATCCTCCCCATCTAATACATGTACTCCTTTCTCTCTAGAGGTTGACTTGGGATTACTAGTTGGATTGGAGATGTCCCAAGATTGGGCATTCTCAGCTAACATATCAAAGTAATCCCAAGCCTCATCGGGTGCTTTGTTTAAAAACTTACCATTACTCATCATTTGTACAAATTGGTGCAAGTTTGAACTTAATCCAGTCATGGAAATAAGTCAATCAAACGCCACTTTTTATAACCATGGTGAGAGCACTCTAATAGAAGATCCTTGAACCTCTCCCAACATTGAAAAAATGTTTCATCTCCTTTTTTGGAGAAGTTCATGATAGTCCGTCTTAGTACATTAGTTTTATGAACCGAAAAGTACTTTTTAAGGAACTCCCGGGTCATTTCAGCCCATGTTCCGATGCTTCTAGGTTTAAGAGATTGAAGCCATGATTTGGCTTTGTCCTTTAGAGAGAAGGGAAACAATTTCAGTTTAATTACGTCTTGGGAGACATCATTAAATTGAAAGGTGTTGGTGATCTCCTCAAATTCACTTAGGTGCGCATATGGACTTTCAGAATTGAGTCCATGGAATTTTAGAAGTAATTTGATAATTCCTGGTTTAAGGTCTACATTTTCTGCATTAGTTGGAAAAACAATGTAGGAAGACGTGGTTATTCTCTCTGGTTGTAGATAATCTCACAATGTTTTAACCGGAGGAACGAAGCGCTCCTCATTCTCATTACGTTCCATTTTAATTGGTGGTATATTATGCTCAACATTCTCAACATTATGTGGTTCATTCTCAGCCATGATTTCAGACGGTTCAGGATTTCCTAGACATTTTCTAACTCATCTGTGATTGATTGATCCTCCAACTAAACCTCCCTCACTTATAAGTCGCGATGTATGATCACGCTTCCAATGGGGCATAAACCACACAAAACAAACTAAACCAAAAAATCTAAAAATCAGAAAAATAAAAATTAAAATTAAAAGAGTTTAACTTAGAATGGTGTTACCGGATTTGAAGAACTAAGTTAGAGAAGAAAATCCTACAAAATAAACAAAATCTGCTAGTAGTAAAAACTTCTGAGAGAAACCTACTAAAGCAATAAACCCTAAGCAAATCCCCGGCAGCGGCACCAAAAACTTGTTCGCTCACCTCAAGTGCAAGGCTGCGATGTAGTAATAATTCTCGGTAAGACCGAGGTCGATCCACAGGGATTGTCGTAACAATACTAAACTTCGTAACTAGGATGGCTAAATTCAAATTTGTAATAATTGATGGAAATTAATAACATAAAACTATGTATTAAATTAGGAAAATAAACACTAGAGCTCCAAGGATCCACTAATAATCATTCATAATGCCAATTCAAACAATTCAAGCTAATAACTCAATTGGAATCAGAGTTCTATCCCTATCCAACCGGAATATAGAGCAATCAAATCATCATAATGCATCTAATATAGATGGATTATTCACTGATATGGTTCTCTCATAAACAACTAAGGCATTGGGTGTATTCAACCACATAACTCATTCCTTCACAAAACAAGCAAGATCATGTTCATGATTAAAACAAGCAAGATCACGTTCATGATTCTTCCTCAAGCCTTGTCACTAGACTTGATTTAGAAGCATGAATTGAACTTGTATTGAACCAAAATCAATACATAAACATCTATCTTAGATCAATCCCAAATATAAGAACTTCTTCTAGTTTAGTTCTAAATAAACACTTAGGAAACTTAGTTTGTAAGATCCCCTAGCATCCAATATATCATGATGGATTTAAGATTTCTACAACCCAAAATCCTATCAATCAACACCCCCATTAAGCAATCTCAGTAATCAAAACATCTCATGTAAGAGAAATCACAAGAGATAGAAGATTAATTAAAATTACTAACTTTATTTCAAACTTGAACTAGAAGTGTTCTTCATTAAACCAAAAGTACTTGAACTAATTCGAATTAAGCATGTAAACAACTAAAAGCTTCACCTCTTAGCCCTAGCTAAGAGGTTTAGCCAACCATTAACAGATTGAACTAAAACTCAAAAGAAACTACTTTAAAAACATAGAAAAACATAAAAACCCTAATTGGAGGAGTTGCGAACGCTCCACGACACTCCTCTCTACCTTCCACAAACTTTCTAGCCTTCTATGATGCCTTAAGAAGGAGTGGAGGTGGCCTTTTTATAAGAGAAATCCTGCACCGACTTGAAAACTTCGAGAATCCATGTAAGTATTTCGCACTTTCGCAGATAGTTCCGATTGATCGGACTTATCTCCGATGGATCGGAACTCCTCCGATTGATCGAAAATGTGTCCAGAGACTTATGGAAAAATTTATAATTTCGATGGGTCTCCGATATGACTCCAATGGATCAGAGGTAATTTCAATGGGACTTCGATAGGATTCGATTAATCGAAATTCTGTCCAACAGTAACCCAGGGCTATTTTTTACATTTTACTTTTATGGCTTTGACAATTCAGGACTTTAACTTGATTCCTTTAAGGCTTTTTCTCTACTTCTTTGGCTCATCAAAGCTTAGTCTTTTAATCACTCAAAATCCTCCAAATTAGCATTAAATTCATGATATCTCTCTCTTTTACCTACAAACACGAAAGCAAGTATAAGTCCTTAACTTTATCAACTTAAACTATACAATTATGCTATGAATTGGGGTTCAGATGTGCACAATTCATGTCTCAACACTAGGCAGTAGTGGGGTAAGAAGTTGCCCCTGGACTAGCATAATTAGTATTTCACTATAAGTGTGGTCTATCAATGTGAACCTCCTGGGCTCCCAGGGCATCCTCGTTTGCCAACCATAATTTGGGTATTGTGCGTTCTATCTCGGCTGCTGATGCTGCTATTGCGGTTGTCCCTGATGAGGGGTGAATGGTGTGCCTTGGGTAGAGGCGACAAGATTATCTTCTTCCATTAGATGGGGGACAAGAACACTTTCATCGCCATTCTCATATTCGGTAGGGCTTCCTTCCACCATCGACTTCACCGAGGAGGCCTGATAAGGCTACAAGGGCAGATCATCCCGGCCCTTATTTCGGCTTCAACTTGTTCCTCAGCGCGAATGAGTTGGGTAAAGTTGGTATACAGATACGAGACAAGGTATCTAGAGATACTCGGGTTTGCCAAGTTGATGATCATGGAGATTTGCTCCTCATCATCGATGGGTGTCTTCATTCTAGCGACCATGATTGCCACCGTCTAATGTAAGCTGATAATGACTCATTATTCCCCTTTCTTAAGGCAGCAAGATTTGCCCTTCTGGGCGTTGAGTTGAGATTGTACCGAAACGATCGAAAAATGCTTGAGAAAGTTATTCCCAAGTCTTGATTTGATGATAGTCCAGTGATGTGTACTAATCTAACGCATAACCTTTCAGGGACTTCTGAAATAGATGGATCAACACACTATCATTGCTTGCCACGACATCGGGCTCGCCGTAAAATGTTCTTAGGTGGGCCATGGGGCACTCGATACCATCATATATTTTGAATTTTGGTACCTTAAAGCCTTGAGGTATCTCCACATCAGGTAAGGGACATAGTTCCCTGAACTTGGTGGATGGAAGATCAGCCCCCCGTTGCTTTTACAGTTTCTAGGGGTGTCAATGGGTTGGGCTCGGGCTTGAAAAAACAGAATTTTGAATAAGGTCGAAACGACAGCCTAGCCTGAAACAGTGTAAAATTCAGACCGAGAGTTATGAAATTACGTTGAATTAACACGACACCCTACGCTATACACGGAAGCTTGACAAAGCTACTAGAATAGTGGCTAAGTCCTGGGGGGGGGGGGGGGGGGGGGGGGGGGGGGGGGGGGGGCTGGGACCTTTTGAAATTATTTTTACCTACTTAACTTAATTAATAATTTATATTAAGTAAGCAAGAATACTTCCGCTTTCAAGCCTTAGTGGGTCGAATCACATAGACTAGTAAATGAATAAGCAATTAAGCAACCGAGTCTAAGCATATAAATTATCAAATGATTTAACTAATCAAGCACGTTATCTATGCAACTTATGTAGACTATATGAGATGTAATCATATAAGCTCAAGTCTACACAATTAGTGAAAATACATCTTATGTGTGGGTGCCTATCTAGTACCTAACATGCATTCTTATTAAGTATTCATAATTAAGCAAGTTAAATATACAATGTTAACATAACATTGTGCTCAAATACATCGCAAACACAAGCATGTATGGTAGTTCGACTACTTGTTTTCTCCACTCCCGGTTGTCATACTCACCCTATGAGTACACTAATTTCACTAGAGAATTTTGAATCAGGTTCACCTCACAACCTAAGAGTTTTAACTAAGTTCCTCCCAACCTTACAATCCTACACAAGGATCAGGTCCTACTAAAAAATCCCACGTATGCACCCGTGTTAGTGGACCACGTACGCACTAATGTCGATGGCTCCCCTTGGAGACTTGACAATTTAAGCTCTACTTAAGAGTCAAGGTCCTACAACCAAATCTCAATTTAGGCTTCACACATAAGCCAAGGTCCTACAACCGAACCTCAATAGTTTTAGGCTCTACAATCGAGCCAAGGCCCTACAACCAAACCTAACGTATACTCCCACCAGAGGCTCCCCACTTAGAGACTTGATTTGGCCCTACAACCGAGCCTAGGTCCTACAACCGAACCTATCGAGTTTGGCAATTCAAACTCTATATTCAATTCCCCATAGGAAGAGAGTGGATAGACTCAACATAAATGACAACCTTACTAGTTGGATTTAAGCCCCATTGATGCGCCGCTTGGGTTGCTTGATCTCCGCTCTCTCGTGCTTCAATTAGTTCCCCTTGAAATTGTGTCACTTTGATTACACTTGTGGACACGTATGTACGTGCAGAAGCTTAGAGGAGCTACTAGAATTATGGCTAAGTCCTAGAGAGGGGGTGATTAAGACTTTTTTTAAATTTTTTTCACCTACTTACACAATTTAACAATTTAAACTAAGTAAGCAAGAACACTTCAGCTTCCAAGCCTAAGAGGATCCAATCACAGGATTAGCATATGATTAAAGCAATAATGACCTGGTCGAATCAAGTATAGATTATCAAATGATTATACTAATCAAGCTCGTAATCTATACAACCTAAATAGACTATGAGAGGATGGATCATATAAGCTCAAGTTTACTCAAGTTAGTGAAAGTACATCTTTTGTGTGTGGATGTGCCTATCAAGTGTCTAGCATACATTCTATTTAAGCATTCATAATTAAATAATTAATCACAATGCATAATAACAAATGTGCTCAAATACAATTACAAACACAACAATGTATAGTGGTTTGACTTTGGTCTACTCCACTCCCAGTTCAAGTACTCAACCCCATTGAGCACACCGGCATTCACTAGAGAGTTTAAATCCAGCTCCTCCCAACTAAAGTGTTTTAACTCGGATCCACCTAACCGGAGAGTTTACAGGTTCCTCCCAACCTATATGTTCACACCCGTGTTAGCGGCTCCCCTTGGAGACTTGTTTAGGCTTTCTCAAGCTAAGGTCCTATAACCGAACCTCAATTTAGACTCTACTCATGAGTTAAGGTCCTACAACCGAACCTCAATAGTTTTAGGCTCTACAATCGAGCCAAGGCCCTACAACCGAACAGAGCGTTTACTCTCGTCAGAGGCTTCCCACTTGGAGACTTAATTCGACCTACAATCGGGTCTAGGTCTTACAACTGAACCTATGGAGTTTGAAGATTCTACACTCAATTCCCACATGGAATAGAGTGGATGGACTCTTACAAATTGACAACCTTACTTGTCGGATTTGAGCTCCGTTGTGCACCACTTTGGGTTGCTTCTTCTCGCTCTCCTGTGCTTGAATCAGCTCCCCTTGTGCTCCCCCGATCTTTGATGCCGTTGCATCACCAATGCTCCAGCTCCCCTTGTGCTCCCCCGTTGCGTCATCAAGATCAGCCACCTTGCATATGATGCTCCGACAGAGATGTCCAAGGTGCTAAGAGGTGGTGAATCCTCTACAAATGATAGAAAATGGGTTTCCTAGAGGGTTACACTAATTTGGACTCCTAGGTGGTGTTTAGACAAAGGATATACTTATGATCAATGTGTCTAAACTCATAGGAATCAAGAGGGAACAAATCCATTCTCATTTTAGCATTGAATGCCCCAAGCTTGTGATGAATCATAAGGAGAATGACTTATAATGGGTTAGGAATAGAGCATCTAATCGTCTTCAATAATAGTGGCTTCTATCTCCTCAAAATCTCCCTCATGTGCCCAAAAATGAATCCCCTTGCCTTTATAGATTTTCCTCCAACGGTAAAAAAAATGGGTAGATTCGCATATCTTCGATTGATTGAAAAAAGGTCTGATTGATCGGAAGTCACATCCGATTGATCGGAGACCTGTCCGATTGATCGAAAATCTGTCCAGTGAATTTTTCAAGTTCTCTAGAATAAATTTCGATTGATAGGAATTATGATCCGATTGATCGGAAGGACCCCATTCGATTGATCGAAAATCTATCCAATGAATTTTCCAAATTCTATGGAACAAATTTCAATTAATTAGAATATCTATCCGATTGATCGGAGTCCCATCAGAACCACTGTCCGATTGATCGGAGATTAATCGAAAACTGTTGTTTGGGCTGATTTGTTTACAGTAGCTTCCACCTTTTTTATTAACCTAATTTATCATGTTTTTCTATATGATATAAGGTTAATATGGATGACTAAGGGTATTCCTAGTTTGTCTAAGTCATCTAAGAGGTTTTGGGTGTTTTGGTCCAAAGGGTTAGGATCACCAAGGTATCTCATTTACCTGTTCTTCTTCCTTGATGCTTCTAGTCCACTTGAATCTTCGGTCTTCAGCTTACCAAGGCTCAACCGACATTACAATGCATGAACATACGTGATTGACAAATAAGGTACACTAGTATGCCACAGAAAAGTACAATAACACCCCTTTGCTCTGTCGATCTTGTTGCCGATGCTTTGCCATGGCCTCAGCTCCGACGATCAATCATCTTGCATGAGATGCTCCAATTAAGATGCCCAATGTGTTAGGAGGTGGTGGTGATTCCTCTACAAGTAGCAAGAAGTGATTGCCTAAAGGAATACACCTAATTGGATTTCTAGGATGTGTTTAGACAAAGGTTTTGCCTATAGTCAAGGTGTCTAAACTCATAGAGATCAAGAAGGAAGAAAATCATCTTCTTCTTGAGCTTTGAATGCTCCATTCTTGTGATGAATCGCAAGGAAGATGGCTTATATGGGTTAGGATTAAATCCCTAATGGTTTGCAATAATGGTGGTCTCTGTAGCACTAAAATCTCTCTCTTAAGCCCAAAAATTGCCTCTCCCACTTTTATAGATAAAGCTCCAACGATAAAAAAAAATGGGCAGATTTGCGATGCTTTGATAGATCGAAATACCCTTTGATGGATCGAAGGTATTCTTCGATAGATCAGTAAAACTATCTAGAAAGTTCAGCAATGTTGCTGGACATATTTTCAATGGATCGAAAAAACCACTTCGATGGATCGAAGGGTATTATTCAATGGATTGTAAAACTGTCCAGATAGTTCAAAATTGTTACTGGACATATGTTCAATAGATCAAACTGTTCTATGATAGATTGAAGTACCATCAAACCTGAACTTCGATGGATCGAAGTCCAATCGTAAACTGCTGTCTAGGCTGGTTTATTTACGGTAGCTTGCATCTTTTTTATTAGCATAATTTATCATATTTTTCAAAGTGTTCTAAGGCTAATAAAGATGACTGAGGGTTTTATTATATGGTCCAAGTCATCTAGAGTTATGATTGTTTTAGTTCTAAGGGTTGTTCACTCCCCAAGTGTAGGGTTGCGATGTAGTAATAATTCGGTAGAGACCGAGATCGTCCTTAGAGACTAATTCAGGAATTCACAGAATTCCTTCCAATATTTTCTAATTGAAATCGAACTAAAACTAAACTAAAATTTGAATATAGATGGGTAATCTGTAAACTTGGATGAGTTTAACAATTTAAAGAAGCACTAGGGGTTCAAGGATCTACTTGTAGCTATCCTTGATGCATAATTCGCCTTGGTTTCTCAATTACACAACTAGAATCGAAATCAAATCCTATCTATTCAAATTATAGAGTGGTTATATTATCAAAAACAATTCAACACGTGTTGTTTATCAACATGATTCTCTCAATTCAAGTTGAGACTTGGGCACACTCAATTGCATGGGCCAATCCTAGTTCCAATAGATTAAGATCACAACTATGATAATCATCAACCTCTGTCACTAGATTTAACTAATATCATAATTTGAACTTGATTCAAATCACATAGACGTGTAAATAGAGGTGGGCACAAACCAAGCCAGCTCGGAAGTTCGGCTCGGATTGGTTCGAAAAAGCTCGGCTTGGATTGGTTCGAATGGAAGTTCAAACCAAACCAAGCCTCCGAGTCAAGCTCGTTTGAAAAAACAAACCAAACTCAAACTAGGGCAGTTCCGGCTCGGCTCGACTCGACTCGAAGCTCGATTTGATTCAGCTCGGTTTGACTCGGCTCGTAGATTATAAGCACACCGTTTGCTTCCTGTGGTGTGATCCACTTGAGCTTTGGATATGATTCCATTTTGGGATCATGTCTTAAAATGATATGTAAAACATATGAATAACATGGATAATACATATACATGATGACATGGATAGTACATAATACATTTACATGAATACACACTGTTTCCTTGCACTTGTAAGATTATGCTTGTGTACTTTTGTTTGGAAAATGCTCTTACATGTCTATTTTGAAGTTGCACTCTTTTGAAGGATGTTAAACATCATATAATAAGATATGTTTGTACTTTTTTTTCTAAGTTTTTAAATTCTTTTCTATTTAAATGAATAAGGAAAAAAAGAGCCATTGTCTATTTGAACTCGGCCCGGCTCGATTTGAAATTTTCAACCGAGCCGGGCCCGACTCGATTTGAAATTTTCAACCAAGCCGATCCCGGCTCGATCCAGATTTTTCTAGAGCAAACCAAACTCGGGCCGCATGGGTCGGCCCGAAACCCAAACCAAACCGATCCACAAACTGTAGTGGTACAAAAACAAACCAAACCAAACTAGGGCTAACTCGGCTCGGCTCGGCCCGGATCGTTGCCCACCTCTACATGTAGCATACAAAGTGGATTTTACAGAAAAGATAGAACTTTGGTTTCAAAATCCCTCATAAAGAACCAAGTTCTAGAACGTATTGAATCCAATTTCTTAGAGCGTACAGGTCTAGATCTATACAAAACAACTAAGAACTAAGATAATTCTTCCAAACATCCATTAGTCATCATAAGATTAAGAAAAACTACTTAGAACTTCATTCAAACTTAACAAACCATTGTTCAACATTAAAATTAATCAATAAAATCATAAAAATGAATCAAAACATATTAGATCAACTACAAGTTTCTCCTCTTAGCCCTAGCTAAGCGGTTTAGCCAATCATGCTAAATGAAAATAGGAAATTTAAACTAAACATGAAGAACTAGAAAGAAAACTAAGTAGGAGTTATAGAACTCCGAATTCGTCATTCTCCACCTCCCAATGCAATAGCTCTCTTCTAAGATGCCCTAGAAACGTGGTAGAGGTGCCCTTTTATAGCAAAAGACGGCCACCGACTTGGAATCTTTTGGAATTATGTAACTCCTTACGCAGTTCCACAGACAGGTCCGATTGATCAGAGGTCCTCTCCGATTGATTGGAATGTAGTCTCCGATTGATCGGACAATAGTCGATGGATCGGAATGTAGTTTTCGATTGATTGGACGATAGTCGATGGATCGGAATGTAGTCTCCGATTGATCTAACGATAGTCGATGGATCGTAAAAGTGTCCAGAGAGTTACTATTTTCCATCACTATTTCTGATTGATTGGACATGACTCTAATTGATTGAAACACTCCTGATCGATTAATTGGAATGCCTCCGATAGATCAGAATCTGTCCAAAGAGTTATTCAAAAATTCAATTTTTTAGGTGAGTCCGATAAATAGTTTGATGGATCAAAGACCCATTGGAACGTTCTCCGATTGATCGAAGACATATCGGGAATCTATCGAAACTGCCTGTTTCTTCAATTCTTTCTGCTTTCTCTTCGGACTTTCTTCACTTGATTTCTTCATCTCTTCCTTGATTCTTTAATGATCCTTTAAAGTGCTCTTTAATCTTCAAAATGGTGGAATCTCTCTCTCATCCTGTAGTCATAAAACCATGCATTAGGTAGGTCTTTAAACATGTAAATCATGCATAGTTAGTGATGAAATGGGGTTAAAATATGCACATTTAAGAGCTCAACAAAGGTTAGGGTCACTAAGGCATCTCTTTTACCTGTTCTTCTTCCTTTATGTTTCTTGTCCACTTGAATCTTCGGTCTTCAGCTTGCTAAGGCTTAATCGACATTACAACACATAGATGTACACGATTGACAAATATGGTGCACTAGTATGCCATAGAAAAGTGCACTAACAACCTACCCCATACCCGACCCAATGACAGCCTTAACAATTTCCTCTTCATCTCTTATAATTTCTCTCAAATTGATTTAATTTTAGAAGGACCGGGTGAGAGGGATTTTGCCCCTTGTCAGGCCTGGACTATCCCTCTCATAATAATTGGCCTTGTTGGTGCCCTATGAGTCCTTCTTGGAGGAAGTTGGACTTAGTGATTGCTCCCATTATAGGGAGTTTGTTAGACTGGAATTGGAGAAAGAGAATGCAGAGAAACCTTAGTTGTAGGGGAAGGTTGCAATTGACTGAAACTCCCGTTAGGGAGAGGCTGTTAGAATTGACTGGGAGTCCTAGATGTGGGATGATGGAACTGACTCCTGTTCATGGGAGGATCTTGGAAGAAATGCTCCGAGGTGGAAGGTTGTGCTGGCTAGTGGCCTCCATTGGGAGGGTATTGGATGTCCTATGCAGATTCCCATGACTGCGGTTGGACTGAACTGGAGATAGGAAAAAGTGCGAGAGTTGGCGGTTGTTGTTATTGTGCTTGCTAGCCTGGGTGCTGACTATTAAAACCTAAGTTTGTGCAAATTAGAGAAGCATTTCTTGCATGGCCTTTATGCTTTGTTGTAGTTCTTAAATGTAAGGAATTGTCTTGGATTCAGCTAGGTTAAGTTGCAGAGAGGAGGCTCGGGTATTTTGAGGACGAGGAAGGGGAGAGTAATGGTTGTTCTAGATCTATACTGACTAAGTTGCAGTGGAAATGTTTTTTGGCTTGAATAGGTGCAATGGTTCTGATTTTTTTTAGATTTTCTACTTTTTTGGTCTTTGGGGGATTTGGAATAAATGCTGAATGATTAATATAGGCACGCAAGAACTATTAACCCTTAAGAATTCATGAGATCTTGTTTTCAAGTCAGGTTGTAACTAGTGTGACTAGCGTATCCCCAGCGGAGTCGTCATTCTGTAGATGTTTGATCCCAAACGGCGGGCAAAATTGACTCTCAGGCTTCCACGGGTTTCGCCTCTTTCAAGGGATTTTTACATTTATATGTTTAAAGGGGTTTATGTATGACTGGAGTTGCCACTAACCAATTACTTCACTTTTACAGTGGGCTAGACATTATAGAAACACCAAGGAAGAGGATCCGTAGATTCTCGATCCTTATATGACTCCTTGATCACAGTTAGAGATTCGAGGTAAGAGACTATAGTTACAGAGAGGGAAGGTGTTAGACACCCACTCTGCCCATACAAATGTATAGTCTTTACTTCATAAGATCTGACAAACTTCTGAGTGTTGGATTTATTTCTCACACACTATTAATGTGATGTTGCGCTTATCATGCCGTGTTAAATGCAATGCCACTTGACAAGCTAGAGTTTTGGATGGATAAATTTGCCTTAACTGCTCACTTGTCGGGCATGAAATTGATTGGTCTAAATTTCTGATGGGCAGGGTCTGACTATGTCGGCAAGCCGCAGAACATACGTTTGAGTTGACTAGGTGCTAGGTGTTATGTAATGTAAAGTATATGTAATTGTATGCAATGCTAATGACAAAGTATAAGTTAATCGGCTAGGTTTCTAATGGGCAGGGTCCAATTATATCGGTAAGCCTCATAGCATATGCCCAAACCAATTAGATGCAAAAGCTAACATTATGACGATAGATGAGATGAGAAGGGGGTTTAAGAAGGGAATAAATGTCGCACTATGCTATGATGTGGTTTGATGTAGCTAATTAAAAATCTAGATGGTTAGATGAATGGTGGGTCATGAGGACTAGATTGAGTGGCTTGGATTGAGACTAGGGTTACTCAAGAGGCCATGAGACTGGATAGATTAGACTAGGCTCAGACTAGACTCTCTTCTTCATCTCTTTCCTCTCCTTGGTGGAGGGATGGGATGGCTTGGCTAAGGAAGGCCTAAGGAAGGGATAAATGGTTTTTTGAATCTACTAGATACTCCGAGATAGGGAGGATGCTTGAAATAAGAAGAGGAGGGGGTTATTTATAGCCACCCAACCTGGTTTTCCTATAATTCCAACGAAGTTTAGGGTTGTAAAGGGGTTGGATGGCTTGGATTTGAGATCACCACGTGGCAACATCTCATAGATTGGTAAGTTGGTAGAATAGTAAATATGGGTAAAGGGGAAGGACACCTGAGTCAGTCTACAAAGCCACACAAATAAAGGCTGGCAAAGGGAGGACAACACACATGTAGGGGAACCCTGCCACATGTAAGGTGTCCCCTTGAGGGCCGCCCGTACCAAGCAGGAGCTCCTGCTTTGATAGGTGGGATCCCCGCACATGTGATGGCCTTCCTTTGAAGAAAACTGCTTTGTTGTTTGAAGTTCTCTCTGTGATTGAGCTTTAGACTTGGGCTTAGCTTAAGCTTGGTTTAGCGTTGGCTAGGTGAGTTGACTAGGAAGATGAGCTAGGTTGGCTGACCGGGTGAGTTAACTCAGCGGATTGACTGACTTTGACTAGATTTTTCCTAAGGCTAGGTTTTAGGGTTTTGATTTTTTTTTTTTTTTTTTTTTTGGATTAGGGTTTAGGGTTAGGGTTTGGATTGGAGTTTTGGATTAGGGTTTTGTCTGGGGTTAGTTTTTTTTTTTATATTATTATTAGGTTTAAGGTTTAGATTAGGGTTTGGATTAATGAATGGATTAAGGAATGGATTAGGGAATGTATTAGGGTTTAGATCAAGGTTTAACCATCCATCTACACCATCCAACTTGATCAGCTTGTCGGCCTGGGGTGGGGTGTCTACAATATCCGAAGCAGTTTTTTTTAAATATCTCCCTCCTGACATGACGCTTGTTGAAATCATCCTTCACATAAGGTAGAAATAATACTGAGTACTTGGGGGAGACTTTTATATTAATGTAGTCTAAGTAAGGACCAGGTTTTCTCGATTCACAAAAGGAATCTATAGTGCATAAAAGACAAAGTATTAGCTTTTAAGTGTGATATACCAATGCAGAAGTGTGATCATACCAATGCACATTGGCAATCCACAAACACTATCGACGCTGAAAATGTGACATACCAATGTACATCGATGATCCATACACTATTAGCAATCCATAGACACTATTAGTGATCCATGTGTGGTCTCAATGCACAAAGATAATCTACAATGAATATCGACAATCCGAGTGTGGTACCAATGTATATTGATGATCCACGATGAATAACAGAGATCTATGTGGTCTCAATCCATATCAGCAATCCATAGTGAATATTGGTGATCCACAGTGAACATCGGTGATCCATAGTAAATATTAAGGATCCAAGTGTGGTCCTAATGCATATCGGTGATCCATAGTGAATATTAGCGATCCATGTGGTCCCAATGCAGATCGATGATCCACAATGAATATTGACGATCCATAGTAAACATCAACGATCCATAGTAAATATCGACGATCCACACTGCCTGGGCTAAAAAACCTACTTTTAAAATGACATCAACCTTCCATAGAGGAGGACCACCACACTCTCCTCCCTTTCATAAACTTCCACCATTCATACCCAACAAAAAAAATAAAAAAACAACTATAAAGGAGGACCACCACACCCTCCTCCCTTTCACAAACTCCCATCATTAATACCCACCAACAAAAAGAAAAAAAAACATAAAAAGCCACTATTATCCTAACATAAATCTACCTTTAGCGGTCATAGCTTCTACGACAAGAGTGGTGAGAAATCTTCAAAAAAAAAAAAAAAAAAACTCATTTTCCTCTCAGAGAGTATCGTGGTCCCCCGAAGAGTGTGGTGGAACTCTGTATAGCTTCCAACCATCGTAGAATCTTCAGATCTTGTGCGGTCCCCTCCCGTTAAAAAAAAAAAAAAGAAAAAAAAGAGAGAGAGAAACTAAAGGAAAAAGGTCAAATGGCCTTCTTATAGCAGGGCCCCACTATAAGACCCCCATTGGACAGCTTACGTGGGGTCCACTAGCTTGTCATGAAGCAAATCCAACCCGTCCAAAAGAAAGGGGTTTTCATTTCATTTCATCGACCTAAGTTTGAGGGTAAAAATATCACAGATGGACTACACCAAAAGAAACAACTTAGAATTAACAATCAACATTAATGCAATTATGGGCCACAAAGAGCTTCAACAAAAATCTTTAAAAATACCCTTTTGTGGTTGACGAATGTCCGATAAAATTAATGGATTAGATTTGACAAGGAGTGAGCCCAATCCTGTTTTAATGGGGCCCATAGTCCCATTTTGAAAAAGACCTTTGACTCCCTAGACATGTAACTATCGTACGAGCAGAAGCGTATTTCTATCCCTAAAAAAAGCAAAACAATGACCTAGGGAAAAAAATTTAACAATTAGGAAAGTAGGGCCAAAAACTAGGTTTGGTAAGATCACAGGGTCACTGTTATAAAAAAAAAAACCTTCTATCCTAAGTTTGTTTTGCCTCCATCTCGATTGAGTATGTTGTGCATGTCGCCACTTACTAGGAAAATACATCCTGTAATGATCTAATGATCCAAACCTTCCATATTTCTCAATACTACAATAAATAAGCTACTATTCCATAATAAGTCTTCAAAGATGATGCTAACTTTTGATTTTTAGAACTAAATATGACTTATTGGAAATCTTTTAACTGGTTTACATTCATCTACATATAGCTATGGTCGAAATTGTCTATTTAGTGTTCCTGTGTTCCATTTAACACATTCTACAAAATGGACAGTTCCGATTGTCTGACCACTAAGCATGTGGGCCCGATGAAAAATGAAGGGTTATTAGTTGAAAGAGCCCTTAATTTTTTGATATCATTATGACAATGACATTTGTGTCAGAAGCCTTTTTCTAGCCTTTTGGATCTTATTTGGCTTTTTTCGAACAAAAATGTCCCTCTGCCCAACCGTCCCCTCATACGACGCGAGCTTTTCGCAAAAGTTGAGAGGGTCTTTTGAGAATGGTGTGTGGACCCCACTAAATCAATGATTTGGGGCCACCCCTCAACCGATTTGATCTATTCACTTTAATCGAACAATCATGAACCCATAGGAGGGTCATTTTAAAATAATTTTTGGAGCTTTCTATGGCCTACACTTGCATTAACGTTGTGAGTTAATTCCAAACTATTTCCTCCAGCGTGGTCATCCATGATGAGTTTTTCCCTCAAACTTGGATAAATGGCATGAAATTAAAACCTCTTTCATGTGAACAGCTTGGATTTGCTCCAAGACTATCCAATGGGCCCCACATAAGATGTGGGATGAGTTTAATAGATGGGTCCCCTGCATAGGAAAGGCCATTTAGCCTTTTCCTTCTTTCCTTCTTTTTTTCCCGGGAGGGGACCATTTGGCCGTTAGGACCATTGCCACCTCTATGGGACCCACTTCACGCGAGCTTCTCGCATATATCTGGCATCATTCCCTCCATTCCAGCGAGCTTCTGAGTGTTTTCTTTTAAGATACGCAATGAGTATCGATGATAGTGAGTATCGACAATGGTTAATGTGTATCAGTGAAAATGGTCATAACTCCCTCGTTACATGTCCAATTTGGGTGATTTTGTACTTGTTGGAAAGTTAATTTGAAGAACTTTTAGATGGATTTGGAATCGCCTCATTTGGACACCATTTGATTTTCCAAAAGTGGGCCTAAGTTAATATCGTTCGTAAATCGAAGAAAACGGTCATAACTTCTTCGTTACATATCCAATTCGGGTGATCTTGTACTTGTTGAAAAGTTAATTTGATGAACTTTCAAATGGCTTTGGAATCACTCCATTTGGATACCGTTTTATTGCCCAAAAGTGGGCCCATTTTCGTGGTATCTGCAACCCATAGGGAGTTATGATAGTTATGACCGTTTATCCATTTCAACATTCTTTCACTACAACATTCATCCATTCCAATATTCATCACATTCATCCATTACAACATTCATCCATTTCAAAATTAATCCATTACAACATTCTTTCATTACAAAATTCACCCCTTTCACAAACTCTTACCTTTCATACCCATAAAAGAACAAAAAATAATTAAAAAGGGAACCACTACATCGTTCTCCCATTACAAATTCTCATCATTGATACCCACAAAAAAGTCACTATTATCCTAACCTAAACCCACATTTGGCCGTCATAGCTTCTACATCGGAGATTATGACCGAAAATCTTAAAATAAAAAAAAAGCACTTAAAAGCTCGCTGAATGGAGGGAATTACGTTGGATGCACGCCAGAAGCTAGTCAGAGTGTGTTCCACGAAGGTGGCAACAGTCCTAACAGCTAAATGGTCCCGTCCAGAGAAAAACGAAGAAAAAAAGAAGAAAAATGTCAAATGGCCTTTTTCACACGAGCTGAGGTTTTAATTCCATGCCATCTATCCAAGTTTGAGGGCCAAACTCATCATGGATGGACCACACCGAAGGTAGCAATTTGAAATTAACTTATGACATTAATGCAAGTGTGAGCCATAGAAAGCTCCAATATTTTTTTGAAATGACCCAATAGTTTTTTGAAATGACCCTACTATGGATTCACGATTGTCCAATTAAAGTGAACTGATTAGATCAGTTGAAGGGTAGCCCCAATCATTGATTTAGTGGATCCACACACCTATTCTCAAAAGGTTCTCTCAACTTCCGTAGAAAGCTACCACTGTATGAGAGGAGCGGTGCAAAGGGGCATCTTTGTCCGGCAACAATGCAAAGAATGTCCAAAGGTCTATTAAAACAAGGCTTCTGACACAAAAGCCTTTTATAATGTATGTATAACTGAAGGGCTATTTTAATTAATATCCCCAAAACAAACTCCTTCCATCCATCCCGACACCCCAGCGAATTGGGATATGATACATTGATAGTTTAGCCTTTGAATTGGGTCATCTTCCAATGATCTGAACCGTTTATACCATAAGTCTCACTTTGTATGGTGGAAAGACAATTAAAAAAGAAAACTAAAAAACTCTCAGATGGATTATTTCAACTCTTTAATAACTTTGTCTTTGAACACGAACGTTCAACATAACATTTGTATAATCAATGGGCTGAAATATTAAATCTGAGAGTTTTTTTCGGTCATTCCCCATCCAAGGGTAGCCCTAAAAAATAAACGGTTAGGTGATCGAAAAAGTCAGAAATTGAACGGCTGGAGTCACGTCTTATCTTTATGTATTACATGGGGGATGTATTGGAGCAAACCATTTCATCCAATCGTGGGTTTTAAGGGCGAGAGTGAGTGTGTGTCGTGGAGAGCATCTCATAGGAGAGTCCGGATCGTCTGCTCGCCCTCAACAGGATTTTTCTGATGACGATCCTGTCTTCCGTTCCCGCATCCTTCTCTCTAGGGTTCCAACGGTCAAATTCCAGAACAGAAAACCCCGCCGTTTTCACGCTAAAAAACGTCAGCTCCAGCAACATACTTCCTCCTGCCCCTTCCACCTTCAGGTAAATATCAAATCATCACCGTCCGTACTTAGAGGATCCCTACATGCATTTCCTCTCTCTCTCTCTCTCTCTCTCTCTCTCTCTCTCTTTCAAAAATCTTATCTAATGTTATAAGCAATCGGATGGGCAAAGCATATACATAATGTAGGGGAGATGTTTATAACATGTTGATGGTCCGATTCTTTGATCTGGATGGCCCAGTCGGTCTGGTCAAATCATACAGATTGGGTTGATCCTAAGCATCTGATGTCCGACCTGCGAAATGGACAGTTTTGATTCTACAGAAGTTACATTTGTTGATGTTACGATCCCAAGGGTTTAAGAGCCTAACTTTACACGTTCCATCAGTCCCGGGGCTTTTGGCACATTATTTAGGTTCTTAACAATTGGTATCAGAGCTAACATCACGTCTCGTGTTCGAGTCACGGAAGGGGCGACCTGTGGAAAGGGCAACCTGGACCAGAGTGAAAGCCACCACGGCATGGAAAGGGTTACCTGAGCAACCAGAGTGAAGCCGCCAAGTGCAAAGGGCTACCTGAATAACCAGAGTGCAGCCACCATGCCCTGGAAAGGGCTACCTGGAATAGAGGCCAGAGTGAGTGCCACCACAGAGTGGGCCGCCGTGGACGTCAGCTGCGGAGCGTGGTGGAATGTTACGATCCTAAGGGTTTAAGAGCCTAACTTTACAAGTTCCATCAGTCCCGGGGCTTTTGGCACATTGGTTAGGTTCTTAACAGTTGATCTGGGATGTCCATCTTGTTGTTTCATGGAAACCCAAGGATAGAATTTATAGATATAGAAGGGACACTTTTTTTTATTTTTTTTTATTTTATGAAATGACACATGCCCTTTCATGGTATATTTTTATTAATTGCAACTTCCATCACTATTTGAATTCAAAGCTCATCAAAAAGCATCATAGACATTTACCAAGAGTCACCAACAATCACAACCTAGAAACACAACAAAAAACCACTTAGGGGTCGTTTGGATTGCCTGTAAATGGTTTACTAGTAAATCATCACTATTTGTGTTTGGATGCCCTCATTTGCTAATAAATCATTTACTACTTATAAGTAATTTACTAGCAAATGCCCCTTCTCATTTACTACCGAAAAGGTGAGATTTCATTTACTAGTAAATGATTTACCAGCTAGTAAATGCCAATAGCTCTTTTTTTTTAATTTTACACTGTAAATGATTTACTAGTAACCATTTACAGGCTATCCAAACACGGTAAATGATTTACTAGTAAATCATTTACAACTTAAAACCAAACAGACAGTTGTAAATCATTTACTAGCATTTAAGTGATTTACTAGTAAACCATTTACCACCATCCAAACGACCCCTTCTTTTGAAAAAAAAAAAAAAAAACAAATAATCTGATTTTTGGAAGTGGAATGGCCCAAAGTTGGATTTTTATAGAGGTGATATGTCATGCCCCAAAACCCGGCAACCGAGTTGGATTACCCTTCCTTTTTAAAACTCACTTTGATCAGGATCCTACGGACCCTTCCGATCAATGGCCTCGAAAACTGACAGTTACAGTGGTATTATGACTATGATCCTTACTCGGCTCTTCTCTCGTGGAGCTGAAGATATTGGTGGAAGAAAGTGCGTCTTTAGCCAATTCCATGTGTGTAGCAGGTGAAACTTGGTTCAGGTTGAGGGTGAACCTGAGCCCAATTTGACCACAAGATGACCCAACCTGCAACTTGAATTCCAACCCTAGGTGCCCAACCAAAACACAATCTAAAGTCCTCTATGCTTGACCCAACCCAACCCAACGAGACCCAACCCAACCCAATTACGTGTGATTATTTCAAACCCAACCTAATTCGACCCAAGTTTGCTCAAACCCGAATTCAAATTGGGTTGGTTTTTTCAACCTGAAGCCAACTCGAGGACCTTGACAACCCGATCCAACCCAACCCAAACTTGGGTTGGGCCAGTGGGGTTCAGGTTGAACCAAACCCAAGTTGCAGCCTTACGTTATCGTCATTGTTTACTAGTAGTGCCATAGTTCTGCAAATAGGTACTTGACAAGCCGATTTGGGCTGCCACTGTGTATAGGATCCAAATTTCTGTCAAATAACGACAATTGATGAAAACAGAACTATGGAAAGGATCAATGTTTTAAATAATTATGCTATGTAGCGTGTAACGCTTACACGCTACATAGCGTAGCTTAGCCTTAATTCCATGTAGCTCATGAAAATAGCTTAAGTCACATGTAGCCTATGTTATATGATAATTCGCATACGCTATATGCTACACTATGCTGTACTCTACGTAGCTCACCTTACAAGTTATTTTTCACTCCAACAGTAAAATCAGTGAATGTTTTCAATGCTTTTAGATTTAGTAAAAGAATGGTATTAAATTAGTCTTGTTGCTCTTTCTTTACCTTTGTACTTAATAATTGCCCTTTTCTGTTACTTTAAGCTGCGTTTGGTTGCACCAAATATCATGAAATTTTGTTCAATTTTCATTATTAATCAGTTTGATTTGGTGGAGAATATCATGAAATTGGTGCAAGCAAGTGCAACCTTGATTAAAAATCTAGAAGTAGCATGTAGCTTACGCTACACGCATAGCTTACACCTCATGCTTCAGAGAGGTGAACACTAAGCTACATGCTATGTAGCTTACGCCTCATGCTTTAGAGGGGTGAACGCTACACTACACGCTATTTGCTATTTAAGACACTAGAAAGGATTCCCAATAGTGCACTAGTTTGATCAATCACAACCTCTCTTCTGTTGTAGGCAACATGTCCAACGGGAATTAACACATGCTATAACCCATGAAAAACTCCCAAAGCTGATTTTTTATTTTTTTATTTTTTTATTCAAAGGTAACATAATGGGCTGTTATAGAGAAGGATACTTTTGTATAAAATTTTGAGAATCAAAGATAATGGGCTGTTATAGAGAAGGATACTTTTGTATACATTTTTGAGAATTAAAGAAAACTCTAATAATGGAAAATGACCAAAATGCGCTTCAATCCTAGCACAACCATGCAGGTTTAGTGTAAATTGGCCAAAATGCAAACAGTATTGGAATTGCATGATCTTGGGCTTGTTTGAAAGCTAACTTAATAGGCTTTTGGAGGGGATCGATTTTGTGTTGTTTTGATATTGATTGATACTAGAAATGTGGCCCACTAGAAAAAATGACGAAAATGCAAAAGGGGAACTTATTGAATAAGTTGGGACTCACTTTGACCCTAAGAATTAATTAAAATAAATAATTTCCATGAGAGTTGAATGGCTCTGTCACAACAGCAAGCATGTCGGATTTTCAGCTTTGGTGGAAGGACAAAGCCTCATTGGTTTTCCTCTTATTGAGGTCAAACATACTTTATCAAACCACCCTAGGACTGACCATTTCTTTTTTCTGCTGATTGGGAAGAATCATTTCAGGGCACAGTCCAGCACGATTTGCCTCGAGCTTTGTCTGATCATTGCCTGATTCTTCTGGAATCTTTCAAGGGATCACAACGCCCAAAGCCATTCCATTTCAAGCTTGCATGGCTGGAAGAAAGAGATTTTATCCCTAGAAGTCGAGGATTGGTGGGATAGCCTTAATGTGGAAGGATTGGCTGGCTTCAAGCTTATGATGAATCTTAAGTTACTTGATGGCAAGATCAAAGGTTGGAAGAAGTTTGAGGTTGGTTTGGTTGAGGAAGATACGATTAGATTATTGGAGGGCATTCAATTTTCTTTCAGATCTCATACACAATAAAATAATCTGGATTTATATAGTAAATAGGAAGAGGAACTGTTATTAGGAGAGGTCGTGTTGGAGTGTTATACTTTGAAGGCGGAGCTTGAGAAGAAAATGTTTCAGGAAGAAATAAATGGCTCCAGAGATCTTGGCAGGTCTGGTCAAAGGAATGCAATAAGAAAAAACACAAAATTTTCCGTGTCATTCCTAATGTAAGGAGGAGAATTAATCATATGCATGGTCTCATGGTGAATGGGGAAAGAAAATAAAAATGTCATGTGTTAGTTGATCATTAATTACTATTCCACTTTGTCAGCCGATGATGGTTGGAATTGTCCAAGGTTGAATAACTTAGATTTTGACTAAATTGAAGATGTTGAAACCGCCTAGCTGGCAAGGCCGTTTGAGGTGGTGTTTGAAGCTGTGAAATGTCTCGACAGAGTGAAAGCCCTTGGGCCGGACAGTTTCATCCATCTATTGATTTATTCCTTAAAGAGTGGTAATTATCCATCTATATGCTAGGCATGTATGAGTTAAAAGAGATGCCTTGAGTTGAGCCTCATGGTGGGGCCTACCGTTTAATGGTACTGATGAGGACAAGTGGGCCATGTTAGCTGGATAGATGTTACGATACCACAAGTTGTGGTCCCTTACCTGTGGTTGATCTGTTCTTTTTATGGTTTGGAGGAATGCAGAGCGAGAGACAGAAAAATCCGGAGGAGAGAAGGATGGGCATGGAAAGAGAAGGGCGTTTTATACGAGCCCAAGTAGCTACATGGGTCCCAATGAAAAGGAGGAAACAGATGTTAATGGAAGCCTTCTGTTAATGCATTGTGCATACATCACGAGTCACCACACGTTGCAAAATCCTACATCCATGCTTGGTGTTGTAGTCATTGCTTGTGGTATAGAGGATTCCAATCTCCTTGCTTCTATTGATAGGCTTTTGCCATGTGTCTGTTTTGGGAGATGCAGAGACAATGGTAAGGATGATCCAGTAATTATTATGAGGAGCTTTGCTAAACACATGTACACCTCTACATGCAGCCACAAGTGCCAGCTTGGCATGTGTGGAGACTTCTGAGTCATTCATCAGGTGAGGCGCACCGGGGAAGATGGCCTGGTCTGAAAATTGGGCTGGTCAACTTGTCAGATTGTAATTTGGAAAAGTTTCCGACACTCCACATTCAATCAATGTACACATGACGTGCATCATGGTCAACCAGCTCGTTTGTTTGGGCCAGAATCATCTGAAAGACTGAAACTTCCATGTTCCACCTGATTCACCCTGGGATGTCTCTCACGAATACATGTGGTTCAGAGCAGAACTCTCCCTAGGAATCTCTCAGCCTTTAATCAGAAGATAATGTTAACATTAGTGAGATTGTTGTGTGTTCATATGTTGCATTTCTGTAATTTGACATAGCTTAACAAGGATTTGTTTTCAGGTTTGGGAAGGCTGTAAGCTTGCAAGGTAGGCGAAGGCCAACTGTTCTACCTGCATCTGAAAATAATCCGTCAGACCAGGGTATGGTTAAAGAGAAAGCCGACAGTGGCACCCAAGGCCCTCCTTTCCTGACCATTTTGGCTGGTTTGGTAGTTTTCCTCTTCATTTGTTGGATTGTAGGATCTATAGTCATGTGGCTAATCAGTTTAATTGTCAATGCACCTTCATGTTAACCTGCTTGCACTCGTGATATATATGGCCTTCGATGCATTTGGATAAAGAATCTAAGTGATCAAAGCCCTGCTGGAGATGTGTTTCACTGTCAGATGTGATGTTTATGTAGTGGGCAATGGGAATTTGATTGTGAACAGGAACTTTTGATGCTGAGAACTTGGTATTGAGACTGTAAATTTTCCTCATTGCAGTTAAGTCTCAGTGGATGATGTTGCTAGAGCTTGGCATCGAGTCGAGTCGGACCAAGTTTGGGCCGACCCGATCCGACCCGGTGTTGTAAATATACCTGACTCGAACTCAACCCGACTCAGTACCGAGTCTGGCATGCCTGACCCTATCCAAGTCCGGCTCGGTCACAAGGACCGAGTCAGGATCGAGTCAGGTTGAGTTGACCATTATTTTCTGGTTTGCATTTTTTTTTCCTAATTGCATCTTTTAGAGCTGGCCAGTTGGCATACATGTAATTTACTAAAAACCGTCCAACTGAAACCTAACACATTGAATCCAAGTTCGATTTTAAGGTTTAGATTGAGTCACATAGATGACAAGATGTACACTATACAAGTGAAAGTGTGTGAAGATTCATACTCAGCCAGAGCACGAAGCCTTTCCCAAACTCCAAATATGGAAGAAGAAAACAAAGCCGTTGTGGAAGAAGAATACAGAGTCGTCATGTCGAGTTTAAATTTGAAATGACGGGTGAGAGAGTTTTATTTTATTTTATTAAAATAAGATAATATATTAAATGAGTGAGGTGAGAGGAGATAAGATCGTTCCCCGTGTCCCAAGGCCTTCTTGATTTTCCAATTCTCGGTAAATGCAAGGTAAATGTACAATGATTATTTCCTGGGTAATTCCTACACCGTCCCCATGTATAATGATGTATAATTGAACTGCCACATGTACGGTGGTAAGATCTCTATGTACATAATATATTCCAGCTTTGCAGCTCTACCCTATTACGTATGGCTTTTGTGTAAATAAACAGGGAACACGGTCACACAAAGTAAATACCCTTTCTGACCGTTCATTAAAATTGGGCGTTCATTAAAATTGGGCCTTTTCGGCTATAAGAGACGGAATATTACAGACCCTTGGTTTCCCAGAAGAACCGCTTTCTTGTCGGTTTTTAGAAGAGAGAGAGAGAGAGAGCTCTGTTCCCTTCTCTGTTCCCGAACCCGAGTCGAGTTCGGATCGGGTCCAGTCTGTTCGAGTCAGTTTTCAGGTCGAGTTGAGTTGGATCATAGGGTAATCTGGTCTTAACTCATTCGAATTTTGGATCCGGCACTGACTATTCAATCCAGGCCCGACTCAGGATTTTGGATCGGTTCGAGTCGAGTCAACCGAGTTTATTTGACTCGTGCCCAGCTCTAGATGTTGCAGCTTTAAACTGCAACAGCGATTTTTTTGTTTGAAACCACGGTTACATTTGAATGCCGTAGAAAGGGAGGCTGGGTTGGATGGAATGTGTTAGCGCTCATAGCCATGCCCATTATGTTTCAAGGAAATGTTTTTAATATTTATCTGAGGAATAAAAGGCAGAAGAATGGTATCATATGTAATGCAGTTCCCCACAATATCCTAGCTTGCAATCCAAAGGTACCCTGAAATTTCTCAATCAGCTCCCTTCTTGGCTCAGGAACAGTTAAGTTTCTGATTATGAAATATGACAAAATACATGTTAACTTAGGAACTATGGCATTGGGAGTTCTTTCCAAAGAGATGGTTTGGAAGACCTGAGGGCATCAGGTTGGATAATAGTAGAATTATGCTTAATTTGGTTTACATTACCATGTTGCTTCAAAACAGCCAAAAGTTTGTTTTGCCTTGTTGTTGATCCCACCCCCACTTATGCAGGCCTACAGCCCACCTAGGCGCACTGCAGGCCCCATCAATGAAGTAGGTGTTGATAAAGTTATTTCTTCCTCTCCACTTACATATTCTCGTGAGTATAATTTTTGTCCACTTCTTTGTAATTTGGGTATCAATATTTAATTGATTCGATAATTGCGTTTTACCTTTTTGGTATTAGAGTGGGTCGTCCATCGAGATTTTTAACTCTACATCATCTCCTAATGGGTTTGAAGGATGTGACACATGTAGAGTTTGCACAAGTTACTAAATTGATCCATGCATTCGTAGAGTGATTAGATCAACTCATGCATACGATAGGCAATCTCACTAATCAAGTTGGTGTGCTCCAACGTGGAGAGAATCTAGAGATCCAAAGTTTGAGCATGTTGACATGTACAGAGAGGTTCCCACTAAGGTTTTAACCAATAACGGGTTGCCCCGGTTTGTGAAGACAACAACGATCAATTCCTTCAATTGGTGGAATGTGACCAAAAGACTGGAATTAAGATTAGAAATTTCAAAATTTCATGCTCTGCTGCATGTTGACGACTTTATCCATTGGTTAAGTATGGTGGGAAATTTGTTTGAGTACAAGGAGATCGCAGATAATCGAAATGTGAAGTTAGTAACTATGAAGTTTCTCGGTCACGCATTAGGATGACAGGATGATTTCCAAGTCTTATGAATCTGTCAAGGTAAGTAGAAAAAAATTCTTAAGAAAAAAAAAGAAGGAAAAAGGAAGTTTCTATCCGTGACTTATGTCCATGACCTCTATCAAATGAGTTTGGATCCTCTATTGGCTGCCAAGCAGGAAATCCCTACTTGGAGCATTTTCATTGGTTGATATTGCATTGCATTACTGTCAGTGTGATCAGGTTGCACTGAGGATGTGACATGGTTGCTGACCTATGCAATGACGTGGACCAATAAAAATGCTCCAAGCAGGTTTTTCTGCTTGGAGCCAACAGAGGATCCAGATTCCTATGAAATATATTGAAGTCTACATGAAGGGAACAAGTTGGTAAAAAAATACATAGGAGTTCTTAACATCACAAGCAAGGTTTCGTGAGTATGAAGATTAAAAGATTTCAAGATATCTTAATAGTCTCAATTGAAATATCGTAAATGAATTAGCCTTCAAAGATGTATTTAAAATATCCCATGTCTTAATATTCTCAATCTGATATCTTAATATACACTTGCATTGAAAGTCGAGGAGATAATTAATTGGGGACTTGATAGATGATTTGGCACCTCACAAGGACCGTCGTTGATGATGGAGCAACATGTTAACTTTCCATGTAGGGCATCCACAAGGCCTCCCATAGGCCGATGTACAATGGACCAATGCCCAACAATGAAGCTAATCCCCAACCTAGGGGCTGGTGGTTATGGACGAGGGGCTATTGCACCAAAAAAGTAGTTATTCTAAGTTTTTCTAAGTGTGAGTTTTTGTTACTTTTTTTTTTTTTTTTTTAATGTTTTCTAAGAAGCTTGATATCGATAAAGTTATTTGCCCACTTTACTCAAATATTCCCGTCACTGTAATTCTTCTCCACTTCTTTGCAAATCAAGTGTGTTGATGTCTAATTGATTCAATAACCAGGTTCCACCTTTTTTGTATCAGAGCGGGTTGTCTTTGGGATTTTCAACTTGACATCACGTCCTAATGTCTTTCGAAGGGGATGATACAGGAAGAGTTTGAGCAAGTAATCCAATTGATCTGCGCACCTACGGAGTGAATAGATCAACTCAAACATACGATAGGCAATCTCACTTGTTAAGGGAGAGCTCTTGCCCAAAGACCAAAGTTAAAATACATGGACACATAATGGAAGGTCCCCATCAAAGGCCTAACCAACAATGGGCGGTCTTGATTTGTGAAGACACAAATGATTGAATCCTTCAATTATTGAAATGTTAACGAGTCCATAATTAAGGTCAAATTTTTGGAATTCCATTGTCTGTTGCATGTTAACGACTTCATCAATCGGTTAGCAAGGTAGAAAAGGTGTTTGAGTACAAGGAATGATGAATAATCGAAAAGTGAAGTTAGTAGCTTTGAAGTTTTTAGTCACATGTTAGCATGGTGAGATGATTTCCAAGCCTAACGATTCATCGAAGTATGGAGAAAATTAATTCTTAGGAAAAGATAAAAAGTTAAAAATGAAATTCTTACTCGCAACTTATGGCCATGACCTATATTAAAGATGTCATAATCTACGTTAAGGGAACAAGTCGGTAAATGAATATATAGAGGAGTTTCATACATGACATCATGGGCAAGGTTTCATGAGCATGAAGACTAAAAGATTTCAATATATCGTAATGGTCTTAGACTGGATATAAAAAATGAATTAGTTTTCAAAAACGTATTTAACATACTTGCATTGAAAGTCAATGAATAATTAATTGGGGACTTGGGAGACAATTTGGTACCCCACAAGGATCGTCATTAATGACAGGGTAGCATGTTAACTTTTCACGTAAGGCAACCACAAGGCCTCCCATAGGCCAAGGGACGATGGGCCAGTCTAACAATGAGGCCAAGCCCCAACTTGGGGGGAGGTGATTATGTGTACTAAAGAAGTAATCATTTTAAGCTTTTCTAAGTAAGATTTATTTATTTATTTATTTTGGAGTTTTGTAAGAAGCTTGATATAAATAAAGTTATTTCTCCTTATCTACTTAAAGATTCTATTGTGAGAGTAATACTTGTCCACTTTTTCTCAATTTTGGGTGTTGATATCTAATTTATTCGATAACCAGGTTCCACCATTTTGGTATCAAAGTGGGTTGTCTTTGGGAATTTTTTTACTCTAAATCATCTTCTAATGGGTTCAAATGGGGTGATATGGGAAGAATTTGCTCAAGTAACCCAATTAATCATCACACTCACAAAGCAAGTGAATCAACTCATGCATACGGCAGACAATCTCACTAATCGAGTGGGAGAGCTCTGGTGTGGAGGGATTTTGGAGACTAAAGTTGGAGCACATGGCACGTAGGGGGAGGTCCCCACCAAGGTCCTAACCAACAACGAGTGACTTCAATTTGTGAAGACATCAATCATTGAATCCTTCGATTGTTGGAATGTGATCGAGATCTCATAATTAAGGTAAAAATTATGGAATTCCATTGTCGATTGCATGTCGACGACTTCATTGATTGGTTAAGGTGAAAAATGTGTTTGAGTACAAGTAAATTGCTGATAATCAAAAGGTAAAGTTAGTAGCTATGAAGTTTTTCAATCACGCGTTAGCATGGTGGTATGGTCTCCAAATTGAATGAATCCGTCAAGGTAATGAGAAAATATTTTTTTATGGAAAGATGAAAAGAAATTAAAAAAGAAGTTTCTACCTGCGACTTATGTTCATGACCTCTATTAGAGATATCACAATCTATATTAAGGGGGACAAGTTGGTAAATGAGTACATAGAAGAGTTCCATACATTAATATCTTGAGCAAGGTTTAGTGATTATGAAGGCTAAAAGATTTAAAAGACATTTTAATGGTCTTCACATGGATATCATAAATGAATTAGCTTTTAAAGATGTATTGAAATGTTCGATGCATATACTTGCATTGAAAGTGGATGAGATAATTAATTAGAAACTTGGTAGACGTTTAGTGCTCCACGAGGTCCGTCATCAATGATGGGGCAACACGTCAACTTTCCATGTAAATCAACCACAGTGCCTTCCATGGGCTAAGGGACAATGGCTAATGTCTAACAATGAAACCAAGCCTCAAGCCAACAAGAGGTGGTTAGGACCAAAGTAGTCATTCCAAGCTTTTTTAAGTGTTTTGAGTTTTTTTTTCGAAGTTCTATAAGAAGCATTATATCAATAAAGTTATTACTCCCTCTCTGCTCAAATATGCTTGTGAGTGTAATTCTTGTCGACTTCTTTGCGATTCGAGTGTCGATATCTAATTGATTCGATTATTGGGTTTCACCATTTTGGTATCCGAGTGGGTTGTCTTTGGAAATCTTTTACTCTATATAATCTCCTAATGGGTTTGAAGGGGATTACACAGGAAGAGTTTGCTCAAGTAACCAATTGATCCACGTACTAAAAAACTAAGTAGATGAACTCTCGCATGCAGTAGTAGGCGTTCTCATTAATCGAGTGGGAGAGCTCTCACATGGAAGGAATCCGGAGACCGAAGTTAGAGCATGTGGACATGCAGGAGGTCCCAACCAATATTATAACCAACAACAGGCGGACCTAGTTTGTGAAGGCACCAATGATCAAATCCTTTGATTATTGGAATGCGACTGAAAGCTTGGAATTAAGGTAGAAATTCAAGAATTCCATGATCAATTGCATGTTGATGACTTAAGCAAGGTAGAAAAGGCATTCCAATACAAAGAAATCATGAATAATTTGTAACTGAAGTTAGTAGAGCTATGAAGTTTTTAAGTAACGCGTTAGCATGGTGGGATAATTTCCAAGCTGAACAAATCCATCAAAGTAAAGAGAAAATAATTTCTTATGAAAAGATGATACACGCTTATGATATGTGGGACCCACCGTATTGTGTGTGGTACATCCAATTTGTACATCATGTGCTTCCCTTAATGCTCTCTCCTATGGGGAAAAAATAGTTTGATTGATCATCAAATGGACTGCCCGAGAGGGAATGATGAGATGTCCACCATTAAAAACTTTTAGATTGTATTTGGGGCCTACTACGATGGGTGGAGGACATCCAATCCGTGGAGGACATCCAATCCGTCCAGTGTGTCCATGCTTTGATGCTCTCCTAACCCTATAATAATAATAATAAAGACTTTTTTTATGTGATTTGCCGATTTTTTTGGGATTTACCACCCCAAGCTCTATGTGGTGTGATACCTACTTTATACACCATAAATACTTTACAAATTAACCAAACACATAATCTATTTACCTATAAATAGATTATCACTTAAAAGTCAACAGAATATCATGTAAATAGTTTACACCTGAAACTCTTGTCAAGTATTAAGTGTTTACAACTTAAGATTTTATAAGTCGAATGATCCCTTTAGAAAGTGTAGAAACAATCTCCAAAGTTTGTTTCATAATTCTTTTACTTCTTGGTTTTCATTCCTCTTCATTTTTATTTTTATCTTCTACACTTTAAACTAATTAAAGTTATTTGTGTATCACTTATTTCTTTTATATATTTCATAAGAAATATATTCTTTAAAAAATTTACATCTCTTGCTTTAATTATAGTATTAGGACATAGAATATTATCATTAGATTTTAAAACTACAAATCTAAGTACATAATTTTCTTTTCTTAGTGGTTGGTAATCCTACCTTAGTAAGGCACCCCTACACTCTAAATTTTTTTTTAACTTGAAGTGCGGTTTTTTCAAAGTTCATATGGTATTTTTTTAATTATCTTATGAGGCATCCTATTTTGAATGTAATAGACAAGGAGAATTGCTTCTCCCCACATATTAGATAATAACTTATAACTATTTAACATAGCATTTATCATTTTTTTAAGTTTTATTATTTCATTATGCTATTGTTCTAGTGTATGGGATGTAGATGTTTGTGCCAATGCCCATGGGTTAGCTGTACTAGGGTTTTTTTTTTCCCTTCTTCAGATAGCTCCCTCCCTATTTGCTATATTGTGAATAACCCCTCCCTTGTAAATAAGCCCTGCATATTTCAACATTAAACAAAACGGCCCAATTTGTCATTTTTTAACGAACCTAGGCTACTTTAGAGAGAATACCATATTGTCCCACTTTAAACGAGATACTTAAGCCTACCTCACACCCTCTATCCCCAAATCCCAAAAATCGCTCAATCTCCCTCTTCCTCAAAATCTCTCAACCTCCCTCTCCAAAATCCCCTACCAAAGTATCCCTCTGTCTCTCACACACACGCACAAAATATATTTGTTGCTTTGTCTCAAGAAGAAGAAGACCGAATGAATGGTTCGGATCTCAAACATAGAACCTACTGATGACTTTCCACTTTACGCACAATGGTAAAACCCTCTTTTGGGGGTTGGCTAACAGCTTTAAGAAGAGGGGTTTTTACACTAGCAAAAGGGCCATATGCAAAATCCCTAGCTTTTGAAGAGAAATGTGACATGAGGCCATATAAGCACGCAAGCAAACGTCAACACAAAATTTGAAGTGATGCTGAAATCTTGTAGTCATCTCTAGTCTCACGGGCATTCTGTAGAGTACCATTCCCATAGGAAAGATTGAAGAGAACATTGCCCTTACCATTCAGTGCCAAAACCAATATTATGCAGCAAGTTACACAGACTATAAACAGTATTTTCAAATACAATATGTTTTAAAGATCAGGCTGCAACCACTCAACAAACACATGCATACCAATCATAATTTATACAACTAAGACGCCACATTTCTTATTTTTATGGGATTGACAAAGACGACTAGTATAGTTTATTCACTCGCTGTGTCCAAAGAGATGGGCATTTCTTGCCTTTCAGGATCTATAGGCGGTCACCTGAGATAATGGAATGAAGCTGTTTTGCTGTCCACGTGACCTCCGAAAGGATACATAGAGGAGCCACAATCTCTTCCGCAAATGTCATGAGTAGGACCTGGCATTCTGCAAATGATTGCAAGACAAACGACATGCTGAAATCAGTTGAGATTCAATGGAAACACCGTACTGTGAAATTTTCGCCCCTATGCATGATCATGCAAGCATACATCCTCACTGGAAATTACAGAGGCAAATGTCCCATTTCTGGGCAGGGGAGGATTCCAGTGCCATTTGGTCCAGGAATTTTTTCAAACCCAATTCTAATTAGTAATTTCTGGCAGTGGTGGATCCCACAACAACTACCCCATTTAATCTTGTTTGGCATGGAGAATCTTGAAATGAAAATGTTCATGGAGAACTGCCATTGAGGGACCCATTGCTTTCAGAAACGTTTTTTTTCTTTTTTAACATTTCTAATCCAAACCCAGCGACATTTGACGTTTGCCCTTGAAACACCAACCTCAAGAAGCAGCATTTGCACTAAAGACCAAACTAGCTCACCTGAAACCTTGCTGAAATTGAGCAGGGACATGGAAGCGAGCACTCGATGCTCAATTTGTGCATTCTTTAAGCTTTCTTTCAGTGGAGGGATGAGAGAAGAGAACAAAGATAACTGGAGTTCGGCGTTGGACAAAGCAACAAGTGCATGGCTAATCCATGCTACCATGGTGAGGCACGCACTGACCAAGTCTGGGATTTTGGAGCTTAAACACTTGGAGATAGTCTCCAGGAATGACATCTTTCCATTATGGAGCAGTGAAGCCGCCATGTTCTTTGCCCACAGTTCTCTTTCTTTTTCTTCCTCCTGAAAATGGAAATCACAACTTCAATGACAATGAAAGAGTACCATGAATGAATGGTGGAATGTTGATAAACATGGGAAACCCGCAAGACAGAACCAAATTGAATTGAGTACTGATAAAGAGAATCATCCATGAATCAAAAAGCAAATATTAGTCAAATAAAGTCAGAACCAAATTGAGATTCCTTAGTATTCATATTGAGGGATTGGGCTCCAAATTGCAGTTGCACTTTCGAGTTAGATTTGAAAGAAACATAACTGCGATTTGAGGGCTATTTCCTTGTTACAAATTGCTAGGAGGCATAACTAATTCCATCATTTACTCTCTGATGAAACTGAATGTTCACAGACTAAATGTTCACAACCTAATTCACTTGTGCATCCAAACGTGGCCTTAGCGTGCTTTTGGTTAAGTTTTGAAGTACAGACTTACACTATTTTTCCACAAAGGAAAACCTTGCGACCTAGGTTTTAAAAACAAAAAGAACAAAAAAAAAATTGGCACATATAAGAATTTTAAAGCTTCAACAGACAAAACAAAGATCACAGCTTGCAGTTTTATAACTTACAAAAGCTGATGGGGACAAAGAAAATAGAAGAAGATAAAAAAAAGAGGCAAAAGAAAATTGCATGAAGAGGTCGAACAAATAGAACTTACCGATGGCATGGTTCCATCCTCTTGGGGAAAATTGTCTGGAGAGTTGGCATCATAGCCATCATAGAATCCTGCTTGGTTTAGTAGCCAAGTCTCTGTCAATCTCTCTCCGGAGTATGAAAAATGGCCACCCAAGATAAGAAGAGCTTTGCAAGACTGTTCTTGTACTTTCTCATCAGTCAAACTACAGTCCAGAGCCACCATAAGTGCGTTTACCGCTGCTTCTGCATAGATGCTATCATGCCTTACGGGCTCTATCTGTAACAAGGTCAGCCCAATGATGAACATATCAAACTCCTAGTTACTTGTTCCTAATTTTGTTAAGGCCTGCATTTCAGCCAAACAGCAATGGAGTTTAAACATGTTCAAAATACAGACCTTTAGAATGTAGAAAAAACACTTGACTTTGTAGAGACTGCTACAATTCAGACTCTAAGAGCACTTTTCTTGTGCTTGGAGCATGTCTAGTAGACCTCTACAGGCAGTAGTGAATAGGACGCTCCAACAAAGGTAGATGATGGGTTTGCATATTCATTACTATTTATCTAGTTCCCGTCTTAACAAGAGAAACCATGAAAACTAGCTTCATACACCATGTTCTTTAGCAGAGGATGAAAATGCTGCTAAAATTTGGGATGGCCTCACTACTGCCCCATGTTTTTTCAGAAAAGAAGACACAATACTGTGGATCATTGTCAGTGAAAAATAATATACAAGTATTGGAATGGAGACCCCATAATTTTTTTTCAAATATAACTTATCCAATTGCTGACCACAAACAACTGGGACAAGGAAATGATGACGATGACGATGACGATGACGATGATGATGACGATGACTAATCCAGCCATTGCCGTGCTTTTGCACATATGATGCAAATATAATAGTGGGTTCTTGTATTCCGAGGAATTTACAAGATACGTGAGCTGGAACAGAGCATAGTAAAATGAAGATGAGTTTTTAATAACACATTACTGTAAATTTTTCTATAGTATTTTTAATTATTTAAGATATTCCAAGCATCCACTGCAAAATATGCTGGGGATCTTCCACCACACAGTAGTTTCCGAATCCACAAAAAGGAATTAACTTGTTTTTAACAGCAGATAAGTAATTCAGTGATAAAAAAGGAGATCCAAGTCCATGAGGAGGATGCCTTCAAAAACATTTTAGGGAGTCAAGGCCATAGGAATCAGGAAGTCAACTTGCTGTGACTCAACCAGCAACTAGTTAACCAGCCCAGGGTCAATAAATAGCTCAAATATAAAGTCATTAACCAAGCAAATTCCTCTTTCCCTGCCTCCCTGCCTCCTTCCCAAAAGTGGCATTGAATTGAAAAGTTCAACCACAATCATGACAATATGAAATACTTTGAACAAACATACCAGAAAATCCAAATGCAAGAGAAGTACAGCAACCAGAGGTCTTTGCTCAGGTGGACAGCTCTGGATATACACAAGCAGAACATGCAATGTATTTGTGATTCCCTCTTTCTGCAAACCTCTCAGGAGCAATGTGATTGCGGTCCTCCTGTGATGTGCAAAACAAGAAAACATGAACACCATTGAAAAACCAGAATCAAAATCAGATAAAAAGAAGAAGAAGAAGAAGATCTGATTCTTCCTTTCCATCAGCCTCCCTGGGAAGATAAGCATGCCCATAATATTAAGACTAAAAGAGGCAGATTTTGAAGACCACCCCACCTGTGGGCTAAAAAATAACCAAAACACACTTCTGAAAAAAAAAAATTAAATAAATAAATCAAGGGCATATGTAACATGTGTCAAAGAAACAAATGCAAAATTCATGCAATTTAGTTCATTTTGCATAAAAGTCAGGCAGTTTCAGTAATTTTACTACCCTGAAAACTATTTGGAGTTGACCTTGCGTGGTAAGTTTCATTCTATAAAAGACAACCTTCTAAACTCTTATTTCCCAGACTTAGCATAATTTTCCTTTAGAAGCTCACATCCAACAGAATATAAGATAACAGGAAGAATACATTGTCTTTTTGATGCAGGACGCCCTAATTATGATGCATGCTCATGAACACATATAATCCAGCGGAAATAAAAGACAATGATAATCTAAAAATTCAACAACAACCATCATAAACTAAGAAAACCACAAAGAGACATGCAATGAAGCGGGCCATCATCACAACCACGAAGTAAAAAATTCAAATAATGCATAGGTTGGATCCGGTGAGGGATGGAACCTCCCGATCTTGCATGGTCATACCCAAATATCCAATGTGAATCACTAGTTCGATAGATCAAGGATTTTCTCGGATTAGGGATTTGAAAATCTGAGAAATTGGGATTTTGATTCGATTCTCAAATTTAGGATTTCGAGGATTGGGGATAATGGAGATAGAGAGAGAAAAGGAAGAAGATATTACCTTAGAAGAATGTTGGAGGGGCACAAGAAGAAAAGAGAAGAAGAAGATTTGGGAAAAAGATGAAGTTCCAAGAGAGAGAGAAAGAGAGGAGGAAGAGGAGCCACCAAGCTTTTCTTAATCAATAATCAATAACTAATGAAAAAGGTTTAGGGCAATACCCTTATAAAATTCAGAATTAGCATAATTACCAAAATACCCCTACTAACAAAATTTCAAAAAAAGACATTTGCATGAAAAAAATGTGCGCACACTAACCTAAAACTCAAATAAGTAAAAATGTATAAAATAAACTCAAATCTAAGATATCCAATGAGCTCCGATGGTGTGATGAAAGTGGGCCACGACGAACCAACGGTCCGATCACATCATCATCACGATCCAACGGTCCGATCATCTCCTCCAAGCAACTTACACATGTTTTCCCAAGGTGGGGTCTTCTCAAATGTCTCGGACTACATGTGTAAGGTCTTCAATGCTTCTCAAGTCATCACGAACGACCCAGGCCCGTTATCATCGAGTCCTAAAGATATAGGTGTCACTCGCCTCCTACGCTGATAAACCCTAAAGGGCCCGATGTCCGCATCATTCTCCTCGTCTGAAAAGAACTCGACTCTGACGAGTTAAAACTCTTGTGGCGCTCTAGCAAATCCGGATCAACGTTCTGCAACTCCACTTCAGTAAACCACGTAGATTCTGACGGTGGTCTATTCTTCCATTTGACAAGATACCTTTGGAAACTTCCATCTCCCGTGGAAACTATCTCTTCATCCACAATTTTTTCAATCTCTTCTTTACAAATAATAGGTGGGGGAAGGGGGGAGTAGGTTGTGAAGAAAATTCAGGGAATGGCCATAAAAGGGATAAGGGATCAATGGTAGGATTAGGGAAACGGACTAGATCCTCCACATTAAACGTTGGAATAATGCCCATTTCAGGTAGAAGGTCTATCCTATAGGCATTAGACCCAATTCTTTGTAATACTTTGAATAGTCCAGCACTACGCGCTTGTGATTTCTTAGCGGTACCCTGAGGAAACCGCTCTGGCCTTATCCTCACCATTACATAATCTCCTTCCTAAATTTCTTGCAATCTACGATGCGAGTCAATTGAAAGCATATAACTATCATTGCTTCTATTAATCCGCTGTCTAATATATGTATGCAATTCATGAATGTGTCAGGCAAATGCATTGGTCGACTCTGAAGACTTTTGGATGACAGACATGGGTGAAACTAAATGACGCTCTGAAAAATCAACAAACTAGAAATAAACAATCCTATGACCTAGAACTTGGAAAACTGAAACAAAAGGACACTTCTCATGGGTGACACATAATTTCTCATTATAAGTATTATAAACAAGGATGATTTTCAGGTATCCCAATACTTGAGAACACACACTATTAATACCAAGTCTTGAGCAGATCTTGGCATCAGCTATTATGTCCAAAATGTCATCAAGATGCGGGATAGGGACTCTGACCATCATATCTACCATGACGTGAATACGTAGCAAGGTGGCATGACACTTAACTAAAGCTTTGTGGACGGCCAGAATATGCCCACATGTGCGCCATATGCTATCGTTTTTTAACGTGAAAAGGGCAGGTTTAACACACAAAACAAAACTCCAACTCAAACTTTCCTTTTGGAATTCTTCCCCGAGAAGTTTATCAAATTGATGCTGCATTTCTATATTTTCTGCGGGGTTCACCTGGTATGGAGGAAAGCTTGATAGGACTGACCCAGGGACAAGATCGATTGTGTGCTGAATGTCTCATTTGGGTGAAAATTTATCCCATAAATCATCTAGTGGGATATCACAAGTCATGTGGGTGTCCACCATCATATCCTCGCTAGTCTCCTTTTCAAATTCATTCGTGTGTATCATGGTAAGAGACTTAGATTGGGAATCTACATCACTTAAGAAGTCGCACATAACATCTGGAAGTGGTGCAGTCTCAATTCCTTCAACCTTTTCATCACTAGCACACACTTCGTCATCCTCAACGATGATGAGCGATGCCTCAATTTCTTCCATTTCATCACTAGTGACGTTAGGCATGTACTCTTCCACTTCATTAACATCATGTTTGGACCCATCCAACTTGCCGTTTACCAAGGCATAATGTTGATCATCTTTTCCATAGTTAGGGCTAGTCTGGTTGAATAACTCTAATTTGTCGTTGAGATTCTGGAAGGATTTTCTAGAATGGTTTTCAATGTTGTCCAGACATCGAGATATAGCGGCCAAAGCTTCCAGAATCTAATCCTGATTCATGGTAGTGATGCGTAATCCTAAACCATGACCAAAACGAATGGGTACACAACGGAAGACTTGTCCTAAGTTCTTCATAAACTCGACTCTATGGACTGGATAACTCACAATATGAATGCGATGAATTTAAACTACAATGAACTGACACTAAATAATTCTAGATGATGCAACTCAAATCTGAAAATTTTCCAAATTAGGAAACTCTCTAAAATTGGAAAGTTTCTAAAATTGAAAACTTCCTAAATCTGGAAATTCTCCAAATTAGGAAACTTTCTAAAATTGAAAAGTTTCTAAAATTGAAAACTTTCTAAATCTGGAAATTCTCCAAATTAGGAAACTTTCTAAAATTGAAAACTTTCTAAATCTGGAAATTTCCTAAAACAGACCTAAAAATCAAAGCCCTAATTTTTTTTGATAACTCGATCTAGACAAAACCATGCAAGCCTAAGCTTTGATACCAAATTTGATGTAGGACGCCCTAATTATGATGCATGCTCATGAACACATATAATCCAGCGGAAATAAAAGACGATAAGAATCTAAAAATTCAACAACAACCATCATAAACTAAGAAAACCACAAAGAGACATGCAATGGAGCGAGCCATCATCACAACCACAAAGTAAGAAATTCAAATAATGCATAGGTTGGATCCGGCAAGGGATAGAACCTCCCGATCTTGCATGGTCATACCCAAATATTCAATGTGAATCACTAGTCCGAGAGATCAAGGATTTTCTCGGATTAGGGATTTGAAAATCTGAGAAATTGGGATTTTGATTTGATTATCAAATTTAGGATTTCGAGGATTGGAGATAATGGAGATAGAGAGAGAGAAGGAAGAAGCTCTTACCTTAGAAGAATGTTGGAGGGGCACAAGAAGAAAAGAGGAGAAGAAGATTTGGGAAAAAGATGAAGTTCCAAGAGAGAGAGAGAGGAGGAAGAGGAGCCACCAAGCTTTTCTTAATCAATAATCAATAACTAATGAAAAAGGTTTAGGGCAACACCCTTATAAAATTCGAAATTAGCATAATTACCAAAATACCCCTACTAACAAAATTTCAAAAAAAGACATTTGCATGAAAAAAAGCGTGCGCACACTAACCCAAAACTCAAATAAGTAAAAATGCATAAAATAAACTCAAATCTAAAATGTCCAATGAGCTCCGATGATGGTGTGATGAAAGTGGGCCATGAAGAACCAACGGTCCGATCACATCATCATCACGATCCAACGGTCCGATCATCTCCTCCAAGCAACTTACACATGTCTTCCCAAGGTGGGGTCTTCTCAAATGTCTCGGACTACATGTGTAAGGTCTTCAATGCTCCTCAAGTCATCACGAACGACCCAGGCCCGTTATCATCGAGTCCTAAAGATATAGGTGTCACTCGCCTCCTACGCTGATAAACCCTAAATGGCCTGATGTCCGCATCATCACTTTTGTTAAGGAAATCAAAAACAAAAACCATGTCAATTCCACAGATATGCTTTGTTAGTGACTACCATTTAAGCTATTTAAAGAATTCTAAAAAATTGAAAGAAATCAAGCAACTCCCAAGAAAGAAAAGGCTTTTGACAACTAGACACAGACATGACAGAAGAATGAATGGTAAATCTCATGGACCTGTTAAGGCAAATCAGTTCAGTCAACAACAACACCGCATCCGTCCTTGAATTAGCTTCTTTGTAGTGCAGGAGCTGAATAAGACATGATATGTCTATGTTGCTCGCTACGTAATTTCTGCAACTGCCATCGGCCTTAATGCAGCAGGACAAAAGTGCAGTAGTGCGTGTTTTTTCTTCTAAGTTGCCCACTTCAAGCCTCCGAATAAGAAACCGCAAGCCTCCCAAAGAGATAAACAGTTTAGTATTCTCCATACTTTCCTCTGTGTTTAAGCTTGTGAGGAGCTGCTCTAATATGAACATAGCTGCAGTGTCCTTGGATCTACAGTTGTGTTTAGTTGAAACACCTTCTACGTGAGTGGCAAAAACCAAGAGATTTCTACAGTGTTCAGATTTCCATCCATCAATAACACGCTTCAAGACAAAATTAGTAGCTGGAACCACTACAGATCCCAGTGTCTGCCCAGTCGCTGGGCATGTTCTGTTGCCTCGATTGAACCATTCCTTAATGGCAAATTGCTCATAGGTCTGACCAGTTTCTAGCGTGACGGGGTCTTTGAACAACCGACCTGTTAAAGGGCAGCAGAAATCCTTGGGAATGCTAGAGAAGAAAGAACTTTCTTCAAAATATTCATAATTTCCATGCAGCCCTGCACTGATAAGACACAATCATGACTGGATTTTACGATTGTTTGAGGAAAAAAGGAATTATTGGCAAAGCAATAAAGAAGTTCATACCTAGAGCTTGTTACGGGTAAATCAATATTCAATGTTTCGGAGGTCAACGCAATTTTCTCAAGCTTGCACTCCATACAAGATCTTTTGTTCCTCTGCTGCACTCAAAAGGCATTTTGAAAGTTGCAATTGTCAGGATCCAATGAATTCTTCATTTAGAAACCAATAAATTGACAAGTTTTCAGTACATTGGTATACAAATCGGGCACTGGCATGCACTTGGAATACAACATAGTAGGAGCAGAATCTGGGGAATCCTCAGTATGCTGCAGGTGGAAAACAGCTTTTGCTAGCTTCTTAAGAGTAAGCTCATTTGCTTTTGCATGTGAAATTAGATGTAGTATGGTGGTTGTCCCTGAGATGTTCGGTTTATTGTTGCTTTCTTCCTGGAGTTCTTTAACATCTTGAACCGCCACACAATGTGATCCCAATGCATTTAGTGTATTGCAGCTTTCTTCCTGGAGTTCTTTAACATCTTGAACCACCAAACAATGTGATCCCGGTGCATTCTCAGGTGCCAAATCCTGCAGAGAGAGGCCAAATCCTGTATTAGGCTGAGGGGGGGGGGGGGGGGGGGAGGGGGGAATCATGTTTTCCAACTACAGTTCTAGATGTCACATTGAACTTGTGGAAAAAAAGCACAATCATGTTTTCCAACTACAGTTCTGGATGTCACATTGAACTTTTGGAAAAAGCGGGTCCCCCCCCCCCCCCCCCCCCCCTCCCTTTGAAGGATGAACCAGCAACCTTTCCCCTACTTGAGTCAAAACTTGGGTCTGCAATGGAATTTAACTTGTGTCCTATCTCAGTTTTCTTTCTTAGTTTTGAACATCGGTCATTGTTTCTTTCAGATATGCAATTTGCTTACACCCTCTTTTATTCACTAGTTAGATCGTCACTGGAAAAAGAAATAATCACAAGCTTGCACGCATGCCAGTCATTGTTTATTTCGAACATGCAATTTGTGTACTCACTTTTTTTCAATGGTTAGGGCATGTTTGGATTGCGAATTACATCAATAATGTACCGTAATTACAAAGTACAATACCTATCTCCTGAAAACAGGAAATTTAGCCAATCCCGTGTTTGGGTAGTAACGCAGGGGCATTTTCACACCGGACTTGAGTGGGGTGGCCTATGTGATGCGGGGGCACACTTAGGGTGGGCGGCCCGTGCGATATGGACCCCGCCCGTGTGAAGCGGGTAGCTAGTGTGATGCGAACCCATAAGATGTGGGGCCCACGAAGGAGGGTTCGGCCGAGGGCCTGGCATCACAGCAGGTGGTTAGTCGTCCTGCGTCAGGTAGGCATTGTAAAATCATAATGATGATACTTTTACATTACTTCAATGTCAACTCAGAGAGAAAAATAAACTGATATGCATATTTCAATAGGAGATTTCTACTGCAAAACAATGCAATTATAATGATTACAAATTCCTTTACCTATCTACTATTACATTTGCATTTGACCACCGAATTACATGTTTAAACGGATGTTGAAGAATCATAATGATGACACTTTTACAATACATTATTAATGTAATTCGCAATCCAAACAGGCCCTAAATCTTCACTGAAAAAAAAATATAAACGTGCATAGCAATCCAAACAGGCCCTAAATCTTCACTGAAAAAAATATAAGCATGCATGCATGCATGCACAATACACATACAGATATATACTCCATTTTATTTATTTATTGATGGGCATATACTTCCTTTTATACAGCAGTCGAGTCTTCACTGAAAGAAAATAGCCATATGTGTGTGTAATAGCTTGGTTATTACAATGAACACATGCATGCGCATACACATACTCCCTTTTATACAAAGGTTAAATCCTCACAAGAGAAAATAGCCATGCGTGGGTGTGGGGGTGTATGTGTTCTGTTGACAAGTACAAAAGGTCCAGTTGCAGGCAATGGAGGGACAAAAGGGGGACAGCTTTGAAGAAATTAAATATTGATAAAATAGTGGGCAATTCATCCACACCATTGCCACAACCCTCAATTCTGAAAACCATTGCCACCAAGTGCCAATTGCGGTGATCAATTAGGCAAATGAATTGGCTAATTGATGTAAGTATACATTAAGAAGATAAATTCCCTAGTTGATGTGTTATATCTTGGAAGAATAACTCAAATGTCATTAAAACATGATAAATTCACTCCCTCTCTAGCACCAAACCTGGAAAAATAATAAATTTGATATTTTGAGAAAAATACGCAGGAAAAAAAAAAAAAAAAAAAACAGAGAATCAATATCCAAAGAAAAAACTACTTGCTTGAATAGATTCATCCTCCCCTGTATCCTTGCAATGCTCGTGTTGAATATGTTGTTTTGTGTTAGTTCCTGGTTCAGTATAGCAAGTCCCTGCTCCAAATTCTTCAGAAGCACCATCTAAGCTTTTCAAACAGGTACTGAAGCTCTCCTCCCCCTCTCCATCCTTCACTTCATCAGCCCCATATTTATTAGAAGGGACATCAACAGCTTCATACAGTCTTTTGTTGGTCATTGGCTGAGAAGAAGCATAACCAACTTTACTAGGTTCTAGCTCTGGAGGAAGTCCATGTGAATCTCCTGCTGAAGCTCCACAGACAGAAGTTGTAGGGGTAAGTATGGATGGAATGGTGGGAGCTCCAATTCCTTTCATAAGCCATTCCTTGTAATAAACTGCAAACTGGTAGGTACCACTATCCACTATTTCATTATATGCTTTCTCGAGATGCTTCATTTTCCTTGGCCTACTTGATGTGTTCAATATGGCCTCAGCTTCTTGGTTGAACCACAGTCGCAAATGTGAAAGATGAGGAAGGAAAAGTTGGTCCCACAGCTCTGGTAACAAAGTCTTCCGTGCTTGAAACGGTGAATCACAGAAAACCTGTAGAAGATGCTTTGAGGAAATCAAATCTTTCTTTCGGAGCTTATAAATAACGCTAAGGTAGAGACGGGCACAAGCCGCCAAATGTGAATTGGAAATTCCAGAAGTAAAGCCATCTTTAAAGCCCTTTGAATTTAAGCCTGCAATGACACTCAGCTGTAAAGAAGCTTTCTTCAATTCCGTTGGATTCCTTGATTTCTCAGCAACTCTTTCCACTGTTTCGACTGCATGTCTGAAATTAACAACCACTCCACTATCAACATGATAGGGTTCATCCAATCCAGTGGAGCTTAGGCATGACAAACAATTCTGGCGAAGTGATGTTCGGAAAGTTTGATCATTCGGAAAACGCCTGAAATAATTGCTTAAGATTGAAATCATGGCTTGGACAGCAGCTTCATCGAGCGCAGGTTCAGAAACTATTTGGTTGGGACTTAGATGCCTTTGACTCTGAAGATCACCTGAGTTTTTACTGCTCTGTGAACTATTTTGAGAAGCATCATTCAAGTTCATTTTTACCAGCAAAGGCTTCGAGGATCTGTTTCTATATCTCCCATCTCCCAGTAAACCCTTCCCACTTACTTCATTTCTCTCATTTTCGTGAAAATCATTAGAGTATCTATCACTCAATCTGTCATTTCCCAGCAACTCATTCGAAAACTTCCCTTTAGAGCTCACATTTTCTTTCACGTCAGCCAAATTTCGATCATCGAAAATCCTGGTTTCCTGGGATCCAATCTTTTTTCCTGCTTCATACCTCGAGTTTTCCTGCAAATTGTCAGAATCTCCAAAACTAAATTTCTCATATTCACGCATTGCAGCAGAATCTGTTTCTTCGACTATCTCAATCTCCTGTGCATCTTTATCAGGTTTGACAACCAACCTCTCAATTTCAAGCACGTTATTACTAGATCTCCTGCCTCTAACTCCCTCATTCTTTTGCAACTCGAGTCCCGACACATGCCAGGAAACATCAGATTTGACCCTCCTAGTCCTAACTGGAATAGCTGGTGGAGCAGAAACTAAAGGATTCTGCTCCCGGTGAAGGTTCTGTGGCATACTTACGACTTTCTGCATAGTCATGGTATCAGATTTGAAAGAAGTTCTCGACCGCCACTTCATTTTTCCTCCTTTAAAGCCTTCTTCCGCAAGCAGCTCCTCCAGAGACTTCATTTCTGCACCTTTTGAGCCCTTTCCAGCAATCTGTAACAGATTTCTTGGGTTTAGAATCTGATAAACAAGCAATTGTGTACACTTGGAGAAGTAGAGCTAGAAAGCCCTTAGTCTACAAGAAATTCCTATGGAAAAGCCCGAGCTGTTTCCAGCTGTCTTTGAGGGATTTCTAGGGTTGTAAAGAAAGAAAAAGAGCAGATAAAGAACTACACGTAAATCTTCCAAGGAAAGAAGCCCTAAACCTTTCATCTCAAGGAACTCCTCCAGATGTGCCATTTCTAGGGGAGTCGTTTGGATGCCTGAAAGTTTTTTTTATTTTGAGTGTGACTTACAGGTGATTTTGCTCCCCCAAACACCACCTGTAAGTCGCATCACAGAACTTACAGGCATCCAAACGACCCCCAGGATTTTCGAGCTTGTAATGGGGATTCATGGCGGATTCTAAGGGTTTCAAAACCGAAAAACGATAATAATAATAATAATAATAATAAACTCAAGAATTGAAGGGAAAAAAGAGGAGAGAAAGGGTCAGGGCCAGATCATTAGAAAAGAAAAGAGAATTCAAACCGTTTATCTGAGACAAATTCCTCCGGAAACACCGTTTCTGCTGCTTTCGAGCTCGTTTTCGCGATCCGAGGCAGGAATCTAGGGTTCGGAAGAGGTGAACAGAGACAGGGTATGAGATTCGAAGAGAACGATGGGATGGAGTAATTTGGAGAAAGCGATGGGATAATGGAATAATTCTGGAGAAGAAATGCCATTTTGAGAGAGAGAGAGAGAGAGAGAGAGAGAGAGAGGGACAGATGGAAACAAGAGAACGGAATCGTCTGCAGGCGAAAGAGAAGTTGGGCGCCGGCGGGCGATTTGGTCTTTCTGCAGCTACCGTTTCTGTTTTACGTGAGTCGCGGCTGAAACTTGTACAGCGTACGTCTCCTCCTAGACGAACGTGGCCATGTCTTTAAAATCACAACTGTTCATATAATGAGATGTACCGTTACATGCTACTTTACGCCAGACAAACCATCTACTTTGGGAGTCTTCATGAGGATTATTAGAAACCGAAGCCGCATTTGCTCTCGAATGTGATTTCTTAAAATATGGACCTTAAATGCGTTGCAGTCTTAAGGTGATGTTTGGTAAACTGAAAAAATGAAGTCTAAAAATTAATTAAAGTGTTGAAAAAAAGTGTTAATTTTTAGTATTTATAAGTACTGGAAAATCTGTTTAATTTTTTATCAAAAATATTCTTAATATGTAAAATTAAGCACTTTATTAATGAAAATATGTTTGATAAACACAAATCATAAATGTCTAAAAATTGAAAATTTATCATATTTGCCCCAATTATCTCAATTTCTATCCTATGTAGAGCATGAGACAAAGCATTTAATTGCTATGTCACCAAATTTCACACATGGATGCCCAATTCACATACATCTCTTAAACATAATTTTATTGATGGATCATGTGCAATATTCTTATTAATAAAATAATCATAACCATTTGATTAGTGTCTTTGAATTGGACAACTAATAAAAGAAACACAACAACATCTCATATCCTTTGGTGTGGTCCACTTGAGCTTTGGGTCTGCATCATTTTTTTTCTTATGTTCTAAGATGATTCGACAAAATGGATAGACAATGTGGATATAACAAATACATGATGGTGTGGGCCAAAGAACTTTGCCACGTCAATATAGCTTTTATGGTGCATAATTAGCTCATTAAAGTTGGCACAAAAGTTGGAAAAGAGGGTAAACTTGTCATTTAAAAAAATTCTAATTCAAAATGCCTTACCACATTCAGTGTTAAGTATTAAGCCAAATGAGAGAGGCTTGAAAAAATTCCAAATTTTTCGGTGAAATTTCAAGTTAAGCACCTAATATTTCAGATTTACCAAACACACTGAATCGTGAAATATCACTGAAAATAGCCTCTTTCAATGATAATTGGTGAAATTAAGTTTTACCAAACAGGCCCTAAGTTGATAGCTCTGATCATGTGAATGTACGTGGGGATTTTTACCACATTAGCCCCCTGGAGTAGCTATGTTTACTAAAAGTCCAATTTCTTGTGAAGCTTAACTTTTTTGGCTTTTTCATGAGAAATTGCAAACTTTTGGTTGAAAATGCCCCTTTGATGACCTCGAAAATGCTCCCAATCACCTACTCCTGCATACGACCATGAAGAGGTGGAAGCCCTCTTAGGCGTGGACGGGTGGTCCACTCATGGGACCCACCATATTATATATGTTTCATCCATGCCGTCAATCATTTTTCTTGATTATTTTAGGCTTTGGGCCCCATTTCAGGCCAAATTTAGATCTCAGGTGGGCCATACCACAACAAACAGTTGGGACAGGGATGTCCACCATTGAAACTTTTCTAAGCTCACCTTGATGTTTATTTGTCATCCAATCATGTTGATATAGTCACATAGACATATATAAAAGGACCACATAAATATCAGCTTGATTCAAAAGCCGTGTGGGGATCCACCTTAATGTGCATGTGATATCCATTCCAGTTAGCAGCAGAGAGGCGGACACCATTCCTAGGCGTGAATAGGGTAGGACCCACCTTGATGTGTTTGTGATATCCACGCTGGCCATCTAATTTTTCAGATTATTTTAAGCCATGTGCCCAAAAATGAGACCTATCTAAATCTCAGGTGGACCGCACCAGAGTAAACAGCTGGGGTTGAACGTGCACCGTGGAAACTTTCCTTGCTGCTCATTATGAATATATGATATAATATAATATAATTATATGCATTAATTATGATATAATATAATATTATATATAAAGAGAGGAAGTCCTCTCTAGACGTTGAGGGATCATATGGTCTCTTTTTTTGTACAACCGGCTATGGACCCCTTGTGGGTCCCACTATGATATATGTGTACTATCAACACCATACATCCAGTTTGTCGTCTCATTTTATGGCATGGCCCCACCCAGGTGTGGACAAGAATAGCCCATCAAAGTGGAGGCAAATCCAAACCCCAAGTGATCTCCACCACAAGAACCAGTGGGACAATAAACATCACCGTTGATGTCCACACAGGCCTGGACATGGGCCAGACCCACCACGATGTATTAGTTTTATCCATGTTGCCCATCTATTTTTTCATATCATTTTAGGCCGTGGGCCCCCCAAATATGAGACGAATCAAGTCCCAAGTGGACCACATAGAAGGGAACAGTTGGATCGGGGCCAACCGCGGGGCTGCCCTGTGAGGCCCACCATGATATTTGTGTTATATTCACACTAGGCCCCACTATAATGTTTCTTTGCCATCAAAGCTCAAGTGGGCCTCACCTCAGAAAACAATGTTGATTGAATGTCTAACGTTGAAAACTGTGGATTCCCCCGGCATTGTGGATTCCCCCTGGCACTGTGGAATCCCCATGAGCACTGTGGGTTCCCCCTGGCATTGTGGAATCCCCTTGAGCACTGTGGATTTCCCCTGTGCATTGTCAGTTCCCGTTGGCACTGTGGAATCCCCCTGAGCATTGTTAGTTCCCGTTGGCACTGTGGAATCCCCTTGAGCATTGTTAGTTCCCGTTGGCATTGTGGAATCCCCCTGAGCACTGTGGATCCCCCCTGGCACTGTAGATGCCCCCCGAGCACTATAAATTCCCCCTAAGCACTGTAGATTCCCCTTGGCATTGTGGGTTCCCCCTAGCACCGTGGATTCCCCCTGAGCACTGTAAAATCCCCCTGAGCACTGTAGGTTCCCCCTAAACCTAAGGAAGGCTTCAACGGTAGGCATCATTGCCCTTACCATTTTCTGATAGTGGGGCCCACAAGGCCTTTGAATCAAGTTGATATTTGTGTGGTCCCTTTATATAGGTCTATGTGACCATATTAACAGGATTGGATGAGAAATAAACATTGAGGTGGGCCTGGAAAAGTTTCACTAGTGGACATGCCTGTCCCAGGTGTTTGCTATGGTATGGCCCACTTGATATCTAGATCTGGCCCAAAATGGGGCCCAAAACCTAAATGACCTTAAAAAAAAGGATGGACGGCATGGATGAAACATATACAACATAGTGGGTCCCACAAGTGGAGCACCCGTTCACGCCCAAGAGGGCTTTCGTCTCTTCATGGTCATACGTAGGAGCAAGTGGTCAGAGGGCTTCCGCCCTACTGAAGTGACATCACCAACTTCTATGGGCCCCACCGTGATGTATATGTTGTATCCGCCCCGTCCATCCATTTGGAGAGATCATTTTAGGGCATGATTTAAAGAATGAGATAGATCCAATTCTCAATTCTCAATTCTCAAGTGAGCCCCACCAAAGAAAATAGTGTTAGTGCACTTATCTGTAGCATACTAATGCATCTTATTTGTCAATCACGTGAGTCTATGTGTTATAATGTCGATTGAGCCTTGGCAAGTTAAAGACCAAAGATTCAAGTGGACAAGAAGCATCAACGAAGAAGAACAGGTAAATGAGATGCCTTAGTGACCTAAGCCTTTGGACCAAAACACCCAAAACCTCTTAGATGACTTGGACCAACTAAGAATACCCTTAGTCATCCTTATTAGCCTTCGATCATATAGAAAAACACGATAAAATAGGTTAATTAAAGAAGTGGAAGCTGCTGTAAACAAATCAGCCCAAACAGCAGTTTTCGATTAAGATTAATCGGACAGTGGCTTCGATGAGACTTTGATCAATCAGACACATGTTCCGATCAATCGAAATTTGTTCCAAAAAGTTTGAAAAACTCACTGGACAGATTTCTGATCAATCGGATGGGGTCCTTCCGATCAATCGGACCATGATTCTGATCAATCGGAATTTCTTTCAGAGACTTTGAAAAACTCATTGGATAGATTTTCGATCAATCGAATATGACCTCCGATCAATCGAACCTTGTTCCGATCAATTGGAGATGCGCGAATCTGCCCATTTTTTTCTGTTCGAAGAAAATCTATAAAGGCAAAGGGATTCGTTTTTGGGCTTAAGAGGGAGATTTTAAGGAGATAGAAGTCACCATTGTTAAAGACCATTAGAAGCTTTATTCCTAACCCATTGCAAGTAATTCTTCTTGTGATTCATCACAAGCTTGGGGCATTCAATGCGAAAATGAGAATGAGCTTGTTCCTTCTTGATTCCTAGGAGTTTAGACACCTTGATCATTGGTATATCATTTGTCTAAACACCACTTAGGAATCCAAATAGATGTATCCCTCTAGGAAACTCATTTCCTATCATTTGTAGAGGATTCACCACCTCCTAGCACCTTGGGCATCTCCATCGAAGCATCATATGTAAGGTGACTGATCTTGGAGCTAAAGCATTGGTGATGCAACGGCATCAAAGATCGAGGGAAAACAAGGGGAGCTGATTCAAGAATAGGAAAGCAAAAAGAAGCAACCCAGAGCGGCGCACAACGGGGCTAAAATCAGACAAGTAGGGTTGTCATTTATTAGATTCCATCCACTCTTTCCGTGGGGAATCGAGTATAGAGTTTGTCTTCAAACTCGATAGGCTCAGTTGTGGGACCTAGACCTGGTTGTAGGGTCGAATTGAGTCTCCATGTGGGGAGCGTCCGGCAGGAGTAAACGCTAGGCTCGGTTGTAGATCCTAAAACCATTGAGGTTCAGTTGTGGGATCTTGACTCATGAGTGGAGTCTAAATTGAGGTTCGGTTATAGGACCTTGGTTTGAGTAAGCCTAAACAAGTCTCCAAAGGGAGCCACTAACACGGGTGTGAACGTGTAGGTTGGGAGGAACTTATAAACTCCTCGGTTGGGTGGATCTGAGTTAAAACGCCTTGGTTGAGAGGAACCAAATTTAAACTCCCTAGTGAATGCCGGTGTGCTCAAAGAGGTTGAGTACTTGAACCGGAAGTAAAGTAGACCCAAAGTCAAACCACTATACATCGTTGTGTTTGTGATTGTATTCAAGCACATTTCTTATTATGCATTGTGTTTAATTATTAATTATGAATGCTTAATTAGAATGTATGATAAACACTTAATAAGCACATCCACACATACATGATGTACTTTCACTTCTTGAGTAGACTTGACTTATATGATCCATTTTCATATAGTCTACTTAAGTTACATAGATTAGGTGCTTGATTAGTTTAATCATTTGTTAATCTATGCATGCGTAAACTAGGTTGTTAATTGCTTTAATCATATGCTAGTCTAATGATTGGACCCACTTAAGCTTGGAAGCCGAAGTGTTCTTACTTATTTAGTTTAAATTGATAAAACTGTTAAATAGGCGAAAAGAATTTCAAAAGGTCCTAATCACCACCCCTCTAGGACTTGGCCATAATTCTAGTTGCTCTCTAAGCTTTCACACGCACATAAACCTTTACAAGTGTGTTAATCCAAAAGGCATACTTTCAAATAGTGAGGATAGTGACGTGACTGTTGAAACCTTTAGGGCCTAGCATGATGTTTATTTGAGATCCAAATGTTCATAAGTTCACACAGACATGGAAGAATGGAAAACACAAATATCAACTTGATCGAAAACTTTTGTGATCTTGAGAAGTTTTTAATGGTAGGACATCAATCCCCACTGTTTTCTTTGGTGAGGTCCATTTGAGCTTTGGATCTGCTTCATTCTTTGGCTCATCCTCTTCATGGACGTACGATGGTGTCAGAGGGGCAATTGATCGAAAGTTTGCAATTTCTCGTGGAAAAGGCTAAAAAAGATATGCCTCACAAGAAATTGGACTTTTAGTAAAACTAGCCACACCTCAAGGCTATTGCAGTAAAAATCCCATGTATGTGCATGTAGCCCAAGGGTGCGGCTTCGGTGGATCCCCATATCCATGAAGGTGAGTGGATCCGTGACCTTGGGGCCGACTGTGATGCATGTTCCTTATATCCACGCCCTCCATCCATTTTGAAAACTCATTTTAAGGCATCATACTAAAAATGAAATAGATCCAAATCTCAGGTGGACTATAATACAGAAAACAGTGATAATCGACCATTAAAAACTTCTCATGGGCCACAAAAAGTTTTGGATCAATCGGATATTTGCGTGGTCTCTTCATCCAGGTCTTTGTGATCTTATCAACAGGTTGGATGGAAAATAAACATTCCGGTAGCCCCTATGAAGTTTTTAATGGTGTAGATTCAATCACGATTTTTTTTAGCATGGTCCACCTAAGACTTGGATCTTCCTAATTTTTTGGATCATGCCTAAATTAACTGTCAAAATGGATGAACAGTGTGGATGTAAGGCAGATACATCACAGTGGACCCCACAGTTAGGGATACACCGACCTCAGTGGATCTGACGATTCACCCAACCGTGAAGAGACGCCGCTGGATGAGAATATGTCGCAGACGTATTTCCCTTCATTTTTTGTAAAGATACAGACGCTGACCGGTACATTTTTTATGACCATAATCCCCTTTCTTGTTTAACATCAATGTTTTTTGTTGCGGTCGAGGAAATGACACTTTTGTAACTCAAGTCTTTTGTCCTTCCTTGTGATACTTGTGTGAATGTTCGTTCTCTCTAATGCAGAAAGAGGATTGCGTGGTGTGCCCGACCCAATGGGGACTCCGATTCTGTAGTTACCCCTCCTGTACCTAGATGGTAGTAGTCGCCAATTGGTGCTAGAAAAAGGCTATGTGGCCCTACCATGATGTATGTGTTTTATCCACCTTGTTCATTCATTTTTTCAGATCATTTTATGAAATGAGCCGAAAAATGAGATACATCCAAATACTATTGGAAACAGTGGTAATTGAATGCCCACCATTAAAACTTTTTGAGGGCCACAAAATTTGGATCAAGCCGATTTTTGTACGTATTTCCCTTCATCGAGGACTGTGTGGCCTAATCAACAAGTTGGATGGCAAATAAACATTAACTGGGCCCTAGGAAGTTTTTACTGTGGTGTGGTCATTGAGATTTGGATCTACCTCATTTTTTGGATTATGACCTAAAATGAGCTAGAAAAATTAATGGACTGGGAATAAGACCGCTGAGGATTGGTACTCCCCGCATGTCTCGTGATCGGGATAAGCTAGGGCTCTGAGGGCCACTGTGATGTATGAGTTTTATCCACACAGTGCATTTATTTTTCCATGTCATTTTAGGTTATGATTAAAAAAACAAGCATGTTCAGGCTTTAAGTGCGCCACACCACAGGAAGTAGTGGTGCTAATGACTCCCACCGTTGAAACCTTCTTAGGGCCACCATGATGTTTATTTGCCATCCAACGAGTTTATAAGGTACCTGAATGAATGAAAAACACAAATATCAACTTGATCTAAAAGACTAAAACTTCTGTGGCACTCAAGAAGTTTTCAACGGTAAGCATTTAAATATCCTTATTTCGTAGTCCGCTTGAGTCTTAGATTTGCCTCATTTTTTCGCTCATAACCTAAAATGATATGGAAAAATGAATGGAAGGTATGAGTAAAACCCATACATCATAGTGGCCCTAAGAGCCCTAGCTTGTCCTGAGGTCGAGACACGTGGGAGAAGTACCTAATCCATGTCGAAATAAGATAGGATGCGGTTTAGCTGGTGACACGAACACTAACCAAGTAGCTGATGTCAAAGTTTTATGTGCCTCACCATGATGTATGTGTTTTATCCACACTGTTCATCCATTTTGCAGGATAATTTTTAGGCATGGGTCTAAACATGAGGCAGATCCAAAGCTTAGGTGGACCACGCCACAAGAAACAATAAGGATTGAACACTTATTCTTGAAAGCTTCTTAGAGGCCACGGAAGTTTTGGATCAAGCTAATATTTGTGTTTTCCCTTCATCCAAGTCTGCATGGCCTTATTAACAGGTTGGATAACAAATAAACATCACTATGAGCCTTAGGAAGGTTTCAACGGTGGACATAATTCTCTCTATTGTTTCGTAGGGTGTGGTCCACTTGAGTTTTGGATCTACCTCATTTTTAAAATTGTGCCATAAAATGAGCTCGAAAAATGGATGGATAGCATGGATAAAACACATACATCATGGTGGGGCCCACAGAGCTTTGACACCAACTACTTGGCTGGTGTTCAGGTCACCAGCCAAACGACGTCCAATAAGACACATACATGTTGGAAAACGGATGCCTCAAATCGGGTTTGCACAGGGACCACCGACCGGTCGGTCACGGCAATGTTGGGCAGCAAAGCTGTTAGAGCAAAAATAGGCCATCCGACTGGCCAGTAGGGGGGTCTAGCCGGCCGGACGACCGGTTGGCAGTGTCCTACTACAACTCTGTTTCTTGCACAGTTTTGAGCAAGAAGGTTTTTAATTCTATTTTTTATTCCTATTTAAGGGATAATACAAGTTTAGAGGCTTCTAAGGTTGTAAAGGGGATTGAGGAAGCTTCTAGGTGACATAAAATTAAGAGATTGAAGAAGAGGGTTTTCTTCTTGGGCAAGCATGGGATTTCTCTTGTGAGCTTGGCTTTTGGGTCTTGGGTTCCATCTCCTGTAACTTATGAGATTATAGTGGATTGGTGTCGCTTTGTGCCGTGGTTTTTTACCTATAAGGGTTTTTGCACATTAACTTCGGATTGTCTATGTGTGGGTGGCTACATGCATTGTGATTGCATTATGTTACTTGTTTGATTCAATTTACAGTTTGTGTTCGGCTTTGCTTCTTTGCCGGCCCTCCTATCCCAACAACTGGTATCAGATAGATTGTTGGGGTGTAGTAGAAATTCAAATCTGAGACAAGAGCATGGCATCGGGCATGAGGTTCGACATAAAGAAGTATTCGGGGAAAAACAATTTTGAACTTTAGAAGGTGAAGATGAAAGGTCTTCTAGTTCAACAAGGATTGCAAAATGCACTCCTTGGAGAGCGACCAGAAGCTATGAAAGAAGAAGAGTGGAAGAAGATCGATGAAAAGGCCAATGTCTCTCAATCCAATTGTGCCTAGCAGATGAGGTCCTGTATAACGTCATGAAAGAGAAAACTGCGGCTAAAACATGGGCGAAGTTGGAGAATATCTACGCGAAGAAACCTCTAAAAAATCGCATATATTTGAAGCTTTAGTTGTACAATTTAAGGATGACGGAAGGGGCCGATGTTGAGAGCCACATCAACAACTTTAATAGGTGTATTTGCAAATTGATGGATGTAGATGAATCGATGAAGGACGGGGATCAATCGTTTATCCTATTAAATTCTCTTCCAGAATCATATGAGTCGCTCAAGGACTCTTTGTGCGCAGGTAGGGAGACTATTGGCGTAGAAATCGTTATCTCAGCCCTTCAGGCGAAAGCGATGAGAAGGAAAAGCGGCGGCGTGGGTCCCTCTACTGATGAGGCATTGTCTATGAGAGGGAGGAATTCTAAGCGGGGTGGAGGATCTCCTTCATCGAGATCCAAATCAAAGGGCAAGTGGAGGCACAAGGTGAGATGATGGAATTGTGGGGAAGAAGGGCATGTGAAGAGGGATTGTTCGAATCCCGAGAAAAGACAGGATAAGTCTGGAGATTCTTCTAGGGAAGGAACCAATACCGTAGAGGACGGTGGTGACGGTTGTAATGTATTGATTATATCCGGCACAGATCTCTTGGTGGAGAGTGGCTCTTAGATTCAGGTGCATCATGTCATGTATGTCCTGACCGGAGTTCATTCATGTCATACAAGGAGTATGATGGTGGATCGGTGTTTGTGGGTGATGGTTATGCTCGTAATGTCGTAGGGATTGGCTCGGTGCGCATTAGGATATTCGACAGAGTCGAACAGATCCTTAAAAGTGTGAAGCACGTCCCTGAGGTGAAGAGGAATGTGATATCTCTTGGTGCATTCGAGACGAAAGGGTGCATGTGTTAGTACACCTTTTGTTGTCAATTGGCGTGTTGGTTGGTCGCGTCTTGTCGTGTGAGCCCCTGGTCGAAGAATTGAAGATCAAGACTTGAAGATTATGCTTCTTCCATTGCTCAAGCTCATGCTGAAACAAGATCTCAGGTAAGTTGCATATAGATCGACTATAGGAAACCAAAACATCAAAGAATGGCGTAATGACTCACATATCTTATTCCATTCCCTCTCGACCCTTGCACAAGTTGATCATACTTGTGGTCCATGGCTGGTGCGAAACGTATTGAAGATATGTCCATACATTGGACCCTATGCACCAAATCACTTCATGCCTCATCATTGAAGTGATCCGCTATTTCGTTGCGTTGAAAGACTTGGTCCAGCAAACCCGCTGTGACAAGTTCATCTAGACAGCCTCCAGGCTTCTCAACTCAACAGCACCTTGCTGTGAAGAATGCAGCAGGGCAGCCGACCGGTCAAGACCGGTCGGCCAGGAATAACAAAGTGGACAGAGCCTTGCTGTGGAAATTTAGCTGGGGCAGCCGACCGGTCTTGACCGGTCGGCCAGGCATTTCAACGCTAACAGAAACCTTGCTGGAAGGTTTTCAAATAGACAGCCGACCGGTCTTGACCGTTCGGCCTGGATTCATCAAGCTGTCCAGCAAGCACAGCCGACCGGTCTTGACTGGTCGGCCTGTTTTCTCTAATTGTTCCAGCAAGGGGATCCGACCGGTCTTGACCGGTCGGGCAGTCTCAAATGTGGCATATAATTTAAATGACGACCGGTCCGTCCGACCGGTTGAGACCCCTCTCTGATAGGTCAGTCGTGACCGTTTTAGATCCGTTGGGGCCATCATTTGGGGCTCTATATAGCCATGACTTGTGGTCTTTCATGGCATGCATTCAACACCCTTCAAGAGCTAAGAGAGAGAGCTTTTACTCACATCCTCCTACCCTCTTTGCTCTTGTTCCCCTTGAGTTCATCATTCAAACCTAGCCATTAATGGCTTATCAATGAGTATTCAAAGCTCGGTTTGAAGTATGAACTCAAGAACTTCATTCATGGCTGACCTACCTTCTGAATATATTTATGAGGTCGTTTATAGCCATTGAATGTTTGAAGTTTGGTAGTTCCCTCATTACCATTGCATTGAATAGGCAAGAAGAACTAGACCAACTCTCTCCCAACTACCCGGCATCAACATAACCTCATCATTTGCATCGGTAGCTGATCTTGGGAGCACAAAGAGAAGCTGAAGCACGTGGAGTTGAAGCTACTCATCAAAGGCATCGAATCGAGGCTCAATCGTCTAGATATGTCTAGTATTTGAGAGTCCATTTATTAAATCTCTATTCCCTGGATTGGGAAACTCCGACGGGAGTGTACGTGACCATCCTTGGATTAGGATTGGTGAGAGTTTGAGATCCAAACTCGTCAAGTCCCTAGATTGGGCCATCGGCGGATGGTAAACGCGGTCCTAGATCAAAGGATGTCAAGGTTGATGGTTAACCTGATTAAAACCAAGACTATAGTGAAATCCAATGGTCTCATAGGTTGAGATCGTGAACCGGGAGTGGAGTAGGGAAACCGAACCGCTATAAATCGCTGTGCATTGTGAGATTGAATGATTGCTATGTGTTGAATGGTTTAGTCAATCATGAATGCTAACTGTTTGATGAAATGCCTATGATAGTTCTTGCTTACAAATTGCTCATATAAATGCCTTGAATGTTATTGTGATAATCTTAGTTGATAAGATTGACTTGATCAGTTTTAAATTGTAATTGGAATTTAAAAAGTCCTATTCACCCCCCTCTAGGACATTAGGCATATCTCCAAGTATCTCTATAAGCGGTAAAACCGCAACTTCAATTGGTATCAGAGCGGGTTCCTTTGCTCAGGTTTAAAAACCCGGAGTGAGATCCTAAGAGAACTTGAAAATATGTCTAGAGAGGACTCTTCATCAATTACTAAGCCTCCCTTCTTTGATGGGTCAAACTATCTATACTGGAAAGCCCGAATGCGCATCTTCTTGGAATCTATTGATTCGGATGTTAGAGAAATGATTGATATTGGATATAAACCCCCAATGGACACTATATGTAAGGAAGGTGAACCGGATGTCCTCAAGCCAAGAGATAAGGCGATGTGGACCGATTATGATAAAGCTCAACGTGTTCATAATGCCAAAGGCCTGAATGCCATTTTTTGTTCAGTATCTAAAGATGAATTTGGCCGGATTCAAAATTGCACAATAAGTAAGCAGGCATGGGACATTCTTGAAGTTACTTATGAAGGAACAAGCATTGTTAAAAACTCAAAACTTCAACGCCTCTCTACACAATTTGAAAACATTACTATGGAGGAGCACGGAACATTTACTGATTTCTATACCAAATTGAACAAGATCACAAATGAAATGTGGGGCTTGGGGGATCCTGTTCCTGAGCATAGACTATGTAGAAAAATTCTGAGATCCCTACCGGAACGGTTCTCTTCCAAAATTACTACCATAGAAGAATGTAGGGACCTAAATACCATGAAAGTTGAAGAATTACTAGGGTCCCTTCAAACCTATGAGCTAGGTTTCAAAACTCCCTCTAAATCCAAAAGTACAGCCCTGAAATCTTCTCACATGAAACAAGAATCTGAATGTGGAAGTGAGGAAGATCCAGACTTAGAAGAAATGACACTTATGGCCAAGAAATTTCAAAAATTCTTCAAAACTAGGGGAAATACTTCTAGAAGGAAACCCTACCAGAAGGGTAAACCTTTTGACTCCAAGAACATCAAAGGAAAATTTGTTAAGTCAAAAGATCCTCAATGCTTCAAGTGTAGAGGATTTGGTCACATTGCATCCGAGTGCACCAATAATAAAGCCAAGAAAAAGGCAATGGCGGCTACATGGGATGAGACTGAAGAATCTGAATCAGAATTAGTCATATACCAAAGTGAGAAGGAGCAAGGTTCAATCTGAATTTTAATGGCCTCCATTACTGATATTATGCCTCAAATTGAGCCCATTGCAAAGATCACCGGAGACATTGATGATCATGAATCCTCTAACACTGAAAATGATTCCTTAAGTGATGATGAGAATGAGGAGGAAGGCCTTCAGGAGGTATATAACCAACTATACATTGAAAATATAAATACCATCAAAGAGTTGGGCCAAATGAAGGCTGAAAATGACAAACTGATAAAAAATCTTGACGGATTGAAAATAGAGAATCAAAAGATGGGTCAGGTCTAGAAGAGCTGAAAAGGAAGAATGATGAGCTTGAACAAGAAAAGAAAAAGCTCGTAAGTGGTGAATCTCTAGACAAGCATGCTAGACTTGAGAAAGAACTCAAAGAGGCGAACACTGAAATTGATCGTCTTAAGTGTCAAGTCGTTGACTCTAGAAGACGGTTCGCCCAAGGAGAAGAAAACCTTGAAAAACTCCTAGGTGTTGTAAGATCACTAAGGGACAGAAGAGGTTTGGGCTATGACAGTCACACTTCAAAAACTACCTCAGTCCATCCGATTGTAAGAAAAGATCATGGTGCATCAGGGAGTAAAACTAGAGCATCTCCTGTCTGCCATGCTTGTGGAGACATTGGCCACTTAAAATTTGAGTGCATGGTATTCAAAAATCTGGTCAGAAACTTGAAAGGTAAATTTGTACCGACCGGAAAAAATGTGCAAGCTAATTGGAATCCTCCCATGCATTCTTCACCAAAGAAGGGAAACATTCGAAAGAATTATCCTGCTCTTCCTAGGAAGGACAAGAGGATGGATGAACTGTTGGAGCAAGTTAAAATGCTAAACTTGAAAATTGCTCTTCTCTTGCGTGAAAAAGAAAAATCTGATTCTCCCAAGAAAACTAGAGAATCTCACCATAAGAACACCTCTCATAAAAGGACAACAACTAAATGGGTTGTAAAGAACAAGTGTTTGGTCATTCATACTGCCTTAAAAGCTGGGAATACCCCTAGATGGTACTTGGATAGTGGTTGCTCTAGACACATGTCAGGTGATAGATCTCAATTTTGTGCATATGACAAATTTGATGGTGGGTCTGTCACATTTAGCGATGGGAGCATAGCTAAAATTATTGGTAAAGGAACCATCACAGGGCCGGGTTTGCCCGAAATTGAAAATGTGCTGTATGTTGATGGCCTTAAACACAACTTACTGAGTATCTCATAGATTTGTGATGAAGAGCACTCAGTAAGCTTCTCCAAAGATATGTGCAAGATCCTGAACTCCACAGGAAAATTAGTCATGAAAGGTCTACGCACAGGAGACAACTGCTCTGTCATTGAAAATCACAACAATTCAAGCTCCTCCACCATGTGTCACGTGGCCGTTCAGGATGAAACAGAACTATGGCACCATCGACTCGGTCATGTACATTATCGAAATCTGTTTAAACTGAGTCAGAAAAATTTGGTGAGAGGTCTACCCAAGATGGGTAAAAGACCAAATGTTGTGTGCGTCGCATGTCAAAAAGGTAAACAAATCAAGGTTGCACACAAGAGAACCTCTATCCTGGTCACATCAAAACCATTTGAAATGCTACACATGGACCTAGTTGGTCCTACCAGGGTACTTAGCCAAGGTGGAAAATGATAATTCTTTGTAGTCGTTGATGATTACTCTAGATTCACATGGGTCGCCTTCCTAAGAGAAAAATCTGACACTTTTAGTGAATTCCAAAAACTAGTGAAGCGACTTCATAATGAGAAAGGATACATGGTAGCAAGAATTAGGAGTGATCACGGCGGTGAATTTGAAGATCATCGTTTGAAGGCATTATGTGATGAATTAGGTATTCGTCATGAGTTCTCAGCACCCAAAACACCTCAACAAAATGGGGTTGCTGAAAGGAAAAATAGAGTGTTGTTGGATATGGCTACAACTATGCTTAATAATAAAAATATTGCTCAAAATCTGTGGGCCGAAGCTGTTAACACTGCCTGCTATATTATTAATCGAGTTTATTTAAGGGCAAGTCTAAACAAAACAGCTTATGAACCGTGGTGTGGAAAGACACCGAATGTAAAATACTTTAAGGTCTTTGGTAATACATGCTATATTCTGAGAGATCGAGAAAATTTGGAAAAGTTTGACTCCAAAAGTGATGAGGGTTCTTCTTAGGATACTCATTAAATAGTAGAGCTTTTCGTGTCTACAACTTTCGAACCTCATCAGTTCAAGAGTCAATCAATGTGACTGTGGATGATAGCTTGGATAAATCTGTGTCTCCAGGTGATGAAGAAGAAGATGAGGGCATATGCGAGATAGGTAAATCTGATAAACAACCCTCATCTCCAAATGCCCCCACTGCTCCTGGTGATGTACAAATTGTCAAGGATCACCCCCTCAATCAAATCATTGGGGATCCTAGCATTGGTGTCAAAACCAGGAGACAGTTGGAGGTAGTCAACAGTCACCTGTGTTTCACATCAAAAATAGAACAAAAAAATGCTGATGAAGCTCTAAATGATGAATTTTGGATCCTTGCAATGCAGGAAGAGCTTCAACAATTCATTAGAAATGAAGTGTGGTATCTGGTCGATAGGCCGGAAAAGAAAAATGTTATTGGAACCAAATGGATTTTCAAGAATAAATCCGATGAATCTGGGAATGTAATACGAAATAAGGCTCGGTTAGTGGCTCAGGGATATTCACAAATTGAAAGCATTGATTTTGATGAAACATTTGCCCCTGTAGCCAGACTCGAGTCTATTAGAATTCTTATGGCTGTTGCTTGTGCGTTAAAGTTCAAACTATTTCAAATGGATGTAAAGAACGCCTTCTTGAATGGTATTCTTGATGAGGAAGTGTATGTTGAACAACCAAAAGGATTCATTGATCCTAAGTATCCTCACAAAGTGTATCGGTTGAAAAAGGCGCTTTACGGACTCAAGCAAGCACCTCGTGCATGGTATGAACGCTTAACTCATTTTCTTGTAGACCATGATTTTGCTAGGGGAAGCGTTGACAAAACTCTATTTATTAGAGAAGCCGAAAATTCTGTGTTGATTGCCCAGATTTATGTGGATGACATTGTTTTTGGATCCACATGTGAGAAAATGTCCATCTCCTTTACTAAATTAATGACATCTGAATTTGAGATGAGTATGGTAGGAGAACTAAACATGTTTCTAGGGCTTCAAGTAAAACAACTTGCATCAGGTATATTCATTACTCAAGCCAAATATGCTAAAGACCTTGTTAAGAGATTTGGCTTAGACTCTGGTCGTTCCTACACTACACCTATGAGCACCACTGTTAAACTATCAAAAGACCTTGCAGGGAAAAGTGTAGATCAAGATCTTTATAGAAGCATGATTGGTAGTCTTCTTTATCTCTCTGCTAGTAGACCAGATATTGCTTTTAGTGTAGGTGCTTGTGCTCAGTTTCGGGCTGATCCCAAAGAATCTCACCTTACCGCTGTTAAACGGATCATCCAGTTTATTGGATGCACTATCGAATATGGTCTTTGGTACCCTTTTGATTCATCTACAGATATTGCAGGGTATTCAGATGTCGACTGGGCTGGTAATATGGATGATCGTAAATCAACCAGCGGTGGGTGTTTTTATGTTGGAAATTGCCTTGTAGCGTGGCATAGTAAGAAACAAAACTCCATCTCTTTATCCACAGCCGAAGCAGAATACATTGCTGCTCGTAGTTGTTGTGCCCAATTATTATGGATGAAACAAACCTTGACCGATTATGGGATTAACCAAGGCACAATGACTCTATTTTACGACAATACTAGTGCCATAAATATATCGAAAAATCCAGTTCAGCACTCGCGCACTAAGCACATAGATATTAGGCACCATTTTATTCGAGAATTGGTTGAAGATCACATAATTTCTCTTGAACATGTGCCTACCGAGAATCAGCTAGCTGACATCCTAACGAAACCTTTGGACTCGGTTCGCTTTGCGAACCTCCCAAAGTCCATTGGTGTTGGATGTGTCTAGGTTATCTAACAAGTGTATGTTTTGCAGGAAAAATCTGAGGATTAAGCCTCTCTTTCTGATCTTTATAGGTATATCTGAGGATCTTTGCCTCTTTTCATTGCTTTCTACGAAAAATCCAGGATTATAGTCCCAATTCTTGTCCTCTATCGATAAATCTGGACCTTAAGGGTCCCTCATTTTGTGTTAAGTTGTACCTTGGTACACCATGACCATGGATGTTGTAGCCTTGGTAAGGGTACTTGGTTTTAAATGCTAATGGTCTGTCCAAAGGACAGACTCTCTATCCAGCTAATCCAGTGCAGGATTCCTGTCAAAAGTGTGAAAATCTGCCTGCCGACCGGTCAAGACCGGTCGGGCATCTCCAAGACCTGTCTGGACTAAGTCACTTATGTCATCCGACCGGTCTTGACCGGTCGGGCTGTGAATAAACTGCTGCTGGACTTCCATTTCGCGTCCCACGACCGGTCACGACCGGTCGTGCATCACCTATCCAGCAAGCCCGTGCGTCAGCCGTCCGAAAGGGGGGGTCTTTAAAAACAGTTGGAGCTCATTTTAGGTCACCCACTTCCCATTTTCTCACCTCCACTTGCTGCTCCAGCTCCCCCTCTTGCTCTCCAAGGTGATTTCGAGGTGATTCGTTGCAAGATTCGAGGTTCTAACCTCCTCTTCTTTACTCCTCTTCACTCTCACTCATTTGGTAAGGGATTCCTTCTTTTCACTCTCACTCTTCTTTGTTTCATCCCTTTCCTTCATCTCTAGAAGTGATTTAGAGTATCTTCTTGCCTCTTCCATGTCTTCACAAGAGAGTGAGGATGAGCTCCCCTTGAGGCGGAGTGATCGATCCAAGGCAAAACCTAAGCCTCCTCCTCCTCGCCCTTTAAAGACCAAGAAAACAGCTTCAAAAGGGAAAGGGGCTGCCTCATCTTCTGTTCCCCCTGTTCAATCTAAATCCTTGGGGAAAAATGTTTCATCCCATTCCACCCATTGGGATGATTTCAAGGACAAGGAGGTAGTTTGTGAAAAATTAGTCAAATTGGTTGACTTGGCCGACTATAATGTTCGTTCCATTTTGGATGTCATAAATTGGGGCCCCGTACTCCACATGGGGGGCCTGGTCCAGTTTGACGTTGTTCGGAAATTTTATGCATCTTGTGTCCATGTCACTGCCTCTCCCCCCTCTCTTTTAACGTCGAGGTTGGTGATCAGGATTGCCTTTTTACTTTGAAATCCATATCGGAATTTGTTGGCGTTCCTATTGTTCAGGAGCCTACTTTCGATTTTTCCTCCTTGGGTCCCAAACCTAACCTTGTTATTGCTCAATTTCTATGTGGTGATGGGACACCCAAATGGGTAGGAGGTGCACTTCGAGCATCCTCTATGACATGGGATTTTCGCATTTTGCACAACCTTTTCTTCCGCAATGTATACTCGCGGATGAGTAACAAGGCGGATGTCACTGAAACCATGTTTCAGTTGCTCTATCATGTAGGTAAGGGTCATTCGCTCTGCCTTCCAACTCGGATCATGAACATCATTCACCAAGTCATCCTGCGAGATGATGGAAACTCCACCAGTCTACCTTTTGGGCATCTCATATGCACATTAGCTGATCAGATTGGCATTGTCGGTACTGATAAAGTTCACAAGCCTGTCATTATCAACTGTACCCTCATTGCTCGTATGTATCTTACCAAAGAAGTCATCCAGAGTCGTCTTCTGCAGGAGCAGCAACAGGATCCGGCCAAGCCGTCCCAGCCTGAGGCTCCACCTGCCTCCACTGGCCCTTCCCACACTTCACCATCAGCTCCTTCCTCTGATCCATCCCTCGATCCGCGAGCAGCTCCAGGTCGATTCAGTACGCCTCCTAGAGCCTTTTTTCGACGACGATCCCCTTCTGTGGATCCACCTTCATACATTGCTGAGCTTCGCCAGCTTAGGGAGGGTATATTTCAGCGGCTTGACAGGCTCGAACAGACTGGGGACCAGATTTTGCAGGGTCAGGCCACCATACTTGTACAGCAGGAGGCCCTTGTCACTCGCCAAGCACAGTTGGAGAGGCGGATAGAGATATGGGAGCGTGCGGTGCGTGGGGACGTTCCACCCCTTGATCTGGGAGATGGAACAGATTACTAGTCTCATGTCTTGGTCACAGTTACTTTTTGTATGACCAATGACATTGTCTGGATTTCATGCACTATCTTTTATGGGTTGTCTATATATTTTGCACGGATTGATACATATTTACATTTGGGCTGCTTGCCCATTTCGGTATATATATGGATGCTATAGTTATATCTTTTTATATGAGCTTTTGATCTTTTATTAAATATCTGTAGGAGGTTGGATGGTTTGGGCACATTTGCCCTTTTTAGCTAATGCTTTGTGTTCCGTGTTTGTCTAGATATACATCTGGAGGGGTGGTTGGTTGATTGGGCTATAAGCCCTCTATGCTTTCATGATTACTTGTATATCTGGCATGATTTGTTCTTTGAATCTCCTCAGGGCTTAAATTTCTGTATCTCTTCCCTGTCTTATGTGATTGACATATTTTCGGCGCTATCCTTGCAGCTTTATTAGGCATATCTTTTTGCTGGCTAACCCTTGTCAATTACTAACAAAAAGGGGGAGAATCATCCCACCTAAAAAGGTCCGATTATATCTTTTTGCAGGACTTTGTAGGTGCAAGCATTGAGGGGAAGATTTTGAAGAAAATTGAGTCTGTACATGTCCTTTTGTAAAGATTATTTTATATATCTGTATAGACATGTAAATGGGTGTATATTTGTTTCTGGTTAAGGGTCAATCATGATAAGGAATCATGATTTGTCTAGGTTAGATGTTTTGTCACGCAATTGACAAAGGGGGAGATTGTTAGTACACCTTTTGTTGTCAATTGGCGTGTTGGTTGGTCGCGTCTTGTCGTGTGAGCCCCGGTCGAAGAATTGAAGATCAAGACTTGAAGATTATACTTCTTCCATTGCTCAAGCTCATGCTGAAACAAGATCTCAGGTAAGTTGCATATAGATCGACCATAGGAAACCCAAAACATCAAAGAATGGCGTAATGACTCACATATCTTATTCCATTCCCTCTCGACCCTTGCACAAGTTGATCAGACTTGTGGTCCATGGCTGGTGCGAAACGTATTGAAGATATGTCCATACATTGGACCCTATGCACCAAATCACTTCATGCCTCATCATTGAAGTGATCCGCTATTTCGTTGCGTTGAAAGACTTGGTCCAGCAAACCTGCTGTGACAAGTTCATCTAGACAGCCTCCAGGCTTCTCAACTCAACAGCACCTTGCTGTGAAGAATGCAGCAGGGCAGCTGACCGGTCAAGACCGGTCGCCCAGGAATAGCAAAGTGGACAGAGCCTTGCTATGGAAATTCAGCTGGGACAGCCGACCGGTCTTGACCGGTCGGCCAAGCATTTCAAGGCTAATAGAAACCTTGTTGGAAGGTTTTCAAATAGACAGCCAACCAGTCTTGACCGGTCGGCCTGAATTCATCAAGCTGTCCAGCAAGCACAGCCGACCGGTCTTGAATGGTAGGCCTGTTTTCTCTAATTGTTCCAGCAAGGGGATCCGACCGGTCTTGACCGGTCGGCCTTCTTTTTCCATTCACTCCAGCAAGGGGATCCGACCGGTCTTGACCGGTCGGGCAGTCTCAAATGTGGCATATAATTTGAATGACGACTGGTCCATCCGACCGGTTGAGACCCCTCTCTGATAGGTCGGTCGTGACCGTTTTAGATCCGTTGGGGCCATCATTTGGGGCTCTATATAGCCATGACTTGTGGTCTTTCATGGCATGCATTCAACACCCTTCAAGAGCTAAGAGAGAGAGATCTTTTACTCACATCCTCCTACCCTCTTTGCTCTTGTTCCCCTTGAGTTCATCATTCAAACCTAGCCATTAATGGCTTATCAATGAGTATTCAAAGCTCGGTTTGAAGTATGAACTCAAGAACTTCATTCATGGCTGACCTACCTTCTGAATATATTTATGAGGTCGTTTATAGCCATTGAATGTTTGAAGTTTGGTAGTTCCCTCATTACCATTGCATTGAATAGGCAAGAAGAACTAGACCAACTCTCTCCCAACTACCCGGCATCAACACAACCTCATCATTTGCATCGGTAGCTAATCTTGGGAGCACAAAGAGAAGCTGAAGCACGTGGAGCTGAAGCTACTCATCAAAGGCATCGAATCGAGGCTCAATCGTCTAGGTATGTCTAGTATTTGAGAGTCCATTTATTGAATCTCTATTCCCTGGATTGGAAAACTCCGACGGGAGTGTACGTGACCATCCTTGGATTAGGATTGGTGAGAGTTTGAGATCCAAACTCGTCAAGTCCCTGGATTGGGCCATCGGCGGATGGTAAACGCGGTCCTAGATCAAAGGATGTCAAGGTTGATGGTTAACCTGATTTAAAACCAAGACTATAGTGAAATCCGGTGGTCTCATAGGTTGAGATCATGAACCGGGAGTGGAGTAGGGAAACCGAACCACTATAAATCGCTGTGCATTGTGAGATTGAATGATTGCTATGTGTTGAATGGTTTAGTCAATCATGAATGCTAACTGTTTGATGAAATGCCTGTGATAGTCCTTGTTTACAAATTGCTCATATAAATGCCTTGAATGTTATTGTGATAATCTTAGTTGATAAGATTGACTTGATCAGTTTTTAATTGTAGTTGGAATTTAAAAAGTCCTATTCACCCCCTCTAGAACATTAGGCATATCTCCAAGTATCTCTATAAGCGGTAAAACCGCAATTTCAGCATGTTTATCGGGTGTGATCGGTATTGTAAAGTGGTGAAGGGAGCACTTGTGGTGATCAAGCCACAGAGCTGCGATAATCTTTACTAGGTGATCGGGAGCACAATTCATGGTGGAGCTGCGGGATCCACAGTTGCTCGTATGTGGCAAGAGCAAGAGGACCACATGGGAAGAGTAACAAGGCGTGTGAAGATGCAAGGACAAAGTCGATGGGGCATGAGAAGTGACGGGACTATAATGATGACGAAGTAAAGGTGGAGACTGTGCGTGGCAAAGTGGTGCATGGTGATTTGAGTCATGGTGGAGTTTGGTTGAAAACGGACGCCTCAAATCGGGTTTGCACAGGGACCACCGACCAGTCGGTCACAGCAATGTTGGGTAGCAAAACTGCTTGAGAAAAAATAGGCCATCCGGCTGGCCGGTCGGCAGTGTTCTACTGCAACTCTGTTTCTTGTGCGGTTTTGTGCAAAAAGGTTTCTAATTCCGTTTTTTATTCCTATTTAAGGGGTAATACGAGTTTAGAGGGTTATAACGTTGTAAAGGGAATTGAGAGAGCTTCTAAGTGAGATAAAGTGCTTGAAGAAGAGGGTTTTCTTCTTGGGTAAGATTGAAATTTCTCTTGTGGGCTTGGGTTTTGGGTCTCGAGTTCCATCTCTTGTAACTTCTGAGATTATAGTGGATTAGTGTCACTTTGTGCCGTAGTTTTTTACCTGTGGGGGGTTTTTCCACATTAAATTCAGATTGTGTATGTATGGGTGGTTGCATGCATTGTGTTGCTTGTTTGATTCAATTTGTTTTTTGTGTTCGATTTTGCTTCCGCTACTAGCCCTCCTATCCTAACAATACATTGTTCTAGAGCCCACATAGTTTTTCCAGCTTCGACCAGTATAGAGATATCACTAGTGAAGCAGAGTCTCCCTAGTGGTGTGTTGATGTGGCAAAGTTATGTAGGCCCCACAATGATGTATGTATTATATCTGCATCGTCCCATTTTGCAAGATCATTTTAAGACATAAGTTAAAAAATGAGGCAATTCCATGTACACACCATAGTAAACAATGGGGACAATGATGCCAACAGATGAAACTTACTGAGGTTCACAGTGATGTTTATTGGCCATCTAACTTGTTCATAAGGTATGTTTCAATGGTAGGTGTCCAATCCCACTGCTTTCTATGGCCCCAAAACTTCTATGGTCAACTTGAGGTTTGGATCTGCCTCATTTTTTGGAATCATGTCCTAAAACACATACATCATGGTGGGCTCCACAAAACTTTACCACCTCAATGGCACCATGCAATCTGCTTCAGCGCTTCCTTGTGGCGAGTTAAGATACAGCTTGTGTCGCTACCCACTAGGTTCCACACGCAGAATGTTTCGATGATCTAAGCATCCATGTGTTGTAGTTTATGTTATGAAAACCAACGATAGATAATCAGATGCGGGGATTGCATATTGACACTGCCAATAACCACTACATTATTGTGCTCTATGGACCCGCCATGATGTATGTGTTTTATCGACTTTGTCCATCCATTTTGACAACTCATTTTTAGAGCGTGATCCCAAAACAAGGCTGATCCAAATACCAGGAAGACCACACCATAAGGAACAATGTTGATTGAACTCCCACCATTAAAAACTTATTGGGAGACATAAAAAAAGTTCAACTTGTGCTTTTTCTACATTCAAGTTGTGACACCTGATCAAGAGGTTGGATGGGAAATAACCCTTAGAGGGAGTCATAGGAAGCTTTTAATGGTGGGTGTTCAACTACCATCGTCTTCCTTTGAAGCTTTCAATGGTGGGCGTTCAACTACCATCATCTTCCTGTGAAGCTTTTAATGGTGGGTGTTCAACTATCACTGTCTTCCCGTGGTGTGATCCACCTTAGATTTGGATTTGCTTCATTTTTGGGCCCATAAAATAAAATAATGATCCAAACTAGATGGATCGATTGGATAAAACACATGCATCATGGTGAGGCTTATAGAGCACCGTTAAGTAGCGGAGTCCTCCCAGTGTAGTGTTGGTATGCAATCCGGGTTTGAAAATCACCCTAAGTGAATGATTGGGACCATCATTATCTTTAGATGAATTTATAACTAAGAAAGTAAAAAAAATTATTGTCTTTGGCTCAACTCTTAAAATTAAAGGCTAGGATCAGAACTTAATCATGGTTATAGGAAATATATATTCCTTAGTGTAGTAAAGAGTGTTGGGATGGGAAGGCCGGCAGCGGAAGCAAAGCCGAACACAAACGGCAAATTGAATCAAACAAGCAACACAATGCAATCACAATGCATGCAACCACCCACACATAGACAATCTGAATTTAACGTGGAAAAACCCTTCACGGGTAAAAAACCACGGCACAAAGCGACACCAATCCACTATAATCTCGGAAGTTACAAGAGATGGAACCCAAAACCTAAGATCACCAAGCCCACAAGAGAAACCCAAGCTTTCCCAAGAAGAACAACCTCTTCTCAAGCTCTCTCTCATCTAGAACCCCTCTCAATCCCATTTGCAACCTAGGATACCTCTAATCCTGTAATACACTCTTTAAATAGGAGACAAAACCGGATTAGAAACTCTTTGCGCAAAAACCACGCAAGAAACCATGTTGTACAAGGAGACGGCCGACCGATCGGCCGGCCGGATGGCCCAAAAACACTCCAACGATTTGGCTTGATATCTCCATTGTGACTGGCCGATGGCTCTGTGCAATGGTGATATGAGGCGTCTGTTTTCAACAAACTCCACCACGACCCAGATCATCATGCACCACCTTGCCATGCATAATCTCCACCTCTACTTCGTCATCATTATAGTCCCGTCGCTTCTCATGCCCTATCGACTTTATTGTTGCATCTTCACATGCCTTGTTACTCTTTTCATGTGGCCATTTTTCTATTGCCACATACGAGCAACTGTGGATCTCGCTGCTGATCCCGCAGCTCCACCATGAATTGTGCTCCCGATCACCTTGTAAAGATTATCGCACCTTTGTACCTTGATCATCATGAGTGCTCCCTTCACCACTTTATAATACCGATCACAGCTGATAAACCCGCACCCTTTCGCCTCGGGTGCACCAAAAGATATCACATTCCTCTTCATCTCAGGGACATGCTTCACACTTTTAAGGATCTGTTCGACTTCATCGAACATCCTAATGCGCACTGAATCAATCCCAACTACATTACGAGCTATGTCGGATACAGTCAATACATCACAACCATCACCACCGTCCTCTACAGTATTGGTCCCCTCCCTAGAAGAATCTCAAGATTTCTCCTGCCTTTTTTCGGGATTCGAACAATCCCTCTTCATATGCCCTTCTTCCCCACAATTTCAGCATCTCACCTTGTACCTCCACTTGTCCTTTGATTTAGATATCGATGAAGGAGATCCTCCACCCCGCTAAGAATTCCTCCCCATCATCACCAGTGTCTCGTCAGTAGAGGGACCCAAGCCGCCGCTTTTCCTTCTCATCGCCTTCACCTGAAGGGCTGAGATAACGGTTTCTACGCCAATAGTCTCCTTACCTACGCACAAAGAGTCCTTGAGGGACTCATATGATTTTGGAAGAGAATTCAATAGGATAAACGCTTGATCCCCGTCCTTCATCGGTTCATCTACATCCATCAACTTGCAAATACACCTATTGAAATTACTGATGTGGCTCTCAACATCGGCCTCCTCCACCATCCTCAAATTGTACAGCTAAAGCTTCAAATATATGCGATTTTTTAGAGATTTATTCGCGTAGATATTCTCAAACTTCACCCATGTTTCAGCCGCAGTCTTCTCTTTCATGACGTTATATAGAACCTCATTTGCCAAGCACAATTGGATTGAGACATTGACATTTTCATCGATCTTCTTCCATTCTTCTTCTTTCGTAGCTTCCGGTCGCTTTCCAAGGAGCGCATTTTGCAATCCTTGCTGAACTAGAAGGCCTTTCATCTTCACCTTCCAAAGTTCAAAATTATTTTTCTCTGAATACTTCTCTATGTCGAACCTCATACCCAATGACATGCTCTTGTCTCATATTCAAATTTCTGCTATACCCCAACGATCGCTCTAATACCAATTGTTGGGGTTAGGAGCCCCGCAGCGGAAGCAATCAAAGCAAACAAGGAACATACCACAATGGCAATCAACCAAGCAAATCGACACACATAAGAAGCAATTCGATTTTTACATGGAAAAACCCCTCACGGGTAAAAAACCACTGCACAAAGCAACACCAATCCACAATGATATCAAAAGTTACAAGAGATAGAAGAAAACACAACCTGGATCACAGCCCACAAGAGAAATCCCAAGCTAACTGTCACGCCCCAAACCCGGGGATCGGGCTCACTAAATTCCCGATCACCGACCTTGGTGCCAACAGCCTCCGTAGTACCCGCATTCTCGGCTCCCAGCTCTCGTATGCCAGGTTCCGATCCTGGGATCCCACCAGGGGGATTTTCAGGGTAAATTTTTTTTTTTGTAAATGAGCATAATTAAAACCATAAAACATCATCAGATATCCACTATATAGTTTGTTGAGTACAGTGCTGAAAAGGGAAAATACAAAATGTAGCAAAAGTCCAAAATATCAGGTACATGAACCGAGCTCAACGCTGCTGATGTGCCCTAGTACCTGTAGTGTAAACAAACGCGCATAAGTTTCCTACGAAGCTTAGTAGAGTGCGCATGTGCTTGTGGGATGCGTATGACAAGTGTATAGATATCAGAGTAAGCAAAAGTGATAGAGGGCTAAGTTACCAAGCTCATGAATGCTATCAGCCATCCCAAGGCTAAGCGATGCAAGGGCGTACATGGCCGAGTGTTACATGCTAGAGATACAATGCAAACACGTCAATCCTCAACTAATCCACATATCAAAATGGTTCTCATCTGGGACATCACCGGGGTTTAGTACACTGATACTGGCCGCCGCACATCGCGTGCATAACCAAGCGAGTAGAAAAGACATCACTATCCGCCTCGTCAGTGGTATGCCAATGCCCACCCAGCTCACCAATAGCGGACCCATTTCACGAGCTGGTCAGACTCGACCTAGTTTATAGCCCACTACACCCGGGCGGATAAGATCACACCCCTTTCCGACCAACCTCGACACGGTGGGTGATACGGCCTACTGGTATTTGGCACTCGGGCGCTCATGTTATCCACTTGGTCTCGACGTTAGAGCATCCTACTGGTACCTAGGGTTTAGGGACTTTCACCCAAGGACATCCATAGCATCCACGTGTTAGAACATGTTTCCGGTGTCTATTACTGCCAACCACGATGTGACTATGGTGGCCACGACCCCGATGCTGCTAGGGTGTGAAGGCGATCGTGACATAAATAATGTGAAATGCAGAAGTCATACAATCCAAGTCATGCACTAAACTTATGCATACTGCGCAAGCATGTGGGGCGACCCTATCTCGCATGGGTCCCTTAAGTATAACAAGCCAAATAGCATATGCTATGATTAATCGTGATCCACAACAGGCATATAAATGATGCGTATGGGCATATGAATGAGCATGGTATTTATTATACTAAGCATATTATCAGTGTGATATATCAAGCTAAGTATACTAGCATGTTACCAAACATATCATGTGATGTTGGCCTTAAATGGCCCAATATCTGTAGAGAATGGGACTCAGATTGTGGGCCCCTTTGGAAATGTAAAGGTCTTCGTGGCATAGCCCACTTGAGACCACATCGGCCCCATACTTGGGCCTGCACATACAAAATAGGTTGACAAAATAGGTGTACGGCATGGATAAAACATATATATCAAAGAAGGGACCATGGCGGGCCCCGCCCACCGGTTGGATAGCAATATACCTCATCATAGGTCTTAGGAAGTTTCAGTGGTAGGTATTCAATCACCACCATTTCCTAAGTGAGGCCCACTTAAAAATTGGGCCCCATGCATCGATCAAGGCAGTTGGCATGATACACAATACATCCATCAAGGTGGAACCCAAAGATGGGCCCACATCCTCTAGTTGGATGAAAGATAATTATCACAGTGGCCCCAAGAAAGTTTCCAATGGTGGGCATCAATGACCACTGTTCCCTACGGGTGTGGTCCACCTGACGTTTGGATCTGCCTCATTTTTGGGGCCATGTCCTAAAATGGCATGAAAAAAAAAACAAATGGGCAGCGTGGGTAAAGGTACATCATGAGGGTGGGCCACTTGCTGGGCAGCGTGCGCACGCACGCTGTTTGCGGCGTGGGACCCCCCCTGGGGTCACGTTAGTTTAAATCAGGCTAACATTTGTGTTTTCTCTTTCATCCAGTGGATGGAAGATAAACACTATGGTGAGCTTAGGATGGTTTCAACGGTGGACATCATTATCTTCTACTGCTTCCTATGTTGTGGCCCACCTACTACTTGGATTTGGCTCAGATCTGGGCCCATGGCCTAAAATGATCTAGAAAGCGGGATGGGCGGCGTGGATGATACAAGTACATCATGGTGGGTCAGGAAATATTTCAACAGTGGACGTCACTATCCCCCACTGTGTCCTATGATGCGGCCCACCTGGGAAGTAAATCTGGCCCAAAATTGGGCCTGAGGCCTAAAATGATTTGGCAAAAGGGATGGACGACGTGGATGATAGATATACATCATGGTGGGTCCCACGAGTGGGCCACCTGCTGGGCAGCAACCAGTCCAGCGTCCGTGGACGCTTGTTACTCCCAATGTCTCTGACGCTGTATTTTTTTTTTCTTTATTTATTTTTTTTCTAGATTTTCTTCAAGTGGGGCCCACATGAGGACGATCCACTTCGTCTATCGGTTTTACCAGCTCATGGGGGACCCAATGAGTCCTATATTGGGCAGGTGATGTGGTCTACAAACATCAGGGTGGGCCAAGAAAATCTCAGCAGTAGACATCATTCTCCCCACTGTTTCATGTGGTGCGGTCCGCTTAAGATTTGGATCTGTTTCATATTTGGGCCCTGGCCCTATTATGATCCGGGAAAACAGATGGACGGTGTGGATTCAACACAAACATCAAGATGGGTCCCACGAGTGGGGACCCCACTCATGCATCCCAGCGTCCTTGACGCTGGACAGTTCCAGCGTCTGGATTTAAATCCATACATTATGGTGGGTCCCACGAGTGGGGACCCCACTCCTTTAGTTCTGAATCTGGATGCTGGACAGTTCCAGCGTCTCTGACGCTGAGAACGTCCAGCGTCTGGACTTCTACTCTTTTTTTAATTATAATTATTATTATTGTTATTGTTTCCAACTGGTGGGGTCCATACATGGATGATCCAATCCATCCATCTGGTTGTCCATCACAAGGTGGGCCCAAAAATCTTGGACCAAGCCAATCAATGCATTTTTCCTTCATTCAGATCCTTATCTTCTAATCAACAAGTTAAATGGCAAATAAGCATTAAGGTGGTCCACACTGTGGTAAGATGTAGTGCACGTTGTCCCACAATGTGGGCCACTTGTGAGCCCCATGATTTACCCAAATCAATACAAGAAATGATAAAGGAAAGAGAGAGGAAGAACCAAGGAGAACCGGCCATCGGGTGAGGCCCGCCACTATGGGGCCCTCCAAAGGTACCAAAACACACCTCAAGGTGGTCCCTCCTCATGGGCCCACAAAGATGAAAGGAAGTGAAGGAGAAAGAAAGGGATTTCACCACCCTTGCACTTACCTTGAAAGATGAACGGTTGAATCGAATTGGATGGTTGATCGAACGGTTCGGATGATGGTTGGGGCTCTCCAAGCTTAGATCTCCACCTTCTAATTCCTCTAACTCCCCCAACTCCCTAAGCTCCCTCTGAATCTCTCTCTCTCTCTCTCTCTCTCTCTCTCTCTCTTGCAAATGGGAAATGAGAAGGCCCCCCTCCCCTACGCATGGTCTTGTATGGGTAGAGAGGAGGGATTATGAGGTAATGATGGCTAGCATGGGAAGGGGAGTAGGATGGTATGGGAGGGGGCATGGAAGGTATGAACTCTCTTGACTTTGTGGTGAGAGAGAGGGATGGGGTAAGTATGGTTTGCGTTGACTAGGGTGATGAGAGGGGTATGGGTGAGGGTGAGGGGGATTGATTGATTGATTTGACTTTCTAGGAATTTGTGCAAGTGGGGCCCGCGCCACACGTGCGTTGTGCCGCCCGCCTCAGATTGCGCAAATGATCGCAACTTTCATACCGGGTATCGCAATGGGGCGTGCCGCACGGCGTTGGAATCGCAGCGCCTACGCAGTCACTGGAGTATAGGTCTTGGGTTGATGCGGTACTAAAATAGGGTCACGATCAAGGCTCGCTAATCTGGTCCATTCGGGGCGTACCGGCACAGGAAACTAAGCGTATGGAGAGCAAATAAGGGTACGAGCCTTACATTAACAAAGCTAATTCTCATATGAGAAGGACAAACACATCCATTTCCCTCATCCCTGAGAACTCTAAGCTTCCACATAGCTCTTTCTCTTGCCTTAGAACTCTCTCAATCTCTTGGCCCATTGGTGGCAACCCTAATACTGGATTACATCCCTTTAAATAGGAGAAAATCGAAATTAGAAACACCTTGCACAAAAACCGTGCAAGAAATTAAGTCCAAAAAGGAAACTGCCGGCCGGCCTGATGCCCAAAAATAGTTCTGGCAACTTCTGCTGTATTGGCTCCATCATGACCGATCGGTCGGTGGCCTTCATGCATGATGATTTGAGGCGTCAAATCCCAATAAAGAGAACATAGACAATTAAAATCACTGTACTATTTCTACACGTGGGCCCACAGACTTTAGCTCCTGAAACGACAAAGGTAAAACCAAACCCTTTGCTTGGGATGTCCCTCAATAGAAATCGAAACTGTAGCGTCGACGTTGAAAGTTTATGGTACATTTATTTTTTATTTTTATTTCTTTTTTACGGGTTAGTTCACACACCCCATTGTTAGTACACCCACCCACCTCTAATAGCCACATCACAATGTTAGCCACCCCAGTATGGGAATCGATAGCACGGCCTCAGTGTTTAAACGAGGCTATCTTCACTCAGTCTGCTACTTGAGCTATGGACCCGGGTGTATATTGCCAGTATATTTGGAAAGCATAAATGCCTTTAATTTTTCACAGGCAAGGCCCTTTTTTCAGTAATCCAGACCATTGGCATATATGGATAAAATATTCTCAGAAAACTACTCATTAATATAATCTTAACCTTCGATTCTATGGCCTTAATTTAAGACCGAAAAAAAACAAAAAAAAAAAAAAAAAAAAAAAAAAAAAGAGACAGAGAGAGAGATAAAACAAAGGTCTACATTCACCTTAGAAAGGTCCTAGCATGTTAACGGGTGCCGCTTGGGTGGATCCCCGGATCTAACTGTGGGGCCCACTGTGATGTATGTGCCTTACCTTCACACTGTCCATCCATTTTGCCGCTCATTTTAGGCATGATCCCAAAAATTAAGAAGATCCAAAATCTAGATCTTAGGTGGACCACACTAAAAAAAGTCGTGATTGAATCTCCACCATGAAAAACTTCATGGGACTACTGGAATGTTTATTTTCCATCCAACCTGTTGATAAGGTCACAAAGACCTGGAACAAATATCCGATTGATCTAAAACTTTTGTGGCCCATGAGAAGTTTTAAAATTTTGATTACCACTGTTTTCTGTATTATGGTCCACCTTAGATTTGGATCTGTTTAATTTTTAGTATGGTGCCCTAAAATGATCTCTCAAAATGGATGGACAGTGTGGATGTAAGGTACATACATCAAAGTGGGCCCCACAGTTAGGGATCCACCGATCCGGAGATTCACCCAAACCGCGCCCCCAGCGGGAGCGAATTAGCTGTTACCGTCGTAACAGCTTAGTGGGTGTCACCCCTACTGTGGGGCCTATCTTGATGTATTTGTTGTATATCCATACCGTCCGTCCATCTGTTTTCCATCTTATTTTAGGACACAATCCAAATTATAAGAAGATCCAAATCTCAGGTGGACCATAGAAATAGAAAGAATGATGAAAAACCATTAAAAACATTTTGCAGGCCACAAAAGCTTCAGATCAATATTATCTTTCTAATTTCCCTTCATCCAGATCTTCTTAACATTATCAATAGGTTGGATTGCAAGTAAACATTAAAAAAACGTTGCAATGGGCCCTTCGAAATTTTTAATGGTGAAACACTCAATCAACACTGTTTCATGTGGTGTGGTCCATATGAGATAATTTGGATCTGTATAAAGTTTGGTATACCATCCTAAAATTGTCCATAGAAACGAATGGACGGCGTGGATATAAAGAAAATCACTAATGTGAGGCCCATGGTAGGGGCAACACCCACTAAGCTGTTACCCTGGTAACACCTAATTCGCACCCGCATGGGAAAAGCATCTTCGATGCTATCCACGCGAATTTCTTGTCAGTGGGCCCACCTTGATGTGTATGACATCCACTCCGTGTAGTCCACGCCGCAGATAAGAGTTGGGATGTGGACACGTTTTGGACCAGGATGGTATTCAGTTTTTCAATCGTGATGGATAATAGCCTAATGAACGGGTTGGATGACATATAAATATCACGGTGGGGCCTAGTAACGTTTCAATGGCGGCCCACTTGAGTTTTTGGATCAGCCTTATTTCTGGGGAAGCGGATTCCGTCCGGCCCACCATGATGTATGGTTTCATCTCCATTTTTTTCAGATCATTCAAGGGTATGAGCCCAAAAACGGCGATAATGATGCACGCGGTTGAAACCTTCCGGGAGCCCACCGTGATGTTTATTTGCCATCTAACAAGGCCACATGGACCTAGAACAAGGGGAAACGTATATAAAAACTTTGTTCCAAAACTTTTGTGGCCCAGGAAGTTTTCAATGGAAGGCAGTCAGTCACCACTATGTGGTCCACTTGAGCCTTTGATCTGTCTCATTTTGAGCTCGTACACTTGTCGGTACTCAATCGGATCAATGCCTCTAGCATATGTGTGTATTTAAGCGAGCGTGCCAGAGCCGATTGTGCAACTTGATTTTAACTGGTTCAACTTCAACCCCAAGTGCGATCATATATGACCAAAATTTGAAGAGCTCGGTCGCCTACTCTGCCACTCGCTAATAAGTTCAGAATAATGAGGAAATTGACGGAGGGTAGGGTTTGTATTTCGAAATGGGTTGCCCCTTACCTTTCACCAAAAATGACTTTTTCCAGATACGAAACCGATAACGGTGACAGAAGGTCTAGTGGATCGATTGTCAGACAACAATTATGCAGGAAGAGAACTGATTGTATTGATATAGATTGTCCAACGGGTGTGGACCAGCAATTACAACTAAGTTTGTCTAGCGGGTGTGGACCAATGATTACAGATACTGCTAGATTACAGACTATGCTAAGATAAGTTAAGAAAAAGATAAATAGAGTTTGTTTGTTTGAACGGTATGAGACCCCTTGCTCTGTTGGTTTCATGTCCTATTTATAAGCTAAGTAGAATCATCTAAATTCCTTCTTTATTTAGATGTTACAACTACTGAAATTCCTTGAGACCTTTCCTCTTCTTATGATGTTTCGAACTCTCCAACAATTGCTTCAACCACTCGCCTTCTAGATGACATGCTCCAATCAACTACCGCCATCTGTTAACCCAAAAAATCCGCTCCGCTTGCCTCTATAGACTATACACATGTTGCACCGCCTCTGTGCAATGCCACAGGTCCTTACCCCATTTGTCCTTCTGAGCCTTGTCAGATATAGGGTACCACATTGCCCCCCATGTCGCCTTGCCTTTGAGTTGAAAAGGTGAGTGCGACATTGATCTATGCTTTTGTAATAAATGCGAAAACACCTCTGCTCCACGTGTCAGCACCCCACTGCTTTGGATTGGTCGAGACAGAAACCAAATGACGGTTTTGTTACCTATTATCGGCCATATACGTGACACAACACTTTCCTTAAATGAACAACTATGTACGATGAGTCATCATTATCCTGTTATTAATGCTCATATCTCCGATTGATATATATGCTCACTTGAAGATATTTTGAATTCTATTGTCCTTCTTTCCTATGCCGCTTTGCTATTTACATGGTTGCTTCTTCATCCTCTGTCCCTATCTACCAGCAACACCATTTCATTGAGGAACTGGAATGGATGCGCTCCAAGATCATAGAAGAAACTATCTTTCCTGTGCCGATCTATTCGAACTTATCATATCTGGCATTCGTCCCAGCTTTCGATCCTTCGACCGATCTTGGAAGATTTTCGCCTATAATGCCTTTCTTTCCTCTTTGCATGGGTGAGAAACTCATCCTTCAATTTGATACGCTTCCAGATCCAAGCAACTCTATCAAGTCTCCCAAAGCAAGGCCGAGACGACTAGAAGGATGGTCAGAATGGTATGATCGGGTCTCATAACAACATGGCGAGACTTGGAAACACATCACTATCTATGACTGTATTGCGCTTTCACTTTAAGATCAGACAACAGACATGTCGCTTCTTGTGCTACAATCCGAAGATTGCACACCCAAGTGCAGGTAGCGAAGTAGTAAAATACTCGGTAAGACCGAGGTCGATCCACAGGGATTGGGGTTAAGAACACTTAGAGGAATTAGTTTAGGTGAGTGAGATGAAATCTGGTTTATCCACGAGAGTGGAGCAAGTTGTGTGTGGTGAAAGACAAAAATAGAAAATGGGCTAAGGCATCAGGGGTCCACCTTTAATTCATTCACAAGATTTGATTTATTGGTCCAACTATAACTCAACTGGAATTGAATAAAGATTCATTCCAATCGGAAGATGAAACAATTAAACCATTGCATATTTCATAAAAGATGGTGATCTGAACCGATTGATTTGACCATGAAGCACTCGTTAGTTGATCGCAGGGAATTCCAAGCATCCACTGTGCCCGGAGTCGACAATGGATCAAGGAATTGTACAGATCAACAACTTTGCCAACAAGTCAACCGATAAGATCACAATTCATACGATCAAATGTATACTTACAAGATAGGAGGCTTTGATTGACCGATCCAATCGTTAAGATCTCGTCTATCGATCGCAGGGAATCCAAAGCATCCAATGTGCCCGAAGTCTACAATGGATCAAGGGATTTTACAGATCGATGACTTTACCTGCACTAGCTCGATGACCGTAGGGAATCCAAAGCATCCAACGTGCCCGGAGTCGACGATGGATCAAGGGACTTTATCGATCATGAACTAGCTAATTGGTGTGCAAGGGATCCCAAGCATCCAACGTGCCCGAAGTCAACGATGGATCAAGGGGCTTGCACAACAATAGCGTCCGCCGAGGTGGATAACCAAACCAATCAACCAAAGAGAACTCCAACATTTACACCACACAATGTTGAACCAAAAGAACCAAAGCTTGTAAATTTCTTCAAAGGCTTCACCCCTAGCCTTAGCTAGAGGTTTAGCCAACCATGCTACAATGGAAGACTAAAATTCTCTACGAAAGAGAAAATTCTACACTACTCTATACTACAAATGAAAGAAGGAAAGAAAACTAAAGAAGAGAAGAGAGGAGTTGTCGAGAATGGGATGATGAGAATGAGAGGGAGAGGAGCTTCTTTTATAGCCTCATGAGAATCTCCCAAGCCTAGGTGGCACACCAAAAGTTTCTTTAGGTTTGGGAATGGAGTTAGGCTTGGAGTGCCCAAAGCAAACTTTGCTTTTAGGTTTGGGCTTGGAGTTAGGCTTGGAGTGACATGTGACAAGAAAAGTACTCCAATCCTAGGTGTCACTCCAAGCCTAAGGCAAACTTTTCTTTTAGGTTTGGGCTTGGAGTGAGGCTTGGATGATGAGGTGGCATTCCATGCCTTACACATGTGTGGGGAGAGAGAGAGAGAGAGAGAGAGAGAGAGAGAGAGAGAGAGAGAGAGAGAGAGAGAGAGAGAGCTCCTCTCTTGTTGCACGTCAGCTGGAGATGGGGCCCATTTTTGCTGAAGACATGTTCACAAGATGGAGTGGTCCACCTGATGCACATGTGAGAAGTGAGCTCTGGAGCTTCATTAGATGGACGTGTGCTGAAGATGAAGGTGGGCCTGCATGATCATGGATGCTGTGGCGATGAGGTGGGCCACAAACTTTGATGGATAGCCCTGATTGATTTGAGTGTGATCCATCTGATGCGGATGGAGTGAAGGCAGCTGCAGTGGACGGTGATGAAGCTGGCCTTTGCTGGCCGTTGATGTGCTGGAAATTGAAGATGTGGGCCACCTTGCTACTGTTGGAGACGTTGTGGGCTGGGCGGCTGTTGGGAAGACGTTGGAGGATGATCCCTTGCTGGATCATCCATCTAATGGATGGATGTTGATGGTGGACCACTTGATGGACGGTTGCTGTCTTGGCAGCTGCTGCTGTTGAGATCTGGATGAACTGGCTGGTGAAGTGGCTTCAACTGCTGGACGTGATGTGGGTCCCACCTGACGTTGGAGATTGGAGGATGGACGGATGGTACGATCAGCTGGTTGGATGGACGGTGAAGCTGCAGCATTACTGCTGCACGTGTGGGGATGCTGATGAACGGCTGGAATGGAGTTGGTGCAGATGGATGGACGGTTTGATGTTAAAGCAGCTGGACTGGGTTGGAAGCTGGAGATGTGGACGGTCCAGCTGCAGCATTACTGCTGCACGTGTAGATGAAGTTCCATGGCTGCTTGCTCATGGACGGTGCTGGAGATCTCCAGCTTTAGGTGGACTGTGATGATCATGGACACCTTGATGAAGATTGTACGCTGATGGAGATGGACGGCTGATTATGTAAGGAATGGACGATGGTCAGCTGCTGCCTTGAGCGTTGGACGGTGGCCACTTGCTTGGATGGAGAATGAAGCTGGATCGTTGATGGGAGACGGCTGCTGATGGATGCTTGGCTGTTGTGGACGGCTGAGGTTGGCTGCACGTGTGGATGGCAACACACGTGTGGAGTTGGACGTCCAGTAGCTGCTGAAGATGCTCGGAGGTTGGTGAGGCTGTACGACTAGGATGGAACATGGTTTGGATGGGGTCCACTGTTTGGACGCTGGTGGAAGCAGTGGAATGGAGTTTGCTGGAGATGGACGGTCCACTTGATGCTGGCCGTCCATTGCTGCACGTGTGAAGGTGGGGTCCTTCTCTGATGGACGGTTGATGACGTCCACCAGCTAGACTTGGACGGTGGAGATCTACTGGACGATGGATTGCATGCTGATCCATCAGCACGTTTGATGAATGGACGGCTGATTGTTGGGGTCCATTGAGCTGGATGGTGGACATGGAGTTGAATGGGTTCACATCTGGAGGCTGGTGAAGACTGGCAGAGATTTGATGGTGGATCCCGCTGATGATGGTGATGATGCTGAAGGTGAGGTCCATTGTTGATGCTCTTGAAGACGCCCATTGCTACTATTGGTCTGTCCGTTGCTGATGGACGTTGATGGTGTTTGGATGCAGCACCATGGTCGATGGAGATGAGGGGTCTACAGTGCTAGATGATTAGGGCCATTGATGCTTCATGAAACTGTGGCCCGCCTTGCTGAATGCTACAGTTGGTCCAATCTTCGATCTTTACAGCCCGATTTCTTGCACGACCGCTTCACACTTGATCTTGATCACTTTGAGGCTTTAAGACGTCCTAATTGGCTCAGATCTTGTCCAACTTCTCCTGATTACCTAAAGACAGAAAATTCACCTAATGAGGGATAATTAATCGAAAAAACAATGATAACGCCCTTAACAACCAGGGTTAATTATACAATATTAGGTACTTATCATCTTGCTATGGCTCTACCATTTTGGAGTCGATCAATCAATTCTTTTCATTTTGGGTGTGGACCATGAGTCTTACAATTATGGATGTGTATACTTTCACTCACCTTCTTCCCTTTAGCGAGCCTGTTTATACGAGCTTTGCCCAAAATGAAGTGTATACCTTCGATTTCCTGGATAAAACAGAACGATCTTACTCAGCGTTCTTCTCTGCTCAATGCAAATCGACTGAGTTGGTCGATAATCAGGAACATACGACATTCCTCATTATTTGACTCTATCGTCACATATTATATGTCAATTCTTCACAAGTCACCAAGGAGTACACGTGACTAGCCGAAGCATTAGCTCATGGTTGCCAATTAGCTCTCACCCCGTTCTTCCTCGGTCACATATATCGATGCATGTCTGATGCTACCACTAAAAGCTTTTACTTGAGTGGAGGGCTTATTTGGTTTATCTAGATGTGGCTCACCTGAGTATTTTCGTTTCACAACAGTTACCTCCATCCTTCCACCAGATTCGTTCATTTCTTTTGGTCATATGAATCTAGAATATGACCGAGTATCCAATTCTTTTGGATATCTTCTTGACTTCTTCCTATCTCTTAACATTGATCGACCCGACCAAGAATTCACCCCATTTAGCAATAAGGAATTTGGTCCGGCTTGGTTCACTGGAGAATATGAAAAAGTCGATGTGGAGTCAGCTAAATACAAAGATTTAACTTAGAAGAGCTATCTGATCTGCAAAGACCTTCCTAAGGTGATGTTTGGTAAACTACAAAATGAAGTCTACAAAGTAATTCAAGTGTTGAAAAAAAGTGTTAATTTTTAGTATTTATAAGTATTGAAAAGACTGTTTAATAATTTATCTAAAATATTCTTGATATCTAAAATTAAGCACTTTATTAACGAAACTCTGCTTGATAAACACAAATTATAAATGTCTAAAAATTGTCAATTTATCATATTTGCCCCAATTATCTCAATTTCCATCCTATGTAGAGCATGAGACAAAGCATTTAATTGCTATGTCACCAAATTTCACACATGGATGCGCAATTCACATACATCTCTTAACCATAATTCTATTAATGGACCATGTGCAATATTCTTATCAATAAAATAATCATAACCATTTGATTAGTGTCTTTGAATTGGACAACTAATAAAAGAAACACAACAACATCTCATATATGGTAGAGGCTGATATGAAGGTGTAGACACCCCACATTCGGCTACACTGTTGGTAGAGATAGCTGGATGAATAGAGGACCATACCCCCAAACCTCAAGTCCAAACTCAGCCAAACTTACCCTTGTAAGCCCCAATCCATAGCCCAACTCAAGCCTGAACCCAGTCAACCCACCCCTAAACATCAGCCTAAAAACCCCCATAAGAAAAGCCAGTCAAAAAATCCTAAAAAGTCAAACTCACTGAGTCAACTCACTGAGTCAACCCGCTGAGTCAACCCGCTGAGTTAACCCGTTGAGTCAACCCGCTGAGTCAACCCGTCAAGTCAAAACACCGAGTCAACCCGCCGAGTCAAATCATCGAGTCGACCCGCTGAGTCAACTCACTGAGTCGACCCACTGAGCCAAACAGCAGCCCCGAGAAACGACCGTACCGCGCGTTGGAAATCGAGGAATGATCGTACGGGCGGCCCACGGCGGGCCGCCCAAAAATATTTACGGGTTTTGCCACTGCCCGCTACTATAAATACCCCCCTCGCCTTCTCATTTTAACACACAATCCATCCAGTCCAGCGACCCGTCCGTCTGAGTTTTTCTCCACCCTTTAGCCCATCTTTCCACCAAGGAGAGCCCGAGTGAGGAGAGCCTAGCCCTGGTCCAGCCTAGCCTAATCACTGGCCCAAGTCTCCCAAGCCATCCAAGTCTTGATCCGGCCACTTGAAGCCAATCCTTGCGACACCTTCGTCCATCTAGCTACTCTTTTACCAGCATCATCTCATTTGTATCTAGCATAAGCGCAACATTTACTTTTCTTCCAATCCCCTTGCTTCACTGCTAGCACTTTGATTATTCAAATACACAGCATGCATCTCGCATAAAGCACCTGTTAGTTCGAGCGTATGCTCTGGGCTTGCCTGTTATTGGAACCTGCCCATCAGAAACTCTTACTGTTCAGACCTGCATTCATGTACATATCACTACAAGCACTTTGATCATTCAAATACACAGCATGCATCATCTCGCATAAAGCACCTGTCAGTTCGAGCGTATGCTCTAGGCTTGCCTGTTAGTGGAACCTGCCCATCAGAAACTCTTACTGTTCAGACCTGCATTCATGTATCATGTCATCTATGAGAATGTACGAGGATTAAAACAGACTTTCAAGTGTTAGTTCGATTATGTGAAGTAGAGACCGTACTTCGATACGGGCAGTGTGTGAGGTGCTTAACCTCTTCCCACCCTGTAACCGTGATCCCTTACCTCGAATCTCTAGCCGCAGATCAAAAGGAGTCATTCTAGAGGAAGGAATCTTTGGATCCCCTTCTCTAACGTTTCTACGGGGTCTAGCCGACTGTAGATTCGAAGTAACTGGCTAGTGGCAACTCTGGTCTTATATAAACTCATTTAAACACATCCAGCTTAACACGACAACCAAACAAAGCCCTCGAGAACGAGGCAAGCCAGTGGTAGAAACGGCGATTCGCACTCACGCATCTGCATCCTCTCCATCTTTTCCCGAAAGGGAAGGGACGAGAACGTCGTGTGGAAGCGCAGAACGGCGAGGGTCCACAGAATGACGACTCTGCTGGGGAATAGCTAATCCCACTAGTCGTGATTCGACTTGAAAAACAGAATCATTCCTATACTTGAAAGTCATTAGTCCTCATACAATCTCATCTGCATAGCATTCTACCCAAAACCAAAACGAAAAAAAAAAATAGAAAATCCCAAAACCCCCAAAAAAAAGTAGGGCATACTTCCCACCATTACTCCTCCAAACCAAATCACCCTGCCACGTCCAGTACAAAATCGACATGGCTCTCCCATTTCCTATACATGAGGCTTCCTCTCCATTGTTAAACTCGAGTGAATCCATGTCAATTCCTGGCATCCAAGAGCTACAACAAAGCATGAAGGCCATGCAGGAAATGCTTCTCCGATTCACACAAGCCCAGGTTTCAACAGGCAGCAATCAAGCTGGTCCAGTTCAACAACCTCAACAACCATCGAAGGCAATCCCGGCCTCCAGTTCATCCCAACCACAACCGCTAGGGATCACTCAGGACTTTCGATACCCTCCTAACAGGGGCCTTCAATCAGAACAACTCTCAACCTCAGGGTATTTCTTTCAGTATCCTCCTGCAAATGAGAGCCATTTTCAGTCACATCCCACAACCAGAACTCCAAGCCAATTCCAATATCCTCTCCCTAATAGGAGTTCCAACCAATTTCAATATTCTCCTGTGACTGGAATTTCTTTACAGTCTCCCTTCTCAGCTCCAGTTCAACAAAGACCCTATAATGGGAGTAATTATTAGGCCCAACCTCCTTCAAGCAGGAATCATAGGAGCATCAATAACACCAATTATTACAAAAGGGGGCCAGCTCAGTCCTGGCAAGGGGCAAGATCTCCTTCATCTGGTCCCTCTGAAATCGAACAACTCCGAGAACAGGTGCAAGAGATGAAGAGAAAGTTGCAGAAGCAGCAAGGGGTAGATCTTCCATCCACAAAGTTCAAGGACCTTTGTCCATTTTCCGATGCAATGGTACCTAAAGGCTTTCAGGTATCAAAATTTAAAAGATATGATGGGACGGGGTGTCCTGTAGACCACTTACGAGCTTTCTGTGGAGAGCTTAATGCTGTGGCGGGCAATGATGGAGCACTCATCCGCTTGTTTCAAAAATCTCTGAAAGACGATGCCCTAGACTGGTACACATCATTGGACTGTCATCGCATCAGGACTTGGGAGCAGCTCTCCCAGGCTTTCGTCAACAGGTTCGCATACAATCTTAACATGACACCTAAGAGAGCGGACCTCGCAGCTCTCAGGCAAAGAAATGACGAAACATTGTCAGCTTATGTTGGACGGTGGCGAGCCATGGCCGCTAGAATGAAGACTCCCATCGACGACGATGAGCAAATCTCCATGATCGTCCACTCGGCAAATCCAACTATCTCTGGATACCTTGTCTCACATACATATGTGAACTTCACCCAACTCATCCGCGCCGGGGAACAAGTCGAAGCCGGAATAAGGGCTGGGATGATCTCCCCTTGGTGGCCTCATCAGGCTTCTCAAATTCAACCGATAGTGGAAGGTGAGCCTACTAGATACGAAAGCGATAATGATAGTGTTCCCGTCTCCCATCCAATGGAAGAAGATGATCTTGTTACCTCTACCGAAGGTGCACTATTCCTCCCTCAGCATGGACAACCACAGCAGCAACAACAGCTGAGAGGGGACCCACAATGCTCTAATCTAGGTTGGCAAGGGGGACCCCCAACCAATCCAATTTCAAAACCCCTCATCCTGCAAGGGGTATCTCCAGTCGATCCGGTCTCCGCAATGCAAGGGGCACCTCCTGCCTATCCAGCTTTCATCAGCTAAGAAAGCCTCCTCTCCAATTTATCCGTGCCATCGAATCTAGTTCAGAGTTCGAACCTCTCATCCTGCAAGGGGCACCCTTAACTATTTCGATCCCAGAGCCCATCATCATGCAAGGGGCACCTTCAGTCGATTCATTCTTCGCACCCATTTCTAACCATAGGCACAATCAGCCCATCTCAGTCAACCAAGGGGACAATCTCCCTAACACAGCATCAGCAAACCAGGGGCACAACCTGCCCGTCTCAGCAATAGTCAGTCAGGGGCATAGCTTGCCCACTCCAGCTTACCAGTGGCAAAGCCTGCCCGTTTCTCCAGCAAACAACCAGGGGCACAACTTGCCCACCGCACCTGTCTATTCGGCTTCTACTTCAGCCATTATCCTCCAAGAAGAAGACCCTTCCTTGGACAACATGCCACATGCCCTAGCAAAATTGGGGCCCAGCTCCAATTATGTGGCCATTATCGAGGAGGTCGAAGGGGAGATTGATGTCTTAGTTCTGATCGATCCAAAAATATCAACCATCACTCTTCAGGTCTTGGACATCTCAGCTTCATTCCATCTCCTTTCCGATCGGACCTGGTTTCACAGAATCGGTGCCATCTCTTCAAATCTTCACCAAAGGGTCAAGCACATCTTCGGAGATAGGGCGATCACCATCATTACCGATCCCGGACAATTTCCCATGATAGAAGCATCCAACCTCCGAGAGCCTACCATCCCAGCCACGGACGTACAACGCTCTAATGGGGAGGTCTCATACCATCACAATGCAAATTACTTCCCTCGTGCATGTCCCATCGGATCGAACTATGTCTTCCTTCCTGTCGAGCGTCAAACCTTCTACTATCAGCTCGAATATCAAGACTCGACCCGAATCATGGGAGTTCAAGAGAATATGGATAGAGAAAGACTACGATATCGGCCTACTCGGATTAGGCACAGAAGTATCAGAAGAAAACGGGGTCATCAAGAAGAAGGGAACCTCTGCATCGTCACACCAATCCAGTTTATCAATGCAGGGATTATCTATCCTGATGATGGTCTGGATTCCACCTTCGATGATCAAGCGATCAGATTGAGTCTGATAGAGTTGCTCAAAAAAGACTCAAGCAAGGGGCAAGAATTTCCCCCGATCGACTCGATTGCCGTCCTAGTCCCACCTCAGCCAGATGAACCCGAAGAGTTACAATATATCGGGGATGAGCCAGGAGAAATTGCATTCGACACTGACTCGGAGCCCAATTTCAGATCTACCATGACGTTTGGGCACAATAATGAGGGTTGGCCTACTGATCCCTCTGGCCCTGCCTCCTGAGGGGAAGGAGCGCAGGGCACTAACAGGTTTGTAGTCCCCATGACGGCACAATAAAAGTCGACAGTGCTCGGCTCCCTGAGCCGAATCAGGCGACACCTGGTTCACATCGCCGTCTTGCTCGGGTCTTTTACAAAAAAAAAATTTCAAAAAAATAAAAAATCAGAAGATTCAAAAACCCAAAACACCAAATATTTCAAAAAAAAAAATTCAAAATTTCAGATTGTCCAAAAAGTTCAAAAAATCCAGATATTCACAAAATTCTAAAAAACCAGAAAATCTTTGAAAGCAAAAAAAAATTATTAGAAATCATTTTCAATAAAAGTGTCAAGTCTGTCTGTCAAAGCACTTGAGTATGGAGTTGACTCATAAGATTTCGATCTAGAGTTGGACTTCAAACTCAAGGGTCTGGACAAAGCCAAATGATGAGGAAAATGATGAGCTGACTCCCAAACTAAGAGGGTCTCCTCAAAAGTTCAAACCAAAAGCCAATGTCAACTCAAAAAAGGTTTCAAAATTATAAACCTAGGATCTCTTGAGACCCATAAGGAAGTGTGCATTGAGAATCCTTGTCCCCGAAAAATAAGCAAAGAATGATCGAATTTTTGAAGTCATGACTTCCCAATCTTGCGTCCTATGAAGACTTATCCAAACTCGATCAAAAACTCATCAAGCCTATCAAGAAGATGCTGTCAAGACTATGCTTGCATTCCAGGCTGGAGTGTGCGACTTGACGAATGATCAAAGAAACCTCATGGCTCGATGAAGACAGATTGTTGCCAACATGTCAGAAAGCACTTCAAGTGTCAGCAACATGCACATCGGATTCATGTGTGCGCTTCGAAATTCTACAACCTGATAACGCTCCAGCTATTCCTTGTACGAGGTATCTACATCAGCAGAAAGATTGACTCGGCATCATCTAAGCGGTCATACGCATATACTTGTGGTAGTCGATTACAGCACAAAGTGGATGGAGGTAATATTCTGATCTCACACGATAATTCTCATGAAGAATGACATCATCAATTGTTAAGGGTTCCCACATGCTATCAACATTGGCAATGGGACGTCCTTCAAAATCTAAGGATGGAGGAGTTCCTCGAGAAGCTTAAAATCAGAAGACAGACCTACGAGTTCGAGTCAAAATCATGTCACCATGAGTGCTGATGAAGAATGAAGCCAAAGAACGAAAAGTCATATCGGGTTTACAACAAGCACTGCTGCATCTGTCAGACTCAAGGGGCAAGCCCTGAGAATCAGAGAAGTTCTTCTGGGAGTCACCGTTCAACTCACCAACCTGAGAGGTAAGGATCTTCCAGAGCCAATCAACGCCGACAACGTGAAAATCTCTCACAGGTAAGCCAATCCAACCTTATCAAGAGTTACATTAGTAGAGCTGAAGTCAAGAGGTCAAGGCTTAGACCTTTGAGAATCCCTTCCCGTCCACCAATAAGTGTTCCAAATAAAGGGTTCAAAAGCCAAAAAAGGAAGAAGAAGAAAAAAAAAGAATGTTGCAAAAAAAAGGGGGGGTTAAAAAAAGGGGGGGGGGGGGGGGGGGGGGGGGGGGGCACACAACCCAAAAAAAAAAACGAAGAAGAAGAAGAAGAAAGAAAGAAAGAAAGAAAGAGAAATCAACCCAAAAGAAACACATCTATCCATCCATCCACCTCAGAAGGGTCTGTAGCTAAGGCCGACAGTTTTGCCATTGTAACTTAAGATAAGGGCCGAAAGGTTACCATCGGCCGGCAACGACGGATTCCTGACCTCTGGGAGCCGCAGTTATCCAAAAAAGAAAAAAAAAGAGAGATGTGTGCCTAAACAAAGAAGGCGGAGTGAAAACCTGGAAGGGCGCTCTGAGTAAAAACAGTGGGCACATAACGGACTTAGTGAAAGCCCGAAAGGGCGCTGAGGGTAAAAACAGCATAGCTGCCAAGGGGCAGGAAAGATCAAATACTCGGGCCGTGGTGAAAACCCGAAAGGGCGCCACGGGCAAAAATGACGGGCAAGCCGGACGCAGCGAAAACCCAAAAGGGTGTTGCGGGTAATAATGGCCAAGAAAAAAAACAGGTACATGAGAGATCCAAGCGACATGAAGATTCAATGGAAACAAGGATGGCGGCTATGAGTCGAGAATTCTTTCAAGATCTGCCCAAATTCTAAGGGACAGGATACCATCGCACACTATCTTAAGGGGACCAGGACCCTTGGAGAATAATTAAGAAAATCGAGTATGACATCAGGCTGAGTCAAATGTTCTGATTCTTACATCTAAAAACACAAGTCCAAATCATGCATAGACAGATAAGCACTTGACACAAATTTTTACTCCATGATTTGTATATATTTTCCAAAAAAAAAAAAATCATTTTTCCTTATTCGTATATATACAAAAAAAAACTTATAGAGCTTTCAAAATAAACATCCCCCAACCAACTTATGGAGTACCTCGTACAAGCGTCTTTCTCCCGATCATTCCTCCCAAAAGGTAAGTATCTCTCTTCCTGCTTTGATGCTTCAATCCTTTTACTAAAGTGTTTTCTTTCCTCACAGGTACTAGAAGGCAATCTAAGATCAGCCCATCAAAGTCCATCATGACCCATCATCACCATCACCATCATCCATGCGGCCCACGCTCAAAGGATGTATAGCCTCACCTATGTCCCATCTTCTCATCTCATCCATACCATCCGTTTCTCCCATGATGAAGGCCCCATTCAAATCAGAAATTTCAGCATGGCTGCCATTAATGAGGCCATTCAAAGCTCCACCAACCACCATCCCTAGCCCCTCATCAATGCCCCCATTCAATGCTCCATCTCTACCATCCATTAAATGAATCCCTCCATCATTAAAGCCTTCACCAATTGCTGAAGTGTGGGACCCACCAACCTCTCCCACAATGCCCCCAAGCCATCATCAATGGTTGCCCAAGAAAGGACCAAGCAAGAAAAAGATAAAAAGAGAAAGAAAGAGGAGACAAAAGGGAGATTCATGGCTGCAATCGAAACTAAGAGTATAGAAAATGTGGAGACAGCAGACAGGGGAATGTTCTCACTGTCTGAACCAGAGCCAACCCAGGCCGCACAAGAGGCGAGCCTTGGGCGGCTTACTGTGGGCCGCCCGTACGGTCGCACTTCCTCTCTCTCCGCGGGATTGGCTCCATGGTTGTTGGTAGGTGAGGCTGACAGTCCACATCAGCAGATGGCACCCTGAGGGCCGCCCAAGGCTTCAATACACTCCAGATTTCGTTGGAGGTTGACCAGAATCATTTGAAAGATACCCCACCTGTCCAATCAGGAAGTAATGCGGCCAACATGGGCCTGATCGGGTCAAAGAGAAGGAAAATTGATTAAGAGTGGCCCACAAGCGATCTGAGCCATTCAAGGGCTAGATCATCATGATCCAAACCATAGAAAGGCTCGCATGGCTCATCAAGTAGCAACATCAAGGGTTTGATTGTCAAGAAAGGAGGCTAGTGTTCAAAATCTGATCATCAAGTGGGCCCACATGACTAAAAAGAGCAATCTGAGCCGTTCAAGTCATCATCCGCACCATGGAAAGCCTTCTTAGCCTCACGAAACATCAAGGATAAGTGCTTCAAAGCAAAGCTGAAGTCTGGAAAGGGCCCAAAGGGCCAAATCAAGCAATTCGGACCACTTAAATCACAATCAGTCCCGTCAGAAGCCTAATAAAGCAAGGTAAGTATGCCCAACCCCAAAAACTGGGTCCGAAGACCTTAAACTATGTCAGGATCAAGATCCCGAGGGGCTTTTTAAATAAAAACTGGTAGCAGTCTGGATCATTCGGATCAAGATCAGATGACTCCGGACATCTTCCAAAAACAAAAAAAATATGTTTTCCTTGTTTTATATAGTTTTGCGTCCGAAGACCTTAAACTACGTCGGGAACAAAATCCTGAGAGATTTCCAATAAAAACCAGTGTTAATCTTGATCGCTCAAATTGAGATTTAACAGCCTGGATCATTTTTTGAAAAATCACAAAAAGAATGTATTTTCAACATGTACAAAGTTTTGGTCCGAAGACCTTAAACTACGCTGGGATTAATTTCTCGGGGGACCATTTCCTGCTTTCAATCAAAAACCGACATCGGCCCCAACCGCTGGGATCAAGGTTCGATAATTCGGATCATTTTCAAAAATACCAAAGAGATTTCAAGCTTTCCATAAAAACCAGCATCAACCTCGATTACCCGAGTTGAAATCTGGAACTTTTTAAAAAATAATAAAAAAAAAATTTCACCATCAATTTCAACTGCACAAATTTATCTCCAGTGGTCCGAAGACCTAAAACTACACTGGGATTAACTTCTCGGGGGCTTTCTTTCCTAACCTGTTCCAGACATGGCTGACACTTGATCGTACGGGTGTCTGGAATCTTTTAAACAGGTAAGTGCTGAGGCGGGTAGAACTCCGCAATCCTGTTCGGGTTGAACGCACCGTGATAGACAACCTTGATTTGGAAGTTGCTGTTGAATCTGACGGATGTTCCCTGTTCCTAAAACTCATGAAGGGGATTAAGGCTGTTGGGAGGTGGAGCGCACCCTCACGGAATTGTGAGCAACGTAAGGCCCCAAACTGGCTTGACAAAGGGAAATGTGAGGATGTGGCTCATTTTGTGGCCGAAGGAGTCCGTTGGACGATACGTGTTCTATGTGCATTACACATGAGGAACAAACAACTTTGTGGGTGTGTTGACTGAAAACCCTCAAAATCCCATCATCCCAAGATGTAAAACTATGGCACTTAACTGTGTGACACTCGTCTTGCTCGCTGACGTAAAATGGATCGGGTGCCTTACCAGCAGTAGAAGCTGGAAGTGGATGAAAATTCCACACATTTCCTTGCATTTCAGAAAAATAAAAAAATACCAAAACATTGCAAAATCACCTTTTCAAAAATCACAAAAATATTTCCCTTGCTTTCAAATCAAATAGTTGCGAAAATAAAAAAAAAATATTTCCCTTACTTTCAAATCAAATATTTTCAAAAATCACAAAAATATTTCCTTTGTTTTCAATAACTGATCTCTATCCTGACCACTCAGGTAAAGATTCGGACCACATATTTGTAAAAATCACAAAAATTGGCACTATCCCCACCACTACACTTCAAGAGTCTTGAACTCCGCTCACTTCACAATTTGGGATGACGGATCCGATCGCTCGCAAATTGGAATCTTAACCAAAACTGGCGACCAAACACTTAATCGCATTTATGCCCAGAAGAACATCTTGAAGTCGGATAATATCCTTGCACATTCTCATTAGCAAAGGAACAACATCTTGGGACGATGGACCTGATCAACCACGAGTCGGGATCTTGACTAACCCGCTGACCAAATGCCCGTATAAAAAAGGAAAGAACCCAGGGGAGCACAACCCTGCAAGCAATAAGCTCAAAATTCTCGGCATCTCCAGCAAAAGTAAAATCATCAAACTGAAAGAGAATGAGCCAAAGCCATGCATTCATCATGCATCTCCATGCATCAGCATCCATCACATCAATTATCATGTTTACCTGCTTTCAAAATAAAGTTGGTTAGCCAAAGACCCCACAGGCATCCCTAGTGGAGGCATGTGCAGACCAGATTTCCATTTCAAAAAGACAAAAAATATTCCTATTTGCAAATAAAAACCCCACGGAGTATCACTCCCCAGAGTGGGTATCTTTTCAAAAAATTCAAAAAAATATTTTCCAGTAGAGCGTTCTGCCTCCAAAACACTAGGAGATCTCCCATATCTCTGGGTAAGAGCCGACGCAAAGATCAAATAAGATCCGATGTCTCGCGGTTTCCCCGGAGACCATCGGATCCAATGCACTCAAAGTACGGTTGAACTGAACTCCAGTGTCAGTGCGGTCGTATTACATGCCAAGATACGAAAAGATGAAAGCCAAAAGGCTCGGTCAAAGAAACCATTTGAACAGGTGGAAACGATGAATTGTAACCCAAGTATCAAAATCAGCAGATTGGGTGGAAAGAGTTCACCCGTACATACCTAGGCGTGGATGCCTGAAGTACCTTGACTAAGTCCAAGTCGGCGTAGTAGAATCCCGTAAGACTACATGACGCAGGGCATCTAACCACTTTGATAGTCAAGCGAAACAAGTACTCCTAGAGTGATCTGGGAAAACATCAAACATCACAATCAGTCTCAGGGTCAGCAACCTCGTAAGACTAGCGACGCAGAGGCTCTGCTGTACCTTTTCGATGTTAGTACCGATCGGGAATGGAAGGGTTGCGATTGGGTACCCAGGTTGCAGCAAACTGCAGGGACAATCGCAACGTTTTCTCCAAACTTCCGCGGTATGTGCGAGTTATCAATCTCCAAACAATCATCTAACTCAGATACAAAGGACAACAAAGATTCCAGACCACAATCGAGGAAAGAATGAATTGTAAACCAAGCATCAAAACCAGCAGATCGGGTGGAAAGAGTTCACCCGCACATACCTAGGCGTGGATGCCTGAAGTACCTTTGACTGAGTCCAAGTCGGCGTAGTAGAATCCCGTAAGACTATCTGACACTTTGACAGTCAAGCGAAACAAGTACTCCTGGAGTGATCTGGGAAAACATCGAACATACAATCAATCACAGGGTCAGGAACCTCGTAAGACTAGCGACGCAGAGGCTCTGCTGTAACTTTCCGATGTAAGTACCGATCGGGAATGGAAGGGTTGCGATTGGGTACCCAGGTTGCAGCAAACTGTAGGGACAATCGCAACGTTTTCTCCTAAACTCCCGCGATATGTGCGAGTGATCGATTTTCAGACGATCAACTGGCACAGATGCAAAGGCAAGCAAAGATTTCAGACCATGATCTATGAATGACCGGGTCAGAAGTGGGGTGTCCACTCGCTTTGGCATTCGGTTGCACGCAACCTCTGCCAAAGAGGGGCATCTGTAGACACCCTACCTTCGGCTACACTGTTGGTAGAGATAGCTGGATGAATGGAGGACCATACCCCCAAACCTCAAGTCCAAACTAAGCCAAACTCACCCTTGTAAGCCCCAATCCATAGCCCAACTTAAGCCTGAACCCAGTCAACCCACCCCTAAACATCAGCCTAAAAACCCCCCATAAGAAAAGCCAGTAAAAAAATCCTAAAAAGTCAAACTCACTGAGTCAACCCACTGAGTCAACCCGCTGAGTTAACTCATTGAGTCAACCCGCTGAGTCAACCCGTCAAGTCAAAACACCGAGTCAACCCGCCGAGTCAAATCACCGAGTCGACCCGCGAGTCAACTCACTGAGTCGACCCACCGAGCCAAACAGCAGCCCCGAGAAAAGACCGTACCGCCACTGGAAATTGAGGAATGACCGTACGGGGGCTGCCCAAAAATATTTACGGGTTCTGCCACTGCCCGCTGCTATAAATACCCCCCTCCCCTTCTCATTTCAACACACAATCCATCCAGTCCAGCGACCCGTCCGTCTGAGTTCTTCTCCACCCTTTAGCCCATCTTTCCACCAAGGAGAGCCCGAGTGAGGAGAGCCTAGCCCTGGTCCAGCCTAGCCTGATCACTGGCCCTAAGTCTCCCAAACCATCCAAGTTTTGATCCGGCCACTCGAAGCCAATCCTTGCGACACCTCCGTCCATCTAGCTATTCTTTTACCAGCATCATCTCATTTGCATCTAGCTTAAGCGCAACATTTACTTTTCTTCCAAACCCCCTGCTTCACTGCAAGCACTTTGATTATTCAAACACACAGCATGCATCTTGCATAAAGCACCTGTCAGTTCGAGCGGATGCTCTGGGCTTGCCTGTTATTGGAACCTGCCCATCAGAAACTCTTACTGTTCAGACCTGCATTCATGTACATATCACTACAAGCACTTTGATCATTCAAACACACAGCATGCATCATCTCGCATAAAGCACCTGTCAGTTCGAGCGTATGCTCTGGGCTTGCCTGTTAGTGGAACCTGCCCATCAGAAACTCTTACTGTTCAGACCTGCATTCATGCATCATGTCATCTATTGTTGAGCTCTTACTTGTGCATATTCTAACCCAATTCATCACTCATTATGCACGGTTTACATGTTTAAAGGACTATTCTAAGGCGTGATTTGTGATTGTAGGAACAAGATGGAGATGTCACCAATTGAAGGCTAAATGTAGCCTCTTACGAGCATTGAAGATCATTGGATCAAGCATGAAGAAGGACCAAAGAAAGCCAAGGCAAGGAAAGAAGAGAAAAGAAGAAAGAAAGAAAGAAATAAAGAGGAAAGAGAGCCAGACCGGTCGGCTGACCGGTCGGCCAAGCAAGCCCGATCGGTCAAGACCGGTCGGCCACATCAAGGAATGCACTGCACAGATCAGGGAACAAGCCCAACCAGTCGTGACCGGTCGGGCATAGCTGCTGGACTAAAGAACTTTCAAGCCAGACTGGTCGTGACCGGTCGGCCCGCGTAAGCAGCTTATTTCTAATTCAGGATTCCGGATTTTTCTACGCTTTTGCGTAAGTTTACGCAATTTCTGGAACTTTCTTGCGTATTGGACTCCTCCAAGCTATAAAAGGGTGTCTTCCCTTTATACCAAGGGGGGCTACAACGTGGGGATTGCTCAGGAGACGGATTCAACTTCGGATTTCTAGTTTTCTTCCTGTTTTAAGTAGTTTTTCATGTTTTTAGAGGCTTCTAGTTCAAGGATGTTAGAGATGAACTAAAACCTCTTAGCTAGGGTTAAGAGGTGAAGCTTTTGATTCGTTTTTGATGGATTTATGCAACCTAGGTTTCCTTTTATGTTTTAATTGATGAATTTTAGTTCTATATGAGTTTGAATCAAGTACTATGTTGGTTTTTACTTTGATTTCTTGATGACTTCGGGCTCATGTGATTCTTAGTGATCCTAACTTAGTATCTTAGCTTTTGAGTATTGTTTATGCTTGTGTAATGCATTGATCTACCATCGACTCCGGGCATGGTAGACGCTTTGATTGCCTTATATGCAATGGCCTGATTTTCATGTGGGAACTCATTCAACTAAAGTTCTTATCTTTTGTATATAATCTGGAATAGTTGCTTAGTGATTGATTTTGATTTAATTCGAGTTCAAATCATGAGTTGTAATTAGGTCTAGTGACAGGACTTGGTGAAAGCTATGGTTATGAATCTCAACTAGATTGGAAAGAGGCTTGGCCTATACAATTAAGTGTGCCCAAGGCCTGAGCATGGTTGTGGGAATCAAATTAGTTAATAAGTACTTGTTTTAGATAATTGTGATTGAATCGCTCTATATTCCAATCGGATAGAGAAAGGAATTTGATTCTGATTGAGTCATGAGAGACCTAGTTGTGTTGATACATTGAAACTTATCAAAAGTGGATCCTTGGCGCTCTAGTGCCTTTTTAGATTGAATTTACCTTACCCATTCACTGTTTAAACCCAAATTACTATTTTCCAGCTTTAGTGCTTAATAGGATCTTAATTATTAGTTGTTTTGGTTAAATTCTGAGAATACCCATTCATAAATCTCTATGGGAACGATACTCGGTCTTTCTGAATTATTACTACTTCGCAACCCTACACTTGGGGAGTGAACAAGTTTTTGGCGCCGTTGCCGGGGATTTCTATGCGGTATTTTTAGAATTTTCTGAAATAACTTTTAGTTGAGATTGTGTTAAGATAGGTTTAGGATTTGTTTTATTTTCTAGAATAGGTTTTCTTCTAATTACTAACTTAGTTTGTTTTGATTTTTTTTTTTTTTTGCAGGATTCTAACATAGGTCTAATCCAGGGATTTTTAGGAAGTTGAAGAAGAAGAAGGCATCTTAAGTTACAAATCAGGTTTTATTGTTCTAACCTTACTCTTCTTCTTCTCCTACTCATTCCTATCATATTCATCTCTTGTAGAGTGGGTGGAGACTCCTTTTGGATCTCTGAAAGGTAGGCCTTGTGCCACCTGAATTCCGATTAGTCGGCCCTGCCGCCTTGGATCACCTTGTGCTCGGAGATTTCTCTTCTCAACCTATTCCTCTTTCTTCTTTTCCTATACTTTTTCTCAAAAGACTCAAAGAGTGGGTGGGGAGTTCTTTGAACCCCTATTAACCAGGAGAAATCGGTCTCTATCCTTGTTTCTGGCTTAGCCTTTGCAAGACACCTTGTGCTTAAGTCCTAGAGAGGAGTAAAGGAAGGAAGGAAGAATTCTTTTTCTGTTTTGTTCATTCTTTTCGGTTTTGCATGCCAAATTGGGCTCGGGGATTTAATAACCGACTCAATCGTGACGGAGTAATTGTTGAAGGGATTGATAGAGAGCCTCGTGCTAGGAAACGTCAAAATTTTCCTGAAATTATTAGAGAAATGGCTGAAAATCAATCAAATCAAGGGGTTAATCAAAATCCAGCCCCAAACCTGACTGAATTGGATGAGAATGAAGTGGGGGATGTACCTCAACCTAGATCTTTACGTGACTATTTACAACCAGCTAGGACGAGTACCCCCTCTTGCATAATTTTCCCTCACAATGTGGGAAATATTGATTTTAAACCGGCGTTGATCCAACTTCTTCCTAGATTCCATGGACTCGACTCTGAAAGCGCTTATTTACATATTAAGGAATTTGAAGAGGTTATAGCCACAATAAACTATGACAATGTGACCAAGGATACTATAAAACTTAAATTGTTCCCTTTTTCCTTGAAAGAGAAGGCCAAATCATGGCTATATTCCTTAAGGCCGAGGTCTATTGGGACATGGGCTGAGATGACTAGGGAGTTTCTTAAAAATTCTTCTCTACTCATCGAACCAATGCACTACGAAGGGCCATAATGAACTTCTCCCAAAAAGAAGAAGAAACCTTTTTCCAATGTTGGGAAAGGTATAATGAGCTATTAAACGCATGCCCACATCATGGCTATGAACGGTGGAGGTTGATTAGTTTCTTCTATGATGGATTGAACTCAACCATGCGCCAATTTGTGGAGATGATGTGCAATGGGGAGTTCATGAACAAGGAAATGGAGGAAGCTTGGGATTATTTTGACATGTTGGCTGAAAATACACAATCATAGGATACATCTAAGCCAACAAGTTCAAAACAACCCCAAACCAAGGAAAAGGGAGAAATTTATGTTTTAGATGAGCAAGATGATCTAGGTTCTAGAGTGACTAAACTCACACGAAAGGTCGAGGAGATGGAACTAAAGAAAGTGGACACAACCCAACAAAAGGGGGCTGTTGAAACTATTTGTGGTATTTGTGCTTCCAATGTGCATCAAACGCCGGATTGTCCAACAATCTATGCGTTTCGAGAACTTCTATTTGAATAATCGAATGCCTTGAATAGTTATCAACGACCTTTTAGTACTCCAAATTCAAACACGAATAATTCTAGTTGGAGGAATAACCCAAACTTCAATTGGGCGAATGGAAACACGGCTAATCAAAATAATCCTCAAAGGGGGCCCCCAATGCAAATGGCCCCACCTCAAATGCCTATAGAGGATACTTTGAAAGCATTCATGGAAGGACAAGCTCAAATTAATCAATCCAACCATACGATAATGCTTGAGCTTAAAAGTTCGGTGGAGGAAATCAAGGCTCGCTTAAACGCAAGGGAAGGGATGCTTCCAGCCTAACCCGTACCAAATCCAAAACAACAATGCGAAATAAGCGTGCCTAGTTCTTCTAACCAACATATGGAACATGCGAAGGCCATCACCACTCTTAGAAGTGGTAAAATCATTGAAAAATCTGATCCGGTGAAGGTTTCAACGCCTAATGATCCGGTATCTTCCAAAGAGGATGATGGACCTAGCATCACCATGAATGAAAAAGAGCCATTAAAAGAATATAGGCCTGTTGCTCCATTCCCCCAACGCTTGATTCCAGCCAAACCTCAAGATAAATATCAGGAATTTTTGGAGGTTTTCAAGCAAGTCAAAATCAACATCCCACTGTTGGATGCCATTAAGCAAATACCGTCATATGCAAAATTTTTAAAAGACCTTTGCACGGTTAAAAGAAAAATACATGTGCAAAAGAAGGCATTTTTGACAGAGAATGTGAGTGCAATTATCAACCACGGGATGCCCAAGAAATACAAAGATCCCGGTTGTCCGACCATATCATGTATGATTGGAGATCACCGGGTGAAACATGCTTTACTTGATCTAGGGGCAAGTGTGAACTTAATTCCCTTTTTGGTCTATGAACAATTGGGTTTAGGTGAATTAAAACCCACCAAAACCACATTACAACTTGCTGACCGATCGATTCGTATTCCGAGAGGGGTGATTGAGGACGTTCTTGTCCAAGTTGACAAAGTTTACTACCCGGTAGACTTTATTGTCTTGGACACACGACCCATGGTTAATATTGGCCCTCAAATCCCTGTCATACTTGGCCGCCCATTCCTAGTTACATCAAATGCTATCATAAATTGTAGGAGTGGGGGCATACAAATGTCTTTTGGCAATATGACGAATGAGTTGAATGCTTTTAATATTGACAATCAACAAGCTGATGAGGATGAGGGGGTCCACGAAATAAACATGATCAATTCTATTGTGGAAAATGAGTCCCTCTCACCTTTTTACTCTGGTCCCTTAGATGAAGAAGTGACTCACTCCCTTGATGAGAACGATGATATGATACGGGATATGGTCACACTTTTTGAGTTGGTATCGGCATATGACGTTAGCCGAGAGAAGGATGTAGAAACAATACCTTTTTATGCTGAAAAATCAATTCAGATTTCCACACCTTTGTGGATCATGCATACCGAACTCCACCAACCCTGGGATGATCCTTACTTGCAATATCATTGCCCAGGAAAATCTGATTGGAGACATATTTTTCTTGATAAATCTGATGATGTCTCCTCTTATACATGTGGTGAAAACATTAAGGAACCCGCTGAAATTCCTTTTTGGGATTTTAAGTGGCTTATCTCGATCACCCACACACATGTACATTGCAAGGCAGGATATTGGATGACCTTACTGCGAAACCTTTTGATCCATCTAATGATTCTGCTTGACTTTATGCTTTTGGATGAGTTGTTGGGATTAACCTCCTAGTCTGACGGAGGATAATTTGCTAGAATGTTTTCCCATTAGGATTTGCTTTGATAGTTGATTTAGTTGTGAAGTAATCCATCTCCAAAAGCTAATCTTACCATGGAATATATGCTTCAGGTGATATCTCTCTCTCTCACTCTCCTTTGTTTTATGTCATTGCTCTCATGTCATTCATATTGCATATTTTATTACATTGAGGACAATGTGAAGTTTTGGTTGGGGGGTGAGAGATTCCTTTGTTTACATGTTTAACGGATATTCCTTTGATGAATCTGCTAGCTTTTGTGACATTTCGAGCAATGATGTAGAAATTTTTCGATTTTTCTGAATTTCAAAATTCTTTTGGAAAACATTGATTCTATGCATTCGAGATGGCATGGGTAAGAAGATTAGATACGAAGTGAGGGATGTTGCAAGCTTTGAATTTCTCTTAATATAATGGTTTTATATGTGAATTCACCTATTTTTATGATTGATAGAAAATTTGAACACATTTTACACCTAGTTCACATTACACGATTTTCATGATTTGAAAGGAGTATGTGATTCGTGGATTAATTAGACTCTGATTTGAGGTATTGAGAAACCAAGCCAGGGTATTTTGTCCATCCTTGTCCATGGAAAAATAACGGAAGATATAGATTTCTAAAAATCCTATCTAATTTAAAAAGAAAAAGGAATGAAAGGATGAAATCGGGAAGGAAAGAAAAATGGTGGAAATTCTGATTAGGGCTACCTACTACCAACCGGGGGATGGTCTACCCGTAACCAAAGCCGGAAATGGGACGTAGTGTGAAAGTCGTCGGAAGGACGGTAAGGCAAATTCCTGTCATGGGCTTGTTGTCGCCCTATATACCTTGAGATCGGTAGTTTAGTTGATTTATGATGAAGATAATCCCAGAAACTCATGAGATGAACTTTCACTATGCACACTAGGTCGAATTTGTTCAAGTTCTTCTATTTATCAATCAATCAGCGGGAATTTCATATAAACACTGATTATATTCTGAGAGTTTAAGACTTCAACCTTTATCACCTAATTTCTCTGATTCTTACGCTTATGTGTCTTAGAATGTATAGAAGAATAGTTTCCAGAGGAGAGTTGGGTTTCGGAAAATGAAACTGATTTCACGCATGTTTTGCTCGGGACTAGTAAAATGCTGGTTGGGGGGGTTTGTTGAGCTCTTACTTGTGCATATTCTAACCCCAATTCATCACTCATTATGCACGGTTTACATGTTTAAAGGACTATTCTAAGGCGTGATTTGTGATTGTAGGAACAAGATGGAGATGTCACCAATTGAAGGCTAAATGTAGCCTCTTACGAGCATTGAAGATCATTGGATCAAGCATGAAGAAGGACCAAAGAAAGCCAAGGCAAGGAGAGAAGAGAAAAGAAGAAAGAAAGAAAGAAATAAAGAGGAAAGAGAGCCAGATTGGTCGGCTGACCGGTCGGCCAAGCAAGCCCGACCGGTCAAGACTGGTCGGCCACATCAAGGAATGCACTGCACAGATCAGGGAACAAGCCCGACCGGTCGGGCATAGCTGCTGGACTAAAGAACTTTCAAGCCAGACCGGTCGTGACCGGTCGGCCAGGCCAGTCCGACCGGTCCAGACCGGTCGGCCAGCGTAAGCAGCTTATTTCTAATTCAGGATTCCGGATTTTTCTGCGCTTTTGCGTAAGTTTACACAATTTCTGGAACTTTCTTACGTATTGGACTCCTCCAAGCTATAAAAGGGTGTCTTCCCTTTATACCAAGGGGGGCTACAACGTGGGGATTGCTCAGGAGACGGATTCGACTTCGGATTTCTAGTTTTCTTCCTGTTTTAAGTAGTTTTTCATGTTTTTAAAGGCTTCTAGTTCAAGGATGTTAGAGATGAACTAAAACCTCTTAGCTAGGGCTAAGAGGTGAAGCTTTTGATTCGTTTTTGATGGATTGATGCAACCTAGGTTTCCTTTTATGTTTTAATTGATGAATTTTAGTTCTATATGAGTTTGAATCAAGTACTATGTTGGTTTTTACTTTGATCTCTTGATGACTCCGGGCTCATGTGATTCTTAATGATCCTAACTTAGTATCTTAGCTTTTGAGTATTATTTATGCTTGTGTAATGCATTGATCTACCATCGACTCCGGGCATGGTAGACGCTTTGATTGCCTTATATGCAATGGCTTGATTTTCATGTGGGAACTCATTCAACTAAAGTTCTTATCTTTTGTATATAATCTGGAATAGTTGCTTAGTGATTGATTTTGATTTAATTCGAGTTCAAATCATGAGTTGTAATCAGGTCTAGTGACAGGACTTGGTGAAAGCTATGGTTATGAATCTCAACTAGATTGGAAAGAGGCTTGGCCTATACAATTGAGTGTGCCCAAGGCCTGAGCATGGTTGTGGGAATCAAATCAGTTAATAAGTACTTGTTTTAGATAATTGTGATTGAACTGCTCTATATTCCAATCGGATAGAGAAAGGAATTTGATTCTGATTGAGTCATGAGAGACCTAGTTGTGTTGATACATTGAAACTTATCAAAAGTGGATCCTTGGCGCTCTAGTGCCTTTTTAGATTGAATTTACCTTACCCATTCACTGTTTAAACCCAAATTACTATTTTCCAGCTTTAGTGCTTAATAGGATCTTAATTATTAGTTGTTTTAGTTAAATTCTGAGAATACCCATTCATAAATCTCTGTGGGAACGATACTCGGTCTTTTCAAATTATTACTACTTCGCAACCCTACACTTGGGGAGTGAACATCTATGAGAATGTACGATGATTAAAACAGACTTTCAAGTGTTAGTTCAATTCTGTGAAGTAGAGACCGTACTTCGATACGGGCAGTGTGTGGAGTGCTTCACCTCTTCTCATCCTGTAACCGTGATCCCTTACCTCAAATCTCTGGCCGCAGATCAAAAGGAGTCATTTTAGAGGAAGGAATCTTCAGATCCCCTTCTCTAATGTTTCTACGGGGTCTAGCCGACTGTAGATTCGAAGTAACTGGCTAGTAGCAACTCTAGTCTTATATAAACTCATTTAAACACATCCAGCTTAACACGACAACCAAACAAAGCCCTCGAGAACGAGGCAAGCTAGTGGCACAAACGGCGATTCACACTCACGCATCTGCATCCTCTCCTTCTTTTCCCGAAAGGAAAGGGACGAGAACGTCGTGTGGGAGCGCGGAAATGGCGAGGGTCCACAGAAGGTTAGGATCATCTAACCTTCCTTTGGTGTGGTCCACTTAAGCTTTCGGTACGCATCATTTTTTTTTCTCATGTTCTAAGATGATTCGACAAAATGGATGGACAGTGTGGATATAACAGATACATGATGATGTGAGCCAAAGAACTTTGCCACGTCAATATAGCTTTTATGGTGCACAATTAGCCCATCAAAGTTGGCACAAAAGTTGGAAAGAGGGTAAACTTGTCATTTAAAAAAATTCTAATTCAAAATAACTTATCACATTCAATGTTAAGTATTAAGCCAAATGAGAGAGGCTTAAAAAAATTCCAAATTTTTCAGTGAAATTTCAAATTAAGCACCTAATATTTCAGATTTACCAAACACACTGAATCGTGAAATATCACTGAAAATAGCCTATTTCAGTGATAAGTGGTGAAATTAAGTTTTACCAAACAGGCCCTAAGTTGACAGCTCTGATCATCTGAATGTATGTGGGGATTTTTACCACATTAGCCCCCTGGTGTAGCGATGTTTACTAAAAGTCCAATTTCTTGTGAAGCTTAACTTTTTTGGCTTTTTCACGAGAAATTGCAAACTTTTGGTTGAAAATGCCCCTTTGAGGACCTCGAAAATGCTCCCAATCACCTGCTACTGCATACGACCATGAAGAGGTGGAAGCCCTCTTAGGCGTGGACGGGTGGTCCACTCGTGGGACCCACCATGTTATATATGTTTCATCCATGCTGTCCATCATTTTTCTTGATCATTTTAGGCTTTGGGTCCCATTTTGGGCCAAATTTAAATCTTAGGTGGGCCATACCACAACAAACAGTTGGGACAGGGAGTCCACCATTGAAACTTTTCCAGGCTCACCTTGATGTTTATTTGTCATCCAATCCTGTTGATATGGTCACATAGACATGTATAAAGGGACCTCATAAATATCAGCTTGATTCAAAAGCCCTATGGGAATCCACCTTAATGTGCATGTGATATCCATTCCTGTCAGCAGCAGAGAGGTGGACACCATTCCTGGGCGTGAATAGGGTAGGACCCACCTTGATGTGTTTGTGATATCCACGCTGGCCATCTAATTTTTTATATTATTTTAGGCCATGTGCCCAAAAATGAGACCTATCTAAATCTCAGGTGGACCGCACCATAGTAAACAGCTGGGGTTGAACATGCACCGTGGAAACTTTCCTTGCTGCTCATTATGAATATATGATATAATATAATATAATATAATATAATTATATGCATTAATTATGATATAATATTATATACTATATGATATAATATAATATAATATTATATATAAAGAGAGGAAGTCCTCTCTAGACGTTGAGGGATCATCTGGTCCCTTTTTTTTGTACAACGGGCTGTGGATCCCTTGTGGGTCCCACTATGATATGTGTACTATAAACACCATACATCCAGTTTCTCGTCTCATTTTACGGCATGGCCCCACCCAGGTGTGGACAAGAACAGCCCATCAAAGTGGAGGCAAATCCAAACCCCAAGTGATCTCCACCACAAGAACCAGTGGGACAATAAACATCACCGTTGATGTCCACACAGGCCTGGACATGGGCTAGACCCACCACGATGTATTCATTTTATCCATGTTGCCCATCTATTTTTTCATATCATTTTAGGCCATGGGCCCCCCAAATATGAGACGAATCAAGTCCCAAGTGGACCAAATAGAAGGGAACAGCTGGATCAGGGCCAACCGCGGGGCTGCCCTGTGAGGCCCACCATGATATTTGTGTTATATTCACACTAGGCCCAACTATAATGTTTCTTTGCCATCAAAGTTCAAGTGGGCCTCACCTCAGAAAACAATGTTGATTGAATGTCTAACGTTGAAAACTATGGATTCCCCCGGCACTGTGGATTCCCCTAGCGCTGTGGAATCCCCAGGAGCATTGTGGGTTCCCCCTGGCACTGTGGAATCCCCTTGAGCGTTGTGGATTTCTCCTGAGCATTGTCACTTCTCGTTGGCATTGTGGAATCCCCCTGAGCATTGTCAGTTCCCGTTGGCACTGTGGAATCCCCCTGAGCATTGTGGATCCCCCCTGGCACTGTGGATTCCCACCAAGAACTGTAAATTCCCCCTGAGCACTATAGATTCCCCTTGGCATTGTGGTTTCCCCCTAGCACTGTGGATTCCCTCTAAGCACCGTGAAATCCCCCTAAGCACTGTGGGTTCCCCCTAAGCCTAAGGAAGGCTTCAACAGTAGGCATCATTGCCCTCACCATTTTCTAATAGTGGGGCCCACAAGGCCTTTAAATCAAGTTGATATTTGTGTTGTCCCTTTATACAGGTCTATGTGACCATATCAACAGGATTGGATGAGAAATAAACATTAAGGTGGGCCTGGAAAAGTTTCACCAGTGGACATGCTCGTCCCAGCTGTTTGCTATGGTATGGCCCACTTGATATCCAGATCTGGCCCAAAATGGGGCCCAAAGCCTAAAATGACCTAAAAAAAAAGGATGAACGGCATGGATAAAACATATATAACATGGTGGGTCCCACAAGTGGACCACTCGTCCAAGCCTAAGAGGGCTTCCGCCTCTTCATGGTCATACGTCGGAGTAAGTGGTCAGAGGGCTTCTGGCCTACTAAAGTGACGTCACAAAATTCTGTGGGCCCATTGTGATGTATATGTTGTATCTGCCCTGTCCATCCATTTAGAGAGATCATTTTAGGGCATGATCTAAAGAATGAGATAGATCCAATTCCCAATTCTCAAGTGGGCCCCACCAAAGAAAATAATGTTAGTGCACTTATCTGTAATATACTAATGCACCTTATTTGTCAATCACGTGAGTCCATGTGTTGTAATGTCGGTTGAGCCTTGGTAAGCTAAAGACCAAAGATTCAAGTGGACAAGAAGCTTCAAGGAAAAAGAACAGGTAAATGAGATGCCTTAGTGACCCTAACCCTTTAGACCAAAACACCCAAAACCTCTTAGATGACTTGGACTAACTAAGAATACCCTTAGTCATCATTATTAGCCTTCGATCATATAGAGAAACACGATAAAATAGGTTAATTAAAGACGTGGAAGCTGCTGTAAACAAATCAGTCCAAACAACAGTTTTCGATTGAGATCAATCGGACAGTGGCTTCGATGGGACTTTGATCAATCGGACAGATGTTCCGATCAATCGAAATTTGTTCCAGAAAGTTTAAAAAATTCATTGGACATATTTTCGATCAATCGGATGGGGTGCTTCTGATCAATCGGACAATGATTCCGATTAATCAGAATTTCTTCTAGAGACTTTGAAAAACTCATTGGATAGATTTTCGATCAATCGAATATGACCTCCGATCAATCGGACCTTGTTCTGATCAATTGGAGATGCACGAATCTACCCATGTTTTTATCGTTAGAAGAAAATTTATAAAGGCAAAGGGATTCGTTTTTTGGCTTAAGAGGGAGATTTTGAGGAGATAGAAGTCACCATTGTTAAAGACCATTAGAAGCTTTATTATTAACCCATTGCAAGTAATTCTTCTTGTGATTCATCACAAGCTTGGGGTATTCAATGATAAAATGAGAATGAGCTTGTTCCCTCTTGATTCCTAGTAGTTTAGACACCTTGATCATTGGTATATCATTTGTCTAAATACTACCTAGGAATTCAAATAGGTGTATCCTTCTAGGAAACTCATTTCCTATCATTTGTAGAGGATTCACCACCTCCTAACACCTTGGGCATCTCCGTCGGAGCATCATATGCAAGGTGGCTGATCTTGGAGCTACAGCATTGACGACGCAATGGCATCAAAGATCGAGGGAGCACAAAGGGAGCTGATTCAAGAATGGGAGAGCAAAAAGAAGAAACCCAGAGCGGCGCACAACGGGGCTAAAATCCGACAAGTAAGGTTGTCATTTATTAGATTCCACCCACTCTTTTTCCGTGGGGAATTGAGTGTAGAGTTTGTCTTCAAACTTGATAGGTTCAGTTGTAGGACTTAGACATGGTTGTAGGGTCGAATTGAGTCTCCATGTTGGGAGCCTCCAATAGGAGTAAAACTAGGTTCAGTTGTAGAGCCTAAAACCATTGAGATTCGATTGTAGGATCTTGACTTATGAGTGGAGTCTAAATTAAGGTTCGGTTGTAGGACCTTGGTTTGAGTAAGCCTAAACTCCAAGGGGAGCCACCAACACGAGTGTGAACGTGTAGGTTGGGAGGAACCTGTAAATTACTCAGTTGGGTGGATCCGAGTTAAAACACCTTGGTTGAGAGGAACCAAATTTAAACTCCCTAGTGAATGTCAATGTGCTCAAAGAGGTTGAGTACTTGAACCGAGAGTAGAGTAGACCCAAAGTCGAACCAGTATACATCGTTGTGTTTGTGATTGTATTCGAGCACATTTCTTATTATGCATTGTGTTTAATTATTAATTATGAATGCTTAATTAGAATGTATGCTAAACACTTAATAAACACATCCACACATACATGATGTACTTTCCCTTCTTTAGTAGACTTGAGCTTATATGATCCGTTCTCATATAGTCTACTTAAGTTACATAGATTAGGTGCTTGAGCAGTGGATATTAAGCGGGGGTCTCTGGAAGGTAGGAATTACTATTGAGATGATGATAAGGCCGTACATTTGCTATGGACAGCAATAAAAGCCCGAAATTTAGTATGGGTACCCGGATGTGCGTCGGAGCTATATATGGTTGTATTGATTTTGAATATCTGGATGTATGTGTTAGATGATGATACTTGCAGTATGTACTAGATATTATTAGTTTATATTGTACATGGTGATAATCAGAGGTTGCAATGGGTTAGGTCGTATCAGGTCAAGTTTGGGTTAATTTGGGTCAAATAGGGCGTAGCGTAGCGTTCTCCCCTCTAAGAACTAAGGCATAAGCTACATAGCATGTAGCATGCTACTTGTATATTTTTAGTGGACAATTCACGTCAAATTAAGATCGACCCCTAATGATGAATGCAGGCCCTGCGTTATGGACAACTCACATTAATGGACGATGGGCGGCACACAATGGATGGTCCACATTAAAGGTTACGCATATGGGTCCCCCTTTGTTGTGGACCATTATCAAGTGGGGCCCACTTGATGTAGATATTCCAAAATGTGGGACCCACCATTGATGTCAACCATCCATCATGTGGTCCCACGTAATGTGGATAGTCCATCATGTGAGATTCACCTTTCTTGTGGACCACTATCATGTCAGGCCCACTTGATGTGGATATTCCATCATGTGGGACCCACCATTGATGTCAACTGTCCATCATGTCGTTCCACGTGATGTAGATAGTCCATCATGTAGGACCAACCTTGGATGTCGACCACCCATCATGTAGTTCCCACCTTTGCTATCGACCATCCACCATGTGGGGCCCTACCTTCAATATATGGGTCATTCATCATGTGGGCCTACCCTTAATGTTAGTCTTCCATCATGTGGCCCCACTGTCAATGTCCACCATCCATCATGTTGCTTACAAGCATTAAATATTTTATTTTAGGGTAATTGTCGAACATTGACAGTTAACCATTTATTGTTTTACTTCGCAGCATATTATACGAATTTTGCACGAAAGATAGTAATGGACAAGAATTGGATGCAACAATCGAGGGTTAGCGTCGAGTATAAGCATGGTGTTGAGAAGTTCCTCGACTTTGCGTTTTCTCATACATCCAGTATGATGTTTTTGTTATTTCCACACTATCTATTTATTTTGTCATATCATAGCAGGAGATGACCACAAAAACTCCGGCCCAAACACAAAGTCTAAGTGGGCCTCACACCATAGGAGTGGACCTCACCCATGACGGCGTGGATATAACATATGCGGCACAATAGACCCAAAAAATGGATATAATGAGAGACATATTCAACTTAAACCACAATTACCACTATCCAGGCACCACTACTCAAAATCATACTCTATTACATTAATAATATATGTATATATAAATAGTTATTATTTTATATTCTCATCCACAAGTATCATCATCCAACACATACATCCAGATATCCAAAGTTAATACAACCACAGATAGCTCCGATACACATCCGGGTACCGGTACTAAATTTCGGGCTTTTATTGTTGTTCATAGCAAATGTACAGCCTTATCATCATCTCAATAGCGGTTCCCACCTTCCAGAGACCCTCGCTTAATATCCACTGTTCAAATCTACTATGATGTTTTTGTTATTTCTATACCATCTATCTATTTTATCATATCATAGCAGGGGATGACGCAAAAACTTCGGCCCAACCCAAAGTTTAAGTGAGCCTCACCCTTGACGGCATGGATATAACTTATGCAACACAATGGACCCAAAAAATGGATACAATGAGATATATATCCAACCCAAACATGCATACAATGAAACATATCCAACCAGCTAGTTACAACGATTTCCACCTATGTGTTAAGCTACTCAACTATTTAAGCTACTTGGCTAATCAATCTACTTGGTCAATTAAGCTACTTAGCTAGTTAAGTTACTTGGCTAATCAACCTACTTAGCTAATCAATCATTTAAAAAAATTATTTTAGGGCATATGTCCAACATTGAACTATATGCAAATCTCAAGTGTATCCCTAATATTGGACCCAAAAAATGAAGAAGATGCAGATCCCAAGTGGAACACAACACAGGAAACAACGGTGATTAAATATCAGGTTGGGGTTTGCATAGCCCAAGCTCAAGATTCAGTTCGATACTTCTACTCAAGCCCTACCCAATGTTGGGGTCGGTTACGGGTAGGGGTGGTTAACAAACCAAACTATCCAACAAAAGTTTTGGATCAAGCTGATATTTGTGTTTTCCATTCATCCATGTCTTTGTGATCTTATGAACAGTTTAGATGACAAATAAATATTACTTTGGGCCCTAGGAAGGTTTCAACGGTGGAAATCATTATTCCCATTGTTTCTTGTGGTATGGTCCACTTGAGCTTTGGATATGCTTCAATTTTGGAATTAATCCCTAAAATATGTTGGTAAAATGGATGGACAATGTGGATAAAGCACATACATATACATTCACAGTGGGCCCAACTAAGTTTACTTAGTACGATGAGATCATCTTGAGTAATTCAGTACGCAATCTGATTTCTTAAAACACATACATCACAGTAGGCCCCGCTGGAAATAGATGGTGTTAGTGCACTTTTCTGTGGCATACTAGTGCACCTTGTTTGTCAATCACTTAGGTCAGTGGGTCTAGTGTCAGTTGAGCTTAATGAAGACGAAGACCGAAGACTCAAGTGGCCCTGCTGCATCAAGGAAGAAGAAACAGGTAAAAGTGATGCCTTGGTGTGCCTTAACCTTAACCAAAACCTAACCCATAACCTCTTAGATGACTTGGACCAACTAGGTATACCCTTAATCATCATTATTAGTCTTAGAACTCCATGAAAAACATGATAAGTTAGACTAATTAAAGAGGTGGAAGCTGCAGTAATCAAAACAGCTCAAACAACAGTTTCCAATTGATCTCCGATCAATCGGACGTTGCTCCGATAGGACTCCGACCAATCGGACAGAAGTTCCGATCAATCAAAAATTGTTCTAGCAACCTTAAAAATCCACTGGACATATTTTCGATCAATTGGACAGTCTCCGATCCATCGGAAGGGGTCAGTCCGATCAATCGGACCTTGTTCTGATCAATTGGAATATCCTCCAGAGAATTCTCTGGACCGAATTTCGATCAATCGGACATGCCTCCGATCAATCGGACTGGTCTACGATCAATCAGACCTTTTTCCGATCAATCGGAGATGCGCGAATCTACCCGTTTTTTTACCGTTGGAAGAAAATCTATTTAAAGAGGGGGATTCGTTTTTGAATAAGAGAGAGGGGATTTTGAGGAGATAGAAGCCACCATTGCTAGAGATCATTAGAGGCTCTATTCCAAACCCAAAGCAAGTCATTCTCCTTGTGTTTTCATCACAAGCTTGGGCCATTCAATGGCATCTTGAGAATGGACTTGTTCCCTCTTGATTCCTAGGGTTTAAACACCTTGACGATAGTTAAATCCCTTGTCTAAACACTACCTAGGAGTCCAAATAGGTGTATTCCTCTAGAAAACCCATTCCCTACCATTTGTAGAGGTTTCACCATTCCCTAGCACCTTGGGCATGTCCAATGGAGCATCACATGCAAGGTAGCTGATCTTGGAGCTAAAGCCTTGGCAAAGCAGCAGCATCAAAGATCGGGGGAGCACAAGGGGAGCTGATTCAAGCACGGGAGAGCGAGAAGAAGCAACCCAAAGCAGCGTCACAAATGGGCTCAATCCGACAAGTAAGGTTGTCTTGTTAAGAGTCCATCCACTCAATTCCCTGTGGGTGTTGAGTGTAGAGTTTGTTTGACAAACTCGATCTAGGGTCGTTAGCCAATCCTTGGCCTGTTAGTCGGCCTAAATTGAGGGATGTCATTAGTCGGCCTAAACAAAGTCTCCAAGGGGGAGCCACCAACACGGGTGCAAACGTGTAGGTTGGGAGGAACCTGTAAACTCCTCGGTTGGGTGGATCCGAATTAAAACACCTTGGTTGGGAGGAACCAGATTTAAACTCTCCAGTGAATGCCGGTGTGCTCAAAGGGGTTGAGTACTTGAACCGAGAGTGGAGTAGAAAAGTAGTCGAACCACTATACATTCTTGTGTTTGTGATTGTTCTTGAGCACATTTCTCTTTATGCATTGTGTTTAATTGGTTAATTATAAATGCTTAGTTAGGAATGCATGCTAGGCACTTGATAGGCACATCCACACTCACAAGATGTACTTTCACTACTTCATGTTGACTTGAGCATTTCTTGATCCATCCTTTATAGTCTACATGAGTTGTTTAGACTAGGTTGCTGATTGCACTTATCGTTTACTAGTCTTTTGATTGGACCCACTTAGGCTTGGAAGCCGAAATATTGATCGCTTACGTAGTTTAATTTGTTGAATTGTTTAAGTAGGCGAAAAGAGTTTTAAAAAGGTCCTATTCACCCCCTCCTATAGGTTTAGCCATAATTCTGGTTGCTCCTTAAGCTTCCGCGCGTGTATGCATAGGGTGTCGTGTTAGACTACCCAACGCAATTTCAGATGGAGGGAATGAATTTAAAACCCATTCATCACAGTGGGACCCACTAAAAAATGGATAGAAGGCATTGATTTAAAACCATACATTAAGTGGGCCCCACTGAAAAATAGATGGAGGGCATGAATTTAAAACACATGCATCATAGTGGGCTAGACTGGAAAATAGATGTAGGGCATGGATTTAAAACACATACATGACAGTGGGACCCACTGAAAAATAGATGGAGGGCATCAATTTAAAACACATACGTCACAGTGGGCCACACTATAAAATAGATGGAGGGCATGGGTTTAAAACATATACATTACAATGGGACCCACTAGCATACATCACAGTGGGCCCCATTAGAAAACAAATGAAGGGCGTGGATGCACCATACATCCATCGAGGTGGGGCCCACTAAATCAACAGATGGATAGTGTGGATATACAACATATACATCACGGTGGGCCCCACTGGAATAACAGATGGGTTTCGTGGATGCACCACATACATGAAGGTGGGGGCCATTGGATCAACAGGTGGATATTATGTATATACAACACATACATCGTGGTGGGCCCCACTGGAATAACAGATGGGTGGCATGGATCTTGTAACGCCCCAGATTTTCGAGATTTATTTGAAACTTTTTGAAAATTCATTTTTAATTTATTTTTTTATTAATTATCGTACATTTACCGTTGATTTACGAATAGCGGGACATCCGTAAGAGATCCGATAGGGGACCCTTTATAAAAGTTGCTTAGAATGATCCCATAAACATCGTAGAAAGATCAGATTTCAAAAATTACGCACTTTTTAGATAATTACGAAAATGCCATTAGTTAAACTTAAGTTAAGATGCCATTTTTAAGTATTATAGTTTCTGACGATCACTTTCATGCAAAACCCTGGATTTAAGCTTTTGGACACATATTAACCATACACGTCAAATTTCAGCCCTTAAATCATAGTAGAAGTGGTCCGATTGTCAAATCAGCCCCTTAACCCTTGATTTTCATGTCCATCGAGTGAGAAAAGTAGATGGTTAGTCGTAGTCGAATATTTTTCTTCATATGAGTGACTTGGATCGTCTTTATCATGGACCAATAGTGTGATTTGAGTGCCCCACCTTGATAAGCCTCTTTCTTATGCGTGAAGTTATCCCGTTCTAGAAATTAACGAGTTACCAACTCTTCTCAAATTTGAACCTTTCAATTTACCCACTTCTCACCATCAATCGCTTCTCAAATTTGGACCACTTATTATACTCATATGACTACGAGTTTACACAAAATTTGGACCCCGATCTATAATCCTACACCGTTGAACCACAAAGCCAGCACCTTCCTTTTCCGCCAAAAATTGAAATTTCAGATCTAGGCATTTCTCACCATCAATCAACTACTAAACTTTGTACAATTGTTTACCTATCATGACTACATAGTTTTCCAAAATTTGGGCCCTGATCATCAAGCGTAGACCGTTAATTGAGATTAAGACCATTTTAGCACCCGTCAGGCCATTTTCAAGGATCGGCCAATCTAGAATGTGGATCATCAAGAAATTTACGTATTCTGACTCTACTCTTCGAGCTTGATAAGATGAACGGATTGGAATTGATCAAAGATCATCCGAATATTGAGATTTGAGAAACCCACCTCAAGAGGTTGTTACACAAGACCTCGCGTGCACATCCCTCTCCATATTTCTACTACGCACCTCCAAATCCTTCTCTTAACCCTAGCCTCCATGCCTTAGAGAAAGAGAGAGAGAGAGAGAGAGAGAGAGAGAGAGAGAGAGAGAAGAGAAGAGAGTTCTTTCTCATAATTTTTCTAGCGGTTAAGATCTTCTACAATTCTCTTCTTCTAAGTCCATCCTAAGGTGAGGATTTTCCTTCAAGCCTTTCATTAATAATATTATAATTATCATAAGTTTCTTTTGTGGCATGTGAAGTTGTTTTGTTTTGAATTGCTGATTCATATAAAATGAAATTTAATGTAGGATTTGTAATGAATATCATTATATAATTATGTGATTTATTGTTTAGATTTTTTACTAAGAAGCATGTGTATTTGTGTTATTTATCTTTGTGAAATCTGTGCCCTTATTTCCTTAATCTGTGTTTTACAAGTAACATTGGTTTTCATATTGTGATATGAAATATGTGTATAAGATCATCATATGGATATCCCATTATTGTATACTTTTTGTCCCTAAGTTGGTAAAATTATTTGATGTAGAGAGATGGAACCTGTGAGAGGTGTCCATGATGGAAGAATATATCTTGATTTAACTGAGAGAATGAAGTGATTGTTTGTCAATGGATCCTTACATGTACATGATGCTTAATTTGATCCATTTACATTATATGGGTATTTTAACGAATTTGGTCATGATGTACAACATTGGCTTTTTGGGACATGATGAAATCATAAAACGGGACAATGAGTAAACATTAATGGTATACAAATTCTCATGAGCCGGGGTTGATGCTATGGACACTAATCCCGTGCTGTCGGCCTATGCTGGGTTGCTTGCGGCTCCCCATAGTGACCATTGAGTTTTATTTAAATCGGTTGTATGCGAAAACACTTAAATAAAGGTGAAACTAAAGTCATGCATTCACTTGGCTCCATGTGGGTGTACGGAATTGAGAATAGGCTGAGCGTCCTACTTCTCCTGTACACTGTCACGTGTAGATTTGGGCTATGAGCGTCCCGTTTCTCACGTGGTCGGGCAAAACTATGGGCTTGTGCGTCCCAAGAACCTCTGGTGACTAGTGGCTAGCATGAAGTCGTAACAGGGAGTCTCCCACTTCATGTATTGTGATTTTAGCCAGGGTGCCTTAGCCAGAGCATGCATTCCATGCATCGCATTAACAAAGATTTTTAGTTGGTTGTTTTGATTTGATTAAATGATAATATACTGCTTGCGTTTACTCTGTACCGTTATTATTATTCTTGATTGTCTTGGAGGAAATATTCCCCACTATGATAGCGTTTAACGCTATCCCAAATACAATTTAAGTGATGCAGGTGAAGATCCAGGTATTGAACCCGATTTTTAAGGAAAAGAATTCGATGTTCGTACAATCACATGGCGGATGACGATGTTGGAGAAACTTAATCGATGTTTTCATTTATTAAATGTTTCTTTTGAGTAGTTGATACATTTATGGAATTGTAATAAGTCTTCAAGAGAAGACATGGTTTTGTATTTTAATTAATCAGTATGGATATTGGTTGGTTCCCTTATTTAAACATTGATGATGACGTAGTAAGTTTGATAGAATAAGATGATAATTGTTTCCGCCATTGTGCTTGAATGCTATATTTTATTATTTGACAAATTAGTTATTCCATAAATTACTTGGGAATTCGGCCGTCGTGTTATACAGGAGAGTCGAAAATCTCGGGTCGTTACAGTTGGTATCAGAGCACAATCGGGACCTCTGGGTGAGAAGCCCAACCATTTTCATAATAAATATCCCTTAGGGATTAGGTTCCCACGAAATAGAAACAAAAACATTTAGGTTCATCCCCAGTGGATGCATGAGATGTTATGAATCTAGAGACTCAAACATAGGCCCCTTAAAATCATTAGGATAGTCGATGAACGTAAAAATATGAAATTTTAGGATTTTTGGGAAGTGGATTCTCACTTTTCTAGAAGTTTTGGAGCTCTCATCATTTTCTCATATTTAGGTCAGCGTTACACTGAGTCATGGGATTTATCTCCCTCAAATTTTAAGGATAACTATTTTATTTTGAATTGTTTTTGTTAGGACAAATTTCCTGACCCTTTGACAATGTCACCACTAAGAATTATATTTTCAGAATAGATAAATTTTTTAAAAAATTTTATACATATTTTTAACTCATTACCCAACACTTTCATAAAATTTCAGATCAATCCGACGTTTAGATAAATCATGAAAATTCTGTTAGTAGAGAAAATCTTGCGCTGAAAACTGCTGGACTGTTACGTTTTTCAGAATTTTAGAGGTCAGAATCATATCTTACCATAGGAATTTCATTCTGAGAAAAATTAGGGTGATTTCTCACCTAACCTTTAGATTACCCTCCAAATTTCAGGCAAAAATCACGTTCGGTTTGAGAGATAAAATTCTAAGAGCGCTTATAAGTCATGTGTTCCAGATTTGACACTATCCTAGTTCCTTAGCTTTGAAAACCTCTGAACCCCTTGTTTAGCCTTAGTTATCGTAAGATGGTACCCTTAGAAGTATTCCCTAGTGTATGCTCATACATCCCTATGAATTTTAGGCCCAACCCTCTTACTTAAAGTAGATTATCGTAACAATAAAATGCCATTTACCAATCCCTCACATAAATCTTCGACCATGTCTAACAATGAAAGTAAATAGGATCTCGTAAGGTTTTAATGTTTTGTATTGTTGGATTTTAATTTACGTGATCTTTGTTGATGTTTTCTTTATTGGAGAATACATGAAAGTCTCCACAATATTAGACTAAATCGGCCGCACAGGAGGACAGAACTGTACCTAATATATTGTGTAAAGGATTGGATCCTCGTTCAAATCCCGAGGGTCGACACTTGGAATTTCGAATGGATACTAATGAACTCAATGCTCAAATGCGAGTAGAAGATCTAAGTATCGGATCCGAATCTACTTGAACTGTTCACCCGTGATGTCGACACAATACAAATCGCATCCTTGTTCTAACTGGACGACTTTTATGCATTCTCTTGGAATGTCTGTGATTGTTTTTCTTTAAAGGACTAAAATAAGATAGATGTATAGACGACCCTATGACGTAGAAGCTTAGCCACTTAGACCCTATAAAGAGTTAGAATACGGTATCCCTAACCTCACCTTTCTGTCGTACTTTCAGCTATTAAAGAACTGTCGATGATATCTCATTCACTTTGTTATCCGCTTGTTTATCCACTCATTCACGTGACCATTCGATCATGCCAACCTAATCAAACCCAGATCTATCCTCTAAACTCTGGATCAGTCATTTCGTTAGCGATCGGACATCCTTTATAATTATCTAACCTTAATTGTCTTAGATCCTTGACTATAAGAACACCCACCCAAACTTGAGAAATATTAGGGCGCTAGATGATTGAATGATTTGAGAGACCAATCAATATATTCAGAACCATCTAGGAATCAGAGTGCGTAGTGGAAATATGATAGGAAAGAAATTTGGGGGAGCTTGTAAAAATAGATGTCGAGTACGGATTTATTTTTAAGGGGGGTGGATTGTGATCGCGTCTGACCCGGAATAGTTCAGAAAGTTAGACGAGAAGTCATAAACTGAGATTGCCCTCAATCTTTTATCGACGATGCTTAGGAAACTTCGGGGACGAAGTTTGTTTTTAAGGGGGGTGGTTTGTAACGCCCCAGATTTTCGAGATTTATTTGAAACTTTTTGAAAATTCATTTTTAATTTATTTTTTTATTAATTATCGTACATTTACCGTTGATTTACGAATAGCGGGACATCCGTAAGAGATCCGATAGGGGACCCTTTATAAAAGTTGCTTAGAATGATCCCATAAACATCGTAGAAAGATCAGATTTCAAAAATTACGCACTTTTTAGATAATTACGAAAATGCCATTAGTTAAACTTAAGTTAAGATGCCATTTTTAAGTATTATAGTTTCTGACGATCACTTTCATGCAAAACCCTGGATTTAAGCTTTTGGACACATATTAACCATACACGTCAAATTTCAGCCCTTAAATCATAGTAGAAGTGGTCCGATTGTCAAATCAGCCCCTTAACCCTTGATTTTCATGTCCATCGAGTGAGAAAAGTAGATGGTTAGTCGTAGTCGAATATTTTTCTTCATATGAGTGACTTGGATCGTCTTTATCATGGACCAATAGTGTGATTTGAGTGCCCCACCTTGATAAGCCTCTTTCTTATGCGTGAAGTTATCCCGTTCTAGAAATTAACGAGTTACCAACTCTTCTCAAATTTGAACCTTTCAATTTACCCACTTCTCACCATCAATCGCTTCTCAAATTTGGACCACTTATTATACTCATATGACTACGAGTTTACACAAAATTTGGACCCCGATCTATAATCCTACACCGTTGAACCACAAAGCCAGCACCTTCCTTTTCCGCCAAAAATTGAAATTTCAGATCTAGGCATTTCTCACCATCAATCAACTACTAAACTTTGTACAATTGTTTACCTATCATGACTACATAGTTTTCCAAAATTTGGGCCCTGATCATCAAGCGTAGACCGTTAATTGAGATTAAGACCATTTTAGCACCCGTCAGGCCATTTTCAAGGATCGGCCAATCTAGAATGTGGATCATCAAGAAATTTACGTATTCTGACTCTACTCTTCGAGCTTGATAAGATGAACGGATTGGAATTGATCAAAGATCATCCGAATATTGAGATTTGAGAAACCCACCTCAAGAGGTTGTTACACAAGACCTCGCGTGCACATCCCTCTCCATATTTCTACTACGCACCTCCAAATCCTTCTCTTAACCCTAGCCTCCATGCCTTAGAGAAAGAGAGAGAGAGAGAGAGAGAGAGAGAGAGAGAGAGAGAAGAGAAGAGAGTTCTTTCTCATAATTTTTCTAGCGGTTAAGATCTTCTACAATTCTCTTCTTCTAAGTCCATCCTAAGGTGAGGATTTTCCTTCAAGCCTTTCATTAATAATATTATAATTATCATAAGTTTCTTTTGTGGCATGTGAAGTTGTTTTGTTTTGAATTGCTGATTCATATAAAATGAAATTTAATGTAGGATTTGTAATGAATATCATTATATAATTATGTGATTTATTGTTTAGATTTTTACTAAGAAGCATGTGTATTTGTGTTATTTATCTTTGTGAAATCTGTGCCCTTATTTCCTTAATCTGTGTTTTACAAGTAACATTGGTTTTCATATTGTGATATGAAATATGTGTATAAGATCATCATATGGATATCCCATTATTGTATACTTTTTGTCCCTAAGTTGGTAAAATTATTTGATGTAGAGAGATGGAACCTGTGAGAGGTGTCCATGATGGAAGAATATATCTTGATTTAACTGAGAGAATGAAGTGATTGTTTGTCAATGGATCCTTACATGTACATGATGCTTAATTTGATCCATTTACATTATATGGGTATTTTAACGAATTTGGTCATGATGTACAACATTGGCTTTTTGGGACATGATGAAATCATAAAACGGGACAATGAGTAAACATTAATGGTATACAAATTCTCATGAGCCGGGGTTGATGCTATGGACACTAATCCCGTGCTGTCGGCCTATGCTGGGTTGCTTGCGGCTCCCCATAGTGACCATTGAGTTTTATTTAAATCGGTTGTATGCGAAAACACTTAAATAAAGGTGAAACTAAAGTCATGCATTCACTTGGCTCCATGTGGGTGTACGGAATTGAGAATAGGCTGAGCGTCCTACTTCTCCTGTACACTGTCACGTGTAGATTTGGGCTATGAGCGTCCCGTTTCTCACGTGGTCGGGCAAAACTATGGGCTTGTGCGTCCCAAGAACCTCTGGTGACTAGTGGCTAGCATGAAGTCGTAACAGGGAGTCTCCCACTTCATGTATTGTGATTTTAGCCAGGGTGCCTTAGCCAGAGCATGCATTCCATGCATCGCATTAACAAAGATTTTTAGTTGGTTGTTTTGATTTGATTAAATGATAATATACTGCTTGCGTTTACTCTGTACCGTTATTATTATTCTTGATTGTCTTGGAGGAAATATTCCCCACTATGATAGCGTTTAACGCTATCCCAAATACAATTTAAGTGATGCAGGTGAAGATCCAGGTATTGAACCCGATTTTTAAGGAAAAGAATTCGATGTTCGTACAATCACATGGCGGATGACGATGTTGGAGAAACTTAATCGATGTTTTCATTTATTAAATGTTTCTTTTGAGTAGTTGATACATTTATGGAATTGTAATAAGTCTTCAAGAGAAGACATGGTTTTGTATTTTAATTAATCAGTATGGATATTGGTTGGTTCCCTTATTTAAACATTGATGATGACGTAGTAAGTTTGATAGAATAAGATGATAATTGTTTCCGCCATTGTGCTTGAATGCTATATTTTATTATTTGACAAATTAGTTATTCCATAAATTACTTGGGAATTCGGCCGTCGTGTTATACAGGAGAGTCGAAAATCTCGGGTCGTTACAGATCTACAACTAGAAACAGATGGAGAGAGAGAGAGAGAGAGAAACGTACCTGAGGTGCGGTCGGAGTGGCGACTGGAGTCAGAAAAATTGGCCGGCGGCGTCGTCCAGCTACGGTGCCAACCAGAGAGAGAGTGGCGGGCAGCGTGGGCATGGGCGCGGGCATGGGTGGTGGCAACGCAAAGAGAGAGAGAGAGAGAGAGAGAGAGAGAGAGAGAGAGGGCAGGGGCAAGGAGCGAGTGAGAGAGAGAGAGGGCAGGGGCAAGGAGAGAGAGAGAGAGAGAGAGAGAGAGAGAGAGAGAGAGGTGTGTTTTGCGGGGTAGGGTTTTGATTTGGGGATTTAAGGGACCTATAGCGGCGGATTTTAAAATCCCTCGCTATATGTATATTATATATTTAATATATTATTTGTTATATATTATCTATTATATTATATCTTATATATAATATTTATATATATTTATAGTATATGATATATATATTATATATAAATATATATAATATATTTAATATTTAATATACACTATATATATATATATATATATATATATATATATATAATTGTGGACACACTACTTCACTGTTCCTTGTTGAATGGTCCACCTAAGATCTAGATCTTCTTCAGGTTCGGCCAAATGGCCTTAGATGATATTTTATGACGGTATAGATGTAAAATGCATATTAGGGTGCACGTTCGGATGGACGGTATAGATGACAATGTTCAAAAAATTAAAAAGATCTAAATCTCTGGTTAACCACACTAATGTAAAAATTGGTGAATGACTATCAAAGCTTTTTATAACTATAAGCTACAAAAGTTTTGGATCAAGCTGAAAGTGAAATTTGACTTTTCCCTTCATCTTGGTCTGCTTGACCTTATCAACGGGTTGGATGGCAAATACACATTGCAGATTTTCTTTAAGTGAGCCGAAGGATATTTTTAATGGAGAGCGCTTAATCAACATTATTTCGAATGGTGTCATGCACTTGAGATTTGAATTTGATTAATTTTTTGGAACACATCCTAAAATGGGCTAAGAAAACGAATGGACGATGTAGATATAAAACATATTATGAAGATGGGCTATATAGTAGGGTAAACATATAAAAACTAAATATAATCTAAATATATATATAGTCGATTCGGTTCGATTGAAAACGGTTTATAATTTTCACAAACAAACGACCGAAACAACAATCTTGATTTTTAATATAAAAAAAATTGAATTGACACAAAATAGAATAAAAAATCGATTGAAACCGATCAGTTAGGTCCGGTTCAATCGGTTTTATCAGTTTGGTTGGTTTTTTTAACAGTCTTAATGCATATACATCATAATGGGCCCCTTGAGTGGGTCCTATGACCAATTTTCTCAACAGAATTCGATTGAAGTCTTAAATCATGCAATAGTGGATCCGATAATTTAGCTCGTCAATTCTGTTTCACTTAACAAATTTAAATTTTAATTGCTAGATTTCAATATCAGCTAACATCAATATACATGTAGGTAGGGCTGAAAGTTGGGCGGGTTCAACCCGACCGACCCGTGACCGACCCGACATTGGGTTGGGCTTGGGTAAGAAGTATCGAACCCGATCTCGAGCTCGGGCTATGAAAACATCAACCCGATGAAGTTTGGGTCGGGCTTGGGTTGACGTCTCGGGTTGCCCGACCCAACCCGAACCCGATCTATGTACAAGTTACTTATACTTTTATTATACTTCAGTGAAGTAAACTTATAATGTTTACTTGTATTTTAACTTATTTGTTTAGGAAAAGTAAAGTTCTTTACATAAATAAGTACATATATAATTAATAAATCCATAGGTACCAAAAATAAGGCGTGTATTGAAACATATTAGACTAATGTAATAACGAAAATATTAGCATGTATCAACCCGACCAACCCGATCAACCCGACTGAGCCCGCTTGGGTTGGGCTTGGGTTGAGAATTCCCAACCCGAGGTTGGGTTGGGTTGGATTAGGGTTGAGGTATAGGAACCTTGGGTTGGGTTAGGGTTCAGCACCAACCCGACCCAACCCGCCCGATTTTCAGCCCTACATGTAGGGGTGTAAATGACCCGAACCCAGCCGAATACCATAGTGTTCGGTTTGAGTTTGATAACAAAAACTTAAGTGAGCATGGATTAAGTTTTATTCGAACCTGAACCTTAGTGTTTGAGTTTGATTCATTTAAAGTTTGACGAGTTTGGGTTTCATTCATTTAAGTTTGATTAATTATACAAACCAGACTCAAACTCAAGTTTGCGTTTGATTAAAAGTCACATTATGCATATATTCCATATCCACTCTGTTTATGCATTTCACCAAATCATTTCATGGCAGGAGCTAAAAAATGAAGCGGATCCAAATCTTAGGTAGACTATGTCATAGGAAACAATGGTTTTTTAGCTATAAACGAACCCTATCGAGCCTAACCGAACTCATGCCTGTTTGAGTTCAGTTTGATTACTAATTGAACCCAGAAATAGGTTTGAGTTTGATTTATTTACTAATCAAACGAGCTTTAATTGAGCCGGACTCGAACCGTTCATAAATAGTTTGGTTTGTTAACCACCCCTATATGCATGCTTAATCAAATTTCATTGAATTTCAATATCAGCTTAATCTAACCATTAGATTTCAAAATTAGTTTAATCTAACCTAACCATTAGATTTCAATATATAAATACCTCAGTATCAGGCTAATTAATTAATCAAATTGTTGAATTTCACTATCAGGATTATTTGATGGTTGGATTTCAATATATATCAGTTAATCCATCTATTGGATCTTCGTTAGTCTAACCGTTCGAACCGTTACATTACAATGTTAGCTTCGTCCAACTGTTGGATTCTAATATCAGGTTAATGGTTGGATCTACAACAGTTAGAGGTCTAAAATGATTGCGTTGAAAAAAAAGAGTATGGTTTAACACCTTAGTCCAATCTAAAGTTAATATGTTAGATTTCATTATCAGCTTAATCCGATAGCTGATCTTAATACGATGGTTAATCCTACCATTAAAGCCGCTGGTTTCAATATGGGCTTGCTTTAATCCAACCATTAGATATTAATATTATTTTAATCCAATTTTATTAAATTTCAATATCGGCCTAATCCGACCGTTATATTTCAAAATAACTTTAATCTAACCGTTGGATTTCAATATATGCCTTAATATCAAGCTAGCCGACCATTAAATTTGTTTATTACTTTATTTCAACCGTTAGATTTCATATTAGTTTAATGTAATTGTTAAATAATAATACATGTATAATCCAATCATTAAATTTCAATATCTACTTAATCCAACCATCAAATTTTAATATCAGCTTCATCTATACTTTGAAATTAATATGGATTTAACTTTTTGCGATGGATTTTAAAATCTGCCGTTATGTATTGTAGCGGGGGATTTTAAAATCCTCCGTTATAATAATATATAGTGACGGAAACTTCCGTCGTAATATAATAATTCATATGAGCGGGGTTCAAAATTGTGGGCGAAATATTCAAAGTTATAGGAGCAGGAAAAACAATTCGTTGCTATATGATAGTCATAATATAGCGGTGGACTTATCTTGTTTATAGCGACAGATATAAATATTTACCACTATTGTTCGTCCTAAAAGATGGCAGGAAGGATGGCGGGGGCGGGAAACTCATTTATAGCGGCGAATATCAATATCCATGCATGCTTAGACTAGGTTGTTGATTGCTTTAATCATATGCTAGTCTAGTGATTGGACCCACTTAAGCTTGAAAGCCGAAGTGTTCTTGCTTATTTAGTTTAAATTGATAAAACTGTTAAGTAGGCGAAAAGAATTTCAAAAGGTCTTTATCACCACCCCTCTAGGACTTAGCCATAATTCTAGTTGCTCTCTAAGCTTTCACACGCACATACGCATTACCGGTGTGTTAATCCAAAAGGCGTACTTTCAAATAGTGGGGATAGTGACGTGACTGTTGAAACCTTTAGGGCCCACCATGATGTTTATTTGAGATCCAACTGTTCATAAGTTCACACAGACATGGAAGAAGGGAAAACACAAATATCAACTTGATCGAAAACTTCTGTGATCCCGAGAAGTTTTTAATGGTAGGACATCAATCGCCACTGTTTTCTTTGGTGAGGTCCATTTGAGCTTTGGATTTGCTTCATTCTTTGGCTCATCCCCTAGAATGGTTTCTCCAAATGGATGGACGGCGTGGATGTAACATATGCATTATGGTGGGGCCCATGGTGGAGCCCCTTTGTAACGCCTAAGAGGGCTTTTGCCTCTTCGTGGATGTACAGTGGTGTCAGAGGGGCAATCGATCGAAAGTTTGCAATTTCTCGTGGAAAAGGCTAAAAAAGATATGCGTCACGAGAAATTAGACTTTTAGTAGAACTAGCCACACCTCAAGGCTATTGCAGTAAAAATCCCATGTATGTGCATGTAGCCCAAGGGTGCGGCTTCGGTGGATCCCCATATCCATGAAGGTGAGTGGATCCGTGACCTTGGGGCCGACTGTGATGCATGTTCCTTATATCCACGCCCTCCATCCATTTTGAAAACTCATTTTAAGGCATCATACCAAAAATGAAATAGATCCAAATCTCAGGTGGACCATAATACAGAAAATAGTGATAATCGACCATTAAAAACTTCTCATGGGCCACAAAAGGTTTGGATCAATCTGATATTTGCGTGGTCTCTTCATCTTGGTCTTTATGATCTTATCAACAGGTTGGATGGAAAATAAACATTCCGGTAGCCCCTATGAAGTTTTTAATGGTGTAGATCCAATCACGATTTTTTTTAGCGTGGTCCACCTAAGACTTGGATCTTCTTAATTTTTGGGATCATGCCTAAATTAACTGTCAAAATGGATGAACAGTGTGGATGTAAGGTAGATACATCACAGTGGGCCCCACAATTAGGGATACACTGACTTCAGTGGATCCGGCGATTCACCCAACCGTGAAGAGACACTGCTGGATGAGAATATGTCGCAAACGCATTTCCCTTCATTTTTTTTAAAAGATGCAGACGCTGATCGGTACATTTTTTATGACCATAATCCCCTTTCTTGTTTAACATCAATGTTTTTTGTTGCGGTCGAGGAAACGACACTTTTGTAACTCAAGTCTTTTGTCCTTCCTTGTGATACTTGTGTGAATGCTCGTTCTCTCTAACATGGAAAGCAGATTGCATGGTGTGCCGGACCCAATGGGGACTCCGATTTTGTAGTTATCCCTCCTGTACCTAAATGGTCGTAGTCGCCAATCGGTGCTGGAAAAAGGTTATGTGGCCCTACCATGATGTATGTGTTTTATCCACCCTGTTCATTCATTGTTTCAGATCATTTTATGAAATGAGCTGAAAAATGAGATACATCCAAATAATATTGGAAATAGTGGTAACTGAATGCCCACCATTAAAAACTTTTTGAGGGCCACAAAACTTTTGGATCAAGCTGATTTTTGTACGTATTTCCCTTCATCGAGGACTGTGTGGCCTAATCAACAAGTTGGATGGCAAATAAACATTAAGTGGGCCCTAGGAAGTTTTTACTGTGGTGTGGTAATTGAGATTTGGATCTACGTCATTTTTTGGCTTATGCCCTAAAATGAGCTAGAAAAATTAATGGACTGGGAATAAGACCGCCGAGGATTAGTACTCCCCGCATGTCTCGTGATCGGGATAAGCTGGGGCTTTGAGGGCCACTGTGATGTATGAGTTTTATCCACATAGTGCATTTATTTTTCCATGTCATTTTAGGTTATGATTAAAAAAATAGGCTTGTTTGGGCTTTAAGTGTGCCACACCACAGGAAGCAGTGGTGCTAATGACTCCCACCATTGAAACCTTCCTAAGGCCACCATGATGTTTATTTGCCATCCAACGAGTTTATAAGGTACCTGAATGAATGAAGAACACAAACATCAGCTTGATTTAAAAGACTAAAACTTCTGTGGCACTCAAGAAGTTTTCAACGGTAAGCATTTAAATATCCTTATTCGTAGTCCGCTTGAGTCTTAGATTTGCCTCTTTTTTGGCTCATAACCTAAAATGATATGGAAAAATGAATGGAAGGTATGGATAAAACCCATACATCATAGTGGCCATAAGAGCCCTAGCCTGTCCTGAGGTCGAGACACGTGGGAGAAGTACCTCATCCATGTCGGAATAAGATAGGATGCGGTTTAGCTGGTGACACGAACACTAACCAAGTAGCAGATGTCAAAGCTCTATGTGCCTCACCATGATGTATGTGTTTTATCCACACCGTTCATCCATTTTGCAAGATAATTTTTAGGCATGGGCCTAAACATGAGGCAGATCCAAAGCTTAGGTGGACCGCACCACAAGAAACAATAAGGATTGAACACTTATTCTTGAAAACTTCTTAGAGGCCACGAAATTTTGGATCAAGCTAATATTTGTGTTTTCCCTTCATCCAAGTCTGCATGGCCTTATTAACAGGTTGGATAACAAATAAACATCACTATGAGCCTTATGAAGGTTTCAACGGTGGACATAATTCTCCCTGTTGTTTCCTAGGGTGTGGTCCACTTGAGTTTTGGATCTGCCTCATTTTTAGAATTGTGCCATAAAATGAGCTCGAAAAATGGATGGATAGCGTGGATAAAACACATACATCATGGTGGGGCCCACAGAGCTTTAACACCAACTAGTTGGCTAGTGTTCGGGTCACCAGCCAAACGAAGTCCAATAAGACACATACATGTTGGAAAAACGGATGCCTCAAATCGGGTTTGCATAGGGACCACCGATCGGTCGGTCACAGCAATGTTAGGTAGCAAAGCTGTTGGAGGAAAAATAGGCCATACGACCGGCCGATAGGGGGGTCCAGCCGGCCGGACGACCGGTCGGCAGTGTCCTACTGCAACTCTGTTTCTTACGCGGTTTTGCGCAAGAAGGTTTCTAATTCCGTTTTTTATTCATATTTAAGGGATAATACGAGTTTAGAGGGTTTTAAGGTTGTAAAGGGGATTGAGGGAGCTTCTAGGTGAGATAAAGAGCTTAAAGAAGAGGGTTTTCTTCTTGGGTAAGCTTGGGATTTCTCTCATGGGCTTAGCTTTTGGGTCTTAGGTTTCATCTTCTGTAACTTTTGATATTATAGTGGATTGGTGTCACTTTGTGCCGTGGTTCTTTTACCTGTGAGGGGTTTTTCCACGATAAATTCGGATTGTCTATGTGTGGGTGATTGCATGCATTGTGATTGCATTGTGTTGCTTGTTTGATTCAATTTGCTATTTGTGTTCGGCTTTGCTTCCGCTGTCGGCCCTCCTATCCCAACAACTGGTATCAGAGAGATCATTGGGGTGTAGCAGAAATTCGAATCTGAGACAAGAGCATGGCATCGGGCATGAGGTTCGACATAAAGAAGTATTCGGGGAAAAACAATTTTGAACTTTGGAAGATAAAGATGAAAGGTCTTCTAGTTCAGCAAGGATTGCAAGATGCGCTCCTTGGAGAGTGACCAGAAGCTATGAAAGAAGAAGAGTGGAAGAAGATCGATGAAAAGGCCAATGTCTTAATCCAATTGTGCCTGGCAGATGAGGTCCTATATAACGTCATGAAAGAGAAAACTACGGCTAAAATATGGGCGAAGTTGGAGAATATCTACACGAAGAAATCTCTGAAAAATAGCATATATTGGAAGCTTTAGTTATACAATTTGAGGATGATGGAGGGGCTGATGTTGAGAGCCACATCAACAATTTCAATAGGTGTATTGCAAGTTGATGAATGCAGATGAACTGATGAAGGACGGGGATTAAGCGTTTATCCTATTGAATTCTCTTTCAGAATCATATGAGTCACTCAAGAACTCTTTGTGTGCAGGTAGGTTTACTATTGGAGTAGAAACCGTTATCTCAGCCCTTCAGGTGAAGGCGATGAGAAGGAAAAGCGGCGGCATGGGTCCCTCTACTAATGAGGCACTGTTTATGAGAGGGAGGAATTCTAAGCGGGGTGGAGGATCTCCTTCATCGAGATCCAAATCAAAGGGCAAGTGGAGGCACAAGGTGAGATGATGGAATTGTGAGGAAGAAGGGCATGTGAAGAGGAATTGTTCGAATCCCGAGAAAAGACAGGAGAAATATGGAGATCTTCTAGGGAAGGAACCAATACCGTAGAGGACGGTGGTGATCGTTGTGATGTATTGACTGTATCCGGCATAGATCTCTTGGTGGAGAGTGGCTCTTCGATTCAGGTTCATCATGTCCTGTATGTCCTGACCGGAGTTCATTCATGTCATACAGAGAGTATGATGGTGGATCAGTGTTTGTGAGTGATGGTTATGATCGCAATGTGGTAGGGATTGGTTCGGTGCGCATTAGGATGTTCAATGGAGTCGAACAGATCCTTAAAAGTATGAAGCACGTCCCTGAGATGAAGATGAATGTGATATCTCTTGGTGCATTCGAGACGAAAGGGTGCATGTTCATCGGCTGTGATCGGTATTGTAAAGTGGTGAAGGAAGCACTCGTGGTGATCAAGCCACAGAGGTGAAATAATCTTTACAAGGTGATCGGGAGCACAATTCATGGTGGAGCTGCGGGATCGGCAAAGGAATCCACGGTTGCTTGTATGTGGCAAGAGAAAGAGGGCCACATGGGAAGAGCAACAAGGGCGTGTGAACATGCAAGGATAAAGTCGATGAGGCATGAGAAGTGACGGGACTATAATGATGACGAAGTAGAGGTGGAGATTGTGCGTGGCAAGGTGGTGCATAGTGATTTGAGTGATGGTGGAGTTTGTTGGAAAACGGACACCTCAAATCGGGTTTGCACAGGGACCACCGACTGGTTGGTCACAGCAATGTTGGATAGCAAAGTTGCTTGAGCAAAAATAGGCCATCCGGTCATGTCACGCCCCGAAATTCGCAACCCGAGTACAACGACCCAAAGCTAGAGTTCCAGGGTGTGAATATAAAATTCGAGCGTAGATTCCTTAAGATTCCATTCTACACATCGCATATCTAAAATAAATCCCAAATATAATTTTTTTCCACTAATGTCTTATTACATTGAATTTTACAAAACTAAAACAAATCGATTACATTCGACGCTCGTGTGATATGTGACCCTCTGAGTACTTTGCTCCGTCTATGTCTTTTTCTTCCTGTGAACCTGCAAGAACTGTGGTGACTTTGGTGAGCTAAAAGCCCAGTGAGGTCATTTCCATCACAGGTAATATTCTAGTTAATGAGAGATAGGATGTGAATCATCAACGGATAGAATTGTATAAAATATAAGAGGATGAGATTATGATTGATACACTTTATGATTTATTATAAATGACACATAATGATCATGATGTCATGTATGTTATGATAGGTGTGAGAGCAATAAACGTCTAGGAACTCGCTGCCACTGAATATTAGGAACCTGTCGCAAATCAACCATGCTCACCTAACCGGTGCAGCGAGGTGGCAAATCAACCATGCACGCCAGTGGGTAAATCAACCATGCACCACTGATCCAAACGAGCAAATCATCTATGCTCAATAAGCGAAACAACCAGAACTCGCTGCCACTGAACATTAGGAACCTGTCGCAAATCAACCATGCTCACCTAACCGGTACAGCGAGGCGGCAAATCAACCATGCACGCCAGGAGTCAAATCAACCATGCTCCTGTTCTGTCACAATGTATAAATGTATGTATATGTCATGAGTTATGAAAGCACTAATCAAGCATGCAATGCATATCGAATTCAAATCCAATCACACCATGCATAATTAATCGTTATTAGAGTGTTCCTTTATTTAAATCCTAAGTTATCGTCAAGTAGGAAGTTTAAGAACAATATCACGTAGAATTTTGATAATACTACAACTATCTAGGGTTGTACCTCGTTGGCATCATAAGTACGTAACCTAAGTTAAGTGTGTTCTAAAATTTCAATTTACGCAACGAGAATGAAAGTTGATAAAAGAAACCAACAAGAAAAGAAATATTGAAAGAAGAACTTTAAGAATGGTAAAGAAAGATGGATCCCTTACCTAGGATCTATATTAGGCATAGCAACGGAGTGGAATTAAAAACAAATAACAAAGCATGCCTAAAATTGAAGATAACTATGGGGAAAACTTACTACATGGATTTGGAGAGGAAAATCAAGATTTGAAACGTAAACAAGAGAGAAGACTAGAGGAATTATCAACGGAAGTTACGTGAGATGAATCACTCACATATGGCAGGTCCTAAGCTCCAAACCGAGTCTGAGTCGGCTCGGTGAGTCGACTCGGTTGGAAATTTCTCCTTCTTTCTTCTTTCTTTCTTCCTTCTTTCTCCTTCCTTCTTCTTTCTTCTTTCTTTCTTTCTTTCTTCTTCTTCTTTGCTGGAGAATTCTCCCAACAATAGGAACAACAATGGTGGGTGGGTCCCCCACTGGTTAGAGAGATCACATGATTTTTTTTCTCTCTTCTCTCTCTAACTGCTCTCTCTCTCTCTCAAAACTGCTCTCTCTCTCTCTACCCAAACCCTCTCTCTTTCTCTCTCTAACTCTTGTGTTTTTTTAAGAGGGGAAGAAACAGATGGGCGGGTTTTATAACCTCTCAGAGCCAGTCGGTTGATTGCGCAAGAAGATTCAGACTCAATTCAAGTTGGAAAAGGAGACTCTTGTTTCTAGACAGTTCTTACACATAACGCCCGATGGAAAAGTAGGTGAGATCCACTCGATGCTTGTATAGGAAATCCGGAGCGTCCATGCACAGCAGGGACTCGGATCAAGGCGTTCTTTGATGAGCTTGACTTGGAACGGTGGAACAGCGGGGGCTGTTGGATCAGTGTTTTGACAAACAGCTTCAATGGACAGAAGAAAGGTAGCGTGGGATCCTGACGGACGGTTTGGATCAAACAATGGGGTCCACCATGATGAACGGTGTGGGCCGATTGGGTCGGGTCGCACGGACGTTGCCCGCTGTTACAGTGGCAACGTCCGAAGAAGACGCTTTCTTCTTGTTTTTTTTAAATAGCATGCGTCACAAGCACTGGCACAAGTGGGGTCCACTGATCTTGATGAAAAGAATCTAAGACTTCCATGAATAGCAGGGAGGTTTGGATGGCTGGCTTCTTGATTTCTTGGTTCAATCGGAGGTTTGGAACGGTCACAAGATCAACGTTTGGTGGTAGAAATCGGACAGACCAGGTTTGGGTGGGGTCCGGTTCTGATGAACGAGCTGGATTTCTTAGTGGGGCCCATTGTGATGGACGATGTGGATGGTGCGGACGGACAGCGTCCGTTCGCTGTTACAGCGGGCGAATGAAGAAGAAGAAGCCACACTTCTTTCAATACGCGGTCAACGCATGTTGACCGGACGCGTGACGTGCACGCTGTGCACGTGGGTCCCACCATGATGTATGTGACAAATCTACTCCACTCATCAGGTAGGCCACGGAGTTTTAGGGTGTGACACAAAAAATGAGGCAGATCCGAGTCTTGGGTGGGCCACTCTTCACAAAAACGTGCAACGTGAAAGCCTATCCACGTTTCCCTATTTCTTTCACATACATAACATGCACAATGCCAAGTTTGCCCTTTTCTTTAGTTTTGACTTCAACCGTCCATAACGATCTCGTTTACCATCAGTTTTAGGTGAAACTTCACCAAGGTCTGTCACTTTTCACGTTCTTTCTACGAGTTAATTTTGGGCCTTGATCTCTTACAGATAACCAAGATGCTCTTTTAGTGGTTCATCACACTCCATGATCCAAAATGACATTTGCACACATCCAATAGAAAATTTGACCGATAGCCTTTGTACTAATCCAATGATCTTTGAAATGATCGGTTCAATTTATTATTTGGATGGCCCATTTGGCGGATACAATTTTGATGGATGGTCATATGAAAGGCTAATTTTTTTTCTAATTAAACGGTTAAGATCTTAAGCCCAAATAGGAGTTATTGTACGGTCGGTTTCTTTAATAGATACTCGTAACATGGTTTTTGGGCAACATTTTGGTAAGGCACATACATGGTCAGACTTTGGTGACTTGTCCACTCATGCACTTTCATCATTTCACAATTTTAACATTAGGTTAAGCATAACTACGTATGATAAACAAGATGAACGGATCAGAATGTTAAATTAATATGTGTATGAGCGGCTGTAGACATCAAGGGGTTTAGTTTACTATGATCGGCTTGTTCAAAATCGAGGTGGACGGTTAGATATTCCTACCTAGCAATGATAGATCATTCTAACGGTCCGTCTATTGACTTAACTAAGTACACTAAGTTCTTAAAGTCCTAAAAGTGTCAGAATACGTATAAAAGTGTGACATGTGTGTATGCATATGAACGACGCGGCCTAAAATTTAAATTCTAACGTGTGAACTATAACACTCGTGTACCTACTCGTGTACTAAATTTTCGGGGTATTACAGGTCAGCCGTTCGGCAGTGTTCTATTGCGACTCTATTTCTTGTGCGGTTTTCCGCAAGAAGGTTTCCAATTTCGTTTTTTATTCCTATTTAAGGGGTAATACGAGTTTAGAGGGTTCTAAGGTTGTAAAGGAAATTGAGAGAGCTTTTAGGTGAGATAAAGAGCTTGAAGAAGAGGGTTTTCTTCTTGGGTAAGTTTGGAATTTCTTTTGTGGGCTTGGGTTTTGGGTCTTGGGTTCCATCTCTTGTAACTTCTGAGATTATAGTGGATTGGTGTCGGTTAGTGCCGTAGTTTTTTACCCGTGAGGGGTTTTTCCACATTAAATTCAGATTGTCTATGTGTGGGTGGTTGCATGCATTGTGATTGCATTGTGTTGCTTGTTTGATTCAATTTGTTGTTTGTGTTCAACTTTGCTTCCGCTACTAGCCCTCCTATCGCAACAATACATTGTTCTAGAGCCCACATAGTTTTTCCAGCTTCGACCAGTACAGAGATATCACTACTATAGCAGAGTCTCCCTAGTGGTGTGTTGATGTGGCAAAGTTATGTAGGCCCCACAATGACGTATGTATTATATCTGCATCGTCCCATTTTGCGAGATCATTTTAAGACATAAGCAAAAAAATGAGGCAATTCCATGTACACACCATAGTAAACAATGGGGACAATGATGCCAACAGATGAAACTTACTGAGGCTCACAGTGATGTTTATTGGCCATCTAACTTGTTCATAAGGTATGTTTCAATGGTAGGTGTCCAATCCAACTGCTTTCTATGACCCCAAAACTTCTATGGTCCACTTGAGTTTGGATCTACCTCATTTTTTGGAATCATGTCCTAAAAAAATCTCACAAATTGGAGGGAGGGTGTGGATATAACACATACATCATGATGGGGCCCACAAAACATTAGCACCTCAATGGCACCATGCAATCTGCTTCAGCGCTTCCTTGTGGCGAGTCAAGATACAACCTGTGTCGCTACCCAGTAGATCCCACATGCAAAATGTTCCGATGATCTGAGCATCCATGTGTTGTAGTTTATGTTATGAAGACCAATGATAGATAATCAGATGCGGGGATTGCATACTGACACTGCCAATAACCACTACATCATGGTGCTCTATGGACCCATCATGATGTATGTGTTTTATCAACTTTGTCCATCCATTTTGACAGCTCATTTTAGAGCGCGATCCCAAAACAAGGCTGATCCAAATACCAGGTAGACCACACCATAAGGAACAATGTTGATTGAACTCCCACTATTAAAAACTTATTAGGAGACACAAAAAAGTTCAACTTGTGCTTTTTCTACATTCAAGTTGTGACACCTGATCAAGAGATTGGATGGCAAATAACCCTTAGAGGGAGTCATAGGAAGCTTTTAATGGTGGGCGTTCAACTACCATCGTCTTCCTGTGAAGCTTTTAATGGTGGGCGTTCAACTACCATCGTCTTCCTATGAAGCTTTTAATGGTGGGTGTTCAACTATCACTGTCTTCCCGTGGTGCGATCCACCTTAGATTTGGATTTGCTTCATTTTTGGGCCCATAACCTAAAATAATGATCCAAAATAGATGGACTGATTGGATAAAACACATTCATCATAGTGAGGCTTATAGAGCACGGTCAAGTAGTGGAGTGCTCCCAGTGTAGTGTTGGTATGCAATCCGGGTTTGAAAATCACCCTAAGTGAATGATTGGGACCATCATTATCTGTAGATGAATTTATAACCAAGAAAGTAAAAAAATTTATTGCCTTTGGTTCAACTCTTAAAATTAAAGGCTAGGATCAGAACTGAATCATGGTTATAGGAAATATATTCCTTAGTGTAGTAAAGAGTGTTGGGATGGGAAGGCCGGCAATGGAAGCAATGCCGAACACAAACAAAAAATTGAATCAAACAAGCAACACAATGCAATCACAATGCATGCAACCACCCACACATAGACAATATGAATTTAACGTGGAAAAACCCTTCATGGGTAAAAAACCACAGCACAAAGCGACACCAATCTACTATAATCTCAGAAGTTACAAGAGATGGAACCCAAAACCTAAGATCACCAAGCCCATAAGAGAAACCTAACCTTTCCCAAGAAGAACAACCTCTTCTCAAGCTGTCTCTCACCTAGAACCTCTCTCAATCCCATTTGCAACCTAGGATACCTCTAATCCCGTAATACACTCTTTAAATAGGAGAAAAACCGGATTAGAAACTCTTTGCGCAAAAACCGCATAAGAAACCATGTTGTACAAGGAGACGGCCGACCGATCGGCCGGCCAGATGGCCCAAAATCACTCAAGCGAGTTGGCTTGATATCTTCATTGTGACTGGTTGGTGGCTCTGTGCAATGGTGATATGAGGTGTCCGTTTCCAACAAACTCCACCACGACTCAGATCATCATGCACCACCTTGCCACGCACAATCTCCACTTCTACTTCGCCATCATTATAGTCCTGTCGCTTCTCGTGCCCTATCGATTTTATCATTGCATCTTCACATGCCTTGTTGCTCTTCCCATGTGGCCATTTTTCTCTTGCCACATACGAGCAACTGTGGATCCCGCTGCTAATCCCGTAGCTCCACCATGAATTGTGCTCCCGATCACCTTGTAAAGATTATTGCACCTTCGTACCTTGATCATCACGAGTGCTCCCTTCACTACTTTACAATACTGATCACAGCCGATGAACTCGCACCCTTTTTCCTCGAGTGCACAAAGAGATATCACATTCCTCTTCATCTCAGGGACATGCTTCACACTTTCAAGGATCCGTTGGACTCCATCGAACATCATAATGCTCACTGAACCAATCCCCACCACGTTACGAGTGTAGCCATCACCCACAAACACCGATCTACCATCATACTCCTTATATGACATGAACGAACTCCGGTCATGACATACATGACATGATGGACCTGAATCTAAGAGCCACTCTCCACTAAAAGACTTTATGCCGGATACAGTCAATACATCACAACTATCACCACCGTCCTCTATGGTATTGGTCCCCTCCCTAGAAGAATCTTAAGATTTCTCCTGTCTTTTCCCGGGATTCGAACAATCCCTCTTCATATGCCCTTCTTCCCCACAATTTCAGCATCTCACCTTGTACCTCCACTTGCCCTTTGATTTAGATCTCGATGAAGGAGATCCTCCACCCCGCTCAAAATTTCTCCCCCCATCACCAGTGCCTCGTCAATAGAGGGACCCACGCCGCTGCTTTTTCTTCTCATCGCTTTCGCCTGAAGGGTTGAGATAACGGTTTCTACTCCAATAGTCTCCCTACCTACGCACAACGAGTCCTTGAGCGACTCATATGATTCTGGAAGAGAATTCAATAGGATAAACGCTTGATCCTCGCCCTTCATCGGCTCATCTACATCTATCAACTTACAAATAAGCCTATTGAAATTGCTTATGTGGCTCTCAACATCGGCCCCATCTGCTATGTACAACCGAAGCTTCAAATATATGCGATTTTTCAAAGATTTCTTCACGTAGATATTCTCCATCTTCGCGTATGTTTCAGCCACAGTCTTCTCTTTCATGATGTTATCTAGGACCTCATCTGTTGGTACAATTGGATTGAGACATTGACATTTTCATCGATCTTCTTCCACTCTTCTTCTTTTGTAGCTTCCGATCGCTTTTCAAGGAGCGCATTTTGCAATCCTTGTTGAACTAGAAGGCCTTTCAATCTTCACCTTCCAAAGTTCAAAATTATTTTTATCCGAATATTTCTCTATGTCGAACCTTATGCCCGATGACATGCACTTGTCTCATATTCGAATTTCTGCTATACCCCAACGATCGCTCTATACCACTTGTTAGGGTTAGGAGCCCCGCAGTGAGCAATCAAGGCAAGGCACGAAACACACCACAATGGCAATCAACCTAAGCAAATCGACACACACAAGAAGCAATCTGATTTTTACATGAAAAAACCCCTCACGGGTAAAAAACTATGGCACAAAGCAATACCAATCCACTATGATATCAGAAGTTACAAGAGATAGAAGAAAACACAACCCGAATCATAGCCTACAAGAGAAATCCCAAGCTAACAAAGCTAATTCTCACATGAGAAGGACAAACACATCCCTTTCCCTCATCCCCGAGAACTCCAAGCTTCCACATATCTCTTTCTCTTGCCTTAGAACTCTCTCAATCCCTTGGCCCATTGGCGGCAACCCTAATTCTGGATTACATCCCCTTAAATAGGAGAAAATCGAAATTAGAAACACCTTTCGCAAAAACCGCGCAAGAAACCAAGTTCAAAAAGAAAACTGCCGGCCAACCGGATGCCCAAAAATAGTTCTAGCAACTTCTGCTGTCTTGGCTCCATCGTAACCGACCGGTCGGTGGCCTTCATGCATGATGATTTGAGGCGTCCAATCCCAACAAAGAGAACATGGACAATTAAAATCACTATACTATTTCTGCACGTGGGCCCACAGACTCTAGTTCGTGAAATGACAGAGGTAAAACCAAACCCTTTGCTTGGGATGTCCCTCAATAGAATTGAAACTGTAGCGTGGACGTTGAAAGTTTATGGTACATTTATTTTTTATTTTACTTCTGTTTTTACGAGTTAGTTCACACATCCCATTGTTAGTACGCCCACCAACCTCTATTAGTCACATCACAATGTTAGCCACCCCACTTAGGAATCGATAGCATGACCTCAGTGTTTAAACGAGGCTATCTTCACTCAGTCTGTTACTTGAGTTATGGAACTGGGTGTTTATTGCCAGTATATTTGGAAAGCATAAATGCCTTTTAATTTTTCACAGGCAAGGCCCTTTTTTCTGTAATCCAGACCATTGGCATATGTGGATAAAATATTTTCAGAAAACTACTCATTAATATAATCTTAACCTTCGATTCTATCGCCTTAATTTAAGACTGGTAAGAAAAAAAAGAAAAAAGAAAAAAAAAATAGAACAAAGGTCTACATTCACCTTAGAAAGGTCCTAGCATTTGAACTGTGAAGCTAGGTGCCCAGTTAACGGGCGCCGCTTGGGTGGATCCCCGGATCTAACTGTGGGGCCCACTGTGATGTATGTGCCTTACCTTCACACTGTCCGTCCATTTTGACCGCTCATTTTAGGCATGATCCCAAAAATTAAGAAGATCCAAAATACCGGAATGTTTATTTTCCATCCAACCTGTTGCTAAGGTCACAAAGACCTGGAATAAATATCCGATTGATCCAAAACTTTTGTGGCCCATGAGAAGTTTTTAATTTTCGATTACCACTGTTTTCTGTATTATGGTCCACCTTAGATTTGGATCTGTTTAATTTTTAGTATGGTGCCCTAAAATGATCTTTCAAAATGGATGGACCGTGTGGATGTAAGGTACATACATCAAAGTGGGCCCCACAGTTAGGGATCCATTGACATCGGTGGATCTGGAGATTCACCCAAACCGCCCCCCAAGTGGGAGCGAATTAGCTGTTACCCTCGTAACAGTTTAGTGGGTGTTACCCCTACTGGGGGGCCTATCTTGATGTATTTGTTGTATATCCATACCGTCCGTCCATCTGTTTTCCGTCTTATTTTAGGCCGCAATCCAAATTATAAGAAGATCCAAATCTCAGGTGGACCATAGAAATAGAAAGAATGATGAAAAACCATTAAAAACATTTTGCAGGCCACAAAAGCTTTGGATCAATATTATCTTTCTAATTTCCTTTCATCCAGATCTTCTTAACATTATCAATAGGTTGGATTGCAAGTAAACATTAAGAAAACGTTGCAATGGGCCCTTCGAAATTTTTAATGGTGGGACACTCAATCAACACTGTTTCATGTGGTGGGGTCCATATGAGATTTGGATCTGTATAAAGTTTGGTATACCATCCTAAAATGGTCCATAGAAACGGATGGACGGCGTGGATATACAGAAAATCACTAATGCGGGCCCCATGGTAGGGACAACACCCACTAATAGGGCTCTCAATGGGTCGGATCTGGATCGGATCCACTTGGATCCGGCTCCAAGTCCGTATATCTGTAGACGGATTCGGATCGGATTCAGGTCCATCTCAGATCCAAAAGGTGATATCCATATCCGATCCATTTATAAATTGTTAGATCCATTTCCGATCCATATAACCATCAGATTCAGGCCAGATCTAGGTCCAAATCCATCCCATTACAAATCTAAAAACATATATAATATAATATATTTAATTTAGTAGAAAAATTATGCAAATTCCACTATTTACTATGGTATGGTTGACATGGCCTAAAATAATTTGTAAAATGGATGGTCAGCATGAATATAACATATACAGTAAGGTGACAATGAGTTGGATCTTAAACGGATTCGGATCGAACTTGGATATGTTCATGTGAATCCATATCCGGTCCATTTAAGTAATCAGACCTATTTTAAGATCCAAATCCGGTCCATTTAAGTAATGAGACCTATTTTAAGATCCAAATCCGGTCCATTTAACTAATCAGACCTATTTTAAGATCCAAATCTGCATTATATGGATTTGGAGCGAATCGGATACCGGATCTGACCCGCTCCATTAAGAGCCCTACCCACTAAGCTGTTACCCGGGTAACACCTAATTCGCACCCGCATGGGAAAAGCATCTTCAATGCTATCCGCACGAATTTCTTGTCAGTGGGCCCACCTTGATGTGTGTGACATCCAATCCGTGTAGTCCACACCGCAGATAAGAGTTGGGATGTGGACACGTTTTGTACCGGATGGTATTCAGTTTTTCAATCATGATGGATAATAGCCTAATGAACGGGTTGGGTGACATATAAATATCACGGTGGGCCTAGTAACGTTTCAATGGCGGCCCACTTGAGTTTTTGAATCAGCCTTATTTCTGGGGAAGCGGATTGCGTCCGGCCCACCATGATGTATGGTTTCATCTCCATTTTTTTCAGATCATTTGTATAAGCCCAAAAACGGGGATAATGATGCACACGGTTGAAACCTTCCAGGAGCCCACCGGCCACCGTGATGTTTATTTGCCATGTAACCTGTTGATAAGGCCATATGGACCTAGAACAAGGAGAAACGTATATAAAAAACTTTGTTCCAAAACTTTTGTGGCCCAGAAAGTTTTTAATGGAAGGCAGTCAGTCACCACTATGTGGTCCACTTGAGCCTTTGATCTGTCTCATTTTGAGCTCGTACACTTGTTGGTACTCAATTGGATCAATGCCTCTAGCATATGTGTGTATTTGAGCGAGTGTGCCAGAGTCAATTGTGCAACTCGATTCTAACTGATTCAACTTTAACCCCAAGTGCGATCATATATGACCAAAACTTGAAGAGCTCGGTTGCCTACTCCGCCACTCGCTAATAAGTTCAGAATAATCAGGAAATTGATGGAGGGTAGGGTTCGTCTTTCGAAATGGGTTGCCCCTTACCTTTCACCAAAAATGACTTTTTCCAAATACGAAACCGATAACAGTGATAGATGGTCGAGTGGATCGATTGTCAGACAAACAATTATGCAGGAAGAGAACTGATTGTATTGATATAGATTGTCCAACGAGCGTGGACCGGCAATTGCAACTAAGTTAGTCTAGCGGGTGTGGACCAACGATTACAGCTACTCCTAGATTACAGACTATGCAAAGATAAGTTAAGGAAAAGATAAATAGAATTTGTTTGTTTGATCGGTGTGAAACCCCTTGCTCTATTGATTTCATGTCCTATTTATAAGCTAAGTAGAATCATCTAAATTCCTTCTTTATTTGGATGTTACAACTACTGAAATTCCTTGAGACCTTTCCTCTTCTTATGATGTTTTGAACTCTCCAACAATTGCTTCGACTTCGACCACTCGCCTTCTAGATGACATGCTCCAATCAACTACTACCATCTGTCAACCCAAAAAATTCGCTCCGCTTACTTCTACGGACTATACGCATGTTGCACCACCTATGTGCAATGCCACATGCCCTTACCCCATTGTCCTTCTGAGCCTGGTCAGAAATAGGGTACCACATTGCCCCCCATGTTGCCTTGCCTTTGAGTTGAAAAGGTGAGTGCGACGTTGATCTATGCTTTTGTAATAAATGTGAAAACGCCTCTACTCCACGTGTCAGCGCCCCACTGCTTTGGATTGGTCGAGACGAAAACCAAATGACGGTTTTGTTACCTATTATCGGCCATATACGTGACACATAGCACTTTCCTTAAATGAACAATTATGTACGATGAGTCATCATTATCCTGCTATTAACGCTCATATCTCCGATTGATATATACACTCACTCAAAGATATTTTGAATTCTATTGTCCTTCCTTCTTTCCTACGCCACTTCTTCCTTGTTGATCAAAACTTATTGCTATTTTCATGGTTGCTTCTTCATCCTTTGTCCCTGTCTACCAATAACACCATTTCATTGAGGAACTGGAATGGATGCACTCCAAGATCATAGAAGAAACTATCTTTCCTGTGTCGATCTATTCGAACTTCCCAGCTTTCGATCCTTCGACCGATCTTGGAAGATTTTCGCCTATAAAGCCTTTCTTTCCTCTTTGCATAGGTGAGAAACTCATCCTTCAATTTGATACGCTTCCAGATCCAAACAACTCTATCAAGTCTCCCAAAGCATGGCCGAGATAAATAGAAGGATGGTCAAAATGGTATGATTAGGTCTCTTAACAACATGGCGAGACTTGGAAACACATCGGTATCTATGACTGTATTGCGCTTTCACTTTAAGATTAGACAACAGACATGTCTCTTCTTACTACGGCACTACCATTTTGGAGTCGATCAACCAATTCTTTTCATTTTTGGGTGTGGACCATGAGTCCTACAATTATGGATGTGTACACTTTCACTCATCTTCTTCCCCTTAGTGGGCTTGTTTGTACTTGCTTTGCCCAAAACGAAGCGTATACCTTCGATTTCCTGGATAAAACAGAACGATCTTACTCAGCATTCTTCTCTGCTCAACGTAAATCGACTGAGTTGGTCGATATTCAGGAACATACGACATTCCTCATTATTTGGCTCTGTCGTCACATATTATATGTCAATTCTTCACAAGTCACCAAGGAGTGCGCTTGACTAGCCGAAACATTGGCTCATGGTTGCCAATTATCTCTCACCCCGTTCTTCCTCAGTCACATATATCGATGCATGTCTGATGCTACCACTAAAAGCTTTTACTTGAGTGGAGGGCTTATTTGGTTTATCTAGATGTGGCTCACTAAGTATTTTCGTTTCACAACGGTTACCTCCATCCTTCCATCAGATTCGTTCATTTCTTTTGGTCATATGAATCTGGAATATGACCGAGCATTCAATTCTTTTGGATATCTTCTTGACTTCTTCCTTCTCTTAACATTGATTGACCCGACCAAGAATTCACCCCATTTAGCAATAAGGAATTTGGTCCGGCTTGGTTCATTGGAGAATATGAAAGAGTCGATGTGGAGTCAGCTAAATACAAAGATTTTAGCTTGGAAGAACTATCTGATCTACAAAGACCTTCCTTATGGCGACACTGTTGAGACAATGATTAATGCCAAAGCCGGGGAAGAACAATACTGTCCAAACCTTCTGGCACGTCAATTTGTCTTGACGCAATGCATTTCGGTTCCATTCTCCCAAAGAGCATTGAATCAACCTCCTTATCGTCAGACCATCATCATGTCTTCAATAGCTAGATACCGAACACTCAATAACAGTTTCGAGGCTATGCAGTTTTCCTTTGATCCTCTTATCTTCACCTGTTATCCTCAACATCTAAGCTCATTCAGTAAATGGTGGGATGAATATTATCATTCGATAGTAATCGAACCCAAGGAGACGATCATCGACCGATTATTTCCCAAGGTTGAGAAGACAATGACCGAAAAGAAGAAACCTTCTACCGATGTTCCAAAGAAAAAGATGGTCATGCCTAATCAAATGACTATACGGTTGAAGAAGAATATTCTGGCCACCTCGACCGCTCATGTGGCAATAAAAGCGGTCAAGCCCATACCTCCATCTCCGAAAAGACGAAAGGTCACTACTACAGGACCTTTGAAGAAAGATGTATCAAGCCAGCCTCCTTCACCATCTACGATAGATGTCCATATACCCCATCAGTTGTTCCAACGGCCCCAATCATCCCACCAGTACCCAATGGTAGGCGTGGTCGAACTGGATATCAGAGTCATTAGGCATTCCTTTATTTCACGTTGGAAACTGTTCCAAACGTGAAACTATTCCAAATGAAACATTTATCATATTAACGCAGTGTTGCTTTCTTTTATCAGTGCTTGTAGAGGTTTAATCACGAAGCAACCAACTCTGACCACTCTAGTCCTTCGATCAGAGCCGATCCCAAAGATCTCGATCGCGGTCGAACCTCACTTGCCATCGACTGAATTGGTGATCTCTGACTCCGAGGTAATAGAGAGTGTGTTAGTGCACTTTTCTGTGGCATACTAATGCACCTTATTTGTCAATTACTTAGGTCAGTGAGTTCAATTTGAGTGGTAAGGAGAGGGGTTTTTTAGAGGATTGAAGCCACCATTGTTGGAGAATATTAGAGGCTCAATTCCTAACCTTTGCAAGGCATCTTCCTTGTTATTTAACAGAAGAATGGAGCATTTCAAGCTCATGAAGAAGATAACCCTTGTCCTTTATTGATCTCTAGAGTTTGGATCTTTCTTAATAGTCAAATCCTTATCCAAAGCTCTAAGACGAGATCGTTGTAGGTGAGCAACTCTAGGCAACCTATTTTCATTAGTTGTAAAGTTCTTAAACCTACCCTCCTATCACCTTGGGCATCTCAAAGGCATCACATGCAAGGTGATTGATCAAGTGGAGTTGAGGCATTGACAATGCAGTAACAACACGATCAGGGGAGCAAATGGGAGTTGATTGAAGTACAAAAGAGTGGAAATCAAGCTACCCAAAGAAGCTTTGAACAAGAGGCTCATCCGACAAGTAAGTTGTCATTTGTAAGAGTCCGGTTCCACTCTATTCTCAGTGGAAATTAAGTGAAGATTTTTTCTTCAAACTCGATAGGTTCGGTTGTAGGACCTAGACCAGGTTGTAGGGTCGAATTGAGTCTCCAAGTGGGGAGCCTCCAGCGGGAGTAAACGCTAGGTTCATTTGTAGGACTTTGGCTCGGTTGTAGAGCCTAAAATCATTAAGGTTCGGTTGTAGGACCTTGACTCATGAGTGGAGTCTAAATTGAAGTTCTGTTATAGGACCTTGGCTTGGTTATAGAGCCTAAATAAGTCTCCAAGGGGAGCCACCAACACGGGTGTGAACATGTAGGTTGGAAGGAACCTGTAAACTTCATGGTTAGGTGGATCTGAGTTAAAACACATTGGTTGGGAAGAATAAGATTTAAACTCCCTAGTGAATACCAGTGTGATAAAAGGGGTTGAGTACTTGAACCGGGAGTGGAGTAGACCCGAAGTCGAACCACTATACATCGTTATGTTTGTGATTGTATTTGAGCACATTTCTTATCATGCATTGAATTTAATTGTTTAATTATGAATGCTTAATTAAAATGTATGCTAGACACTTGATAGGAGACCATTAGAGGCTCAAATCCTAACCCTAACAAAGCATCTTCCTTATGATTTAACACAAGAATAGAGTATTTCAAGCTCATGAAGAAGTTGTTCTTGTCCCTCTTTGATCTCTAGAGTTTGGAATGATCTTGATTAATTATATACCCATCCAAAACTATATGATGAGATCATTGTAGGTGAGATTCTCTAGGAAAATCATTATCATTAGTTGTAGAGATCTCAAACAACCTTCCATCACCTTTGACATCTCAAGAAGAACAAATGCAAGGGAATTGATCGTTGGAGTTAGAGCATTGGCAAAGCATCAGCAACAACATCGGGGAGCACAAAGGGAGCTGATTCAAGTATGAAAGAGTAAGAAGAAGCAACCCGAAGCAGCACATCAACGAGGCTCATATCCGACAAGTAAGGTTGTCATTTGTGTAGAGTCCATCCACTCTATTTCCGGTGGGAATTGAGTGTAGAGTTTGTTTATCAAACTCGATCTATGTTCATTTATTGATCCTTAGCTTGTTAGTTGAGCCTAAAAGTCTAGGGGCATTTGGCACTCCTTGGCACATTTTTCGGGCCTAAACAAGTCTCCAAGGGGGAGCCTCCGACACGGGAGCCTATGTCCAAAACTCTGTTCATGTTGAGAGGTAAACCGGTAAAACTTTCGTGTAAAGGTTGAAAGGTGAACCTAATTTAAAACCTCCGTATAGTGAATGCCAGTGTGCTCAAAGGGGTTGAATATTTAAACTAGGAGTGGAGTAGACCCAAAGTCGAACCACTATACCTGCTTGTGTTTGTGATTGATTTGACCACATTATTATTTAACATTGTATGTTTAATTGTTTAATTATGAATGCTTGATAGAAATGTATGTTAGGCACTAGATAGGCACATCCACACACAAGATGTACTTTCACTTATTAAAGTAGACCTGAGCTTTTATGATCCATCCTCTAATAGTCTACTTAGGTTGCATAAATTTGGTGCTTGATCAGTTAATCATTTGTTAATCTATGCATGCTTGGACTAGGTTACTTAATTGCTTAATCATATTCTAGTCTTGTGATTGGACCCACTTAGGCTTGGAAGCCGAAGTGTTATTGCTTACTTAGTTTAAATTGTAAAATTGGTCAAGTAGACGAAAAGATTTTAAAAGGTCCTAATCACCCCCCCTTTAGGACTTAGCCATAATTCTAGTTGCTCCTTTAAGCTTCCGCACGCATACACGTCTACAAGTGTAATCAAAGTGACACAATTTCACAATTCATCAAGTAACAAGCCGTGTTAACGGCCTCAATTCACATTTCCTTGCCCAGCCCAGCATTACTTATCATACATCGAGCCCTCTCCATGAGAGTCTAATTTATTCACTCGGCCACACTGTTCTGCTCTGGTGTGTGGCGCACTGTGTTGTGCCTCATGATCACTTCATCTTTACAAAATCGATTAAATTCTCCACAAATGAATTTTCTACCATTGTCTGTCCTTAATACTTTCACCTTTCGCCCTAATTGTTTTTTTGACCATAACATTTCATTCCCTAAACAATAGTGAAACCTCGGATTTATTTTTCAAAAAATAAACCGATACCTTTCTAGAGTAATTGTCAATGAATGTATCAAACCATGTGACCCTTCACCAAGAACTACGGCCAACGACCTCATACGTCAAAATGCACATAATCAAGTATAATAAAGTATCCCTTTATATACATGTTTCCCATACTTAAAAGATAACATTAACTATTTACCATATATACAATACTCACATATATTAAAATCAATACGTTTAAATGCAGGAATTAAAGAACGATCAGAAAGTACATTTATGCCCCGCTTGTTCATGTGGCCTAGGCACGCGTGCCACATATGTGCAAACATGAAATCCTTTATAGATGTCTCAACTCCACCCGATGAAGTACTCCCAATCAATCTGTAAAGATTTTTGTTTCATTGTGCTTTAATCACTATGAGTGCCCCCTTTGAAACTTTAAGAAAATGATCGAACCCGATGAATTTGTATCCTAGTGCCTCGACAGCTCCTAGAGATATCAGGATCTTCCTTAACTCATGAATGCGTCTCACATCAATCAAGTTATGCTCCATGCCATCTGTGGACGCTCGCTGTTCCGCGCCCCCGTACGTTCTCCCTTCCTTTCGGAAAAGAAGAGGTGCGTGAGCGCGAATCACCATTTGTGCCACTGGCTTGCCTTGTTCTCGAGGGCTTTTTATCTGTTGTCGTGTTAAGCTGTATGATTTTGTGTAAGACCAGAGTCGCCACTAGCCAGTTACTTCGAATCTACAGTCGGCTAGACCCCGTAGAAACGTTAGAGAATAGAATCCGAAGATTCCTTCCTCTAAAATGACTCATTTTGATCTGCAGCTAGAGATTTGAGGTAAGGGATCACGGCTACAGGGTGGGAAGAGGTTAAGCACCCCACACTACCCGTACCGAAGTACGGTCTATACTTCACAGAATCGAACTAGTACTTGAAAGTCTGATTTAATCCTCGTACATTCTCATGGATGACATGATGCATGAATGCAAGTCTGAACAGTAAGAGTTTCTGATGGGCAGGTTTCCATTAACAGGCAAGCCCAAAGCATACGCTCGAACTGACAGGTGCTTTATGCGGGATGCATGTTGTGTGTTTGAATAATCAAAGTGCTTGTAGTGACATGATAAGCAGGGGGGTTGGAAGAAAAGTAAATGTTGCACTTATTCTAGATGCGAATGGGATGATGCTGGTAAAAGAGTAGCTGACTGGACGGAGGTGTCGCAAGGGTTTGCTTCGAGTGGGTAGATCAAGACTTGGGTGGCTTGGGAGATTTAGACCAGGGTCAGGCTGGGCTAACCAGAGCTAGACTCTTCTCACTTGGGCTCTCCTTGGTGCAGGAATGGGCTAAAGGGATGGAGGTGGACTCGGAGCTCTCAGACTGAAGAGAGGGGAGGTGGATCTTTTCTGGATGTGAAGGGATGGAAGGGATGCCGTAAATGAGAAGGGGTGGGGGTATTTATAGCTGCGAGCAGTGGCAGCTGTGGTAAATAAGTTTGGGCGGCACCCTGAGGGCCGCCCGTGTGGCCGAGCTGCTTCAGCTTCGGAGCGTATGACCTCCGAACCTGAAGCGGAAAAGCCCCAGGTTCGGAGTCCGGACCTGCTTCGAGGCTGTGGTTTGGAACTCGGTGAGTTGACTGGGTTTGAAAAATGGATTGACATGGTGAGTTGACTCGATGATTTGACTCAGCAGCTTGACTTACCAAATTTGACTTTTTTAGGATTTTTTAACTGGTTTTTCTTATGGGGGGTTTTTTGGGCTGATGTTTAGGGGTAAGTTGACTGGGTTCAGGCTTGAGCTGGGCTATAGATTGGGGCTTATAAGGGTGAGTTTGGCGGGGTTTGGATATGGTATTTGGGGGTATGGTCCTCCATTCATTCAGCCATCTCCACCATCATTGTAGCCGAAGGTGGGGTGTCTACAGATGCCCCTCTTTGGCAGAGGTTACGTTCAACCGAATGCCAAAGTGAGTGGACACCCCACTTCTGACCCGGTCATTCATAGATCATGGTCTGAAATCTTTGCTTGCCTTTGCATCTACGTCAGTTGATCGTCTGAAAATTGATCACTTGCACATACCGCGGGAGTTTGGAGAAAACATTGCGATTGTCCTTGCATGCACTGCAACCCGGGTACCCAATCGTAACCCTTCCATTCCCGATCGATAATAACATCGGAAAGGTACAGTAGAGCCTCTACGTCCGTCATAGTCTTACGAGGTTACCGACCCGAAGATTGATTGTTCGATGCTTTCCCGGATCACTCTAGGAGTACTTGTTTCGCTTGACTGTCAAAATGGTTAGCTGCCCTGCGTCCATGTAGTCTTACGGGAGTCCACTACGCCGACTTGGACTCAGTCAAGGTACTTCAGGCATTCACGCCTAGGTATGTAAGGGTGAACTCTTTCCACCCGATCTGCTGGTTTTGATGCTTGGTTTGCAATTCATTCTTTCCTAGAATGTGGTTTGGAATCTTTGTTTTCCTTTGTATCTGAGTCAATTGATTGTTTGGAGATTGATAACTCGCACATACCGCGGGAGTTTGGAGAAAACGTTGCGATTGTCCCTGCATGCGCTGCAACCTGGATACCCAATCGCAACCCTTCCATTCCTGATCGGTACTAACATTGGAAAGGTACAGTAGAGCCTCTGCATCCGTCATAATCTTACAAGGTTACCGACCCTGAGATTGATTGTTTGATGCTTTCCCGGATCACTCTAGGAGTACTTGTTTCGCTTGACTATCAAAGTGGTTAGCTGCCCTGCGTCCATGTAGTCTTAAGGGAGATCACTACGCCGACTTAGACTCAATCAAGGTACTTCAGGCATCTACGCCTAGGTATGTGCGGGTGAACTCTTTCCACCCAATCTGCTGATTTTGATACTTAGGTTACAATTCATCGTTTCCACCTATTCAAATGGTTTCTTTAACCGAGCCTTTTGGCTTTCATCTTTTCGTATCTTGGCATTTAGTACGACTGCACTGACACTGGAGTTCAGTTTGATCGTATTTTGAGTGCATTGGATCCGATGGTCTCCGGGGAAACCACGAGACATCGGATCTTATTTGATTTTTACGTCGGCTCCTACCCAGAGATATGGAAGATCTCTCGACGTTTTGGAGACCGAACGTTCTACTGGAAAAACGTTTTTGGATTTTGAAAAGATACACACTCTGGGGAGTGATACTCCGTGGGGTTTTTATTTGCAATTAGGAATATATGTAATATTTTTTTTGTCTTTTTGAAAATGAAATCTGGTTTGCACGCACCTCCACTAGGGATGCCTGTGGGGTCTTTGGCTAACTGCCTTTTATTTTGAAAGCAGGTAAACATGATGATTGATGCGATGGATGCTGATGCATGGGGATGCATATTTGATGATGGATGCATGGTTTGGCTCATTCTCTTTCAATTTGATGATTCTGCTTTTACTGAAGATGAAGAGAACTTTGAGCTTATTGCTTGTAGGGTAATGCTCCCGTGGGGATTTTCTTTTTTAATGCAGATGTTTGGTCAGCGGTAGGCCTACACACGGGTCGGGTTAGGGTCGGGTTGGGGTCGGGTTGGGCCCAACCTAAATATATTTAAAGGTCCGGGTTTCGGTCCGGGTTGTGACCGGGTTGGGCTGACCCAACCCTAACCCTACCCTACTTGTAAAAGGGTTAACCCTAACCCTACCCTACCCTATATGCTAAACCGAGTCGGGTCGGGTTAGGACAATGTTTCTATGGTGTGGTCCACCTAAGATTTGAGTTAGCTTCATTTTTGGTATCATATCCTAAAATGATCTTTCAAAATAGTTGGACGGTGTGCATTTAAGACACATAGTCAGGGGTCACCCACCTTGGTGGATCCCGGATGCCACCTAATCCGCTCCCTATGAGTGTGAGATGAGCGCAGCTTGGGTGAGAGTCGGTGAGACCCGGAACCAGCCATGTGGGTGAGACCCTAACCATGAGGCTCACCTCGATGTATATATTGTAAATCCATGCCGTCCATCTACATTTCCAGATTATTATAGGACATAGTCCCAAAAAGGAAGCAGATAAAAGCTTTAGGTAGACCACACCACAAAAATCAGTGGTCATTGAACTCCCACCATTAAAAGATTCTAGAGTCCACCCTAATGTTTATTGACCATTCAACCTATTGATAATGATATATAGATATTTCTAAAAGCAATAAACTAGTATAAACGGGGCGGTTCGGGTCGGGTGGAACGGGTCGGGATACACAGGTCGAGGTACTGGGTCGGGTCGGGCGGGTTTGGCATGTACCCTAAACCGTACCTAAATTAAAAACGGTCTGGCCGCATCTACTCGGGATCAGACCGTTTTGTTAGTCAGGTCGGGACGGATTGGGTTTCTACTGAGTCGGGTCGGGCGGGTTGGGCGGGTTAACGGGGCAGATGTGCAGCCCTAGTCAGCGGGTTGGTCAAGATCCCGACCCGTGGTCGATCAGGTCCATCGTCCCAAGATGCTGCTTCTTTGCTAATGGGAATGGATGAAAGATGTTGTCAGACTTCAAGATGTTCTTCTGGGAATGGATGTGATTGGGATGGTGCTTGGTCGCCAGTTTTGGTCAAGATTTCAATTTGCGGCAATCGGATCCGTCATCCCAAACTGTGAAATAAGTGAGCAGAGATTGGGACTCCTGAAGTGTTGTGCTGGAGATAGTGACAACTTTTGTGATTTTTTGCAAATCTTTTGTCTGAGTAGTTAGGATGAAGATCGGTTATTGAAAACAAAGGAAATATTTTTGTGATTTTGAGAATATTTGGTCCGAATAAAGATCGGTATTATTGAAAGCAAGAGAAATATTTTGTGATTTTTGAAAGGTGATTTTGCAATGTTTTGGTATTTTTCTGATTTTTCTGAAATGCAGGGAAAGGTATGGAATTTTCATCCATTTCCATCTTCTACTGCTGGTAAGGCACCCGATCCATTTTACGGTCAATGAGCAAGACGAATCTCACACAGTTAAGTGTCTTAATTTTACATCTTCGGATGAGGAGATTTTGATGGTTTTCAGTCAACACACCCACAAAGTTGCCTATTCCTCATGTGCAATGCACATAGACCACGTATCGTCCGACAGACTCTGGCTACAAAATGAGCCACATCCTCACATTTTCCTTTGTCAATCCAGCTTGGGGCCTTGTGCTGCTCACAATTACGTGAGGGTGCGCTTCACCTCCTAACTGCCTTAATCCCCTTCATGAGTTTTAGGAACAGGGAACATCTGTCAGATTCAACAGGGACTTCCAAATCAAGGTTGTCTATTACGGTGCGTTCAACACGAACAGGGTCGTAAGGTTCTGCCCGCCTCAACTCTTACCTGTTTAGAAGATTTCGGACACCCGTACGATCAAGTGTCAGCCATGTCCTGAACATGTTGGGAAAGAAAGCCCCGGAGAAGTTAATCCCAGTGTAGTTTTTAGGTCTTCGGACCGCTGGGTGGAAAATTAACGGTGGAATTTTTTTTTATTTTGAAAAGGTTCCAGACTTCAACTCGAGTGATCAAGATTGATATTGGTTTTTATGGAAAGCTCAAAATCTTTTTTGGTGTTTTTGAAATGATCCAGGTTATCGAACCTTGATTCGAGCGGTCGAGGCCGATGCCATTTTTTTGTTGAAAGCAAGAAAAGTCCCCCGAGAAATTAATCCCAGTGTAGTTTAAGGTCTTCAGACCCAGAATATGTACATGCTGAAAGTACATTCTTTTTGCGATTTTTTTTAAAAGATCCGGATTATCGAACCTTGCCAAGCGGTCGACGTCAATGCCAGTTTTATTAAAAAGTCTCTCGGGATGTTGATCTCGACGTAGTTTAAGGTCTTCGGACCAAAACTTTGTACAGGTAATATATTTTTCTTTTTTTTATTTTTTGAAAAGATCCGGATTATCGAACCTTGACCTAGCGGTTGCGGTCGATACTGGTTTTTATTATGAAATCCCTCGGGATGTTGATCCCGACGTAGTTTAAGGTTTTTGGACCCAAAACTTATGTACAGAATAGGGCAACACATTTTTTTTTGAAATGATCCAGGTCATCAGATCTTGGCCCGAACGGCTGAGATCGATGCCGATTTTTATTAAAAATCTCTCGGGATTTTAGTCCCGACGTAGTTTAAGGTCTTCGGACTCAAAACTTATGTACAGAATAGGACAACACATTTTTTTATTTTTTCGAAATGATCCAGGTCATCAGATCTCGTCCCGAACGGTTGGAATCGATGCTGGTTTTTATTGAAAATCCCTCGGGATGTTGATCCCGACGTAGTTTAAGGTCTTCGGACCCAAAACTTTGTACAGATAATTGTGAGAAATATTTTTGATGATTTTTTCAAAATAATCCGGATGATGAATCCTAATTTGAGCGATTTGGATTATCCCCGATTTTTATTGAAAATCTCTAAGGATTTTGATCCCAACGTAGTTTAAGGTCTTCGGACTAAAACTTTGTACAAGAAATATTTTTTTTTTCAAAATGCTCCCGGTCATCAAATCCTGGCTCGAATGGTTGGAATCAATGCCGGGTTTTATTGAAAATCCCTCGGGATGTTAATCCCGACGTAGTTTAAGGTCTTCGGACCTAAGACTTTGTGACACTTTTTTTTTTATAGAAAAAAGTCCGGAGTCATCAGATCTTGATTCGAACGATCAAGACCGATGTCGGTTTTTTTTAAAATCCCTCGGGATCTTGATCCCGATGTAGTTTAAGGTCTTCGGATCCCAAAACTTTGTGAAGTAGGCAGCAATCAAGGTTGGAAATTTTGAGAATTTTTTTTTTAGAATGGTTCAGATCATCCGGGCATGACTTTGGATAGTTGTGGTCATTGTTTGACCAAGTCAATTCTTTTTCTTTTTCTTGAAAATTTCATGGAGCTTTTTCCACATTATCAAGCTAATTTCTCCCCAATTTCTCACCAAATGAGACTTTGGTGAGATTCCTTTTTTTTTCTCCTCCATTTCTTCCATCACTTCATTCTTACATGGGGGTACAAGATTCACTTGTAACCACCCTTCCTAAGGAGGAGTTCTTCCTAAGGAGAGGGGGTGAGGGGTCGTTTCAACCAAGTGGGAGGACGAACGGCCCCCTGGGTGCCGCCTAAGCCGCTTCTGTCCACTGGTTTTTCCAATGGGTCAGATAATTGGGTGCCCTCCCATTTTCTATATAACATGGGGCACCCTTGGGCCCTCCAACGTGCAATCTCTCTCTTCTCTTTCTCATACTCTCTCTTTCTTTAAGTTTTTCTCTTTCTTTTGGTGGCCTTTTGCTCTTTTCAAGTGGTGGGGCCTTAGTGAAGCTTTAGGACAACAAGGTGGTCCCCCTTTGGTGAGTGGTGAAGGTATGGACCACTCCTTTTCTTTCATTTCCTTGTTTTCTTCTTCATTGTCTCTTCTCATGTTTTCTTTCTTTTCTCCATATAGATATTCCAAGGGAGTCAAGGTGGGCCCAAGCCTTTTTTACATCTCCAATCTCTTCTCAAGGTGGTGCATGGAGAGGAACATTCAAGCTTCCATTTCATTTTTCTTTTCTTTTTTCATACTCCCTTCATGTGTATGTAAAGGGTAATTTTGCCATGTCCATCAAGTGTGCATGGTAAAATATCCTATCTTTTCTCATGGGAGTTGGGCCCCTTTTTATGTGTATTAAATGGGCTAAGTGAAGTCATGGCCCTTGGTGTATTTGATGGGCCCAACACTTCATTTTGGGCTCCCTCATGCTCTCTTCTCCTTGTCATTTTTCTTGGAGCTTTCGTTTCTTTTCCATCATCTTTTCGAGGTTTGGGCCCATGGGAATGGTAGGGCCCACCTCAAGTTTTAGGCTCATAGTGCTCACTTTGGACAGCCCCATCTTTCTTCATATGTGTATGGACAAAGGTGACTAGCCCATTCTTCACTTAGATCTCAAGTGGGCTAGATTTCTCAGTTGGGCCCTTATGGACAAGTGGCCCAAATCTCCTACTATCTCTTGATTATGATGTACATCCTTATGCACAAAGTGTGGTGGGCTCTTTGAAACTTTTCCATATAGATGAACTTTTGGGCCCTCCTTGAAACTTATGAATTTCTTGGAGTCGTGTGTGCACCACTACACTTTGTGCATGTAGGATTCTTTCCCTTTATGCCTTTTCTTTGATCATCTACAAGTCCCATGAGTGAGTTGTTTCAACAATCTCACTAAGTTCAAATGGTTTTCTCATGTAGTAGGAAAGTGGTTCTCAAGAGCTTACTTTAATGTTATCAACCTCAAATGGATGATTCTTCTTCAAATGAGCTATCCATGTAACCATAGCTCCCTGAACTTCTCTTTGGGGCGCTTGGTGGGTCATCCACCATCATTCTCAAAGATGAGTGATTTTTCTTTCAATTTGTGGGAAAGAATGATACCCATAAGTTGCCCAATTTTGTCCCGTGCTTTGGGGCCTTTTGGATTTTGATCTTCAAGTGGGCTATGTATACCATTCTTAGCCATTTTCATGATAGTTGGGTGACTCATCAAGCCATGCCCTCTTGTGCTCAAATGGTCGTAAAGCAATTGGTGCACATAAGTTGCCCAAACTTGTCCTTGCATAGACATTTCCAACTTTGATTCTTCATGTAGGCTATGGCATCGATTTTCACCATTGGCTTCTTTAACTCAAATGTTTGTGGGTAAATCACCATATTGTACTCTCATAGTCAAAACTTTCATCAAGATGACGCACATAGATTGCCCATGGTTAACCCATGAATAGGTTCTTATGGTTTTTCAAGTGGGCTATGTGCTCCTTTCAATCCATTGAGGTGAGGCACTCGAGTTGTTCTTGGGGGCCAATTTCCTTTCTATTCCCCACTTGTCCATGTACATGTGTAAAAAGATGGAAACATCTTAAATGAGGATCATGGCCTTGGTATGAAAAGTGAACCAAGCCTTGGTCACACATGGACTTTGAAGAGGGATTTCTCATGTGAAGTTGGATTCTTATCCCTTGTTGATCTCATGGCACTTGAGTGCATTTGTTGCCCAAAATGTGTCCTCGGATGGTGGACTTTCCTTTCCTAAGCCACGGCATACAACCTTCTCTAAGGTGGGCCTTGCTTCCTTTAACAGGCCCAACACATACCCTAGGTGACACATGGAGTTGGACATTAGATTTTTGCATTTGAATGTAAGTCTGAATCCATGGGTTTCCTGGATAATGATTTGATTTGGATCTTAACGGGTAAAGGATGGGGACTTACCTGGCCAAACTTGTAGGATTTGATGGCGGATGGTACAAGGGGACGAAGGGCAGTCGATGAGGATGACCGGGCCTTCATCGTTCGCCGAGGGGCTCATATGTGTTCTTTAGCCAAGGAGCACCAACCTCTTCCCTCCATAAAGGGCTGAGGTACCCGAGATCTCTAAGATGATTGGATGAAACAACCGTAGCCTATACTCGAACTGTGTTCTAACCGATACTCCTTTTGCAGGCCTTCTCACATTACGCTTTCACAACAATAACGTCAACCGCATGCTGCTTGCGGCTCTCTGTGAGAGGTGGCGGGATGAGACCCACACCTTTCAACTTCCCTGTGGTGAGTGGGGAATAACTCCCCAATATATATATATATATATATATATATATATATATATATATATATATATATATATATATATATATATATATATGCAAATTGGCTTTCCATTCCATAGGGCAGTTGTTCCCCACGCCGGCTCTCTTACTCCCATTACTTCTACTGATTGGCTACGGCTTGTGGGAGCCATCCCACCTGAGAATGAATTTCAGGGCCACCAAGTGAAACTGCGATGGTTTTACAACACCTTCGCTGCTGTCATCCCTACTACCGAGCTAGAGGCCCTTCACAAAGCACGGGCCATGATTACTTATGCCTTTGGGTCATTCTTTTTCTGCCATGCGAACGAGAGGATCGACCCTAGATTTCTTCGTTTAGTTGAGGATCTTCACCATTCGTACAATTAGAACGGGGCTATCTTGACTCATATCTTCTAAGGTTTAGATAAGACCTCTCGGAGTAGCCGGTCCTACACAGGTTTCTGGCCCGTCGTGGAGGTATTCTTTTTAACCTTCCCTGGAGACATTTGTCTTCTTTCTTCCTCTGATCGTTATGTCTGCCCTTGCCCAGACCTGCTTTTATGATCATTTTTCTCATCTCTCGCCGAGGATACGAGATGATGTTGAGCCATCTTTGTACCGCTTCATGCACTGGCATTAGCAAAATCATCAACGGAATTCTCGAGTGTCTGGGGACAATTAGCGCGCTGACATAGACGGACTGACCGTCGAGGACGTAAGTATCTTATTTTTCTTATCCGTCGTACTGCTTCTGGGGCTTGATTGTGATGAACTCATTTGTTGTAGTTTGCTCGGATGTCATACGCCAACTTTCCTCTTTACTACACCCCTCAACATGTGGAAGCATATGATTCTTCGTGTCTTCGGATCATGCTCTCTGTCGCTGAATCATTTCAGTGGTATTTGGGCGAGAGGCTGCTCCGACAGATCACTGGTGTGGCTCGGGTTCCTTGTTCCGCACCTCCTCTGGCTTCTCAGATCTCGGCTAATGATATGGCCAATGCTCTTGCGGGCCAGCCCGGATTTCGCTTCACAATCCCGGATTGTGACTACAACGAGTGATATTTGCTATACGGACAGGGACCTCTACTTCCTTCGCTCTATGTTCCAAGGGGTCGTCGCAGATATGCTGGCGGATCAGTGACAGCTCCTCTGATGGACCTTCATCGTCGGGAGCGGGATGAGAGGAGAGATGATGATGATTATGTTGGTGATCTGTAACCTGCTTCTTTGAGGATGTATTCAGCTTTGTATGACCTTCTTGCATTTTAAAGCCCTTTTTGCTTTTATCTTTCTGCTGTATCAAGATCTTCTGAATGAATATATAACCCCAATTTGTCTCAAATTCCTTGATGATGCTTGGATGCTTTGATTTCTGACTTATTCTTTAATAATTTGTGGAAGATGAGACTTCACTTGCATGGATGATGACTTGAACGGTTCAGATCGCTTGATTTGGCCATGTGGGCCCTTTCCTGACTTCAGCTTCGCTTTGGAACACCTGTCCGTGACTGTTTTATGAGGCTAAAAAGGCTTTCCATGGTGCGGATGATGACTTGAACAGCTCAGATTGCTCTTTTCAACCATGTGGGCCCACTTGATGATCAGATCTTGGATTCTGGCCCTCCTTTTGATGATCAAACCCTTGATCTTACTATTTTATGACTCATGCGAGCTCTTTCTGATTTAGATCATGATGATCTAGCCTTTGAGTGGCTTAGATTGCTTGTGGGCCTCTCTTGATCCATTTTCCTTCTCTTTGACTTGATCAGACCCATGTTGGCCATAATACTTCATGATTAGACAGGTGGGGTACCTTCCAGATGATTCAGATCATCCCCAAATGAAATCTAGAGTTGATCGGAGCCTTGGGCGGCCCTTAGGGTGCCAACTTCTGACATGGACTGGCAGTCCCACCTACCAAAAGGCGGATAGGCCAATCCCGCGAAGAGAGAGAAAATTTGTCCGTACGGCGGCCCATAGCAGGCCCTGGTTCGGACATTCCTCACTGCCCTCTGTTGCTGTCTCCTCGATTTTGTGTGCACGAGGTTTCAATCCAACCATGAATTTTTCTTTTATCTTCACTTTTCTTCTCTTTTTGTCTTCTTCTCACTTTGTCATTTCCCAAGCAATGGATGGTGGAGATCTAGGGGCTGTGGGGGCTGTCCATGGTGGGTCCCACACTCCAGATTTTCAATTGAGCTTTGATGGAGAGGAGATGACTTTAATGGATGGGGTAGATGGGGCTTTAAGAGGGAGCATTGCTGAAGACGTAAGCTTGGTGGTTAATGGAGCTTTTAATGACTCCATTACTAGTGGGATGGTGGAATTTCAGATTTGGATAGTGTTGGGGTCCCAAAAGTCAGTATCCTCTAAAACAAATCAACTGGGCACATGCTTTGAGGAAATCCCACAAAATACCATCCGACGCACCCAAATATCCAGATTTGCAAAGGATCCAGTACTTAGCCATTTTCTCCGGTGGGCCCCACGAATCACCGTGATCAAAACCATCCAAAATCAAGCAGACACCTTCTTTATGAATTATGATAAGCAGTGCATGACGATTCACCAAGAAACGGGCCCCGCAAGCCCTTTGTTTCGCAAAACCCAATTTTGCAAGACACGAGTACGTCAAGCGCACCCATTTATTTAGCCCAACGCACCCTTAAATTCATGAAAATTCAAGAAGTGTTTCAGGATGTATTTCACCTCTGATGCATCCAAAAAATGGCTTGACGCACCTAAAAAATACCTTCAACGCGTCCATAAATTCAGAAAATACGGAACTGCAATTTCAGGGTGCATTGGACATTGACGCATCCAAAAATCGTCCAGCGCGTCCATAAAATAGCTCGACGCACCCATCAAATCACCAAGAACCAGCATAGCATTTTTTGGATGCATTGGACCCCAACACACCCAAAAAATAGCTCGACGCACCCATAAAATCAGCACATTTTAGAATATCATTTTGGGGTGCGTCGGAGCTCCCACGCGCTTATTTGGGGGTGCGTCGAAGGCTTTTGGGGGTGCGCCATACGTGGCAGCCCCTCATTGGTCGCTGTCCGGTATTTTCGGGTATAAATACCCCCTCCCACTGTTCATTTGTACAGATTAAGAGAGAGAGAGAGAGAGAGCCATTATCCCTTGAGTATTTGGGATTTACCGCCGAAAACCCTTGCCGGAACCCTTTTCCGACCGTCGAAAAACTTTCCCGGTCACCGGAATCCCTTTTCGATCACCGTTATCATTCACCAGAAGATCACTCCGACCAATACCGCCGCAGGTCCGGATTATAAAAATTCATAAGTGGGCACGCACCTGAAAATAGCTCGACGCACCCGAAAATTCAACATAATTAGTATTTGTATTTTTTGGATGCATTGGACTCCCACGCATCCCGAAAATAGCTCGACGCACCCGAAAATTCAACATAATTAGTATTTGTATTTTTTGGATGCATTGGACTCCCACGCACCTGAAAATAGCTCGACGCACCTGAAAATTCAACATAATTCGTACTTATATTTTCAGGGTGCATTAGACTCCCACGCACCCGAAAATAGCTCGACGCACCCGAAAATTCAACATAATTCGGACTTGTATTTTCAGGGTGCATTGGACCCCAACGCACCCGAAAATTGCCCCACGCATCCGTAAATTCAACCAAAATCAGGCACTTAATTTAAAGGTGCGTTGGAGCTAACGCACCCATAAATTAAGTCCCACGCGCCTAAAAAATCAGCCAATTTCAGAACATGTTTATGGGTGCACCGGACTCAATTTTAAGTGTTTTCAAGTTCCGCTTGAGCCTATTTTGGGTATTTCGAGCGTTCCGGATGTAATGAAATGGTCAAATGGACATTTCTAGATATTTAAATGAGCAGAATTGTACATCTTCGAGGCTTGACCTGATTTGATGCGTTAAATAAAATGACTTCTCAAAAAGACGCCGCCAGCATCCAGAGCTATGCAATTATGTCATCATTTATATCTACTATAAAGATGTGATCCGATTTGGGTTGAAAGCTAAGCAAACGGGACTATGGTTATGATGATAAATCATACCAAAGAGTTTCAATTCACTACAAAATAATTGTTATGAACTGCCACAACACAACAGTCGATGCCCTACCCATTCAAATGGCATCCGTCGGTTGGGCTACACAGGTACACACAACTGTAGAGTGGACTTCCTGAGGTCACCTGTCCATACATTGACAGGCGCGGGCCTAGAGTCGTCCTTTCCAGTCATAAACCCTGATAGTCTCAGCCCGGATCTCCGGCCAAAACATGGGACATAGACATCTGACTAATACAACGATGGTTCAGTCCATAACAAAATAAATACAGGTCTCTATGACCACAAACTCTAAGACCATAGTCCCTGTTGACTAGTCTTCTGCCTTCTAATCAAGGGTCATCGATCATTTGATGTAATTAAGTGCTCGTGCCAGATCACGACCTGGAATATACAAGATCTCAGGATCTCTGGAATAAAATTCGCCTTGCGATATCTCTTCTCTTGTGTACCTTTTGTGAATGCTTATGATTGTCTATGAATGTTTCCATTACTCAGAACCCCAGAGCAACAATACCCACATTTCAGGAAAATGTCTTTGGAGTTCATTTTCTAGTTCTAACAGATAGGTCATTGGATGATAGAGTTTTAGATGGTATGGATGAGATGGGGAGATGGGACATAGGTGAGGCTATGCATCCTTTGAGTGCATGGACGATGTGATCGATGGTGATGATGGGGCCACGATGGACATAGATGGGCTGATCTCATGTCTGAATGGTATGGATGGTTCAGATGATACCTTTGATGGGTTAGATGCTCTTGATGATGGCCGAGAGGTGTGACACACTGTTGAGCTCTTAATTGTGCATATTCTAACCCCAATTCATCACTCATTGTGCAAGATTTTCATGACTTAAAGACTAATTGAATGCATGTTTTGTGATTGTAGGATTGAGAGTAGACTTCATCTGATAAAAGACTAAAAAGAGCCATTATGAAGCCTTTGGATGAAGGTTGAAGAAGGACCAAAGAAAGAAGAAATCGAGAAGAAGAAAGAAAGAAGAAACTGAAGAAGAATAGGGCCAAGATCGGTCGTACGACCGGTCGGCCAACCTTGTGCACAAGCTAGACTAATTGGCTATCATGGTCCGACCGATCTTGACCGGTCGGCCAGAAGAGTTTGTAGCCTGGAAGGTTGCTGGACTAAATACAAAGGAGGTCCGACCGGTCATGACCGGTCGGCCAGGAAGGTTCAGACCGATCGTGCGACCGATCGGCCAACTTCCCATACATGCCAGAGCTTGCTCGAAAATTTCACAATGAGGCACGATCGGTCGCGACCGGTCGGCCAGTCACTCAGAACGGTCGTGTGACCGGTCGGCCACATGAAAAATCAGAACTTACTATTTTCAGTCCGATTTTCTCTGCGCACTGCGTAAGTGTTACGCAAATTCTCGAATCTTCTAAAGTTGCGGAACCTCCCCACTATAAAAAGGACACCTAGGGATCATTCCTAGGGTATCTAAGAGGAGTTTAAGCAAGGTTGGAGGCGGCGGAAGTGGATTTCGGAGCTCCACAACTCCTTCTAGTTTGTTTTGCTGTTTTTATGTTTTTTTAGTTGTTTCATGTTTCCTTGGATCATGAACGGCTAAACCTCTTAGCTAGGGCTAAGAGGTGAAGCTTGTAGTGAATCTAAGATGTTTCAATTCGTTCTAAGATGGTTTTGAGATTGGTTTTAATGTTTATGAACAATGGTTTGAAGTTTATACAAGTTCTAAGTAGTTTTTCTTAATCTTATGATGACTCATGGATGTTTGGGAGAATTACTTCAGTTCTTAATTGCTTTGTATTAGTCTAGACCTGTATAATCCGAGGAATTGGAGTACGCTCTAGTACTATGATCTTCATGTGGGGACTTCCTACCAAAGTTCTACTTTTTTAGTTTTCTGAATTATGTATGGGACTGTGCATATGATTTGATTCAAGTTCAAACCATGATCTAACTTTGTCTGGTGACAGGACTTATTGATGATCATGATTATGAACTTAGTTTATTGGAAATGCAATTGAAGCATGCTCAGCCTAGCTTGCATTGAGTGAATCATATATAGGGCTCATACATATGACAGATAGTTGGTTTAACAGCTCTATCATCCCGGCTAGATAGATCTTAATATCGATTCTAGTTGAGAGAATGAGAAACCACAACGGATTGAACATCAAGGATTGCTACAAGTGGATCCTTGAACCCCTAGTGCCTTTTTTTATAATTGTTTACCTTCAATTTAATTCAAAGTTGTTACCTACATCAATTTCATACAAAATCTGGTTGTTAGCTTTCAATAGACACTATTGGATGTGTTTGTGAATTCCTACACAAGTCCCTGTGGATCGACCTCGGTCTTACCGAGATTATTACTACATCGCAACCCTACACTTGGGGAAGCGAACACACACTTGCTTGGGTGGACTTGATGTGATCATTGATGATGTCCCCCTGATGATGGACGGTGTGGATGTCTCGATGATCCCTTTAATTAGACAGGATGATGATTGGATTCATGACTTCATGTTGGAGAGGACTGCAGGTCCAGATCTGACTGTAGATTCTTTGATCGGGGTTGCCGGGGCCTTCCTTGACGGTTTAGATGTATTTTTTAGAGGTCAAATTGATTAGGATGCCTGCGATGTGCGATGTGATTTTTAGCTGATAGCCTTTTCGATGGAGAGTATCATCCTTCTTCTGATTGCCGACCCTTTACACATTCGGTTCACGAGGTGGACGAGTCTTCTCGTGCAGCTAAAGTCATGACTGTTTCAGATAGCGATGCGACTATATCAGACATAGTCGCTACTGGGGACGGGTCAAGGGCTATTGAGTCTACAGAGGCTCCAACTTTTCCTTCTCCTTCACCCGTTGATCTTCCGATCCTTGATGAGCTATCATCGATCCCTAGGCCTTTTGTTCTGGAGGGGATTCTTGTGAGGACTTATCAGTTGCTTCCTCGTCCTTCTTGCTCACCATGACTGCTTGCTTGGCTTGACAGCTTGTCGGATTATGAGATTCGAGATTTGGAGTCCTATTGCTTCGATGGTCTAATCCATATGGCTAGAGTTGACATTGATTGGAGGATGCTCGGGGCTGCAATGATTGACTGGGTCTCTTCGTTGAACTTATTTGCGTTCAACGACATAGAGATGGGACCTTCTTTGGAGGAGCTTGTGCGTTTGACCGGTCTTCCTTGGGATTATGCTCAGTATTTTTCGCCGAAGACTTTGCCGAAGACTGCCACACCGCAGAATTGTTTCGAGATTCCATATCTTGTTCAGCCTGCGGTTGCCAGCCAGGATGCTGCGGTGTTCTCCTTAGACTTGTTGTATAATCTTTTCTCGGGTCCTCGGAGTGTGGCAGGGTCCTTACTTTCTCGGAATGCACTGATGTTCTGTTTGATAGCTGAGGTGGATGGTGCAGATCTCAGACTCCTTTGTTCTTTGAGGTGATGAGCCGAGTTCTTCGTCGTCAGGGGATCATTTCTCTCGTCTTGGCTGAGCTGTTTAATGGCTTGACTGACTGTGCCCTGGGCCGCACTCGTGTCCTTCGCGGCTGCTGTGCATTTCTTCAGTTGTCTTTTCTACACCTGCCTTTTCCTTTCTTGTCTTTTGGGATTTGCTTTGCTTTAACTGAACCTCTTTACTTTCTTACAATCAGATCTGGCTATGGGAGCGTCTTTCGCTGACCGTTCCTATATCATTTGTCACGCCCTGAAATTCGAAACCCGAGTACAATAACCCAAAGCCCGAGTTCTAGGGTGTGAATTTTAAAATTCGAGCATAGATTCCTTGAAATTCCATTCCACACATCGCATAACTAAAATAAATCCCAAGTATAACGCTTCTTTTCCACTAATATCTTATTACATTGAATTTTACAAGATAAAATAAATTAAATACAATTGGCGTTTGAGTAACACGTGCCCATCTGAATACTCTGCTCTGTCTAAAGTCTTTTCCTTTTTGAAAACCTGCAAGAACTGTGGTGATTTTGGTGAGCTAAAAGCCTAGTGAGGTCATTTCCATCACAGGTAATATTCCAGTTAATGAAAGATAGGACGAGAATCATCAACGAATAGAATTGTATGAAATATACGAGAATAAGGTTGTGATTAATATACTGATGTTTTATTATGAATGGAATATGATGTCATGTATGTCATGATACGTGTGAGAGCAACAAACGTCTAGGAACTCGTTGCCACTGAACATTAGGAACCTGTCGCAAATCAACCATGCTCACCTAACCGGTACAACGAGGCGGCAAATCAACCATGCACGCCAGTGGGCAAATCAACCATGCACCACTGATCCAACCGAGCAAATCAACCATGCTCAATAAGTGAAACGACCAGAACTCGCTGCCACTGAACATTAGGAACCTGTCGCAAATCAACCATGCTCACCTAACCGGTACAGCGAGGAGGCAAATCAACCATGCACGCCAGGAGTCAAATCAACCATGCTCCTGTTCTGTCGTAGTGTATAAATGTATGTATATGTCATGAGTTATGGAAGCATTCTTCAAGCATACAATGCATATCAGAACTCACACCCAATCACCCCATGCATGAATTATTTTCATTTAAGTGATTCTTTGTCTTTAAACCCTAATTTACCATTTACCGAGAAACATGAGGGAAATCCTATGTGGGATTCTAGGATGACTACACGTATCTAGGGTTACACAACGGTAGTATCATATCCATCTAAACCTCCATTAAGTTGTTTTCGAATAGGTATTTAAGACTAGAATTTTGGGAAAGTAAATTCTCTAAGAAAGGATAATTCATAGACTGAATTTGAAGAATAGAGACAAGAGATTAATCCCTTACCTAGGATCCATTCTACATTCAAGAACAAGATGAAATTTAAGAAAATTTGTGGAGAAACTGGGAGAGATTACTCTACTACCTAGGATGCCACAATCACATGAAATAATAAAGTGAAATCCTAAGATCCTAGTTAAAAGAGAAACTTAGATAGATGAATCCTGTACCTAGGATGCTATGATAAGGGAGGAAGCATTAAAGTACGCCTAAAATCTTAACTAGAGAAGTAATCTTTATAACTTGAATATAAATAAGGAAGAACACTAAAGAACATTAACAAAGAAAGTTATGTGAGATGAATCACTCACTGTTGGATGAGTCCTAAGCTCCAAACAAGACCCAACTTGAATCTAAGTTGACTCAGCGAGTCGACTCGGATGTATAGAGGAAATCTCTTCTTCTTTCTTTTTCTTTCTTCTTTCCTTCTTCTCCTTCTTTCTTCTTTCTTCTTTCTTTCTTTCTCTCCCTTCTTTCTTCTTCTCTTTTTCTTTTTCTTTCTTCTTTTCTTTTTCTTTCTTCTTTCTCCTTCTTCCTTTCTCTTTCTTCTTTTCTTCTTCTTCTCTTTCTTTCTTTCTTTCTTCTTTCTCCTTCTTCCTTTCTCTTTCTTCTTTTCTTCTTCTTCTCTTTCTTTCTTTCTTTCTTCCTTACTCCCCTCGTGACCTGGGATGCTGTCCCAGCTGCTGGTGTGGGGGACATGTTTCTCCTTCCCACTCTCACGCTATCTCCCTCTCTCACGACTTCTCTCTCTCTCTCACGGTTTCTCTCTCTCACGACTTCTCTCTCCTCTCACGGTTCCTCTCTCTCACGATTTTGTAGGAGGATACCATCTCATGAATCCCGGAAGAATCCTAGTTGGATTGTGTAACAGTTAGGCTGTTTCTAACAGTGCAAGAAATCTCCTGCGCAACTCACCTTCTGCCTGCTCTCACGCACACGTACCGTAGCTTCCGCGTGTGGGACTACCTACCCTTTGGTCGAATCTTAGTCTAGTGTCTGATGAGCGGTCCAAATTGTTGAATCGATCATGGACAGGGGGTCCACGGTCCAATCAAAATGGACGCTGTCCGTTCGGACGTTCCCAACAAAAACCGCACAAAAAAAAAGAAACCAGGTTATTCTGGAAAGTCTTCGCGCATACGAACCGTTAGAAGTCTAGGTGGGGTCCACACAAAGATTTGTAAGAGGTCTGGCCCACCCATGCATCGCAGACCGGCCAATCTTGGAGTTTCTTAATCTTAGGGTCGGTTTTGGAAGGCTGTGGTGGACCGTACGATCGCCCAAACACAATGAGGTCACTACCTCCTACGTCCGTATGAGGGACGCTCCAGATGGACCGATTGGATTAGCTGCTGGGGTCCACTGTGATGGACAGTGTGGGCCACAAACGGCGACAGCGGCAACGCTGCCGCTGTTCCGCGTCCGAAGAGGACGTCTCGTCCGTAACGCGTGAGAAACGCGGTCAACGCGCGTTGACCGCAGTGGCCAGGCCGCTGCATTGTACACGTGGGTCCCACCTTGATGTATACACAAAATCCACTCCAATCATTAGATAGGCCACATGATTTTAGGCTATGACACCAAAAATGAGACGGTTTCGAAGCCAGATGGCCCTACTTATGGCCTGATTTCTGATTAAGGCGTTTGTAAGGATGATCGAAGGGTTGAAATTTGACATGTATGGTTGGATCGTGTCCTAGAACTAGTATATAAGGTTTTGCGTGAAAACGATTTCCAGAAATCATAAAACTTGCAATTGGTCCCATAACTTAAGTTTAACTAATGGTATTTTCCTAATACTTACAGATTTATGAGTTTTGCGAAATCTGCCACTTCCATGCTATCCTAGGGGTTCATGTTGAGCAATTTTAATGAAGGAGCCATACTATAATTTCTTACGGATTATTTAATATTAATTTATCTATATTAAATTTATTTAATTTCTTAAATAAATAACTAATTTATAATTGAGATTATTCTAAAATCCTAGGGTGTTACAAACACACCCGAGCAGGTTCATAGGGCCAAGAAATCACTGGTCTAAGGATATACCTTGTGATGGACACAATGTACGGTTCTTATTTATGGACAGACATGTGTACAGGATAATGTACGGCGGTTTATATTGATCGCGTAATTCGAATTCGGAGTGGACGGTGAAATCTTCTAGTCTAGTAACGACAGATTATCCTAACGGTCGGTCTATCGACTTAACTGAGTACTCTAAGTTTTTCAGAGGCCTGACAAGTTGTCTGGACATGTATAAACTGTATACATGTGTGTATGCGTGTGAATAATACAGCTTAGAATTTAATTTCTCACATGTGAACACGCACTCGTGTACTTACTCGTGCGCCTAAATTTTGGGGATATTACATCATTTCCTAGCACCCGTCGCCCAGACCTCATGCAACATATCATGGAGTTTCTTCCGCATACGGCTAAGATGAGTGAGCCCTTGTATCGTAGGATGTTTGCTAAGCTGCGTGACTGGAATGTTCGTTGTGAGTCATCTTGGCTTTCACTTCCTCCAGTACTTTGTGACGCGCACCGCCTTCCTCTGATGCTGGTAGGCTTTCGATCTTATTTTTCTTATCATCCTATCCGGTTCCTTCGGCAGTTCGGGTATGAGCAGGATGTTCCTCCTTTTGCTTTCACGGGTATCGGGCGTCGAGCACTTCCAGCCCAATCATCTGACTTTAGGACTCGGATTGATGGATCCTGGGCGAGTCACTTAACTGCTAATTTTCTTGGTTTTGAGCTGTGGACTTTTTCGATGGCGACCGCCCAATATCAGCACTGGGTTATTGAGTAGTCTCTGTATCGATGCATTCCTTGCTGGCACCAGACCGCCAATGAGGATGAGCAGGATATGCTTGGGGATGCCGACTCTTCATCTGGTTCATATGAGCCTTTTGAAGAGCGCCCATTCATCGATCCTAGTTTCCTCTTGGCCACTCATGGTCATTTGCTGTTTGAGATCTTTGCACTTCGGTATCATTATAAGATGATGTCGAGGAGATTGGCTGCCAATCATAGATTGTCTGATGAGGAGGCGGCGATCCGTAGCCTTGAGCAAGATGAGGTACATTACATGCGTATGGAGGTGAGTAGGTTGAGAGCGACGCTATTTTATTATGAGTCAGAAGACTTACCTGACGTTGCCGAGGAGGAGGGCATAGATTGATTGTGTTGACTGTCTGTACGTCCCTTTTTTCATGGTACAGACTGGTGATGATGCATTTTTTTGTATTTTTTGAAAAGATGAATGATATATGTAAAAGAAACGTGATGCATTTAATGAAAAGAGAAAACCTTTTGAGAAGCTTATTGTGCCATGAGTTGTCTTGTGAGTGTGTCTGGATTTTGTGTCGGGATATAGGAATCAGAACTGAGGCTCGGCCAATGCTTTGACTGATGTCTCGAGATTGACTTGTGAGATCCCTTGGATCCCTAAAGGTGTAGGCAATGGAAACTGTTACTTCCTGAGATTGTCAGAGTTTGTAGAGTTCTTTGTTCTCGACTGTACTTCTTCTTGTTCTTGAACTGCAACTGCTTGAACTGATCTAGACCGTCTGATTTCTTGGTACCTGCATTTTTAGTTTTTCTTTTTCTATTCGAGCCATTTTTTCCTGCGGCGCTCTTTCGAGTTTTCACCACAGCCGGCCTTTTCCCGTCATTTTTGCCCGTGGCACCCTTTCGGGTTTTCACCACGTCCCGGGTATTTGATCTTGTCTGCCCCTTGGCAGCTATGTTGTTTTTACCCTTGGCGCCCTTTCGGGTTTTCACCAAGTACGTTGTATGCCCACTGTTTTTACTCGGAGTGCCCTTTTGGATTTTCACTCTGCCCTCTTTGTTTAGGCACACATTTTCTCCCTTTTTTTTCCTTTTTTCTGTTTTTTTTTTTTGGATTTTTAACTAACTGCGGCAGCTAGAGGTCTGGAATCCGTCGTTGTCGGCCGATGGCAATCTTTCAGCCCTTATCCTAAGTTACGATGATAGAGTTGTCGGTCTTAGCTACAGACCCTTCTGAGATGAATGGATGGCTGACTGTGTTTCCATTTGGGTTGATTTTTGGGTGCCTTGTTTTGGCTTCCCATTTTCTTTTCTTTTTTCTTTTTTTATTTTATTTTTTGTATTCCTTCTTCTTCTTCTTTTTTCTTCTCTCTTTTTCTTTTAAATCCCTTATTTGAAACACTTTTTTGGTGGACGGAAATGATTTCTCAGAGGTTTTAGCTTCGACCTCTTGACTTCAGCTCTATTAATGTAACTCTTGATAAGGTCAGAATGACTTACCCATGAAAGATCTTCACTTTGTCGGTGTTGATTGGCTCAGGAAGATCCACCCCTCTCATGCTGGTGAGTCTGAGGGCGCCTCCGGGGAGTACTTCTTTGATGATCAGCGGTCCATCCCACGAGGGTTTGAACTTTCCTCTGGGATCCGGAAGGTGCGACGGTAGAATCTTCTTCATGACCATGTCGCCCACCTTGAAACTTCTTTTTCGGACTCTCTTATTGTAAGCCCGAGCGATCATTTTTTTATAACACTGAGAATGACTTAATGCACGTTTGTGCTTCTCATCTGCTAGATGTAACTGATCGAATCTTGCCCGTTGCCATTCTCCTTCTTCAATTCTGCTTTCTAGTAACACCCGTAGTGACGGTATTTCCACCTCGACTATTAGAACTGCCTCCATTCCATAAGTAAGCTCGAAAGGAGTAATGCCTGTAGCAGACCGTACAGATGTTGGATAGGCCCAAAGTGCATATAGGAGCATATCTGACCAATCTCGATAAGTCATGACCATCTTCTCGAGTATCCTGACGATTGTCTTGTTTGTGGCTTCTACCCCACCATTCATCTGAGGACGATAGGGGCTTGATCGATGACGTTGAATTTTGAATTTGCTGAGGAAGTCATTCATCTTCTTGTTGACGAACGGGGTCCCATTATCTGTGATGATAGCATTGGGGATTCTATACCGGCATATGATGTTGTTTTTCATGAATTTGATCACCTAGGATGTTGTAATCATGGTGTAGGAGGCTGCTTCTACCCCCTTGGTGAAGTAGTCGACTGCCACTAGTATATACTCATGACCATTTGATGCTTTGGGACTAATCTTCCCAATGATGTCGAGTCCTCACATGGAGAAGGGCCAGGGAGTTGTTAGGTTGTACAGTTCTGAGGACGGGGCATGAATTTGATTCGCGTGCTCCCGACACTTGAAGCATTTTCTGGCGTGCTGACAGCAGTCTGTCTCCATGGTGAGCTAATAGTAGCCAAGTCGTAGAATCTTCTTTGCCATCATGTGCTTGTTCATGTGTGGGCCACAGATTCCTTCGTGTATTTCTTTCATGATCTTTGCTGCTTCTATCTCATCGACGCATCGAAGGAGGACATGATTATAGGATCGCTTGTAAAGGACTTCGCCACTGATGGTGAACTGGCCGGCCAAACGTGTAACGCCCCAGATTTTTGAGCTTTATTTGAAAATTTTTGAAAATTCATTTTTAATTTATTTTTTATTAATTATCATACATTTACTGTTGATTTGTGAATAGCGGGACATCCGTAGGAGATCCGATAGGGGACCCTTTACAAAAGTTGCTTAGAATGATCCCATAAACATCGTAGAAAGATCGGATTTCAAAAATCACGCATTTTTAGATAATTACGAAAATGCCATTAATTAAACTTAAGTTAAGATGCTATTTTTAAGTATTATAGTTTCTGACAATCGCTTTCACGCAAAACCCTGGATTTAAGCTTTTGGGCACATATTAACCATACACATCAAATTTCAACCCTTAAATCATAGTAGAAGTGGTCCGATTGTCAAATCAGCCCCTTAACCCTTGATTTTCATCTCCATCGAGTGAGGAAAGTAGATGGTTAGTCGTAGTCGAATATTTCTCTTCATATGAGTGACTTAGATCGTCTTTATCATGGACCAATAGTGTGATTTGAGTGCCCTACCTTGATAAGCATCTTTCTTATGCGCGAAGTTATCCCGTTCTATAAATTAACGAGTTACCAACTCTTTTTAAATATGAACCTTTCAATTTACCCACTTCTCACCATCAATCGCTTCTCAAATTTGGACCACTTATTATACTCATATGACTACGACTTTACACAAAATTTGGACCCCGATCTATAATCCTACACCGTTGAACCACAAAGTCAGCACCTTCCTTTTCCGCCAAAAATTGAAATATCAGATCTAAGCATTTCTCACCATCAATCAACTACTAAATTTTGTACAATTGTTTGCCTATCATGACTACATAATTTTCCAAAATTTGGGCCCTGATCATCAAGCGTAGACCGTTAATTGAGATCTAGCCCATTTTAGCACCCGTTAGGCCATTTTCAAGGATCGGCCAATCTAGAATGTGGATCATCAAGAAATTTACGTATTCTGACTCTACTCTTCGAGCTTAATAAGATGAACAGATTAGAATTGATCATAGATCATCCGAATATTGAGATTTGAGAAACCCACCTCAAGAAGTTATTACACAAGACCTCGCGTGCACATCCCTCTCCATATTTCTACTACGCACCTCCAAATCCTTCTCCTAACCCTAGCCTCCATGCCCTATAGAAAGAGAGAGAGAGAGAGAGAGAGAGAGAGAGAGAGAGAGAGAGAGAGAGAGAGAAGAGAAGAGAGTTCTTTCTCATATTTTTCCAGCGGCTAGGATCTTCTACAACCCTCTTCTTCTAAGTCCATCCTAAGGTGAGGATTTTCCTTCAAGCCTTTCATTAATAATATTACGATTATCATAAGTTTCTTTTGTGGCATGTGAAGTTATTTCGTTTTGAATTGCTTATCCATATAACATGAAGTTTAATGTGAGATTTGTAATGAATATCATTATATGATGATGTGATTCCTTGTTTAGATTTTTTACTAAGAAGCATTTGTATTTGTGTTATCTATCTTTGTAAAATCTATGCCCTTATTTCCTTAATCTGTGTTTTACAAGTAACATTGGTTTTCATATTGTGATATGAAATATGTGTATAAGATCATCATATGGACATCCCATTATTGTATACTCTTTGTCCCTAAGTTGGTAAAATTATTCGATGTAGAGAGATGGAACCCGTGAGAGGTGTCCATGATGGAAGAATATCTCTTGACTTAACTGAAAGAATGAAGTGATTGTTTGTCAATGGATCCTTACATGTACATGGTGCTTGATTGGATCCATTTACATTACATGAGTACTTTAATGAATTTGGTCATGAAGTACAACATTGGCTTTTTGGGACATGATGAAATCATAAAACGGGACAATGAGTGGACATTAATGGTATACAAATTCTCATGAGCCGGGGTTGGTGCCATGGACACTAAGCTCGAGCTGTCGGCCTATGCTGGGTCACTTGTGACTCCCCATAGTGACCATTGAGTTTTATTTAAATCGGTTGTATGCGAAAACACTTAAATAAAGGCAAAACTAAAGTCATGCATTCACTTGGCTCCATGTGGGTGTACGGAATTGAGAATAGGCTAGAGCGTCCTACTTCTCCCGTACACTGTCACGTGTAGATTTGGGCTATGAGCGTCCCGTTTCTCACGTGGTCGGGCAAAACTATGGGCTTGTGCGTCCCAGGAACCTCTGGTGACTAGTGGCTAGCATGAAGTCGTAACAGGGAGTCTCCCACTTCATGTATTGTGATTCTAGCCAGGGTGCCTTAGCCAGAGCATGCATTCCATGCATCGCATTAACAAAGATTTTTACTTGATTGTTTTGTTTGAATAAAGATATTATTGTATTGCGTTACTCTGAGTTTTATACATTGTTATTCTTGGTAGTCTTGGAGGGAATATTCCCCACTATGATAGCGTTTAACGCTATCCCAAACACAATTTAGGTGATGCAGGTGAAGATCCAGGTATTGAACCCGATTTTTAAGGAAAAGAGTTTGATGGTTCGTACGATCACATGGCGGATGACCTGCAATCTCTTTGAATTAACTACAATAGTAAATAATTTATAAAGAAAACTCATCAACTATGTAAATACCTTAACATCATTCAAAAGTTCTCTTCTGTACCAAAACATAAAATTAATTAGTCATACCTATAACCAACCAAGGGAATAAATTTGTAACTACTACTGCATCATTCAAACTATCTTATTCTACGATTAACAAAGGCGGTAACACGAACTTACGATATAAAATACTAAACTGTTTAATCAATAAGGTATTTAATGAACCCTTAAGCCGGCAGCACAATATGTGCTCTCAGCTTTTAGAGCCCAGCAATGTTTTGCGACCTACCAAGCCGCTAGACAACAACAACGACTGAGGTCTATGAGGACCCAAAGCTCTATAACGAACTACAGCCGTATGGTTCCAAATAGTCCCTGTCGAAACCGAAGAAGATAAACGTCCTTCTTTCGTCCAAGTAGAACTCAAAGCTGACACTCGAGGGTAAGACTTCGAGGAAAACGGATTTTGAGCATTGATGCGAGTGTAGCGAGAGCATCTACAAACTGATTCTTGGCTCTGGTTATGTATGAGAAGGTGATTTCTTTGAATTCTTCGACCAGATTTTCAAGATACACATGATATGGTATCAACTTCTCATCCTTGGTTTTCTATTCGCCATTGGTCTGATTGATGATAAGCTGTGAGTCTTCAAATACTCGTAGCTTCTTGACGTCTAAGATTATGGCTTCCCTTAGACCAGCGATGCATGCTTCATACTCTGCCATGTTGTTGGTGCACTCGAATGCTATGCGCCTTGAGATAGGAATAAGGACATCGTCTGGAGAGTAGAGGATTGCTCTGATACCACTCCCTTTAGAATTTGCTGCGCTATCGAAGAATAACGTCCACTCACCTTTTTTCTTCTTTTCTTCACCTTTGATAAGCAGGAGATCTTCATCAGGGAAGAATGTCTTGAGTGGTTAATAATCCAGGAGAGAGTGAGCGGCAAGATGACCGGCGAGGGCCTGCCCCTTGATTGCCTTCTGAGTGACATAAGTGATGTCGAATTTAGACAGGAGTAGCTACCATTTAGCTATCCTTCCAGTGAGTGCCAGTTTCTCGAACAGGTATTTGAGCGGATCCCTATAAGCGAGGAGGAGAATAGGGAACGCAATCATGTATTGACGGAGTCGCTAAGTTGCCCAGACTAGGGCGAGGCAAGTCTTCTCGATCGGGGAATACTTGGTCTACGTAGTCGGTGAATCTTTCATCTCAAATAGTATATTGCTTGTTCCTTCTTTCTGGTCTCGTCATGTTAGCCGAGAACACAGCCAATGGCTTCTGCTGCTACCGAGATGTACAACAATAGTGGTCGTCCGGGAGTAGGTGGCACTAGAACTGGAGGATTCATGAGATACTTCTTGATTTGGTTGAAGGCGACTTGGCAATCGTCATTCCTATTCTTTTGGAACGTTCTTCCGAAGGAGCTTGAATATGGGTTCTCAGATAGGTGTGAGCTGTGCGATAAAGTGATTGATGTATTAAATTCTGCCGAGGAAGCTACGAATTTCTGTCTCTGTTCTAGGAGGGGGCATCTCTATGATTGCTCTGGTTTTGGTTTCGTCGACCTTGATGCCATCTTCACTCACCATAAAGGCGAGGAGCTTGCCTCCCATTGTACTGAAGACACATTTCTGAGGGTTGAGGCGGAGCTTGTACTTTTCTAATCTGTTGAATAACTTCTTCAGATCTTCAAATGTCCTTCAATCGTGCGAGATTTGATGATCATATCGTCCACATATACTTCGAGCTCCTTGTTCATCATATCATGAAATAATGATGTCATTGCTTGTTGATATGTTGCTACTGCGTTCTTCAGACTGAACGGCATTACCCTATAACAGAAGGTTCCCCAGGGAGTGATAAACGATGTCTTCTCGCGATCTTCGACGGCCATCTTGATCTGATTGTAACCTGAGAACCCGTCCATGAATGAGAATACCTTATACCCAGTAGTGTTGTCGACCAGAGTGTCGATATGTGGCAAAGAGAAATCATCTTTAGGACTGGCTTTGTTGAGATCTCAGAAGTCGATGCACATTTGAACCTTGCCATCCTTCTTCGGTACTGGCATGATGTTGGCGAGCCATTCAGGGTAGTTGGAGACTACCAAAATCCCGTGTTGTAAAGCTTGATGACTTCATCTCGGACTTTCAGGGCCCATTCTAGCTTCATTCTTCGAAAGTTTCTGCTTTACTGGTTTCATATCCAGCTTGGTTGGCAGATGGTGTACAATGAGCTCTTCATCGAGCCCCGGCATGTCTTCATATGAGAATGTGAAGTTGAACAATCTTGGAGCTAGAAACTCTATCATTCTCTGCTTTATCTCTAGTGACAATAATTTTTCAATGCGTACTTTCCTAGGGATCTCAGGTGTCCCCAAGTTTACTATCTCGAAATCATCGGCTACAACATTGGCTTTAGATTCAAACTTTTTGAGGAGATCCTCTAGTTCGGGAGCTGGGTCATCATCTTTCTCATCCCAGGCTTCGTCCAAACCCATGAGCTCGAAGTCTAATTTGATGTCAAAATCATATGATTCGACTTCAAACTCATGCGACTCTTTAGACAAACACGGCACATTATTGAATACAGGAAAAGAAATGTTTTTTGGTTTTTGAGAATTTTCTGGAATTGAAATAATAGATGTTTTTGGCTTTTAAAATTTTTTTATTTTTTTGGATTTTAAAAATTTACAGGACCTTGAACAAGCGGGCATTGTAGACCATGTTTGATCCCAACTTGTCCCAAAGTTCCGCTCACTACTTAAACAGGCTTTTTTTTTTGGAAACCAGAGCCCTCAAATGACTCTCTGGATGATTCAGAAGTTAGGGGAATGGATGACCATTCGGGACCCCACAATCTTCCCCTAGGAAAGGTGGGGGTTAATGATTTGGGCGAAGAATCACAGTCTGGCCCAATGACCATGATTTCTCGCTGGTTGGGTTCGAAATCTGAGTCATACTCAGTCCCTCCCGGATCACTTACCTCGCATTGCAGTTCGTCTGGTTCCTCAGCGAGACACATGTTTGGGATCTGGACATTAGACCAATCCAGGGCTGGCCATTTCCCTTTCTTGGTCCAATGGATGGGCTGCTTCTGCCCCTGGCTGACGGTTAATGATGTTGGTTCTGCAAAGGTGGGCGGGTCGTGCCCCTTGTTGATTGATGCTGATATGGATAAGTTGTGCCCCTAGTTGGCTGGAATTGAAGTGGGCAGGTTGTGCCCCTGGTTGAGAGCAGGTATCAGAATACCTTAGTCCTGAAGCTGTTGTATTTGATTTTCTTCTTTTTCTTCATCCTCTTTTTCTGCTTCCGGAGGCTTAGATGGTTCGAGAATCCAGTCCCATCGAATAGGGGGCAACATGGCCCGAGCTAGGCTCATGGGGAGGCCTTTGTGTAGTACAGTCTGTTGATTCCCTCTTAGATCTCTGCAAGGCTCTCCTGGCCTGATGAATTGAATGGGTGAGCACCGAAATTTCTTCTTTCTTTTATCTATGAAGATTGCCCTATACCCGAGTCCCCATTTGCGTTGATTATATACCAGCGACATCTTTCTGGACTTGAAATGATTCTTTATATGATACTTGAGGCTCAGACGTTCTGCTGGTGGAAAGACACGATCCACACTTATCGGTTCCGGATTGGCGATAACGCTCACGGTCTCGAATTCGAAACTATGAAATGGGATGTCTTCTTCAAAGTGTTGGATGTCGATGACAGGGATATCTGGTTCAGTGGTAGCAGCATTGGAAGGAATGACTGACCTCCTTCTCTGCATGGATAGAGATTACTTGATTTCCATAGATGTACTTCACCCATTGATGCAAAGTTGATGGCACCGCTCCAACCTTATGCAGCCAAGGTCGTCCGAGTAACATAGTTGAAAGAGGTTGATATATCCAGGATTTGAAATGTGATGGTGGAGATTTCCGGACCTATCTGTACCTCTATGTCGACCTCCCCTTCCACTGATCAGCGGGTGTTGTCGAATGCTCTGAAGTATATAGTGTTGGGCCGGAATGAAGAGGGAGTGATTCCCAGGCGTTCTGCAGTCTTGAGCGGGCAGACGTTTAAGCTTAAGCTGTTATCGATAAGGACTAGCAGGACATAGAGGTCTTTATATCGTAAGGCTATGTTGAGGGATCGCCTGTGGTTGCACCCTTCTGGTGGCAACTCATTATCAGTGAAGGTGATGGCACGCGGAGCCAGGAACTGTCCGATCATCAATGCTATCATTTCTGGTGCTGTATCGGAGGAGACATGGGCATCGTTCAGGGTTTTGGCAAACATTTCTCGATGTATGCGTGATGTGAAGAGTAGCTCCCATACCGAGATTTGAGTAGGGATTGACTTGAGCTGAGCCACCACATCATATGCAGCTTCGTTTTTGTTGCCAAGGCCCGAGAGAGCGCTTTTGGGATCTCCTCTGTTCTGATTATCTCTCCAGATGCAACGCCCATTGGGATTCATGTTTCCTACCTCCGCACATTTTACATAGTGCCACGGGACCTCTTTATAATTTTCCTCTCCTTTGCCTTCTAGGATCACTGGTTCTTGCAATGGTGCTGGTGTGGGTACCAGATCTTCCTCATATGGAGCTTTTACCTTGAGGACTACATTGTTGCCTGTGCTGAAGGGATAATATCGAGGCTTGTCTTCATAAATCACATAAGGTCGCGGTCCTGGCTTGATCGTTCCTAGGAGCAGGAGGTTCCCATGGAATGAATACTGGTCCTCTTGATATGGCAGGGGGTTTTGTTTGTTTGTCCCAACTATCGTAGTGTAATTGATACGCCTCCGAGACTTGCCCCTTGCAATACGACTGGCTTAATTAGAGGAGCTCCTTCCAATACAATGGGTTCTTACTGCTGATGAGTATGATCCCTCCATTTAGGAATGGATTGTTCCTTAATTGAAATTGCCCCTTTTAGAACGACAGGTTCATATGCGGGCTCAATGTATGACTGTACCCCTTCTAGGATAACCGGCTCCCAACATGAATGGTTGTAAGGTGCACTTTGAACAACTGGCGCATCATATGGAGGTGTTCCTTCGAGTATTAACGGCTCGGAGACTGAAGGAGGAAAGGGATTTACCCCTTACAGGATCGGAGGAGAACTTGTTGGCCCATAAGTGTAAGCATGAATGGATTGGATAGGGGAGAAGAAGTGATCGAGACGCTCTCCTTCTTCTATGCTGTTGACGGCAGGGCCACGAGATGAACTGGGGTTCGTCGGATACTGAGGTAGAGGATTCTGAAGGATGTTGGTAGAAGTTGCTGGAGGATTTCCAAGGACTGAGATGACAATCTTGCGGTCATCAATCAAATCTTGTATGGCATTCTTTAGAGTCATACATCGATCAGTGGTGTGGCCATGCCCTTGATGGTAGGCACAATACTCATTTTCTCGGTAGTTCGGACACAGAGGATGAGGAGGAGGCCTGGGTGCCATCAGAGTGAGTAACTGCTTTTGTACCAGCATAGCCATGACTTGACTAAGTGGCTGAGTGAGAGGAGTGAATTTCCTGAGCTCCCTATAATTCTGCCTATTCTGATATTAGTATTGGCCATTCCCCCTGAACTGTTGCTGCTGTCGAGGTGGTTGTGGCTGTGGTTGAGGATTTGGTTGTGGCTGATACCGCTGAGGTTGATGCTGAACCTGATTCTGCTGATACTATTGATGTCCCTGTGGGGGAGCATATTGGTTGCCTTGAGCAGTGTGATGATGTTGTTTACCTCTGTCGGGTGAGGAGGAGAACTGCTGCGATTTCCGTTCCCATACCAGATAGGTCTTCCTTCCACTCTGTTCCTTTTGACTGGAGTGGCTTGATGAGGCCATGGGGAGATTGTCCCAGCGCGGATTCCTGCTTCAACTTGCTCTCCAGCACGGATCAACTGTGAGAAATTCGCATATGGATGCGAGATAAGATATCCAGATATGTCAGGATATGTTGAATGAACAATCATGAAGATTTGTTCTTCGTCGTCGATAGGTGTCTGCATTCTGGCTGCCATAGCTCACCAATGTCCCACATAAGCTGATAGCGTTTCGTCACTCCTTTGCCTGAGAGCAGCGAGGTCGGCTCTTCTGGGTGCCATATTGAGATTGTATGCAAATCTGTCGACGAAAGCCTGTGAAAGTTGTTCCCAAGTCCCGATGCGATGACAGTCCAATGATGTGTACCAATCTAGGGCATCGCCCTTCAGAGATTTTTGGAATAACCGAATGAGGGCCCCTTCAATTCCTGAGATTGCACTCAGCTCTCCACAGCAAGCCTTGAGATGTGCTGTGGGACAACCGCTGCCGTCGTATCTTTTGAATTTTTGTACCTCAAAGTTTTAAGGTATCTGAGCATCTGGGAAAGGACACAAGTCTCTGAACTTGGTCGAAGCTAGATTGATTCCTTGTTGTCGCTCGAGTTGATTTTGCAAGATCTGAAACTGCTCCCGCAACTCGTCCAGTCCTGCATGATCTGTTCGAACGACTGGTGCCTCTCGAAGTAAGTCACGTTCTTCCTCGGCATAGTGGTCAACGTCTTCGACCCTATGGGCTTGCTGAAAAGCAACCGCGGGTTGCTGAAATTGATTTGATGATTGAACTAGATTCTGACGAACTTGTGCTTGAAAAGACTGTAATTGAACTGGAGACTGTACTGAAGTTTGAGCTTGAACTTAGTGGAAATTAGCTGGAGATTGTGGAATCCCATCGGCGGGGATGTGCTGGAATTGAGTAAAAGTCCCATCGGCGGGGACATGCTGAGAAAGAAAAGGAGTCCCATTGGCAGGGACATGCTGAAATCTACTGAAATTGTTGCTTGTAAGATTGACTGGTGTTCGCTTCCCCAAGTGTAGGGTTGCGATGTAGTAATAATCTCGGTAAGACCGAGGTCGATCCACAGGGACTTGTATAGGAATTCACAAACACATCCAATAGTGTCTATTGAAAGCTAACAACCAGATTTTGTATGAATTTGATGTGAGTAACAATTTTAAACTAATTCGAAGGTAAACAATTATAAAAAGGCACTAGGGGTTCAAGGATCCACTTGTAGCAATCCTTGATGCTCAATCCGCTGTGGTTTCTTATTTTCTCAACTAGAATCGATATTAAGATCTATCTAGCCGGATGATAGAGCTGTTAAACCAAACAATCTGTCATATGTAAGTCCAATGCATATGATTCACTCAATGTAAGCTAGGCTGAGCATGCTCAATTGCATAGGTCAGTCCTAATTCCAATAGACTCAGATCACAATCATAACCATCCTCAAGTCCTGTCACAAGACAAGGCTAGATCACAATTTGAACATGATTCAAATCACATGCACAGTCCCTTACATAATTCAGAAAATCAGAAAAATAGAACTTTGGTAGGAAGTCCCCACATGAAGATCATAGTACTAGAGCGTACTCCAATTCCTCGGATCATACAGGTCTAGACTAATACAAAGTAGTTAAGAATTAAAGTAATTCTCCCAAACATCCATGAGTCATCATAAGACTAAGAAAAACTACTTAGAATTTGTATAAACTTTAAACCATTGTTCATAAACATGAATTCCGAACTTAAAACCAACTTAAAACGAATTGAAACATCTTAGATCCACTACAAGCTTCACCTCTTAGCCCTAGCTAAGAGGTTTAGCTGCTCATGATCCAAGGAAACATGAAACAACTTGAGAAAAGCATAAAACAGTAAAACAAACTAGAAGGAGTTGTGGAACTCCGAAATCCACTTCCGCCGCCTCCAACCTCGCTTAAACTCTTCTAAGATGCCTTAGGAACGATCCCTAGGTGTCCTTTTATAGTGGGGAGGCTCCGCAACGTCAAAATATTCCAGAATCTGCGTAAGGTTACGCATTGCGCAGAGATTTTCGGACTGAAAATAGAAAGTTCCGTTTTAAATCACATGGCCGACCGGTCTGGACTAGGCCGTGACCAGTCGGACTGGCAATCCTATCAGTCCAGTGTGCTCAGCACCTGTTGGCCGACCGGTCAAGATCGGTCGGACCATCTCCAGTAATAGTCCAGTGTGTGCACAGGGTTGGCCGACCAGTCAAGACCGGTCTGGCGCCCTTGGCCGACCGGTCAAGACCGGTCGGACTTGTTCTTTCTTCTTTTTCTTCCTTTCTTTCCTCTACTTTCTTCTCTCCTTGCTTCCTTCTTTCTTTGGTGCACCTTGGTTCTTCATCCAAGGTTCTTAAAGAGGCTCTTTTATCATCAATTAGGTGGAGTCCACTCTCAATCCTGCAATCACAAAACATGCATTCAATTAGTCTTTAAATCATGAAAATCTCACACAATGAGTGATGAATTGGGGTTAGAATATGCACAATTAAGAGCTCAACACACCCCCTAACCAGCATTTTGCTAGTCCCGAGCAAAACATGCGTGAAACTAATTCCATTCTTCAAAACTCAACTCTCTTTCAGAAACCATTCTTCTATACGTCCCAAGACATACAAGTGTAAGATTCAGAAATATTTGGTGACAGAAGTTGAAACCGTAAACCCTCAAGACATGATAAGCATTCATATGAAATTCCCGCTGATTGGTTGATAAATAGAAGAACTTGAACAAATTCAATCTAGTGTGGATAGTGAAAACTCATCTCATGAGTTTCTAGGATTATCTTCTTCATAGATCAACCAGACTATAGATCTCAAGGTACATAGAGCCACATCAAGCCAATGACAGGAATTTGCCTTACCGTCCTTCCGACGACTTTCACACTACGTCCCATTTTCGGCTTTGGTTACGGGTAGACCATCCCCCGATTGGTAGTAGGTAGCCCTAATCGGAATTTTCCATCATTCCCAATTTCATCCTTCCTTTTCCTTTTTCTTTTAATTTAGATAGGATTTTTAGAAATCCATATCTTGCATTGTTTTCCCATGGACAAGGATGGACAAAGTACCCGGCTTGATTTCTCAACACCTTAATTCAAAGTCTAGCTAATCCATAAATCACATAATCCCTTCAACCCATGAAAATCGTGTAATGTGGACTAGGTGTAAAAGTGTTCAGATTTTCTATCGATCACAGAATTAGGGGAATTCTCATATAAAATCATTATGCCAAGAGAATATCAAGATTTACAACCTCATACACTTCATATCTCCTCTTCTTATGCTCATATCATCTGGAGTGCATAGAACCAAAATTTTCCAAAAGAGTTTTGAATTTTTGAAAAAAAATCAAAAAATTTCCACATAATTGCTTGAAATGTTACAAAACGCTGGATTCATCCAAGTGATCCTACACCCCCCAACCAAATCTTGCATTGTCCTCAATGTAAAAGATGTGCAATAAACAAAACATGAGAGCAATTTGAACATAAAAGGGAGTGAGGAATGAGAGTACCTGAAAAAGTGAAAAGTGAAATTCTTCCTCCTTCTAACAAACCTAAGCAAAACCAAACAAGAGCAACAAAATCCTAATCCTAACTACTCTATACCTCCATCAGACTAGGAGATCAATCATCCTGGTGACAGGATCAGTCAGAGGTATGGACATACCTTCTGAAGGAAATTTCTCAAAGAACGGCTTTAATAGCTGACCATTTGCCTTAAAAATGTTGCCGTTCCTTGGATTTAACAACTCGACAGTCCCATATGGATAGATAGTTTGCACGATGTAGGGACTGTTCCATCGAGATCTTAATTTTCCCGAAAATAGATGTAGGCGAGAATTATACATGAGGACTTTTTTATTGATCGTGAATGTCTTGTGAAGAATATTCTTATCATGGAATATCTTCGTCTTGTCCTTGTAAATTTTCGCATTCTCATATGCTTCATTCCGGATTTCTACAAGTTCATTCAATTGTAGTTTGCGCAACGAGCTTGCCTTGTTAGAATTGAAATTCATCTTCTTAATTGCCCAATATGCCCTATGTTCTATCTCCACAGGCAAGTGACAAGCCTTCTCATAGACAAGTCTATAGGGAGATATTCCAGTAGGGGTCTTAAAAGCAGTACGGTAGGCCCAAAGCGCATCGGTAAGCCGAAGCGACCAATCCTTGCGATCGGGGTTCACCGTTTTCTCCAAAATGTGTTTAATCTCCCTATTGGATATCTCAGCTTGCCCACTCGTTTGTGGATGATAGGGAGTGCTCACTTTGTGTGTGATGCCATATTTCTTCATTAGGGTTTCAAATGGGCGATTACAAAAGTGAGACCCTCCATCACTGATCATGACTCGAGGTGTACCAAACCGAGAAAGAATATTCTCTTTTAAGAAGCGAATGACTGTTTTATGGTCATTATTCCGACAAGGGATAGCCTCGACCCATTTGGATACATAGTCAACGGCAAGCAAGATGTATATGTTTCCAAAAGAAGATGGGAATGGGCCCATGAAATCGATGCCCCAACAATAAAAAATTTCGATTATTAAGATGGGATTGAGTGGCATCATATTTCTATGAGAAATTCCTCCTAATTTCTGACAAGGTTCACATGCTTTGCAAAACTCATATGTGTCTTTGAACATGGTGGGCCAATAAAACCCACATTGCAGAATTTTTGTTGTGGTCTTTTTAGCCGAAAAGTGGCCACCACATGCCTGAGAATGACAGAAGGAGATGATACTTTATTGCTCATCATCTGGGACACATCTCCTTATTATTTGATCGGGACAATACTTGAATAAATAAGGATCGTCCCATAGGAATTTTTGCACCTCAGTGAAGAATTTATCCTTATCTTGCTTTTTCCCATGTGTAGGAATTGTACCTGTAGCAAGATAGTTAGCAATGTCCGCATACCATGGCAATTAGGAAACAGCAAAAGTTGTTCATCAGGGAACATGTCATTGATCGCAGTCGTTTCAGGGGAATCAGTGAGGACAAGACGAGAGAGATGGTCAGCGACGACATTTTCTACTCCTTTCTTATCACGTATTTCTATGTCAAATTCCTGGAGTAGAAGGATCCATCTTAACAACCGTGATTTAGCATCCTTCTTAGAGAGAAGGTACTTAAGCGCGGCATGGTCAGTGAATATGATGGTCTTGGATCCAATCAAGTAGGACCTGAACTTGTCCAAGGCAAAAACTACGGCTAAAAGTTCCTTTTCAGTAGTGGTGTAGTTCGCTTGGGCTGAGTTTAGGGTTCTACTTGCATAGTAGATGACACATGGCTTTTTCTCTTTTCTTTGGCCTAGCACGGCCCTAATAGCATAGTCACTAGCATCGCACATAATTTCAAAAGGAAGGCTCCAATCAGGTGGTTGCATTATAGGAGCACATGTCAACATACCTTTAAGGGTGGTAAAGGCCTTTTGACATTCTTCATTCCACTCGAATGAATTTTCCTTTTGAAGTAGGTTACATAAAGGGCGAGAGAGTGAACTGAAGTCCTTTATGAACCTTCTGTAAAATCCTGCGTGTCCCAAAAAGGACCGTACATCTCATATGCTCTTGGTAGTAGAAGGTTAGAGATAAGATCAATTTTCGCTTTGTCCACCTCGATTCCATTTTGTGAAACGATGTGACCAAGTACAATTCCCTTTTGAACCATGAAATTACACTTCTCCCAATTCAGCACAAGGTTCTTCTCTTCACATCTTTTCAGCACAGATTTCAAGTGCATAAGGCATTCATCAAAGCTACAACCAAATACAGAAAAATCATCCATGAAGACTTCGAGAATTGTCCCCACCATGTCAGAAAAGATACTCATCATACAATGCTGAAAGGTGGCAGGGGCATTACATAGTTCAAACGGCATCTGTCGATAGGCGAATGTGCTGAATGGACATGTGAATGTAGTCTTTTCTTGGTCTTCTCGGGCAATCTCTATTTGGTTGTACCCTGAATAGCCATCAAGGAAGCAAAAGTGGGAATGACCCGCCAACCGTTCTAAAATTTGATCAACAAACGGTAGGGGGAAGTGGTCTTTCCTTGTGACAGTGTTTAGCTTCCTGTAGTCAATGCACATTCTCCAACCGGTAGTGACTCTAGTTGGCACAAGTTCATTATTAGCATTGGCTACGATGGTTATTCCGGATTTCTTAGGCACCACTTGAGTTGGGCTCACCCATTGACTATCGGATATTGGGTAAATAATACCCACATCCAATAGTTTAACCACTTCGGCCTTAACCACATCCTTCATGTTTGGATTTAGTCGTCTTTGTGGTTGCCGAGATGTCTTCGTATTCTCCTCAAGGTATATATGATGAGTACAAATCAGTGGGTCTATGCCTTTGAGATCCGAAATTGACCATCCAATGGCACTCTTGTGCTCTAATAGAGTGGTCATTAGCCTACTCTCTTGTTCCTCATCCAAGTGGAAAGAAATCACCACTGGATATGTCTCATCTCGACCTAAATAAACATATTTCAGCTCACTTGGTAATGGTTTTAGGTCGAGTGTAGGTGCCTTGATGTTGGATGGGAGGGCCTTGTTCTCGTTTACAGGCAAAGGCTCAAATAGGGCCCTCCATCTTTTATTATCAAGCACCGGCATCACATCTAGAATGGCATCCATCTCTTGTATTGTGTCATCATTTATCTCATGAGAATGGGCCATACATGCCTCCAAAGGGTCGGAAGATAGTGACAAGGGGAATGTATCTTCCATGAATGATTCAATCATGTTTAGTTCGTGGATATCATCATCAACCTCCCTTGGTTGTTTGCATAAATTAAATATGTTAAGCTCAAGGGTCATATTTCCAAAGGACATTTGTACAAGTCCGTTTCTACAATTGATAATTGCATTTGAAGTAGCTAGAAACGGTCGGCCAAGTATGACTGGAATTTGAGCACCGGTGCCTATCATGGGATGTGTATCCAAGACAATAAAGTCTACTGGGTAGTAGAATTTATCAACTTGGACTAAAACATCCTCAATCATTCCTCTCGGTATACGAATGGATCTATCAGCAAGTTGGAGTGTGGTTTTGGTGGGTTTCAATTCACCTAACCCAAGTTGTTCGTAAACGGAGTAAGGAATGAGGTTCACACTTGCCCCCAAATCGAGGAAGGCTTGTTTAATCCGGTAATCTCTTATGATGCATGAGATGGTTGGACTACCCGGATCCTTGTATTTTTGGGGCACCTCTTGTTTGATGATGGCGCTCAAATTCTCAGTCAAAAGTACTTTGTTGTGAACATTGTGTTTCCTTTTGACTGTACACAATTCCTTTAGAAATTTGGCATAAGATGGTATTTGTTTTATTGCATCCAACAACGGGATGTTGATCTTCACCTGCTTGAAAACTTCTAAAATTTTCAGATTTTTATCTAAAGGTTTAGGTGAAATCAACCTTTGTGGAAACGGGGCAACCAGCTTGTATTGCCTTTCCAATTCTTTCTCTTGTGGAGTGTTGTTTGAGCTATCATCCTCTTTGAAAATTTTTGGATCCTTAGGCTTTGGGGCCTTCACTGGATTAGATTTGTCAATTTCTTTCCCACTTCTCAAAGTGGTGATAGCTTGAACATGTTCCGTATGGTGGGAGGATGAGCTTGCATCTTGTATCTCAAACTGGGTTCTTGGGTTAGGAAGAGGTTGGGCAGGCAGTGTGCCCTTCTCTCTAACACTAAGATGAGATTCAACCCTAGCCATTGATGTTTTCAATTCATTGATGGCTTGAGTTGAATTTTGATTGAATTTTAATTGCTCTTGCATGAACCCATCTATTTTTAGAGAATTTGTCTTGTTATACTCAGCTTGGACCGATACGAATGCACCCAACATCTCCTCTAGCGTCACTTTTGGAGTAATGACTAGAGATGGACCCAGTATAGGTTGAGCTTGAGGGATAGTTGTTACATTCGCAGTGGGTCCGTTCCTCCAACTGAAGTTGGGATGATTCTTCCAACTAGCATTAAACGTGTTTGAAGTTGGAGCACCAAATTGCCGTTGATAACTGTTTATGGCATTTGATTGTTCTTGTAAGATGTCCTGAACTGCTGAAATTGTAGAACAATCTTGTGTGGCATGTTGATTTCCGGCACAAATTCCACAAACAGTTTCAATGTCATTGGAGTTAATCGTCTCTCCTTTCCTCAATTCCATGGCTTCGACCTTTCTTGTGAGGCTAGCCACCCGTGCACTTATGCTATCCTCTTCTAATAAGACATACATTCCTCCTTTTTCCTTTTGTTGGCCAGTCTTGGAATTTGTTGGTTTTGATGTATCCCAAGACTGTGCATTCTCAGCCAATTCTTCCAAATAATCCCATGCTTTATCAGCCTCCTTATTCATGAACTCCCCATTACACATCATCTCTACGAATTGGCGCATGGGTGAAGTCAGTCCTTCATAGAAAAAGCTTATAACCCGCCAAATTTCATAGCCATGATGTAGGCATGCATTTAATAGGTCTTTAAACCTCTCCCAACATTGGAAGAAGGTTTCATCTTCCTTTTGGGCAAAGTTCATGATAAAGCGCTTCAACATGTTTGTTTTGTGAGTAGGGAAGAATTTTTTTATGAATTCCCTATGCATATCAGTCCATGCTCCAATTGATCTTGGCCTTAATGCATGAAGCCAACCTTTAGCTTTATCTTTAAGAGTAAAAGGGAAGAATTTAAGTCTTACCACATCATCAGTCACATTAGCAAAGTGCATTGTGGTTATTACCTCATCAAACTCCTTAAGGTGTTGATAGGCACTTTCACTGTCTAATCCATGGAATTTAGGGAGAAGTTGGATTACTCCTGGTTTTAAATCCACATTCCCTGCATTTTGTGAAAAAATTATGCATGAGGGAGTGCTCGCTTTTGCTGGTTGCAAGAAGTCACGTAAAGTTCTTGGTCGGGGAACATTCTCAACCACATTCTCCCCCGTTTTAGTTTGATTTTGGCCCAGATTAGGATTGGCCATTGGATTGGGTTGATTTACAGTTATACTCTCAGATAAAATTGGAGAGTTTAGATGTCTCCTAGCACGTGGCTCTCTGTCAATTCCTTCTACTATCCCCCCTTCACTTATGAGTCGGTTATTGGAATCCCGAGCCCAATGTGGCATGCAAAACCAAAAAAATATGAAACAAAGAGAAAGAAGAATTCTTCCTCCCTTTCTTTACTCTTCTCTAAGACCGAAGCACAAGGTGTCTTGCAATGGCTAAGCCAGAAGCAAGAATAGAGACTGATTTCTCTTGGTCAATAGGGGTTCAGAGAACTCTCCACCCACTCTTTGAATCTTTTGAGAAAAAGTGCAGAAAAAGGAGAAAGAAGAGTAGAGGTGAGAAAAGGAATCTCTGAGCACAGGGTGATCCAAGACGGCAGAGCCGACCAATAGAAATCCAGGTGGCACAAGGCCTACCTTTCAGAGATCCAAGAAGAGTCTCCACCCACTCTACAAGAGATGAATAAGATAGTAATGAATAGGAGAAGGAGAAGAGTAAGGGTTAGAAAGATAAAACCTGATTCGAGCACTTGAAATCCTTACGTCCTCTTCAACTTCCTAGAAATCCCTGAAAAAGAAAAACAAATCAAAATAAACTAAGTTAGAACTATTTCTAAAAATCCTAAATAGATTCTATTTTCAGTAATTTGTGAAAAACCGTCAAAGTCCCCGGCAACGGCGCCAAAAACTTGTTCGCTTCCCCAAGTGTAGGGTTGCGATGTAGTAATAATCTCGGTAAGACCGAGGTCGATCCACAGGGACTTGTATAGGAATTCACAAACACATCCAATAGTGTCTATTGAAAGCTAACAACCAGATTTTGTATGAATTTGATGTGAGTAACAATTTTAAACTAATTCGAAGGTAAACAATTATAAAAAGGCACTAGGGGTTCAAGGATCCACTTGTAGCAATCCTTGATGCTCAATCCGCTGTGGTTTCTTATTTTCTCAACTAGAATCGATATTAAGATCTATCTAGCCGGATGATAGAGCTGTTAAACCAAACAATCTGTCATATGTAAGTCCAATGCATATGATTCACTCAATGTAAGCTAGGCTGAGCATGCTCAATTGCATAGGTCAGTCCTAATTCCAATAGACTCAGATCACAATCATAACCATCCTCAAGTCCTGTCACAAGACAAGGCTAGATCACAATTTGAACATGATTCAAATCACATGCACAGTCCCTTACATAATTCAGAAAATCAGAAAAATAGAACTTTGGTAGGAAGTCCCCACATGAAGATCATAGTACTAGAGCGTACTCCAATTCCTCGAATCATACAGGTCTAAACTAATACAAAGTAGTTAAGAACTAAAGTAATTCTCCCAAACATGCATGAGTCATCATAAGACTAAGAAAAACTACTTAGAACTTGTATAAACTTCAAACCATTGTTCATAAACATGAATTCCGAACTTAAAACCAACTTAAAACGAATTGAAACATCTTAGATCCACTACAAGCTTCACCTCTTAGCCTTAGCTAAGTGGTTTAGCTGCTCATGATCCAAGGAAACATGAAACAACTTGAGAAAAGCATAAAACAGTAAAACAAACTAGAAGGAGTTGTGGAACTCCGAAATCCACTTCCGCCGCCTCCAACCTCGCTTAAACTCTTCTAAGATGCCTTAGGAACGATCCCTAGGTGTCCTTTTATAGTGGGGAGGCTCTGCAACGTCAAAATATTCCAGAATCTGCGTAAGGTTACGCATTGCGCAGAGATTTTCGAACTGAAAATAGAAAGTTCCGTTTTAAATCACATGGCCGACCGGTCTGGACTAGGCTGGCTGACCGGTCACGACCGGTCGGACTGGCAATCCTATCAGTCCAGTGTGCTCAACACCTGTTGGCCGACCGGTCAAGACCGGTCGGACCATCTCCAGTAATAGTCCAATGTGTGCACAGGGTCGGCCGACCAGTCAAGACGGGTCTGGCGCCCTTGGCCGACCGGTCAAGACCGGTCGGACTTGTTCTTTCTTCTTTTTCTTCCTTTCTTTCCTCTACTTTCTTCTCTCCTTGCTTCCTTCTTTCTTTGGTGCACCTTGGTTCTTCATCCAAGGTTCTTAAAGAGGCTCTTTTATCATCAATTAGGTGGAGTCCACTCTCAATCCTGCAATCACAAAACATGCATTCAATTAGTCTTTAAATCATGAAAATCTGTAACGACCCGAGATTTTCGACTATCGTGTATAACACAACGGTCGAATTCCCAAGTAACTTATGGAATAACTAATTTGTCAAATAATAAAATATAGCATTCAAGCACAATGGTGGAAACAATTATCATCTTGTTCTATCAAACTTACTACGTCATCATTAATGTTTAAATAAGGGAACCAATCAATATCCATACTGATTAATTAAAATACAAAACCATGTCTTCTCTTGAAGACTTATTACAATTCCATAAATGTATCAACTACTCAAAAGAAATATTTAATAAATGATACTGATTAATTAAAATACAAAACCATGTCTTCTCTTGAAGACTTATTACAATTCCATAAATGTATCAACTACTCAAAAGAAATATTTAATAAATGATAACATCAATTAAGTTTCTCTAACATCGTCATCCGCCATGTGATCATACGAACCATCGAACTCTTTTCCTTAAAAATCGGGTTCAATACCTGGATCTTCACCTGCATCATCTAAATTGTGTTTGGGATAGCGTTAAACACTATCATAGTGGGGAATATTTCCTCCAAGACAATCAAGAATAATAATAACGGTACAAAGTAAACGCAAGCAGTATATTATCATTTAATCAAATCAAAACCACCAACTAAAAATCTTTGTTAATGCGATGCATGGAATGCATGCTCTGGCTAAGGCACCCTGGCTAGAATCACAATCCATGAAGTGGGAGACTCCCTGTTACGACTTCATGCTAGCCACTAGTCACTAGATGCTCTTGGGACGCACAAGCCCATAGTTTTGCCCGACCACGTGAGAAACGGGACGCTCATAGCTCAAATCTACACGTGACAGTGTACGGGAGAAGTAGGACGCTCTAGCCTATTCTCAATTCCGTACACCCACATGGAGCCAAGTGAATGCATGACTTTAGTTTCACCTTTATTTAAGTGTTTTCGCATACAACCGATTTAAATAAAACTCAATGATCACTATGGGGAGTCGCAAGCAACCCAGCATAGGCCGACAGCACGAGATTAGTGTCCATAGCACCAACCCCCGGCTCATGAGAATTTGTACACCATTAGTGTCCACTCATTGTCCTGTTTTATGATTTCATCATGTCCCAAAAAGCCAATGTTGTACATCATAACCAAATTCATTAAAATACCCATGTACTGTAAATGGATCAAATCAAGCATCATGTATATGTAAGGATCCATTAACAACCAATCACTTCATTCTCTCAGTTAAGTCAAGATATATTCTTCCATCATGGACACCTCTCACGGGTTCCATCTCTCTACATCGAATAATTTTACCAACTTAGGGACAAAGAGTATACAATAATGGGATGTCCATATGATGATCTTATACATATATTTCATATCACAATATGAAAACCAATGTTACTTGTAATACATGGACTAAGAAAATAAGGGCATAGATTTCACAAAAATAAATAACACAAATACACATGCTTCTTAGTCAAAAATCTAAAAAAAGGAATCACATCACCATATAATGATATTCATTACAAATCTCACATCAAACTTCATGTTATATGGATAAGTAATTCAAAACAAAACAACTTCACATGCCACAAAAGAAACTTATGATAATCGTGATAGTATTAATGAAAGGCTTGAAGAAAATCCTCACCTTAGGATGGACTTAGAAGAAGAGGGTTGTAGAAGATCCTAGCCGCTGAAAAATATGAGAAAGAACTCTCTTCTCTTCTCTCTCTCTCTCTCTCTCTCTCTCTCTCTCTCTCTCTCTAGGGCATGGAGTCTAGGGTTAGGAGAAGGATTTGGAGGTGCGTAGTAGAAATATGGAGAGGGATGTGTACGCGAGGTCTTGTGTAACAACTTCTTAAGGTGGGTTTCTCAAATCTCAATATTCGGGTGATCTTTGATCAATTCCAATCCGTTCATCTTATCAAGCTCGAAGAGTAGAGTCAGAATACGTAAATTTCTTGATGATCCACATTCTAGATTGGCCGATCCTTGAAAATGGCCTAACGGGTGCTAAAATGGGCTTGATTTCAATTAACGGTCTACGCTTGATGATCAGGGCCCAAATTTTAGAAAAATATATGGTCATGATAGGCAAAAAATTGTACAAAGTTTAGTGGTTGATTGATGGTGAGAAATGCCTAGATCTGAAATTTCAACTTTTTGCGGAAAAGGAAGGGGCTGGCTTTGTGGTTCAATGGTGTAGGATTATAGATCGGGGTCCAAATTTTGTGTAAACTCGTAGTCATATGAGTATAATAAGTGGTCCAAATTTAAGAAGCGATTGATGGTGAGAAGTGAGTAAATTGAAAGGTTCAGATTTAAAAAGAGTTGGTAACTCGTTAATTTCTAAAATGGGATAACTTCACGCATAAGAAAGATGCTTATCAAGGTGGGGTACTCAAATCATACTATTGGTCCATGATAAAGATGATTCAAGTCACTCATATGAAGAGAAATATTTTACTACGACTAACCATTTACTTTTCTCACTCGATGGAGATGAAAATCAAGGGTTAATGGGGCTAATTTGACAATTGGACAACTTCTACTATGATTTAAGGGCTAAAATTTAACGTGTATGGTTAATATGTGCCCAAAAGCTTAAATCCAGGGTTTTGCATGAAAGTGATCGTCAGAAACTATAATACTTAAAAATGGCATCTTAATTTAAGTTTAACTAATAGCATTTTCGTAATTATCTGAAAATGCGTGATTTTTGAAATCTGATCTTTTTACGATGTTTATGGGATCATTCTAAGCAACTTTTGTAAAGGGTCCCCTATCGGATCTCCTACGGATGTCCCGCTATTCACAAATCAACGGTAAATATACAATATTTAATAAAAAATGAATTTTAAAAAATTTTCAAATAAATCTCGAAAATCTGGGGCGTTACAAAATCTCACACAATGAGTGATGAATTGGGGTTAGAATATGCACAATTAAGAGCTCAACAACTGGAAGATGACTGGAAATCTCTGCGACGGGAATGCTCTGAGACGGCCTTCTCGTCGCGGGAAGGTACTGAGGAGGATGCCCCATAGCGAAGGGCTGAGATGGCTGTTGTCGGTAGTCTTGGCAGACTCTGTTGGTTGTGCTTGATTCAAACTGGAGGCCGGAGGGATTCGGCATGGCTGCTGAGATTGCTGAACTGGGCCAGCTTGATTGTTGGCTGTTGCGGTACCTTGTGCTTGCATGAATTGCAAGAGCATTTCTTGCATTGCTCTCATTCCTTGTGCCAATTCTTGCATGATTGGCGTATTCTCAATTGGGTGTTGCAGTTGAGGTTGCGCTTCAGCCATCTCAAGGGTAGGGAAGAGGTGAGTTTCCTCTTCGTGGTCGGACATGACTTGCTGAGCCCGGGTGCGGATTATGCTGCGGAAGGGAAGCTATTTTCGAAGACGTTGAACCCGAGGAGGCGCAACCGTGAGGAATATACTCTACTCTCTTTTTTGGGTTTTGGGTTTTTCTATATATATATATATATTTTTTTGGGGGGTAGAATGCTATGCAAATGAGATTGTAGGAGTAATGACTTTCAAGTATAGGAGGGATTCTGTTTTTCAAGCTGGATCACGACTAGTGGGACTAGCATTTGTCCCCAGTAGAGTTGCCATTCTGTGGACACTCGCCATTCCGCGCCCTCGTATGTTTTCCCTTCCTTTCCGAAAAGAAGAGGTGCGTGCGCGCGAATCGCCATTTATGCCACTGGCTTGCCTCATTCTCGAGGGCCTTTTATCTGTTGTCGTGTTAAGCTGTATGATTTTGTGTAAGACCAGAGTCGCCACTAGCCAGTTACTTCGAATCTTCAGTCGGCTAGACCCCGTAAAAACGTTAGATAAGGGAATCCAAAGATTCCTTCCTCTAAAATGACTAATTTTGATTTGCGGCTAGAGATTCGAGGTAAGGGATCACGGTTATAGGGCGGGAAGAGGTTAAGCACCCCATACTGCCCGTACCAAAGTATGGTCTATACTTCACAGAATCGAACTAGTACTTGAAAGTCTGATTTAATCCTCATACATTCTCATGGATGACACGATACATGAATGTAGGTCAGAACAGTAAGAGTTTCTGATGGGCAGGTTTCCATTAACAGGCAAGCCCAAAGCATACGCTCGAACCGACAGGTGCTTTATGCGGGATGCATGCTGTGTGTTTGAATAATCAAAGTGCTTGTAGTGACATGATAAGCAGGGGGGTTGGAAGAAAATTGAATGTTTCACTTATACTAGATGCGAATGAGATGATGCTAGTAAAAGAGTAGCTGGATGGATGGAGGTGTCGCAAGGGTTTTCTTCGAGTTGCTAGATCAAGACTTGGGTGGCTTCGGAGATTTAGACCAGGGTCAGGCTGGGCTGGACCAGGGCTAAACTCTTCTCACTCGGGCTCTCCTTGGTGGAGGAATGGGCTAAAGGGATGGAGGTGGACTCGGAACTCTCCAACTGAAGAGATGGGAGGTGGATCTTTCCTGGATGTGAAGGGATGGAAGGGATGTCGTAAATGAGAAGGGGCGGGGGTATTTATAGCTGCGAAGTAGTGGCAGCTGTGGTAAATAAGTTTGGGTGGCACCATGAGGGCCGCCCGTACGACCAGCGTTGCTTCAGCTTTGGAGTGTACTGGCCTCCGAACCCGAAGCAGAAAAGCCCCAGGTTCAGGAGTCCAAACCTGCTCCGAGGTTGTGGTTTGGAACTCGGTGAGTTGACTGGGTTTGAAAAATGAGTTGACACAGTGAGTTGACTCGGTGATTTGACTCAGCGGGTTGACTCACCAAGTTTGACTTTTTAAGGATTTTTTTACTAGTTTTTCTTATAGGGGTTTTTTGGGCTGATGTTTAAGGGTGAGTTGACTGGGTTCAGGCTTAAGCTGAGCTATAGATTGGGGCTTACAAGGGTGAGTTTGGCTGGGTTTGGACATGGGATTTGGGGGTATGGTCCTCCATTCATTCAGCTATCTCTACCATCATTGTAGCCAAAGGTGGGGTGTCTACACCATTAAACATTTTGATACGCACCGATCCAACACCAACCACTTTACATACATTATAGTTGCCCATAAACATCTAACCACCATTACACTCACTGTAACCAGTGAACCAACTCGTATGAGGGATTATAATGTACGAAGCCCCCGTATCCCAAATCCATTCATTTATGATAAACCCGGATTTAGATGCAATCAATACGTTAGAACCACCTGCCTCATCCTTAGATTCTGTTGTGTTAGTCTCCTTTGAAGATGCATATGATTTTTCCTTATCTTGAATCTGCAGTCCTTCTTCATGTGTCCCATCCTACTACACTTTCAGCACTTCATCTTGCCTTTGCTCTTAGATTTGGACCTAGATTGAGAATTTTCCTTTTCTCGCTAAGAATTCTTCCCCCTTGTCACCAACGCATGCGTAGAAGTACTACCTTCGCCACCGCTTTTCTTTCTCAACTGCATTTGCTGAAGGGTTGAGATAACGAAATCAATATTAATAGTATCTCTACCATGGCACAAAGCCTTTACGAGATTCTCATAAGTATCTAATAGGGCATTTAAAAGAATAAGAGTTTGGTCTTCCTCTTTGATAATCCCCTGCATATCCATTAATTAGCAAATCAACATATTGAAGTGACTAATGTACTCATTAACATCAGCCCCTCCATCGTTCTCAAATTATAGAATTGTTGCTTTAGGTACAAACAACTTGAGAGAGACTTCGTAACATAAAGGCTCTCCAACTTCGCCCATATTCCAGCAGGACTCTTCTCTCTAAGAATATTATGGGGGACCTTAAATTAGATCAACACAATTGGATCGAGGTATTAGCCTTTTGGTCCATCTTGTTCCACTCTTCTTCCTTCATAGTTTCCGGTCTCTTGTCCTTTCCAAGTAGTACGTTGTCTAATCCTTACTGAACTAGAAGGCCCCTTATCTTTACCTTTCATAGTTCTAAGTTATTTTTCTCGTTGAACTTCTCAATGTCAAACTTCATGCTTAAAGTCATTGTGTCATGTCTTAGATTCTCACCAATTCCCAACAATATCTTTGATACAACTTGTTGGGACTGTGAAAGTAACTCAAAGGAGAATCAAACAAAGCAATTACAATCACACAAGAAAATCCAACCAAATAAGGCAAACGAATTCACATGGAAAAACCCTTTTGAGAAAAAACCATGGCACAAAGCAAGAATCACTATAGAAATGAAGTTACAAGAGATGGAATTCACTTACAGATCAACCCGGAGAGAAAACCCTAGCTTTTCCTCTCTAAAAAATACTCTCTCAAACCCTACGCACGCATTAGAATTTTTAGGTTAAACCCTAATCCTGATTACATCCACTTATATAGCATAAAACTAGAAATAGAAATAAAATGGCAAAACCGCGCTAAACAGCGCACACCGTCGAACATGCCAATTGAGGACATGTTCAACCAGTCGAACATGCCAAAAACAGTCCATAAAGTTTCACCAAAATTTCGAATATAATCGATCAGTCGAGCCCAAGAGTTCCATCGGTCGAACTCCTCCAAAATTGTCCAGAGCCCTATCTGTGTAATTCCAGCATGTTCTACCGATCGACTATCAAATCCATATTTTCTGGACGGATTAAAGTCTCCATTCAACAATCAACCCTATCCTCACCAACATGGTGGGGCTGACAGTGGGACCCACCTTTATGCATGTATTGTATATCCACGCCATCCAACGTTTTGATAAAGTCAAGCAGATCTAAATGAAGGGGAAAAACCAGCTTGATCCAAAAAATTTGTTGCACACGGGAACTTTTTAGTGGTCAATCACCTGTGTTTTGGTCTACCTGAGTTTGCATTGGCTGCATTTTTAGATCTATACCCTAAAATGATACAGGGAAATGGATGGACGGTTTAGATATACAATATGTCGATTGAGGGTAGCATCGCCTCAGGTGAGATTGGAGCGACACATAATCAACTCACATTCCCTCTCTGGCGGGAGCGGATTAGGTGCGACCATGGACTCACCCAACATTGTGCGACCCCTACGTGACTATATCTGATTTCAAGAGCCCTCATGTCTCTGCGCACGTGAGACAGACGCCGTCACCGCGAGCCCGCGAGTCGCAGAATGCTCTCTCTCTCTCTCTCTCTCTCTCTCTCTCTCTCTCTCTCTCTCTCTCTCAATCCTCTTGTCCGTTAGGGCAGAGATTGGGGGTCTCAGCCCGTGCTCTCATTCGTTTCTCCATCTCCCTCATCTCTCTCTCTGGTTCTCCCTCTCTCTCTCGCTCGCTCGCAAATCGTCTTCCTCTCTCACCTGTCGAACAAGTAAAAAAATATTCTAAGCCTCTCTCTCTCTCTCTCTCTCTCTCTCTCTCTCTCTCCATCTTTCTCTTCCTTTCCCACAAACCTGCTCTCTCTCTCTCTCTATTCGATTGTGGCAACGGCAACACCCCCAGTGCGGGTATTTTTTTAACTTTATTTTTTGTCAAATTGGTTTATAGTTGTGAATCATTTTAAAAAAAACAAAAGATTTGAAATTCCCACAACGATCTGGTGGTTCTCGAGAATTTAGGACATTGTTGGCCCTAAAATGCAGTGAGATTCAAGAATCTAGGGCAGCTTGTAATGACCTACATTTGAAGACAGATCTAAAGAATTAGGGTTTTGTAAGGAATGGAGTTCATGAATGCTTACAAGCAAAAAGACCCTTGATGCTTCTCCCCGAATGCTCGTTTTCTCACGATTTCGTCGATTACTGCCTCATGATTCAGGATGTCATCTCACTCAAGGTTTGCTACTTGTCCTTTTTCTGCATTTTCGTTTGAGTCATCTTTTTATTGCATTGTCCTTTTTTTAATCTTCATGCGTTACACAAGATGAATTCGTTTTCAGAATCGCCAAAATTAAAATTGAAGATTTACTAATGAGCATTGAAATAGAGCGAGAGATTGAGATTTCAATTAGAAAAATGCAGTCAATTATATTTTTGGGTAGTATAATATGAGGAATGTTACAATGTTCATATGGCAAGACCCATGGTGGATGAGAAATGCAGTCGATAGTATTTTTGGTATATAATGGATTTTAATTGAATGGTCAAGATACAATTAATGGAAGTATTCATTTCTAACAAGACACCAAGTGGAAACGAGTTGTGAATAATACACACTTGGAGGCAGTCATGTTGTTTCCAATACATATACATTTCACGGTCAACTTGTGTTTTCTTTGTGTCCTTTTTTCTGTTCTTGTTGTTTTATTTCAGTGAACAATACATTTTGTGCTTATCAGATCCTTCAAATCAATTTTCCCCTAATGCTAAACTCATTGGCATGCCATGTTTTAAAATGCAGGTCGTGCAATAATATTTGCGTGTGGATAAGATAAGTTATATAGAATGGGCGCTCGATTCTGAGTATATCCTTTGCGGTCTTCATAAGAGACCCATGATACAGGCGTAGTCATTAACCCAACCTGAATGGACATGCAAAATAGATGAAGCCCCCTTGGTAGAACAATACATTTTGTGCTTATCAAACCCTTCAAATCAATTTCCTCTAATGCTAAACTCATTGGCATGCCGTGTTTTAAAATGCAGGTCATGCAATTATATTTGTGTGTGGATAAGATAACTTATATAGAATGGGCGCTCGATTTTGAGTACATCCTTTGCAGTCTTCATAAGAGACCCATGATACAAGCGTAGTCATTGACCCAGCCTGAATGGACATGCAAAATAGATGAAGCCCCCTTGGTATTGCTTATGCAAGGTGGAGCCCCGACAGCCGTTGCACACTACATTAGATTTTCAATTGTGATTAATAATCTGGTTGCTGGTAAACACTTCTTGTGTGCATGTGTAATGACTAAAACACGCCTCCAAAGGTGTTTCTTTTACGCAAGATGGGAAGTTCGTTGCGGTTTGCACGAGGAGCGATTGCAACGACTATATAAATCTGTTGCCCTGCCATAAATGGGAAATCATGGTTATCTCTACTATTGACATGATAGGTTTAATAGATGTTGAATGGTCGCTGGATGATAGTGCTATCGTGATATGGGATTCACCTCTTAAATATATGGTATTTAGTTCATTGCTTTCCAAGAATCTGGAAAGGCCAACTAATTCTATCTCTTGCATGCTTGTGACAAAAGAAAGTCTAGTTATATGTTTTTTTTTTAATTTTATTTAGTCACTGTAGCAATGAACTTAGGATGAGGTTGACTAGTTTATGCAAAATAACTATGATTTTTTAGATCATGAGAGCAAGTTTTCTAAAACTAATAGGTGCCACCTTTTATCTTTTTAGCAGGAGCTTGAATTAGATTTTGAATATGGTGTGTAGGGGTACCTTTTCTTTCAATGGCAAGAAAAAGGTTATAAAGGGATACCTTGTTGCCCTCATTGACCGCATTCTTCTTCTTCTTCTCCTTCTTCTTCTTTTGGATTATTCATCACTTTGGTGATTGGGTTTATACAGGATATCTATCTCCCTGTGGTAGGCAAGTTGAATTGTCTATTTTTAAGGAGCGCTTCAATCTATTGATGAGGAGGCTGGCATGTTGAGAATTCAGCAGCAGTTAATGATCAAGGAGAAGTTGGGAGGGCTGAATTTGTTTTGGCGGCGCTTAGGGCAGTTGCAAGGGTTGTAAATTTTGTGTTATTGCATACATGATGCTGAGTACTTAGTTTTGAAGGCCTTTTGAATGAACCTGGAGGCGATTGTGGGCATCTCTTGTATCAGCATTATTTGGCGTTTCTGCTAGAATCCTTCAGGATTTTGCTCATGTACAAACTCTCTCTTCATAGACCTTGGTGCTGAATTTTCAAGTTCATTAATATTCTATGTTAGGAGATGCTTTGGATCTGGTTCATTGACTTATTTTAAAGGTGTTTGTTGCAAATGCTTGATATTGGAGGAATGAACAGTTTGATGAGTAATTTGTTAGCCGGTTGTCAAAGCCCCTCTCAAATGGTTTGCGAGCAAGTAGTAGTCTCTGTGGATGTTTCTTCATGATCTGTATGGCTGGGAAGGTTTCATTTTCTTTTCTTTTCTTTCTTAGTTTTGTATAGCTTTGTTTTGGCTGGGTATTATTGATGATTGTAGCCCTTTTTTCTTTCTGTCGGGCCCACCTGAATTGTTGTACATCTGTTTTAAACATCAATATATTTCAAGTTGTAAGTCACAATTTGCCCAAGAATATGAAAATTTGTTTATATTTACACTAGACAGAAGGGAAACCCAACTTCTTGGCCAACAATTAGTATGAAAGAGGTAGCCTGGTAAAGGCCATGTATCTCTTTTTTCCTTTTGTTCCACCCCCCCCCCCCCCCCCCCCCCCCCCCCCCCCCTCTCAATTTCACACTCAATTCTAATGGCACGATGGTGCAATTCGCATGCAGCATATTCTATTTTGGGTGCATCATACACATGAAGTGCTCATAAAATTATAATGTTTCTTAGCATTCCATGATGAGGAAGTAGCCCTCAACCTGTTATGTTTCTTTCAATACTATCTTTAAAGTGAGTGATAAACTTATTGGTCCACCTAAAGCCAAGGACATAAAGCATGGTCGTTGGTGATATTTCGCGTAGGACCAATGCAACTCACTTCATTGCCAGCATACTTCGTGTAGGACCAATGCAGCTCACTTCATTGCCAACATACATAGGCTATCGACTGGCTACGCCTAGGCCAGGTTATCTTAAGCCCAGATTTTGAACCATGGGTTAAACTAGCATTACTACTTAATTGCCATCAAATACAGGAAGAATAAAGTGGAGGGGGAAAAAAGAAAACAAAAGAAAGAAGAAAAGTTTCCTGAGCCTCTAGTGAGTTACAGACAGAGTTAGAAAAGATCAAATCTTTGATGATTCCATCATACATGATTGAGTTGCGAAAACTTCTGGATAAGTATCCTACATCTGAACTGAATTCTTTCTAGTTAAAGAATCTCTTTCTAGTTGCTCTGGAACAATTAGGAGATTCTCTGGAAGAAATATGGGGTTCTGCTTCTAGCGGCAATATGCTATTGGGTGGTGGTCCCGCTTATGGGGTCAAATCAATACGTTCTAAGAAGAAATATTTGAATATCAATCTCATCGATCTCATCAGTATCATACCAGATCCCATCAATCAATCACTTTTTCGAGAAATACGAGACATCTAAGTCGTACAAGTAAAGAGATCTATTCATTGATAAGAAAAAGAAAAAACGTGAACGGTGATTGGATGTTTAGTTGAGATTGACTATTACATAAACAACAATTCTTTTAATTGCTTTTCAATTGATTTTCATAGCAAGGTCTACGATTATGATAACAAAAATAAAAAGTAAAGAATATAAATTTGCTCACAAGGACTCCTCATAGAAATCCAGTTGTTGATGTTTCCTCAATTGAGAGAATGCCAGCACGCAATTCCTCCCTCAACGGAGCCAACCCGGCATGTAACTCCTCTTGCACTTCAACATGTATGTGCCAATGTTTCTCCCTTAATGCATGGATATCACCTATATATGGTTTAAAAAAATGAGATTATCTGCAATTGATTTGCAAAATAGCCATCACTAACAAAAACATGAATTAAATGATAGTTTCACCCTAGTGCTATTATTAATGCATCGGGTGAAGTATTACATGTTACAGAAAATGCAAGCACATATCTCGTGTATCTCACATGTAATTCAAATGGAGTTATAACACTTGTAAAGTAATTAAAAATGGTAAGTTTCCATGGAGAAGGTGACCCATATGCGTAGCTGCCATGGGTGTTCCCAACAACTTTTTTTATCAAATATTGAAAAATTACTACCATAGAGAGCTTCAAGATGCCCAAGAAATGCGGTTAGAGGCATCATCCTTGAACTCTCTAGAAGAACTTCATGATGATCATGTTTAAGTTGGGTCTCTTTGCCTGATATTAGTGGACTTGTGTTTTCCTGTCCACCAAGTGATGGACCAAGAGATGATTGAAAGAAACCCATTGAAGAAACATGTTTACCAAACTGAGATATGGATGATGGAAACAATGAGAGAAACGATGCATGAGATGTCTCACTTTGCAATAGTTGTAGGATTTGGCTAGAAGCATGAAGGGAAGAAAACAAAAAAGATGCAACAAAATGTTGGTAACTGCAAGCAGAGGTGAGTTCCTGATAATTGTGGTGAAGCTAAATTCTAGTGGTAGTAGCGACTAACAACAGCACACTTCCAGAGAGGTTTCCCAGTAACTATGGATGAAGCTAAATTCTAGTGATAATTGTTGATAAGGACTCCCAAATATGATTGTACCCTCTCTACATTTCAAATGCTAGTTCCAATAATAACATTGTAAATGGCAAGCCTAGTCAACAGCATAACCAAATAAAACTACAATAGAAAAAGGAAAAACATATATCATACATGGGAGAAATTTGAGATCCTCAACTAGGACCCAACTTGTCCAAATGGACTGGCCCGCTTCGCCAGTGAGGGTCAGAGGGGCCTTTTATTTGAGTGTGTCGGATTTTCCTAAAGCAATCTGGGGCTAGCTAGTGTTAAACCGGACAGGCCTGGGCAACCTTAAGGAATCCAGGGTGTAATCTTGCTATTTTGCTGCAAGCTTTCCTTGGAGAGTCTCAATAAAAAATATATACAGATAAAAAAAAAAAGCCTTGTCCAAATGGAGCACATGGTTCAGTAACCAAACAATTCATATGATGGCCCCATCATGGATGGACCATGTCCTAGAAATCTTCTAGATTAGAAAACCAAGGCCACCCAACCTTTGCCCCCCTTTTTTATTTCCAGTGTGGACCATTGTTGTATTCCTTTTGTTAACCATGCATTGTCAGGCCACCAAACCAAAGGGGGGAAAATCTAAGGAAACTATATTCATTCAAAACAAAATGGACAAGAGGAAGCTACACAAGTCAAAATAAGGGCTATGGTGATTCATGTGAGTAGAGAATTTATCTATGTTTTTTTTATTAGAAACGGCATGTGAGGAGAGATTGAAGCATCAATTTGTGGCAATGTCCATGAGATCCGTGTAGGGCAATCATCAGCCAGGTCCTACCATGAACATTAACCGAAAGAAAATCAGCTCAATCTACTAATCAGGCAAGCCACACATGTACCAATCTACTCAGAAGTCTGCTCTCCATTTGTGGCCTGTAAATAAATAGCCTAGAAGAGAAACACAGCAAGGGTCCACATCATTTTGAGATAGGTCTGAGGTTAAGAAATTTAAATTCCATCAAATTTAAGAGAAACTATATAATCTAAGCAATAATGTGCTCAAGTGGATCTCTCAAACTACAAATCAAGCTGAAAAAAGGTTGGAAATTATTGGGTGTGGCTAGAAAAATCAATGGCATGAATTGATTACCCATTCCTTGTAAAATTGAGAACCAATTAATCCCCATGCTAAATGCATCAAAATGACATGAATTGCCAATAAGGAGAAGAAGATGGTCGAACAGATAAGAGAGTATTTGGGTAAGCATGCGGATGATGCCAAATATGAATTTTTAGAGATTTCAGTCAGGGCAAAGACCCCAAATCCCCAATTAGAAACCCCAAATTTGGATTTATAGGGATTTCAGTCAAGAAAAAAACTCTTAAACATGAAAAATCCCCAAATAGAAAAAATCTACAATTAGAGTTATTGATTCAGAACCATACTACAATCTAGTCTTTTATCTTTCTTCTTTTCAATTTAATGTACATTTGTACAATTTCTGAATGCCCTGAATGGTAAATATCAGGATTGACCAGAGCATCACATCACTCCCATTCTTTCCAAGATAATTAGCTTGTGATATTTTTGTGTATTGATTTTCCAGGACTACATTTGAATAAAAAATGATTGCTTATAGACCATCACACCACACAAGTAAATGATCACAAATTATGCAAGGCTGATAATGCATATACAAAAGTAGGACAATAGGAGCATTGGATTCATATGAAGATACAAACAGGGACATCCATTTGAACTATAAAAACAATAGGATTAGATTTCCCTCAATTAGACTATAGGCACAAACGCAAATTCAAATTCAGTTCCCTATTTATAAATTTTTTACACAGACGAATAAACAAAAAATAAGATTGCCATACCTGTGTGTTAGGATAGTCTTCAAACTATGCACGAATTGGGTACTCCAACCGGCCGGCCGGACAGCGTGACCTAGATGCAGTGAAGAACCCCCATGGACAGTGTTTCCTATGCCTCAGCCCGGTCGGCCGACCTGTCTGTAGGGGGCTCAGGCCGGTGGTGAGGCAACAAGACAGATTTTCTCCCTGGACTGTCTGTGCATTGGCCAACCGGTCGGCTGTGCGCGCGGATTTCTTGTGCAGTTCGCAATACTGTGCAAGGTGTTTCTAATTTCAGAATATTGCTTATTTAAGGAGTTGTAATCCGACTTAGATGGGTATCCTAAGGTGTCTAAGGTTTCCTATTCGTACTAGGAAGAGGGGAGAGGTGTGTGTGAGAGAGAACTTGGAGTTTTCTCTGTTTTTCTTTGCTAGTGGGCTGTCAATCTCTGTAATCTTCTGATATTCATAGTGGATCGTTTTATGCCATGGTTTTTTACCCGTTGAGGGGTTTTTCCACGTAAAATTCAGAGTCTCTTGTGGTGAGTGCTTGTGTGTGATTGATTGCATCTTGTTTACTTGTTTGATTTCGCATTGCTTCACGCGTTCGGCGCTCCGCTTCCACTGCCAGCTTTCCCAACAAGTGGTATCAGAGCTAAAGTTGGGGTGGAGTAGATTTGAATCTGAGACGAGAAGATGGGATCGAGCGCAAGGTTCGATATAGAGAAGTTCTCCGGGAAAAATAACTTTGAGCTATGAAGGTGAAGATTGAATCCTTTCTAGTTCAGCAAGGGCTTGATGGAGCTCTTGGAAAGTGACCCAAGGCTTATGAAAGACGATGAGTGGACAAGGCTGAATAAGAAGGTTAAAACCTCAATCCTGTTAAACCTTATGAATGATGTTCTCTATCATGTCATGAAGGAGAAGACTGCGGCTGAAACGATGGTGAAGCTAGAGAAGGTTTATGCCAAGAAATCTCTAAAGAATCGCATGTATGTGTTGATGCAGTTGTTCACCTTGAGGATGACTGAGGGAACTGAGGTGGAGGACCACTTGAGCACGTTCAATAGATTGGTTTGCAAGTTGGTGGAGATCGATGAACCGATGAAGGATGAGTATCAAGTATGCATCCTGTTGAATTTTCTTCCAGATTCATATGAGTCATTCAGGGACTCTGTGTGCGTAGGGAGGGAAACCATAAGCATCGAGACCATTATCTCAACCCTCCAATCGAAGGCGATGAGAAAGAAAAGCGGTGACATGGCCTCCCGTTATTCCTCAGAGGCACTGGTTATGAGGGAAAGAAGTTCTGAGCATGGAGGATATTCGAAATCGGGATCTAAGGCCAAGGATAAAGGTAAAGCTAAGGTAAAGTGCTGAAATTGTGGCCAAGAGGGCCACATGAGAGGGGATTATCAGAATCCCAGGATGTGGCAAGAGAACTATGAAAATTCTTCTGGAGATGGGGCCAATACCGTAGAGGACGGTGGCAATTTTTGTGAAGTTCTGACTGTATTTGATAAGCGATCTCACGGTAGTGAGTGGATCCTTGATTCAGGGGCTTCATGTCACGTTTGTCCTGACTGGAGTTTATTCATGACATACAGAGAGTATGGTGGAGAATCGGTGTTTGTGGGCGATGGAGTCGCTCATAAGGTTGTGGGTATTGGTACCGTGCGCATTAGGATGTTAGATGGGGTCGAACGAGTCCTGGGAGATGTGAATCACGTTCCCAAGATGAAGATGAATGTGATTTCTCTTGGTGCACTCGAGGCGAAAGGGTGCGTGTTTATCGGCCGCGATCATTGTTGTGAAGTGATGAAGGGGACACTCGTGTGTATGAAGGCACGGAGGTGTGGCCATCTTTACATGTTGATCGGGAGCACAATTCACGGTGGAGTTGAGGGAAAGGCAGCGAGATCCACGGTTGCTCGTATGTGGCAAGTGCCCAAGGGCCACATGAGAAGAGCGGAAAAAGGGCGTGAATTTGTAAGAATAGGGTCGATGGTGGCACAAGAAGCTGTGGAGCTATGATTGAAGATGAGATGACGTTGCAATGATGGTGTTGATTCGTCGTTTGAAGCCTTAGTGAAGATTGTTGGGATAGTCTTCAAACTATGCACGAATTGGGTACTCCGACCGGCCGGTCGACCGGCCGGACAGCGTAACCCAGATGTAGTGAAGAACCCCCATGGACAGTGTTTTCTATGCCCCAAACCGGTCGGCCGACCTGTCTGCAAGGGGCTCCAGCCGGTGGTGAGGCAGCAAGACAAATTTTCTCCTTGGACTATCTGTGCATTGGCTGGCCGGCCAGTAGGCTATGCGCGCGGATTTCTTGCGCAGTTCGCAATACTGTGCAAGGTGTTTCTAATTTCGGAATATTGCTTATTTAAGGAGTTGTAATCCGACTTAGATGGGTATCCTAAGGTGTCTAAGGTTTTCTATTCGTACTAGGAAGAGGGGATAAGTGTGTGTGAGAGAGAACTTGGAGTTTTCTCTGTTTTTCTTTGCTAGTGGGCTGTCAATCTCTGTAATATCTTATATTCATAGTAGATCATTTTGTGCAGTGGTTTTTTACCCGTTAAGGGGTTTTTCCACGTAAAATTCAGAGTCTCTTGTGGTGAGATCTTGTGTGTGATTGATTGCATCTTGTTTGCTTGTTTGATTTTGCATTGCTTCATGCGTTCGGCGCTCCGCTTCCGCTGCTGGATTTCCCAACAAGTGGTATCAGAGCTAAAGTTGGGGTGGAGTAGATTCGAATTTGAGACGAGAAGATGGGATCGAGTGTAAGGTTCGATATAGAAAAGTTCTCCAGGAAACATAACTTTGAGCTATGGAAGGTAAAAATTGAATCCTTCCTAGTTCAGCAAGGGCTTGATGGAGCTCTTGGAAAGTGACCCAAGGCTATGAAAGACGATGAGTGGACGAGGCTCGATAAGAAGGCTGGAACCTCAATCCTGTTAAACCTTATGGATGATGTTCTCTATCATCTCATGAAGGAGAAGACTGCGGCTGAAACGATGGCGAAGCTAGAGAAGGTTTATGCTAAGAAATCTCTAAAGAATCTCATGTACGTGTTGATGCAGTTGTTCACCTTGAGGATGACTGAGGGAACTGAGGTAGAGGACCACTTGAGCACGTTCAATAGGCTGGTTTGCAAGTTGGTGGAGATCGATGAACCGATGACGAATGAGTATCAAGCATGCATCCTGTTGAATTCTCTTTCAGATTCATATGAGTCGTTCAGGGACTCTGTGTGCGCAGGGAGGGAAACCATAAGCGTCGAGACCGTTATCTCAGCCCTCCAATCGAAGGCGATGAGAAAGAAAAGCAGTGACATGGCTTCCCGTTATTCTTAGAGGCACTGCTTATAATGGAAAGAAGTTCTGAGCATGGAGGATATTCGAAATCAGGATCTAGGGCCAAGGGCAAAGGTAAAGCTAATGTGAAGTGCTGAAATTGTGGCCAGGAGTGCCACATGAGAGGGGATTGTCAGAATCTCAAGATGAGAGAAAAGAAGTATGAAATTCTTCTAGAGATAGAGCCAATACCGTAGAGGACGGTGGCGATTTTTGTGAAGTTCTGACTGTATCTGACAAGGGATCTCACGGTAGTGAGTGGATCCTTGATTTAGGAGCTTCATGTCACGTTTGTCCTGACTGGAGTTCATTCACGACATACAGAGAGTATGGTGGAGAATCAGTGTTTGTGGGCAATGGAGTCGCTCATAAGGTTGTGGGTATTGGTACCGTGCGCATCAGGATGTTCGATGGGGTCGAATGAGTCCTGGAAGATGTGAAGCACGTTCCCAAGATGAAGATGAATGTGATTTCTCTTGGTGCACTCGAGGCGAAAGGGTGCGTGTTTATCGGCCGCGATCGTTGTTGTGAAGTGATGAAGGGAACACTCGTGTGTATGAAGGCACGGAGGTGTGGTCATCTTTACATGTTGATCGGGAGCACAATTCACGGTGGAGTTGTGGGAAAGGTAGCGAGATCCACAGTTGATCATATGTGGCAAGTGCCAAAGGGCCACATGAGAAGAGTGGAAAGGGCGTGAATTTACAAGGATAGGGTCGATGGTGGCACGAGAAGTGGTGGAGCTATGATTGAAGATGAGATGACGTTGCAAGGATGGTGTTGATTCGTCGTTTGAAGCCTTAGTGAAGATTGTTGGGATAGTTTTCAAACTATGCACGAATTGGGTACTTCGACCAGTCGGCCGACCGACCGAACAGCGTGACCCAGATGCAGTGAAGAATCCCATGGACAGTGTTTCCTATGCCCGAGACCGGTCGGCCGACCGACCTGTCTGTAGGGGGCTCTGGCCGATGGTGAGGCAGCAAGATAGATTTTCTCCCTGGACTGTTTGTGCATTGCCCGGCCGGTCAGCCGACCGGTATGTTGTGTGCGCGGATTTCTTGCGCAGTTCGCAGTATTATGCAAGGTATTTCTAATTTCGAAATATTGCTTATTTAAGGAGTTGTAATCTAACTTAAATGGGTATCCTAAGGTGTTTAAGGTTTCCTATTCGTACTAGGAAGAGGGGAGAGGTGTGTGTGAAAGAGAACTTGGAGTTTTCTCTGTTTTTCTTTGCTAGTGGGCTATCAATCTCTGTAATCTTCTGATATTCATAGTGGATCGTTTTGTGCCGTGGTTTTTCACCTGTTGAGGGGTTTTTCCACATAAAATTCTGAGTCTCTTGTGGTGAGTGCTTGTGTGTGATTGATTTCATCTTGTTTACTTGTTTGATTTCGCATTGTTTCACGCGTTCAGCGCTCCACTTCCGCTACCGGCTTTCCCAACACTGCAATCCATCCTGGTTGAGCTTTTTAATGGGGACCACAATCTGCTCACTTTGCCCATTGTGAGGCTTGAGAAAGCCTTTATAGAAACTCTCAAACCCGCCTTCCCCCACCTTATGCAGCCGGCCGAAATTGGAGGCATTCCTCCTACAAGAGAAGGCGCAGATGAGATTGTGGCAGCTATGCTAGAAGATTTTTTTGCTTGTTCGATAGGCGAGAGAGGAAGACGATTTGTGAGCAAGAGAGAGAGGGAGAACCGGAGAAAGATGAGGGAGATGGAAAAACGAATGAGAGCGCGGGCTGAGACCCCCAATCTCTGCCCTAATGGACAAGAGGATGGAGAGAGAGAGAGAGAGAGCATTCCACGACTGGCGGGCTTGTGGTGACGGCTGTGATCTTAATCTTAATGCGGAATAATCGGATCGTCTATGCATCAATAATAGAGATTCCATACTGTAATCTTAAAGCCATACCTGATTGGGAAGACATTCCCGATGCCGCCGTGTTGCCGAGAAGAATTCTTGGTCTTCCGCATCTTACACCTTTAGGAGAATCACTCAATGGGACTAGGGTTTTCTCTTGTGTGTTGGTGAGGGGACCAAGACATATATTTATAGGAAAGAGGGCCAGAGAAGCTTACCCATCACACTTCTCTCCTCTAGGGTCTCCACACCGTAGGTTTCCATATCAGGCTTAATAACCGCGTATAGGGAACACGGTTCAAGCGTCCCGCCCCAAACCTATTTGTAATGATCACAACTATAGTGGGGCCCACTGAATCGCTCAATCTGAAGAATCCAACGGTCATGATCTAAACCGATGATCATGTGTGGCCCACCTAATGGAGTCTTACATTCTCCCACTTGGGCTACACTGATCTCTGAAGGAAAATAAAACATTTTATTTTATTTTTATAAAACGCATTTGTTTCAAAAGTTCCTAATGGGCGCCTTACTGATTTCAAAACAATACCGTTGGATAATTATGAGCAACGCTTGTCAGATCCAGTCCATCAAGACCACTGATATTGAATTGTGGTAGTCAACACAACATTTAATATTTTCGAAGTGTGACGAATCACAATCACAGATACCAATAGCCTTAACGACATGGATCAATGATATGGGGTGTGGTATGAAAATTACACGTCTTATGTGATCATACATGTTTATCTTCAAGTGGTCCTACTGAACATGTCTCCAAGACACAAACCAAAGTCTTGCTTGCTCAAAACTGAATGTGCACGCTGAAGGAGAAGCAAGATATAAACTGAATAACAGAATCGTCAAAATGAGATCTCCAATGTCTATACCTGAATCGGATCAAACTGAAGCTCCCACTAATCCAATATTTCTTTGGGTCACCAAATCCCATGAAAGACAAATGTCTCAAAAGTTACGTGACAAACTGACCTTTAAGGAGTAGATCCATCATCATCTGCTTTATGCAAATGAGTTCTATAGACATTAGACAATTCTGTACTGAATAAAACTTGCAGCCATATCGCCTCATGCGTAGGCTCAAGAGAAGCTACATATTCCACTTTCATCGCAGATGAAGCAGCCAAATCATGTCACGTTTTTCATAATATAATTTCATGATGAAAATGTAGCTAGCAATGGAACTCTCGCTGAAGGCAGCTAACAAAATCTGCATTTGTATATCTAACCAGCTCTAAATGGTCAGACCTTCTATATGTGAGTGCGAAGTCGTTTGTCCTTTACAGGTAGCGCAATGCTTTCTTAACTATCCAATGGTTCATACTTGGATTGTTAAGGTACCTGCCCAACATTCCAACCACAAAAGCAATATCTGGACGCGTACAGACCTGAGCATACATGATGCTCTCTACTGCTGACGCATACGGAATAGCTTTCATCTTGTCCTTTTCTAGGTCATTCTTAGGACACTGAAATTGACCAAATTTGTCACCTTTTACAATAGGTGCTTGGCCAGGAGCACAACCTTGCATGCCAAACCTTTCGAGAACCCTATCAATATAGGCCCTCTGCGACAAGCCAAGTAATCCACGTGATCTGTACCGGCTAATCTGAATGCGATGACAAAGGAGGTATCACCAAGATCTTTCATCTTAAAATTTTGAGATAGAAATTTCTTAGTCTCACGCAACAATCCTATATCACTACTGGCCAATAAAATGTCGTCAACATATAAGACCAAAATGATAAACTTACTCCCACTGATTTTCACATATATGCACTCATTCGTAGTGTTTTCAATGAAACCATATGAGGAAACAACTTCATGAAACTTTAGGTACCACTGTCGTGATGCCTGTTTCAACCCATAAATGGACTTCTTAAGTTTGCAGATCAGATGTTCTGAGCCTTTGGCTTTAAAACCTTCTGGCTGCAACATATATACGTTCTCCATTAGATCTCCATTGAGAAACGCAGTTTTCACGTCCATTTGATGTAGCTCCAAATCCATATGAGCCACAAGAGCCATAATGATCCTAAAGGAGTCTTTCTTAGATACAGGTGAGAAAGTCTCCTTAAAGTCAATGCCCTCACGCTGAGTGAAACCCTTTGCAACTAGCCTGGCTTTATAACTTTTGATATTGCCCTTAGAGTCCCGTTTGGTTTTAAATACCCATTTACAACCAATCGGCCTAATCCCTTCAGGCAATTCAACAAGGTCCCAAACTTTGTTGTCCTTCATGGATTTCAATTCATCCTTCATGGCATCGAACCAATGAGAAAAATCCGCACTTTGTTTGACCTGTGAAAGGGATACAGGATCCTTTTCAACCCCAATGTCAAACTCATACTCCTGCAAATAGACGACGTAATCGTCTGGTATTGCAGATCTTCTCTCTCTGTGTGATCATCTTAATGGCTCATTATTCTGAATTGGGTTTTCCATTTCCTCATCAGTGGGTTGTATTTGAGGTTGTACATGGTCGTCCATGGGGATCTCAGGGTCCACTGCTAGATGGACAACCATGTTACTCTGAATGATTGTGGTGGGAATCACAATCCGCTCTTCCTCAAATACAATATCTCTTAAATTTGTGCTCCCACTATCTTCAGTGTTCTCAATAAACCTAGCATTCGTAGTCTCAATGACTCTCATGGAATATGATGGACAATAAAATCTGAATCCTTTTGATCTTTCTGGGTGTCCAATAAGGAAGCAACTAACAGTTCTAGGGTCAAGTTTTCTTTCATGTGGGTTATATGGTTTGGCTTCTGCAGGACAACCCCATACACGAAAATATCGTAGACTAAGCTTTTGCCTTGTCCACAATTTATATAGAGTTTTCATTACAGCCTTAGGCTGATTGCCACCCGCAGGACCCGTAGAACTTTTGCCTGAAGTGTGCTTTCTTTTCTTATTCCCTTTTCGTCCTTGACTAGATGTCACTAGGTGTGCACTTTGTGTCTTGCTCGACCTTCTGAGTCTCTCTTCCTCCTGAACGCACTGAGATATCAGTTCGTTCAATGTCGACTTTTCCTTTTGAGTATTATAGCTGATTTGGAATTGACTGAATTGTGGAGGGAGGGAGTTCAGAACCAAGAAAATCAGGAGTTCATCCTCAATCTTAAGGTCTAATGCGCGGATTTTAGCCACCACATCAGACAATCCACCAATGTACTCCCTGATATTTCCTTGACTGTTATAGGTGGCTTGAGTCAATTTATATAAAAGTGAACTCAGCTCAGCTTTATCTGATTTCTGAAATCGTTTTCCTATTTCAGTCAAGAAATCTGTAGCTTTCTCAGTGTCGGGCATGACACCCTGCATGGTCTCAGAAATCGAGTTCTTTATGATCTTGAGACACATCTTATTTGACTTGGTCCAGGCCTTGAAGTGAGCCTTTGCTGATTCCGTACTAGAGTCAGTTGGAATGGGAGGCTCTACTTCCTCCAGGGCCAAGTCCAAGTCCATGCAACCTAGGACTATTTCAACGGACGACTTCCATTTTGAATAGTTGGACCCAGTAAGCAAAGGTATGGAATTGAATTGGGTTGGAATATTAGAAATAGTCATAGCTGGACATTCAAAGCATAAAACTCACATTAATAAACAAGTCCCATATAACAATGCATAAACATAAACCACAAATATCATGCATGTATGTTCATTTGATTGATTTGGGCCTTCAATCAAATGACCCAGAATGATGATGGGTCATAATCATCAAATCTGGCAAGAGCCCAGCGTATCATCACGATTCCTCCTTTGGGCGAAATTGTAACATACAGGAGGCTCTACTGAATCATGAAGCTGGCCAATGTTGGTGAAATAAATCTAAGACGTCCATCACCTTTGGGTGAAATGAATCTCTCAGACCTATATCACCATCACCAATCACTTCATCCCGCTCACATCCAGCCAGACGATGATACTTCTTTGTTCTGACCACCGCTTGCTTGAATATGAACGCAACTGAATGTAATCCTATAATGGAGGGTTACTGAATTCCAAGTACAGAAGTCTAGAAGTAGAAATCTTCGCCAATTGAGGTCACTTTGGTGGCTAACACAATAAGCTCCAATCCCCACTTCCAGACCCAAGGATTGCTACATGGTTCTGCCCATAATGAACCATTCTGTAAGAGTTCTAGGTCGGCTTAAAACATGGCTGATGTTGACCGCCCGTAGGCTCAAATGTATTCTAAAGAATGGTTGTTTTATATTCTTAATGATCAATAACTAAATATCAGCCTCAAACACATGGGTAATGGCTCCATTTTAGGCCAAATTTGAACTTAATAGTTATAATCAAGATGATTTGATTACCTAGGACATCCACAAAGTAAAACCCACCAACCATAAACATATATTAGGTTTTATTTGAATCTAAAAGACAGCCCAGGTATACCAACACAATGGTTTACTTCATCTTGAATAATGGGCCCAAGTACCTAAAGTGGGCCCCTCAAAGTCCAAAAGAAGTAATAAGACACCATGTCTCATGGGTTAGGCCTACAATGAAGGCCCAGACCAGGCCCAAAAGTATGCCAACTCTGCTGGAAACAGACCCAAAAACCTGTTGGAAACAGGCTCAAAAGAGAGTCCATATGCTGGATCAAATATACAGGCCCAACGGCCCAATGAAAATCACTTGGAAATCCAACCCATTTTATCTGATTTACTTGGCCCATCCATTAAGTAAAACATACCAACTATCAATTATACATATATATATATATGGCTTTTACTTGTACTGGAAGGATGACCCAAGTATACACAATTTAAATGGTTAAGATCAACAAGCCCAAGTTAACTAAAGTGGGCCGCACAATGTCCAAAGAGTGAATGGACAATATGCCCAAGGGTTGGGCTCATAACAAGCATCCGATGGGCCCTAAACTGTCCTTGAAAAAAAAAGGGCATAGAATAGGCTAATAACGGGCCTAACATATACTGAAAACAGACCCCAAAATCAGCCCATTTCCAGCCATTCAAGGAACCCCATCCACAAGCCCAAAAGAGACTCAAACATATTCTGAATTCAAGTCTCAAAATGGGCCCAAGACATGGCCCATATATATACATGTAAGAAGACCCAACAACAGATCCAGTAGACAAGTCCATGAGCCCAATGTCATCTGCCAAGGTTGGGCCTAATATGGCCATCAAACAGGCCCTCCATAGGTCATATTTCATTGCAACACGTTAAGAAACCCACACCACCTAAAATTGGGCTTGGGCCCGGCTGGCAGGCCTTATTCATTTGATTGGATCTATTTTCTGGATCTAATCAGGCCAAATTTAAAATGAATTTCCTATTACTTTAGGCCCAATATTAGGCCCATAGTTGGGCGTACAATAAGTAGGTCCATAGCCTAGCCAAATAACGTCCTCCAGCAGGTCCCAAAATTAGGCCCATAGCCTGCTGGAAACGGGCCAAAAAACTTTGTGGTCTGGACCAATAGACATGCCTAATGGGATATGAAAACGGGCCGTTGGACCTGTCAATTGAATTGGGACTGCCGGGCATGTCCACTAGACTGGACCAAGGCCCAGTCCATAGCCCAATTCCATCATAACTACCAAAAGAAAGGGCAACGCCCAAATCACGCCCAAAATCCAGCCCGATCTCATCTACTTTCCAAAAAAAAAAAATGGTTTGGGTTGACGAAACCCTAGCCACGATGCAGCAGCCGCCGACGGGGAAAGCACGGACCCTTTCCCCTTTCCAAAATCAGAAGCAAGAGGTTATCTCCCGTTTGGTATTTCCAAACAAAACAGAAAACCCTCTTTTAGAAGGAAATCTTCCAAACCCTAGCCGCAACCCATCTCTGAAACAGAAATCCATCCTGGCCGCTGTCACCACTGCCCGCCGTCACCTCCATCAGCACCGTCACCGGCGCCGCTGAAAAAAAAATTGGCCACTGCCGGCCTTGACTGTTGCCGAATTCAGCAATGGTGACAGCCGATCTCGCCACCAGCCATCGTCGTCCGCTGAAGAATCTGGCAATGGTGTATGCCGAGTTCGCCATCAGCCACCGCCGAATCCGCTGAAGAATCCGACAATGGTGTCAGCCGAGCTCGCCATCAGCCACCGCCCTCGCCGCCAGAGCTCGCCTGATTCTCCCACGGCAGCATCAGCCACCAGCGACTGAAAGGATGGCTGCGCTGTTGAACGGTAGTCGCTGATTGTGGATCATCTGAAGCGACACACGACTGCGGACATGATGGATGATTGACGGTCTCAGCCGCTGCCGGAATCTGGAGGAAGAGAACGGCTATGGCGGCAGGGTCGCACAGCGGCGGCAACAGCCTATGACGCCCACGGCACCATCTCCACAGGTTTGGGGCTTCTCAATCGTCGGCCATGGCTGCCGATGATTGCAGTAATTTTTTTTTTTTTTTTTTTTGTTCTGTATTGGCATGAAGCCGCTGCCGCCATCAATGGCCGTGGATATCAAGATCTGATACCATCTTCTCCAAGATCTGATTGGGAAGATCGGGTGATGATCTGATCTGTAATGGCAACGGTCCCGACATCGCTATCTATATCCACAGCCGTTCAAGGTCCATGAACGGCTGAGATTTACAATTGGCTTCAACAATTCCGGTTTTGAAACCCTGGCTTGATTGGATCTTGAAACAGGGCAGCTGTCTTGCAGCCGTTCACCAAACACAATCTCCAATGGCAAGTGTGCTACAGTCACAATGCCATATCGGTCCGATGATGGATCCCAAAACAGAAATCCTCTACGAGAGAAAACCCAAATCACCGGACTGAACGGGCATTGGAAATCCCATCTGATTGACAAGGGATTCACGAATCCACCACGATTGATGCATAGTATAGCTCTGATACCAACTGTGATCTTAATCTTAATGCGGAATAATCGGATCGTCTATGCATCAATAATAGAGATTCCATACTGTAATCTTAAAGCCATACCTGATTGGGAAGATATTCCCGATGCCGTCGTGTTGCCGAGAAGAATTCTTGGTCTTCCGCACCTTACACCTTCAGGAGAATCACTCAATGGGACTAGGGTTTTCTCTTGTGTGTTGGTGAGGGGACCAAGACATATATTTATAGGAAAGAGGGCCAGAGAAGCTTACCCATCACACTTCTCTCCTCTAGGATCTCCACACCGTAGGTTTCCATATCAGGCTTAATAACCGCGTATAGGGAACACGGTTCAAGCGTCCCGCCCCAAACCTATTTGTAATGATCACAACTATAGTGGGGCCCACTGAATCGCTCAATCTGAAGAATCCAACGGTCATGATCTAAACCGATGATTATGTGTGGCCCACCTAATGAAGTCTTACAACGGCATCTGTCTCACGTGCGCTAGGGCTCTTGAAATCAGATATAGCCATGTAGGAGTCGCAGGATGTTGGGTGAGTCCGGGGTCGCACCTAATCCGCTCCCCTCTCTGCCTTGGGTTGGCGTGTGGGTCAGAGTATCCAATAACTCGTCAGTGATGTTTCTTTGGATCCCAGCAACCCACGAGGATATGATATGATCCAGCTCGAAGAACAGAATATGGTACACCATATCTTCACAGATCGCTTAGGAGAGTAATTCCAATTGAGACCGTCCATTAAATTACAAATATGATGAATGGAAAATGGTTTTAAAATAAATATATTGAACGATTCCGATCATCCGATCGTTTTCCCTTAAATTAGCAGCAGAAAATGACGATGGTTAATGAATATATGCAGTCAGTTAAATTGAATTAAAATAGTAAAAAAGAATTCTCGCGTATACGAGTGATTGTTTAAATATAATTCATAAATGATGATGAGGCCCGGTCGATTCATGGACCAGATCGATACATTACTATGCCACGTGTCATTTGTAGAGACGGATGCATCAAATTCATGTCCTCTCGGATCTACCATATCATCTCCCCACATCACGTGGAATTTTGTAGTATACTCTGCAATCCTCGTAACGGCTATATTTCCCAATCTCATATTCAAACGAAAACGCTTGCGTGAATTTGGAACGGATAGTGGGCCGTTACTTTCGCTGACGTGGACGTAATGACTTCATATGAATAGGATCCACACCGTCCACCAGGTGACCCACCGTATATATTGGCCTAGATCGAAAGATACGATTGATTCAACGCTCAAATAGGATACCACCATGTGAAAGAGTTAAGATGGAAAGTCTCACCATTAAAATCGTCCAAATTGCATCTGGGATCCACCATCATGTGTATATGAAATCCAGTCCACTAATCTTCTGTTTTACACCAGGATGAATGGATTTGCCGAAAATCAGTACATTCCAAGACATTTAGGACACAGAACCTGAATTTAGAGGTTGAGGCATGATTTTACACCGTTCCCTAATGTGTGGCTCAAAAGTCCTTGATTTGAGTTTATCCTAGGATATAGGGTTAATATGTGAAGAAAAACATGGTGGACGGGATGGATCAAATGCAATTTTGTTTCACATATCGATCAGTAAGCGCAAGTGGGACCCTCTGCGTGCCTATGCAAGTCAGCCCAATCATTAAAGAGGATACTCAGGCCGCGCATGATTCTTGATACGCAGGCACTTAGAAATTGTACACGTTGCATGTATTAACTCAAATAAACCGATTAAGTTGTGCAGCCCAATAGTCACAATAGATAGATCAGATTGATTGAATAATCTAAATATCTGATTCGCTTATTTGTGGAAAAAAGGACGGTTGATTTTTATTTTTATTTTCATTTTTAACCGTCCAATAAACGTCCACCAATCTAATAGAAACATTATTAAGTAAGCTTAATTTCTCGTTAATCATACATCTGCACTAGCCACTAGATCATAATCTGTACGGTGTAATTTGACCACTTGCATTCCACGTGTGCAATTTACGAGAAATTTCTAAGTGCCTGCGTATCATCCATCACACTCTGCCAGTGTGTCCAAGTTTTTCTGTTATTTAATTCAAATCATTGCCACGTCACTTTCAACGGTCACTTGCCGCTTCCACTTCATAAGGCCAAAATCCCACCGAACTCCACCGTATCCTCTCTCTCTCTCTCTCTCTCTCTCTCTCTCTCTCTATCTGAAGCTTTCCTTCAAACTCTCATGGCTTCTTGTAAAGTCCAGAGCGTCCCCAGAGCATCATCCGACGAACTCCTTCGGAAATTCGCCGATTTAGATTCAGAAACTGATCGCAATCCATCTCGAAAGGCTGAATCCAACGGCCGAAGACGTCGCAAGAGATCGAGAACTGCCTGCGATAAAGATCATTGCGAGAGCCCCACAAAAAATGGCAGCCTTGTGGAGCGGAAATCGCTGCTGCCGCCCGCCAATCGTCGGTCTGCATTGCTTCGGCAGTTCAGGATTGGCCCGCCGGTGTTTCGATCGAAGGAGATCTTCATTAGCCGATCTTTAATGGCAAAGATTGAAAAGGTTAGATTTTTATTTGGTTTTTCAAATTATTGGGAATGTGCACAGACTGGAGTTTTTAGTTTATGCAAGTGGGAGTCATGGGCCTCATCATCTTGGGCGTTTTCTCAGTTGAATGTGGACCGTCCATATGTTTCTCGTCTTAGACGTCTACTGTCAGGCTACAGATGGAAAGGTCGAGATTGTTATATGGAGGAAATTCTCCAGACTGGTCCATCTATGGTGTGAACAATGGGCCCAGCTTGCACTATCTGAGAACCCCGAGTAGGCTGCTTGGGAAAATTACCAAAACGGGTCCATCCATACACCTTGCATAGTTGTAGAGAAATCTGGACCGTCCAAATCGACAAGTATGGTGGATGGATCATAATCCAGAAATTAGATTGATAATATAGGATTAATCATTTGATGTTGCTAGAATCCATACACGTGGCGTAGTTGTAGAGAAATCTGGACCATCCAAATCGATAAGCCTATGGTGGATGGAGCATAACCTGAAAAATTAGATGTATAATATAGGAGTCATCATCTGATTTTGCCTTCGAATCTGGATCACTTGCTTTTTTACTTTTTAACCATTCATTAGGATAGCCATCAATTGGACGGTTTGGAATTCTTGGTCAGTGAGATTTTAGAGATGCGGTTCATCCACAAATGTGTCCAACAATTTGGATGGTAAGGATAGATAGATGCACTCGTAACCCAACGAGGGACACGTCATTAATTTGGTGGAGTGATGCAGAGATCGGCACAAGAAGTCGGGAAAGATCTAGGCCATTAATTAGTGTGTCAAAAATCAGGGAAGCTCAGTCATTCGAAAACCTAGATGACTAGCAAACTAGCTTTTCGGATGAAAGTTGGGAATATTTATACCTAAACTCACACGAAAACTTGGGGGCCTGTGATATTTTCTGCCCAAAATGATGGGAAAAAAAGGTTCTACCCCTTTCTTGATTGGATGAGAGGAACGGTGATTCCGACGAAGTAAGCAGCAACTAGCTACACTTGAAAGGGGCTTAGCACATGTGGCTTGGGCAAATTAATTAAATCGCTCTAAGTACTGCTCTTCTGCACCTAGTATAGAGGCTTTGCTGAAGGATCGTGGAAGAGGGTCAAGCACCTAGGGCTTTGATGTTAGAGCCATGTGATGCAGAGAGAGGGTTATTTTAGGTGTTAAAACACATCTGGAGTACTCGATCTAGACAGCCACTCTAGGTCCTTGAAACCTTCCTTAATTTGATATATAGGTGGACGCTAGGTGCCAAGACTTGTGTTGCGGTGGTGAACCTGGGTTCGAACGTTGGTCCAATTAGAAGATGATGTCCTTGGATAGAGTGTGCGTGGATTGGGTGATAGAAGAACCACCACACTGGCATACTATTAGGGTACTGGAGCATGCCAAAGAGGTGTTCCACACTGCTTAGATATTGAGTGCGGGGAGGAAAATGATGGACCCCGGCCCCAAGCTGGCATTATTAGTAGTATCATGCGCTGAATCTTAGTCATGAGGGCTTATGCTCCAAACCCCATGCTAACTTGAAGATGTGCAGTAACAAATGTAGCACATGTAGGTATTTGATGATGTATGGTGGCACATGAGGCAAATACATAGTATATATACAACTTTGACAGGTGTAGTAAATGTCACACATAACTTAAAAAGGTTAAATATGGCACACTTGTGACACGTTGTCACTTACTTGTCAACCACAAGAGAATACTCTAGCACGTATGCTTCATCTTAAACAACTTGAAGAATAATCTCGTCTCCATCTCATGGGACTTTTCCTAGGTGACAAAAACAAGAAATTTGGCATTTTCTTCTAAAAAATGCAGGAGTCATATAAAGTTTCACTATTTTAAGGCCTTGTCGAGAGATTATCTATTAAAAAATTGGGTGGGAAACTCCAAGGGGATTCCAACCCTGCTCCTCCAAAAGAAAGGTGCACTAACTAGCTCAACTATCAAATTGGATGTAGTCTAGGATATTTAGGGCCTGTTTGGATACTATCAAATAAGGTACTTTTTAACTTATTTTAAGTCATCAAGTTACTTTTATTATTTGAGTTAGTTGGGTAAGCTTTATGATAAAGTAATTTATTTATTAAAATTAACTTATCTTAATAAAAAAAAATTAAAAATTTGAGTTTTTTTATTTGTTACTTATCTACTTTTATCTCTTTCTCCCACGGTCCATGTCAAAGGAGGTTCTCTCACCATCCATATGAGGTCCATGTGAAAGGAGGCTCTCTCACTGTCTATATCAAGGAGGCCCCACTTGATGGGTTGTCCGCATCGAAGGTGTGGCCCACAAAATGGACAGTCCACGTAGAAGGTGGGCCCCATATGATGGATGACCCCATATTAATGCGGGCCCAGATAACGGATGGTCCACATCAGGCCTAATGGTAAATAGCCCACATCCAAAGCAGGTCGGTATGATGGATGGCCCACTTTAAATGTGGGGCTTACGTGATGGATGGTCCACATCAAATGTGGCTCCACATGATGGGCAATGGACATTGAAGTGGGACTCCACATGATGGATGGCCCACATCAAGGTGGGCCCCACATGATGTACATTCCATATCAAAGGACGGCCCTTACTGATGAATGGTCTACATCCAAGGCAAGCCCCACATGATGAGCGACCCACATTGAAGGGGGGCGCACATGATGGACGGTCCACATCAAAGATGGACCCCACATAATGGACAACCCACATGATGGATGGTCCTCAAGATGGGTGATGGATATTGAAGGTGAGCCCCACATGATAGACAATAACATTGATAATGGGCCCCACATGATGGATGATCAACATCAAAGGTGGTCCACCTACATGATGGACGATGCACATTAAAGGGGCTGTCCATTATGTGGGGTCCACATCAAAGATGGACCCCACATAATGGACAACCCACATGATGGATGGTCCTCAAGATGGGTGATGGATATTGAAGGTGAGCCCCACATGATAGACAATAACATTGATAATGGGCCCCACATGATGGATGATCAACATCAAAGGTGGTCCACCTACATGATGGACGATGCACATTAAAGGGGCTGTCCATTATGTGGGGTCCACATCAAAGATGGACCCCACATAATGGACAACCCACATGATGGATGGTCCTCAAGATGGGTGATGGATATTGAAGGTGAGCCCCACATGATAGACAATAACATTGATAGTGGGCCCCACATGATGGATGATCAACATCAAAGGTGGTCCACCTACATGATGGACGATGCACATTAAAGGTTAGCCCCCGAACGATGAATGACTCACATCCACGGTAAGCCATGCATGATGGATGGCCCACATCAAAGATGGAGCCCATACAATGAATAGTCCATTTCAAAGGTTGGCTCCACATGGACGTTGAATATGAAGGTGGACCAAACAAACTTCAAGGATAAATACTCACATGATGTTGGAAATAAAATATGATTTTCTACTTTTTACCAAACAAGCTTATCTACCGATTAAGTAGACATAAAGATAGGCTACTCAAGGCATAAGTAGCTTATTTAAAGTAACTTACCATCCAAACGCCCCCTTAATTTATGCATCAGTCAGGGTCAAAGCATGCAGATAATTCAACCCAATATTTATATATAGTAAGCCCTATGCTTACAAAAGTAATGGATGATCGAATATAATCTTATAAATTATTTTAGTCATCTATCCATTGTCTTCCTATCTATGAGAGGGGTATCTATAATCATCTGCATTATTCCAACTAGAGATCGTAGAGGGGGGTGGGGACTTAATCCTGGGTCTGTGGCCAGTAAGAGAAGGCATGGGCTTTGACTTCGTTATCAACCCAAACTTGGTATAAAACATTCAACTTTTGCATTAGAGAGGGCCAAATGTTAGATCTTTGGACTAACATTCAACTAAGTCATTTGGATTAACATTCAACTATAAAGGTAGCCACATGTATACTAAAATGATGGATAGTTTAAAATAAATTTCAACTTATTTTAAACAATCCATTGTCTTCCTACGTTGAGACATATATAACTAATATATACCTAATAGTTAAATAGCTTGAGTTTTTAACTAAATCATTAAGTTTGATAGCTTGATAATTAATAATCCATCTTGGTTGTCCTACCTTCCCACAATAGCTTGATAATTAAGTTTCTAAACTATTTTATTTTTATATTATTATTGGTAGTCATATTGTTAGTAACAATAATATTGATTATCAAAAATTAATTTTAGGCCATTTAAAATTGAAAAAAGTGAAGACTCAATCATTGGAATGTGGATAGATAATTATAAAAGAAGATTAAAAAAATAAAATGGAACGAAAAGAATGTGGAATTAGAACCATAAAATTACTATCAAATTGGACGAAAAGAGTTGTGAGAACGAATGGCATTAAATAGAAATATATTTCTTCTCAAACTTGAAATGTTTTAGAAATTTTCTTGTGAATATTGCCATGGGATTTTTTTTTTTTATCTCCTCTTGTTAATATCTTTTATAATCACGGATCCCTCATCCTAATTGTTAAATCATCAATGTCCTCATAATTTTGAGATGTTAATTTTTTTTTTTTAATACTCTTCCTTAAAGGGTTCTATGATTAATTTTAAAAATAGATATAATAATGATACAAAAATAAATTGTTTAAAAGCTTGATTAGTAAGCTAACTTAGATATTAGTTAAGATCCCCATCACAAGTAGTTAAAGTGAAAAAACATCATAGTCATTGATCCAATGTCTGATACATCAGCCTGATGTCCTACATATATGCTAGGCTGGCACTCAAGGCTGCTTATAGTGTGTTGGGGGTATTTTACCTTTGGAATAATTTACTTACTATGGTAAATTATTCAATGTACATATGGTATGCATGTAAACCGATCATGGCAATTCAAAATCATAGGGTTTTAGCGTAGATGGAACATACCCTAACATTAATCAAAAATCTTAACTCCATTTAATTTCATCATTCATTAGAATTAATCCATTCCAAATCACATTAGCATGGTCTTATTGAAGAGCAATTGTAGAATGAATGTATACAATTTATCAAATTGTCCATCCATTCACAATTCACAACTGTCCTTTGGTTGAATGTTAAAGTAATATGGTTAACTTTTATAAGACACTCTTGTATTTTGCAATATTGGATGGAATGAAATGACTTTTGTTCTATGAACGACAATCTTCTTAGAAAATTTATAATAGTAAAGCATTTTTGTATCATATCTCTACCTTTATTATAAAATTTGTGATGGTCTTATCCCTCATCTTTATTTGCTCAAGCTTTTAGTGTGGACGTGTAATTTATACAATACATATCGATCTTGAATAGGTATTGTAAGTAAAAGTTCATATCATTGTTGAAATGTTACATCTCTAAATTAAATACTTGAAAAGAGATGATTATTGGTTGTCTCACATCAATAGGGCACTCTAAAATATACTTATATTATTAATGATAGGAACTTTTATTCGTAATACCTATTAATACCAATATGCATCATGTCAATTATGCATTTTAATCAATACCAGGCTAATAATTATTACACAAAAAAGTTCACATATTTTTTTATATAATATGTGACTATATTAAATATTTAAGAAAAAAATGCATCTTAATATATTTTTATATTAATAGGGTATGCAGAATATACTAACGACTTTTATTCTAGAAATAATCTTTTAAGAAAATTTATAATAGTAAAGCCTTTTTGTATCATATATCTACCTTTCGTTGTATAATTTGTGATGGTCTTACCCTCATCTTTATTTACTCTAGCTTTCAGTATAGACGTGTAATTTATACAATTCATATCAATACTGAATAGGTATTATAGGTCAAAATTCACATCATTGTTAAAATGTTATATCTCTAAATTAAATACTTGGAAAGAGATTAGCATGGGTTATCTCGCATCAATAGGGCACTCTAAAATATACGTATATTCTTAATGATAGGAACTTTTATTCGTAAACCTATTAACACCAATATACATTATGTCAATTATGCATATTTTACCAATATCATGCTAATAATTATTATACAAAAAAGTTCACGTTTTATTATATTTGTATTATTAAATTAAATACTTAAGAAAAAAATGCATCTTAATATATTTCTATATTAATAGGTTATGCAAAATATACTCATATCGTTAAAAATATTATTTGTATTGTTATGGGTGATACATTATGTCAATTAAACATATTATACCAAAAGTTAAAGCTCTTCATCATAAATTATTTGACATAATCATAGCATGGAAGGCTCTAATAATGTATAATTATTTTTCAAATGATTTTCTTAATATTTAATTTTTTTTTAAAGACTAAAATCGCCCTTTCTCCACCTGAACGATACATATTGGACTCACATTTGGATAATTATGTCAATTAACACATATTGTGTCAAAAGTTAAAGCTCTGCATCATAAATTATTCGACAAAAGCTAAACAATGATAGCATGAAAGGCTTACTAATGCATAATTATCTTTTAAAAAATAATTAATTATTTTTTAAAAGACTAAAATTATCTTTCTCCACTCAAATGATTCATGTGCAACCCACATTGAGTACTTCCGCCATTAGTCTCAAAGATCTAGTCATTGAATAGGCTTATAACTCAAAAACCTAAGGCTCGTTGTCCAACCTAATTGAGTCAACTCAAAGAATGTGCAGCAGTGCTAGATTAAATCAAAGATTCCAAGTCTTTACTTGATGAGTTGACTATGTATTTAATTAATTAAATTAAAATTATAGATTATAAATATAAAAAGTTATCATTTTTAAAATAACTAAAAAATAAGTGCATAATACATGGTGTTTAGGGTAAATCGATGTAAAGACTTCATCGCGTTTGTACACAACTCCACATAGTATTCAATTAATTAAATTAAAATTATTAATTGACAATATATATTTAAATAGATATCATTATTAAAATAATCATAAATAAATAAGTACGCATGAAGCTTTGATTATTGACATTTATTTTCTTAGTTAAAGTTTGAAATTCACTAATTATATATAAAATCTTTAGAGATCAACACTCACATTTTTTGCTATCGACCACTTTAAAACTCATTCATAGCTGACACCTTCTTTTCGTTAGTGACAAAAAATACTTCGAGTTAACTTCTTTTCATTAGGGATAAAAATACTCCTAGCTAATAAAGGGCGATACCCTTCTTCCCTCCATAAAATTATAAAAATATACTCCCTTCAGTTTGGATGTAGGGCTCACCCAAGCATGTTAGAGAGTGACTTAAACCATTCAATGGCCTAGAATAGAAATTAGGATCTTTTAAAAGTCAGTGGTAACTAATTTGGACCACAAAATGACATGGTGGCAATTTGTTTCAAAAGTTGCTGGTCAGTGAACTAGGCTATCCAATTATCACTGACAATTATCAAGGCCCATCAAAAGTCAACGTTCAACGATTTGAACAATATAATGAACTAAGATAGCAATCTGATTTGGACAACACAACGAACTAAGATATCGATCCAGTTTAAAAGTTAATAGTTAGTGATTTGAGTTGTCAAATAACCTTAATGATATGGATTGTTTAAAAAGTTGGTAGTCAATGATTTATATTGTTCAAATGACCTTGAAAAGATATCTGAATCACTTAGAAGTGGGTGGTCATTTATTTTGAGTATCTAATGACCTTAGAGAATGATCTATATCATCCAAAAGTTGTTAGACAATTATTTATATCATTCTTCCCTCCATAAAAATCATAAAAATTATAAAAATATCTTCCCTCCAGTTTGGATATAGGGCTCACCCAAGGATGTTAGAGAGTGACCTAAACTGTTCAATGGCCTAGGATAGAAATCAGGATCTTTTAAAAGTCAGTGGTAACTGACTTGGACCACAAAATGACATGTGGTGGCAATTTGTTTCAAAAGTTCATGATCAATGACCTAGGCTATCCCATAACCACTGACAATTATCAAGACTCATCAAAAGTCAACGTTCAATGATTTGGACAATACAATGTACTAAGATAGCGATTCGATTTGGACAACACAATGAACTAAGATATCGATCCAGTTCAAAAGTTAATAGTTGGTGATTTGAGTTGTCAAATAACCTTAGATAATGATATGGATCGTTTAGAAAGTTGGTAATCAGGGATTTATATTGTCCAAATGACCTTGAAAAGATATCTGAATCACTTAGAACTGGGTGGTCATTTATTTTGAGCATTTAGTGACCTTAAACAATGATTTATACCATCTAAAAGTCGTTAGACATCAATTTGGATCATCCAATCATCTTAAACATTGATTTAGACCGTTTAAAAATCATTGGGCAACAATCATAACCTTTGAGAAGTCAATGGTCGGCGATACGGACCATTCCTAGGACACCAAGAAACCTTCAAAAGTTGGTGGTCAACCGTCTAGATTTCTCATGGTCTTAGACAGCGTTATGGATCATTTGAAAGTTAATTAATGGTTAATGATCTAGACCATCCAGTAACTTAGGATAGCGAACTGATCTAAAAGTTGATGGTTAGTGATTTTGGGTGGTCAATTGACCTTGAACAGTGATATAGTCTGTTCAAAAGTTAGTAGTCTAATATCTATATTGCCAATGGCCTTGGAAAGCAACTTGAACCATTTAAAAGTTCATGGTCGTCTATTTGGAGTGTCTAGTGACCTTGGACAAAGATCTAAACCGTCCAACAGTCCTTAGACGTCAATTTGGACTATCCAATGACTTGAACATTGATTTAGACTATTCAAAAGTCATTGAATCGTTGAATAGAGATCACGACCTTTCAAAGGTCATTGGTCAGTGAAATGGACCATCCAATAACCTAGGACTACAATCGAAACTATTTTAAAGTTGGCGATCAACTATTTGGATCACCTATGACCTTGAACAACTGTATGGACTGTTCAAAAGTTAGTGGTCAATGAATGGACCATTCAATGACCTTAGACAATGATTTGGACTATTCAATAATTTATATTCATCAATTAGTATTGTCCAATGATCTTTGATAGTGGCACAACAGTATGGACTGTTCAAAAGTTGATGGTCAATGAATGGACCATTCAATGACCTTAAACAATAATTTGAACTATTCAATAATTGATATTCATCAAGTAGTACTGTCCAAAGATCTTTGATAGTAAATTGAACTTCTTAGAAATTGATTGTCATAAATCACAACGGTCTAATGATCTTAGACAATGATTTGAACATTTCAAAAGTTGGTGGTCATTAATTTGTACCTTCCAATAATCTTTGATAGTGGTTTAACCATTCAAAAGTTGGTGTTCATTGATTTGTTCTGTCTTGACCTTAGACAAGGATCTGGACCATCCAATGATGTTGGATGGCAATTTGGACCCTTCAAAAGTTGATGGTCAATAATTGGAACTATCTAATGACCTAAGATAGTGATCAAAACACATACTACCAATTTTGAACAATTTACATCATTGTTTGAGGTCATTTGATGGTATAGAGGTCAATGACCACCTGATTTTAAACTTTCCACATCATTGTCCAAGGTTACTGCCTGATTTAGATTGATGACCACCAACTTTTGAAATGGTCCAGATTACCATCTAAGGTCATTAGACGATCTGAATTATTGACAAGTAACTTTTGAACAGTCTATATAACTTTTCTAGAGATGCTCCGAAATGTTGACTACCAACTTTTTAAAGGTTATGATCCACATCTAATGAGTATTGAATGGTCGAGGTCATTGTCCAATAACTTATGAACAATCAATATTTCTAGTAAGGGCCTATTTGGATTCAATGAAATGGAAGGAAAGGAACATGGTTTCTCAAGAAACCATCTTCCCATTGTTTGTAAATACCAAAATTGTAGGAAAGAAATGGAAACTCCATTTCTCACGCATCTAATTTTCCTTTAAAATTATCTTTTTATTTTCTCACCGAGACTCTAAGAAAGACCATTTCCTTTCCTACAATTTTTCATATGCGAATTAGGTACGGACCGCCTCACCCAAGATGGTAAAACCCTTACCATGGGCCCACCTTGATGTATGTATCATATATCCATCCTGTCCATCCATTTTTCTAGATTATTTTAGTGCACGAGCCCAAAAATGATGCAGATCTAAATCTCAGGTGGACCATACTACGACACACATTGGTGATTGAATGCCCCATTACCATAATGTTTTTGTAATGTTTATTTTCCATCTAAACTGTTAATATGGTCCCACAATCTTAGATGAAGATAGAAAAAAAAATATTACCATGATCTAAAACTTTTGTGGCCCACAAGGATTTTTAATGATCAGTCCCTACTGTTTCATATGGTATGGCACACTTGACATTTGGATATGTTTCATCTTTGGGATCATGCCTTAAAATGATCTGAAAAAAATAGATGGATGGCGTAGATATAGAATAACATCAAGGTGGGCCCATGATAAAGGCCACATGGTCCCACAATCTTAGATGAAGATAGAAAAAAAAATATTACCATGATCTAAAACTTTTGTGGCCCACAAGGATTTTTAATGATCAGTCACTACTGTTTCATATGGTATGGCGCACTTGACATTTGGATATGTTTCATCTTTGGGATCATGCCTTAAAATGATCTGAAAAAAATAGATGGACGGTGTAGATATAGAATAACATCAAGGTGGGCCCATGATAAAGGCCACATGGTCTTGGGTGAGACCGTTGCCAGTTAAACCCTTCCTTTTTTTCGGAGTTGATTCATGGATGACCCAGTAGCACGTTGCACGGTCAATGCTAAAAAAGCTCCATGGGTCGTCATGATGTATATGTTTTATCCATGCCGTTCATTCATTTTTCCAACTCATTTTAGGGCATGAGCCCAAAAATGAGGTAGATCAAAACATCAGGTGGACCACACCATAGTAAACAATGGTGATTAAATCCCACCATTAGAAACTTCTTCGGGGCTACGGAAGTTTGGATCAAGCTGATATTGATTTTTTTTTCCCTTCTTAAAGGTTTGTGTGCCCCAATCAACAAGTTGGATGGCAACTAAAAATTACGGTGGGCCTTAGAAAGTTTTGAATGGTGAGCATTCAACCACCATTGTTTCCCATAGTATAGATCACCTGAGATTTGGACATACTTCATTTTTATGCTAAATCCCTAAAATGAACTAACAAAATAGATGAACATCATGGATAAAACACATTCATTATGATTGGGCCCACATATCTTTTCCAAGCACGAACATGTAACTAGAAGGGCCGCTACCTATCCCACAGAAAAATGAAGTGGATTAAGTGATGCTTGAGCCTCAACCAAGACGATGGAGCTACCCTGGGCCCACCTTGATGTATGTATTTTACATCCACGCTGTCCATACATTTTTCCATATCATTTTAGGCCATGAGCACAAAATTAAAGTAGATCCAAATCTCTAGTGGACCATACTATGGGAAACAATTATGATTGAATGCCCCATCATTAAAAACTTCCTAGGGCTTTTCCATAATACTTATTTGCCATCCTTGATAAGATTCCGGATGAAGGGAAGAAATAAATATTGATTTAAAACATTTATGGCCTACCAGAAGTTTTTAATGATCATTCACCACGGTGTCCTATGGTATGGTCCACCTAAGATTTGGATCTATATCATTTTTGCGCTCATGCCTAAAAATGATCTGGAAAAATGGATAGACGGCGTGGATATAGAATACATACGTTGGATGACGACATGCTTGCTTTCATTAAATGAGTTTCCCATGGTCCCACCATGTTCTCTATGTCAAAACCACTCTATACATTAGCATGGTCCTATCATATTCTTTACGTTAAATCCACTCCATACATTAGGATTGTCCCTTAATGTTAGGCCCTCAGACAAAAAAATACTGTGATGCACAACTTAAGTGGGCCTATTCACAAGAATCTACATGGCCAGGATGAACATAAATTTGTGCGAGGATACCAGATATTCAATTTAAGCCGTTGATCAAGTGCCCATAGGGTGATGCTCAAATTGCTTCTTAAATTTTTGAGACTTAAAATTGCAATAAAACTTTGATACTCAATTTTTTTTATTTTTTATTTTACCAAACATATGATTTGAAAATCAACCTCAATTTTCTAGAGAAAATGTTGTTAATAAACAAAAATGAGAAATAGTATTTCCTTTCCCACACTTTCGTGGAAATAAAGTTTGTCGATAAATGCAATTTCCTTTCCTTCTCTTTCTACGAATCCAAATGGGCCCTAAGGTCCTTGTATAGTCCAAATTGACGACCACCAACTTTTGAATTATCCAAATCGGTAACACTCAAACAATCCATTTTTCTGTCAAGGTCACTATTTTTAGTCCAAAATTGTGACCACCACCTTTCGAATGATCCAAATCACAAACAATCAACTTTTGAACAATCTAGATTATTATTTGAGGTATTGTTAACCACCAACTTAAATGGTCCATATATCCTAGGTCATTAGGTGGTATAAATTGCTAACTATCGACTTTTCAGACGTCTGGTCATTGTTCTAGGTCATTAAACAGTCTAGATTGCCCTCTAATGTTTTGGGGGTTGGGTAAGCCCCACCCCAAGTTGGGTATGTTTGTCTTTTATTATGCTAGGAGCATTTTCGTCACTATAGAAAAGAAGGTTAACGAGTGGAATCAAGTGCAAAGTTGTGACATAAAGTCAACAAAAAAATTGTCTCTAAAACAATTATTTTTAAATGATTGTCTAATTAAGCAAAAAAATGTATGGCAATTTTTTAGATAGTTTGGTTAAAAAGTCACTTAAAAGAATCAATTGGCTAAGCGGCGAGTGACTTGGCTGATCGTATGTATCAAAAAATCTAAAAGATTAGGCTGGACCTACTTGACAGTTGCCTTGGATTACGTATACGTAACATGCTAGAAAATGTGATAGTATGTAAAAATGACAAGAGAAATGATAAAAAGAGAAATGTGATGAGGCGGTTGTTTGTGAACTTTGGCATACATACACCTATTCTTTTTTCCACCAAAGCGTCAAATAATGCAAAATATCTATTCTATGTAAATAGTGGTCTACACCATGATGATTACCTTATATTTAACCAGATTGATCCACTCATTGAGGGGGAAACTGCTTTTAAAAAAAAAAAGCAATGGACAACAAATGGTATGAATCAGTACATTGTTATGGCCCAACCAATGAGTTGATTAGGCTGATTATTGTATCCAGTAGCCCACTATTTTCATGGATTGCATGTGGGTGCTACATACTAACAAGAGAGCAAGTAGAGAGGCTATTCACTCAAATAATCATTGCATTACTTATTATTGACTAGCAATTCTGAGTAAAGACTCAGTTGATTCTTTTACTAAACCCGGCTTAACTCAACCAGACAGAAAGTGGAATCCAGGTTTCGAGTTTTTTTTACCATACATTAAAACGTTGATAGCAACAAAAGCTTAGTTATTGTATTAATTAATTAGTTTGGGGTAAGTCTCTTATCTATGATTTGTCTACTATTCATATACACGGAAAGAAAATGATAGGTCAATCAATGCTTCTTTTACCATGATAGGGTCCTCGTTGTTGTTTTTTTTTTTTTTTTTAATGTTTACACTTGCTTATTGTTATGATATTCACTGAGCTATACTCCTATACTATATATAATCACATGTGCCAATGTATCATAAATGACACACCAACTTCAGGTGTTGTAAATATGCCAAATTCAATCTTAAGATGTCCTTCATGTGTTGCATAGCGACAAGTCCTAAGTTATACATGTGATGAATGTATTGTATGTGCCATCGTACATTTTCAAGCACTCAGCATGTAGTGATGAATGTGCAGTATGTGCCGTCATACATTTCAAGCACCCTGCATGTATCACATGTGCTATTGAACATTTTCAAGGACCATACATGCACACCACATATACCTAATAATCCTTCCTTTTCTTAGATGGTTGGCAAACAACTATAGAATAAGCAGTTAAGGACAGCAAGAGACTAAGACTAACCTAACCCAAATGGACAAGATTCTAGCCATTGAATATACACACACATGATTTAGACCAACTAGATTCTAGCCATTGAATATATATACACGCTTCATGTTTAATACTTAATTTTTCTTGATCCCCCATCCACAGTTAGGGTCTTTAACCGTTGTCTACATTACATAATAGTGAGCCCACTTGCATGGATTGGTGACTTGGACAGATTCGTTCAGCCCTGAGATGGGGGCGACTCATGGTATCGAACTGGATCGGATTCGATTCTGACGGAGTCCAAGTTTACTCGGATGAGTCACATCAGACTCATCTGAGACTTAAAACCATGTTGGTGCGTCCAGAGAGTTACGACTTTCACATAATCCATGCCTTTGGGGGCATCAGGATCCTGTAATTTCCCATTTCCTTGAAGGAACCCTGAAGGCCGACTCATTTCCTTGAGTTGGGGGCGACTGGGATGACTCATGGTATTGAACCAGATTGGATAAGGGGTCCGACTGAGTCCAAGTTGAATCGGATGAGTCGCACCGGACTCATTCGAATCTTAAAACTATGTTGGGGGGCAGAGCTGTCTGATTGAGATTTATTTATTTTATTTTTTTTTCAATTTGGGCATGGTCCATCAATGGCGAGAGACATGAATTCAATTGTCTGGATTGATGACGAGCCACACGGGTTCAATGGTCTGGATCACCAAACCTTGGGTCCCACATGTACAAACTCTGGACAGAGAAGTAGGACTCTTTAACCATTTTTACTTAATTAGGTTTCAATTATCATTTGATTTTCAATTGTCTCTTTTTATTTTATTGATTTGAGAAAAAGAAAATAAAAAAAAAATCTAAGGGTGCACTTGGTTCCACCAAATATCACAATATTTCTTGAAATTTGGTGCAACCAAACACCCAAAACAAAATATATATAGAAGGGAACATTGCTCATGAGGGGGCAGAATGGCGATTCTTGGTCCAAAGCCACGTAGGGTTGTGATGATTATGCACGGTCCAGCCTGGCTTGTGATGATTATGCAGGGCCCAAGCTTTAACCCGACCACCCACTTTTGTGCAAGATCTCTAGGCTGTTCATTTAAGTGCACCCCATCATGCAAGATATGCCGTCCTGGGTTGGTGATGGGCAATAGCAACCAGTCCAGAACCCCAACCCCAACCCCAACCCCATGGGCTGGTGTGCCCCGTCATGTATGAGATATGACTGAAATGCCCTTGAAAATCCTAAAAGGGGGGCTGGGCTGGCTAGGCCAGGCTTAGGATGGGCTGATGGGTTCTTAAATGAAACCCAATCCGAGACCAGTTATTAAATGGGTTCAATATTCATGTTGGTCCCCGGCCCTCGGGCTTGCTTATTCTTCCAGCCCATCTCAGATTGAAGTGGACCAAGCCCAATGAGCCTCGTTAACTTGTAATTATAGCATTATAGATCACTCATCATTCATCTAGTGGGGCCACTATAAATGTGTTGTGGCCCAAGAAACAGGCCAGAAGAATGTCATTGGGTTGGGCCATCTTGGAAAATTTGACGGTTCGAAATGGAACCAATTGAAAATCACAACTACTTAAAAAACAATAAAAAAAAAAAAAAAAAAAAAAAAAAATCTCTTTTTCTTGAAGTGGTTTTTCTTCAATGCAAAACACACACACACACACACACACACACATTTGAAATTGTTTTTTTGACCGCGTGTTACTGCCTCTCACGCACATGTATGTGCCATGTGCTCGATATTGAAGCCATCCATCGCTGAGAAAGAGCTTCAGGTGAAATTTCAGGCCTGGTAGATGCGGAGATGGGGCAGAGTCATAGGTATGCCGGGAGAAAACAGCATAAAAATCCATTTCTAATAACACACAAACGCGCCCCACCCTTCGTTATGAAAATATGGAAAGTATCACTTCTAAGTGAGGTGTGTGTAGATAGAGTGCGTTTCAATACAAATCATAGGTTCTAGGGCCACGTGGTACTGTGTGTGTTAAAAAATAAAAGGTCAGCGAATTTTAGTCTTGCAAAATCCATCTAATGTTATTGTTTTGCATTTATTCTTTTCATTTTTCTCAGACGTGGCGGAAAACCGTTGAAGGAGCTTCGAAAATCTTCATCGAAAAGCATTGCAACCAGCACATTCGTCTCCGAAATGAATTTGTCTAGTCGCAGTTCTATAGGCTGGCAGATAATTTCCGCCATTGATATTATTCTTTTATTTTTTTAAATAAACAAATAAATTTTCATTTAGATAGATTGCTGATGGCCTTCTATTTAGTATAATGAGGTACTGTAATTGTAACCATTTATAATCCATTAAGTTGCAAATTACTCAGTCTGGAGTGATCCAATGCTCTTTCAGCCAGTGTTCCTATGTTTTCCATCAGGGGGTCATTTGGATGGGAGAAATACGGGAGAATTGAGAGTAAATGGGGTACGGGGTTTGTTTGGATGGGAGTAACTGGAGGTAAATGGAATTTAGAGTAAATGGGGCTGATTTAAAGTGATGTGGAAAGAAAAGATTTGGAAGTAAATTTGGTGAAATACCTTTTTGGGGTTCTCTTGAAGGTGTCGCTTCGCATGTGTTTGCCATATACATGGCACACTAATGATATTAATTCAATTATTGGCCGCTTTACTAAAATCATATTAATAAAATGATTTACATTGGCCGTTTAAATGGGCAGTTAAAAATTGGCCCACCTGAGGTTTGGAATTTCCTCATTTTTTGGCTAATGTATATATTTCAATGGGCTTATTGCAATCATTCCGTCAAACATCACATATGTGAACTAATTTAACATATTAAAGTTGATTTGGCATATCACATACAGTTCGTCTAATATGTTAAGAAAATTCAATGCATTCCAACTCCTCTTATTAACACTCATCCAAATGGAATATTTGGATTTCAATGCATTTTATTTACTCCCCATAAGCTGACTTTTACATGCATGTGAGAGACCCTTGTAAACTTTCCATTCATACAAGTGCTTGGAATTAGGGTGCAACTCATGCAAGTTGGGTCGGGTTGAGGGTCAATTCTAGCCCAACTCACAACCTCACCCAACCCAAATTCCAATTGGAGGTGCCTAATCTGAATGCAACATGTAGTCATCTTCGATGTTTGATCGAATCTAACCTGACCTAAACTAAATACATCTGAGTGTTGCTCGAGCCTGGCATTTACCAACTGAACCCAACTCAAAGACCTTGACAGCCTAACCCAGGGTTGGGTCTAGCCGAACTCAAGTTGTAACCACCTTACTTCAAATCGGCTTCGGAAATCAAGTCCAAAGGGCAAATTTTTCAGCTAAAATTAAAACCAAAACTAGTGGTATTTTATTTAAACAGCTACTGAAATTAACCATTCTTCCTCCCCCTCCTCAATCCTAACGCCACCAACATCCTTCAATAATTGTTCGGTGTTCATATTGTAGCCAAACATCAATGGTTAGGATGATTGGATCAAAGTAGTTTTAAACCGGTAACATTCTAGTTAACATGGACTATTCAGAGTCTCTCTCTCTCTCAAGAAGTCCTATGATGTAGTCAGTACGGACCTTTCATTTTCCATTGATCACAAGGTTTTGGGCAATTCCATCAAAGTGGCTTGTCAAGATGGATGAACAATCGAAGATGGCCTCACCACCATGGACTTTGATATCAGTGATTGAACTTTCTTTATTATAAACCAACAAGGAAGGGTAATCAAAGGTGGGCCACACAAATTCTTTTTTATATTATATGGACCGTTTATTTTCCGAGCCAATAACCGGATAACTAGATCACCCAATCAACGTGATTTTTTTTGGGTAATCAACAGTCGAAGGTGGGCCAGACGATGGATGGTCCAAATCAGTAACCTGACCACCTCTATAACAAACAATATGGACTGCCAAATCGCGCAATTAAATTGTTTTTAGATTCAAGAGATGAACGGTCCAGATTATTGCGATGGTGGATCCCACCTAAAAGGAATGCTTGGTTGAATGAAAAACAGAAGGTAGATGAACGTGACACATGGCAATCTGCATCGACATCACACCAGATCCATTTTCTTGACATCTAAGTAATAAGAGTTTCAAGGAAATAGCTAGCTGTGGGTCACAGTCCTAAAATGTCTTTACCTATCTTTTCTTTCTTCTGCTTTTCTGTCTCCTTTTTTTATCTTTTCTTTACTAGATCGATGATGGTTGTATACAATAATATCAACACCTAAGTTGCAGATGGAATGCATGTGCCGACTTTGATTATGGGTGGACCCCAGTGTGGAGTCTGGAGATGATCTGGTCCGGTCATCTGGCTGGTGGACCCTACATGGAAACAATGGACCGCTTAAGATGACTTTCTAATGTGCACATTCAACGTACATACGTGGCAGTGGGCTGTCCTGATTTTCGCACCTGATGTTTTTACAAATGAGGCCCATTAAAAACTTTTTATGGGCCACAAAAGCTTTGGATCAAGATGATATTTGTGTGGTCTCTCCATCTAAAGGTCTTTGTGACCTTATCAACAGGTTGGATGGCAAATAAACAATTCGGGTGGAATTCATGAAGTTTTTAACGGTGGATATTCAATCACGACTGTTTCTTGTGGTGTGGTCCACCTAAAATTTGGGTCAGTTTCATTTTTGGTATCATGCCCGAAAACGATCTGTCAAAATGGTTGGACGGTGTGGATTTAAGGCACATACATAACTGTGAGCCCCACAGTCAGTGGTCTCACCGAAGCCGCGCCGGACTTTTGCACCAGGTAGATGTGGCAGATGTCCACATTATGGACGGATCAGACACTCCACACTTGTGCTAATTTGGCACGTGCCATGCGTCTGAAGATGCGTGGGGAGAGTGGCCACAAACCTCGATCCCTCGTTTATTCCCTGACAAGCACTTTTTAGACTAGGAATAGTATACAGCTTTATTCTCTTCTAATTATTTTAGTTTGAGAAACCAAAGGTGAGAGAGAGGTAAAGAGAGTCCTTTCACGTCCCTTTCTCTTCTTTCTTTCCAACAAAGCAAATAAAACTTCTTGATTATCTTAAACCTAACACCAATCGTCGATCCATATCAGTACACGTGTAGGGTGGTCTGAGGTGCATTCCGTTCATCATATGGGACCTACCTTTGAGGATCCACAGCTCAGAAACACATTGATTAGATTATCCTAACAAAAATGACGCTGATCCGGCCATCCTAACCATCAGATGCATTGATGGACGGGAAAAATGGAGAAGGTAAAAAGTAATTACCCATGTTCAACGGTCAAAAGTTACTTAAGGCAGAACTTCGGCAGACCTACGGACCTTCTTCTGTAGGGGCTCTTCTGATGAATAGTTTCATTCTCCTCCTGGACCGTACGATCTCTCACCCCGATGCTGTGCGATGATTGTTGAATAAATGCAACCACCAATCTGCCATACACCGATAGGACGCGGATTGGCCAGTGACCCCAACACCAGCCGGACAAAGCTGTGTGGGCCTCACCATGATGCGTGTGTTTAATCCACGCTGTCCATCCATTTTTCCACCTCATTTTATGGCGTGGGCCAAAAAATGAGGCAGATCCAAATCTCAGATGGACTACACCACAAGAAAATAGTGTTGATTGAACATGAAAAATGGTGGAGCTATAAATGTCCTAGAGGAGAGGTCAATAGGACAATTCAACTCAATTATGCCTCTTGCAATCTTAAAATAAATCAGAGTGTCAATCACAAGACTAACAAGAATAAATATGCAATTAACTAATCTGAAAGCAAATAGAGAGCAATACGAAAACTTGAATTAAATCGTAGAACAACATTTCACTTAGAAATTAAGTAGTACAACCTTTCATTTAGTAAACTAAGTAGGACAACCATATATCACTTAGAAATCTAAGTAGAACAACCTTATGTCATGATTTAAGATTTCATAAACAAACAAGCACATAAAAAGATAAACAATAGAACAATCACCACGACACAAAGAGTTATAGTGGTTCGATGCTTAAAACAACTTGCACCTACTCCACTCCCAAAATATTTCTCCTTGTAATTTTGGCTTTCCACTATATAAAGGTTTTCACAGGTTCACCTTTAAAACCTGATACAGAGATTGTGATTTTTATAGGCTTATCACAACAAAACCTCAAGTGATTTTCACAGGCTAATCCCAATAAAACCTCACGTGATTTTCATAGGCTAATTACTAACCTTAAGTGATTTTCACAGACTAATCACTAACAACTTGATTTGAGATTTTTACGAGTTATCTCAAATAAAACCCAAAGTATGGAAAGATATTACCGTTCTGCTTGTAGAAAATAATGAAGCTTTAGCAGAGATGAAGCTTCAATGGTGCAACGATCCGATCTTTGAAGAAGATAAACCAATATAGCCTGAACAAGATGGATCTAGGAATTTCTAAAAAGAGTTTTCCTAAAAGCTGCAATTTCAGTTCTCTTATTTCTAGTATGAGAATAATCTTCTCTTTATAATTAAATTAAATAATAAGATAAATGAGATAGCTATAAAATAAACTAGGAATTAAGAACAAATAGCTAGACTATAATTGAGGACTTTTTCACCAAAGAGATAGTATTTTCGTGCTTTTTCTTTATGAAAGATAGAAAGAAGAAAGTCCTATTTATAACAAAATAGTTAGGTCTTCGGTTGACCTAAGTTCACCATCGGCTTACCTAAGATTCAACTGTTTCATCTCATCGGCTATCAGATTTCGCGGGATAAGAATTTGTTCAAACTTCGGCTGACCCAAGTGTCGGTTCGGCTAGCCCAAGTGAGCTTCGGCTGACCTGAGACAAGGTCGGGCTGACCCGAGTTCCGAGTCCAGAAAATAGTTTAAACTCTAGAAACTTGACCAAGTTTCTACGGTTAACCGAAGCATGTTCGACTGGCCGAATACAGGGTCGGGCTGACCGAACATCTCCAGAATTTTACAATTAAACTTGCTGGAAACTTGACCGAAGTTCTCAGGCTGGCCGAAGATTCTTGGGCTGACCGAATACAGGGTTAGGCTAGCCGAATTTCCTTGAAATATAACTTTAAAATATATTAGAGTGACTAACTTAAAAGTCATATGAAATCACCCAACCTATGGTCAATATTACCTTGACATATATGGTTTTATCTTCGAACATTTTCTACAACCTGTTGTAGAGCGATAATCTTGATCTCAATGTGTTTGTTGAGGTTGACTATTGTCTTCTCAAAGAACTTGGCTTGCTCACACAACCTCATGTACTAAATTATTGTCTACAAAATATGACAACTATACTGTGCTAAACACTCATATTTTGTGCTTACTACTTACAATCTCTCCCTTTGTCAATTTCATGACAAAACACGACATATTATTACAAGCGACTCTCAACATCCATAAAAAGAATAAAATAAAACTTGTCTTGTATGCTTACCTTGGAAGTATGCTGGTCCCCCTGCATATATGCTTAGAAAACAAAAAAATTTGCAAAACATAACATAGCATAACACATTCATTCATAACATATTGCATAACATCTCTAACGTTAGCATAATATTTCTCCCTTTTTTTGTCACAAGTTGACAAATGAAGAAAAGCAAATAAAAGGAGTCCAAAAACATAGTAGCATATTAAACCAGAGTCTAACATACTGAGTCTACTAGTAAAGTACTCATAAACATTTACAGACCAAATATAAATAAAAAATCATTCTGACTTAGATGAAGAGAAAGGTAATGGCATCTCAGGATCAATGCGTTTCAGACTTTTGCTCATACGATGCAAAAAAAAAATCATGTATTTCATACTAAGCTTTTAAGTTGCAACAAGAGTTTCATAAGAGACATGCAGAGAATCCATCCTCTGTTCTAGGGAAGAAATACGAGAATTATAATCAGAAAGATTGTGAGCATCTTCATCTTCAATTTCATCTTCAACTTCATCAAATAAGTCATCCATATTCACATCGCCTTCAGCACCTTCTTTATCATACTTATGCTCTTGAGAGACATCACAGTTGTTCCGGTAGTGGCTCCAAAGTCATCATATTCAAATTAGAATTATTGATAGGAAGTTCAAACTTCAGTGCCTTACCAGTTGAAATTTGAACATGCATATTTAGTACAAGAATAGTAATAAGATAACCGAAGGGCAAATTACCATGCTTAGGCTGCATGCGATAGTGAATAATGTAGGCACAGACAAACGTAGGAAGACAAATACGTATTCCAGTAGCAATAGCATGCAAAACACGTAATATGAAGGGAGTAAGATCTGTTTTGTTTTCTGCTCTAGGATAGACATTAGAAGTGAAGATACAATAAAAAACTCGAAACTTAGGAAATAATTTTCCAAGAGGAAGAGCATTACCCTATCTCCAATCCGCATCAAATCCACACAAAACTCGGGTAATAATATTTTTCTCAGATTGAAACATCTTTTCAAATAAAGGAGGAATTGGGATTCCATCCTCTGCCATGTCAATTTTCATTAATGAAGCAATGGTAAAGGGTGTGAATTGTAACCGTTTCCTCTACAAATTTAATCTTAAAGAAGATGTCATCACCTAGAGAGAATTCCGAGATGGAGGAATACATGCCTTGGATTATTGATCGGTATGCATTTTCTCCCCATTGGAAAATCTTTTCCCAACCAACTTCGAAAAGAAGATCATGCAACTCATATTTAGCAATGTGATTGAGATTAACAAATCGTTCAACTATAATATCTCTAAAACAGAAATGACGGACATAGTTGAGATCATCTTCCGACGGTGGAAATGTTTGAATCTCTCTTGGAATGGAACGAGAGGAAGAGTCGAGATAGGATTTACTAACAACTCATTTGGGACGATGTTCCATGACAATAGATTAAAGAAATATAGCAAGATAAACACTCTAATAAGAAAACCCCAAAAACAAGAGTTTCAAACCACAAAGATGAGATTAAGAGTGAAATGGAGTTGATTGAACTATGAAATCAAGAAAAAATAATGATAAGAAGACAACTCATAACACTTACAAAAAAATAAGATGGGTAACCGAAGTGGAGCACCGGCCAACCGAAGAAGAAGAAGAATGAAAACAAAATGGAATCCAATCTCTTAAAAGTGGAATGACCGCACTGTTCGGCTAACCGAACAAAATCTTCGGCTGACCGAATAATTCGTTCAATCACTGGTTGGCCGAAAAACATCATAATTTTTTTTTAAATGCAATGCATGAAATGATATGAAACAAAATAATTACATAGAACACAAACCAATATCATTTCTTAATTTAAAAAATCTTATATTGTCAAGTGGCTTAGTAAGAATATCTGCTAATTGATTTTCAGTTTGAATAGATTCCATAATAACTGACTTTTCTTCAACCAATTCCCGGATATAATGATATTGAATGTTAATGTATTTTATCCGAGAATGTTAAATGGGATTTTTGGATATATTAATTGCACTGGTGTTATCACAATACAAATACATAGTATCATGTGTTATCCCATAATTAGCTAGCATTCTTTCATCTACAAAAGCTATGTACATGCACTTCCCGCAGCGATGTATTCAGCTTCTACAGTTGATAAAGAATCTGAATTTTATTTCTTACTCATCCACGAGACAAGATAATTACCAATATAAAAACATGCACCACTTGTTGATTTCCTGTCATCGGCATTACCAGCCCAATCAGTATCAGAATATCCTGCTAATTGAGATGAAGTATTATATGGATACCATAGTCCAAGATTAGTAGAACTAGCAACATATTGAAGTATGCATTTCACATCAGTTAAACGTGATTCTTTGGGCTCAGATTGATATCTGGCACACACACCTACACTGAGTGCAATATCAGGTCTACTAGCAGTTAAGTACAGCAAGCCTATCGATCATACTTCTATATAAGTGAGAGTCTACACTCTTACCAAGTTCATCTTTTGATAATCGAAGTGTAGTGTTCATAAGAGAATCATAATTTCTATCATTATCTAAACTAAATTTCTTAACTAAGCTTTGAGCATACTTAGTTGAGATAGAAAGATACTTTCTTTCAGTTGTTTGACTTGAAATCCAAGAAAGTAGGTTAGTTCACCAACCATACTTATTTCAAATTTAGAATTCATCAGTTCTGCAAACTTAAGAGACAGATTAGTAGAAATTGATCCATATATAATGTCATCTACATATATCTGAACAATTAAAATATCATTATTTGAATGTTTGACAAATAGGATTTTGTCAACACTACCAATTTGAAAATCATGGTTAATCAGAAATTGGGTCAATTTATCATACCATACTCTTGGTGCCTATTTTAGACCATACAGAGCTTTCTTAAGTCGAAATTCATGATTTGGAAGTTTTGGATCTTCAAATCCTTTGGGTTGTTCTACATAAGCTTTCTTATGTAAATGACAATTAAGAAAAGCATTTTTTAGATCCATTTGATAAATTTTAAAACATTTAAAACAAGTAATGGATAAGAACAGTCTAATGGATTCAAGGCGAGCAACTGGTGCAAAGGTTTCATCATAATCTATGCCTTCAATTTGAGTGTACCCTTGTGCAACCAATCGAGCCTTGTTCCTAATGATATTTCCAAGTTCATCTAATTTGTTTTTGAAAATCCACTTAGTTCCAACTACATTCTTATCAGATGGATGAGGAACAAGATACCATACATCATTCTGAATAAATTGATTCAGCTCATCTTGCATGGTTAACATCTAATTTTCATCAGCTAGTGCTTCATTTACGTTGGACAGTTCTATTTGTAAAGTAAAGCATGCTTGATTACAAATCTCTTCTATCTGACTTCGAGTTCGTACACCAGTAAGTGAATCACCCAAAATTTAATTTTATGGATGGTCTCTTACTGATCGGAGTTCAACTTCATTTGGATTAGATGGTGGTATTTTTATATCATCATCATCATCATTAAAAGAGTTGGAGTTTTGATCTTGGTTGTTAATGACCACATTTATGGATTCTTGAATCACTCCAATTCTTTTGTTTAGAACTCGATATGCACGACTGTTTGTAGCATACCCTAGAAAAATGCCTTCATCACTTTTGACATCAAACTTTTCAATATTTTCACAGTCACGTAAAATGTATCACAAGCTTCCGAATATTCGAAAACGTTTCACCGATGGTTTCTTATCAAACCACATTTCATACGATGTCTTATTCTTACCTGCTCTAACATACACACGATTAGTAATGTAACAAGCAGTATTCACAACTTCAGCCCAAAAAACTCTTTGATAAATTCTTACCATTTTAACAAAACATTTTTCATCTCTTGTAGAACTCTATTCTTTCTCTCAACAACTTCCATTTTGCTGAGGTATTTTTGGAGCTAAAAACTCACGTAAAATACCATGATCTTCACAATACTTCTGAAAATTGCTATTTTCAAATTCAGTTCCATGATCACTTCTGATTTTATTGGCACACATTTATTCTTCAATCTGAATTCATTTAATGATCTTTTTGGCTTCATCAAATGTTTCAAAATTTTCTTTCAGAAAGCTACCCAAGAGAATCGAGTAAAGTCATCAACTATAACTAAAAAGTGCTTTTTACCACCCTTACTCTTCATTCGAGTTGGTTCAACTAAATCCATGTGGAGAAATTCAAGGGGTCTAGATGTGGCTAGAGAGTTTGTTTTCTTATGGCAACTTCTTATTTGTTTGCCAACTTGACATGAGCTACATACTGTGTTTTCTTTCTTTCTTAGTTTGGATAAATCACGTAAGTGATCCATTTTACTCAATTTATATAAGTCTCTGAATTTCACATGTCCAAGTCGTTCATGTAAAGTTCAGATTCATCAAGTTGAGTCATGTAATATGAATACTTCTTTGAGCAACTTTGATCAATTATATAGCAATTTTCAAAGGTCTTGCGACCATGCAAAATTACATTTCATGTATTATTCAGAATTTCACATCAATGATCAGAAAATTTAACACTATGATTATTGTTGCAGATTGTAAAATACTAAGAAAATTATGCTTAATCTATCAACATATAAAACATTTTTAAACAAAGGAAGATTAGGGAGTTGAACATTACCTTGACCAATGATTTTACAATGGCTACCATCTCCGAAAGTGATAGTGCCTCCATCAATCTCGTTGATATTTGATAATATACCTTTATCACCTGTCATATATCTTGAACAACCACTATCCAAGTACCATTTAGAATGACTACCGGCTTTGAAAGCAGTGTGGATCACTAAACATTTATTTTTAAGAACCCACTTCATAGTGATTTTGTAGTTAAGTGGATCCTTCTTTTTTTTAGGAGAATGAGACACTTGTCTTTCTTTTCTCCTACTTTGTATCAAGAGTTCTTTTAGTAAGTCAATGATTCTTAGAATAAGTGAAAAAGAATCACCTTGTTGTTGGCTGAAGTTTTCAAAGTCTTTTGAAAATATTTTGGACTTTTGGAAATAGACTTTTTAAAATCTTTCTGAATTTCATTCTTGGAATTCGAAGATTCACCTTTTATAAAGATGGTAGGTGATGTCTTAGGCTTTTAATTGAACTTGTTGTAGCCAAGACCTGATCTATCACCATAAGGTCTAGAAAAATGAAGAATCTCTTCTATTATGTCTTTGAATATTTTAGAATTCTTCGATTTCTTAAGAATGAGCAAATCAGATTTTAAAGAATTAAAATCAGTTTGAAGTTTTTCAAAATCTTCATTTCTAATTTTCAAATTTAGTTTATATTTTTCAAAATAATCAGAAAAATGTAATTTTTCCAAAATACATTTGTCAAGTTCAGATTGCAATTCATCACACATTTTCTTTGAAACTTTAAGTTTGGATGTAATCTTACAACTTTCATTGTACAGGGCTTTGTAAACTTCTTGAAGATCTTCTTCATTCTCATATTCACTTCTGGACGTTTCATATCCAGAGTTATCATTGTCTTCAAAAGGAGAAATCTTGGCAATGGTTATAAATGTATTTTGAATTTTTTGTTCTTCTAGATCTGATTCATTGGAATCTGAATCAGATTCAGATTCTGACAAGTCATTCCAACTTGCGACCATTTTTTTCTTCTTTGATTTTTTCTTTTTAGGACAATTTACAGCTAAGTGCCCATAACCTGAACAGTTGAAGCATTGCGTATCCTAGGTTTTTATTTTCGAAAAACCTGATTTACCTTTCTTCTTTCCCAAAGGTTTTTGAATCTCAAATTTCTTTTTGTTTTTGAAAATCTTGTAAAACTTCTTAGCCAACAATGTCATATCATCATCATCTTCTTCATTATCTGAATTTTCATTAATTGAAACAGATTTTGTAGATTTGAGAATAATGGACTTACTCTTAGGACCTGTAAAAGTCAATTCATGTGTTTGAAGGAACCCAACTAGTTCCTCAACTTTCATTATATCAGTATCTCTCAATTCTTTAATATCAGTAACTTTGGAATTGAATTGATCTGGTAGAGATCTCAGAATTTTAGCACAAACTTTGCTTTCTAGAATGCTCTCTCCAAAACCCCACATAGAGTTCACTATATCATTTAATTTTGTATAGAAGTCCATAAATGTTTCATTTTCATCTATACGGATTTCCTCAAATTTGGTTGTGATGAGTTGGAATTTAGACTTCTTTACAATATTAGTGCCTTCATGGGTCATTTCGAGTATATCCCAGACTTGCTTAACTGATTCACATGAAATAATTCTTTTGAATTCATCAGGTGAAAGAGTGTAAGTTATAGCATTCAATGCTTTAGCATTTGCACTACTTTCATTTTTCTGAGTAGTGGTCCATAGGTTATAAGCTACTCGTCTCATAGATTTAATTCCATCATCATTTGTTACTTTAATAATTAGAGGAGTCCAATTTATTAATGTGGCTTGCCATACACTTTCATCCATGGATCTTAGAAATATTCTCATTCTTGCTTTCCAATAAGAATAGTTAGTACCATCAAAAGGAGATGGCCTCAAAACAGATAAGCTTTCAAATTTAAACATCTTATAGCTCCGGATCTAACTCTTTGGATTAAAAATCCACAAAAGAGAAAACCCACTCTGATACCACTTGAAAAAGGGTGGAACTATAAATGTCCTAGAGGGGGGTGAATAGGACAATTTAATTCAATTCTACCTCTTGCAATCTTAAAATAAATCAGAGTATCAATCACAAGACTAGTATGAATAAATATGCATTTAACTAATCTGAAAGCAAATAGATAGTAATATGAAAATCTTGAATTAAATCGTAGAATAACCTTTCACTTAGAAATTTAGTACAACATTTCACTTAGTAAACTAAGTAGGACAACCTTATATCACTCAGAAATCTAAGTAGGACAACATTATGTCATGATTTAAGGTTTCATAAATAAACAAGCACATAAAAAATAAACAATAAAACAATCACCTATGACACAGAGAGTTATAATGGTTCAATGCTTAAAACAACTTGCACCTACTCCACTCCCAAAATTACTTCTCCTTATAATTTTAGCTTTCCACTATATAAAGGTTTTCACAGGTTCACCTTTAAAACCTGATACAGAGATTGTGATTTTTACAGGCTTATCACAACAAAACCTCAAGTGATTTTCATAGGCTAATCACAACAAAACCTCAAGTGATTTTCACAGGCTAATCACTAACCTTAAGTGATTTTCACGGGCTAATCACTAACAACCTGATTTGAGATTTTTACGGGCTATCTCAAATAAAACCCAAAGTATGGAAAGATATTACCGTTTTTCTTGTAGAAGATGATGAAGTATTAGCAGAGATGAAGCTTTAATGGTGCAGCGATCCGATATTTGAAGAAGATAAACCAATATAGCCAGAACAAGATAGATCTAGGAATTTGTAAATAGAGTTTTCCTAAAAGCTGCAATTTCAGTTCTCTTATCTCTAATATGAGAATGATCTTCTATTTACAATCAGATTAAATGAGAAAAGAACTGAGATAGCTATAAACTAAACGAGGAATTAAGAACAGATAGCTAGACTATAATGGAGGGCTTTTTCACCAAAGAGATAGTATTTTCGTGCTTTTTTTTATGAAAAATAGAGAGAAGAAAACCCTTTTTATAGCAAAAAAGTTAGGTCTTCGGTTGACCTAAGTTCACCTTCAGTTGACCTAAGATTCAACCATTTTATCTCAATGACTATCAGACTTTACGGGATAAGAATTTGTTCAAACTTCAGTTGACCCGAGTGTCGATTCGGCTAGCTCGAGTGAGCTTCGACTGACCTGAGACAAGGTCGGGCTAACCCAAGTTCCAAGTCTAGAAAATAGTTTGGAATCTATAAACTTGACCAAAGTTTCTTCGGTTGACCTGAAGCCTATCTGGCTAGCCGAACACAGGGTCGGGCTGACTGAACATCTTCAGAATTTTACAATTAAACTTGCTGGAAACTTGACCGAAGTTCCCGAGCTGGCCAAAGATTCTTGGGCTGACCGAATACATGGTTAGGCTAGCCGAATTTCCTTGAAATATGACTTTAAAATATATTAGAGTGACTAACTTAAAAGTCATATGGAATCACCTAACCTAAGGTCATCCCTATGGTCAATATTAACTTGGCATGTATGGTTTATCTTCGAAGCTTTGCCGCAACCTTAACATATATGGTTTATCTTCGAACCTTTGCCGCAACCTGTTGTAGAGTTGATAGTCGTGATCTTTATGTATTTGTTGAGGTTGACTCTTGTCTTCTCAAAGAACTTGGCTTGCTCACACAACCTCATGTACTAAACTATTGTCTACGAAATATGACAACTATATTGTGCTTAGTACTCATATTTTGTGCTTAGCACTTACAGAACATCCACCCTTAAAAACTTCTTAGGGCCCACCGTGATGTTAATTTGCCATCCAACCTTTTGATAAGGTCACACAAACCTGGATGAAGTAAAAACACAAATATCAGCTTGATCCAAAACTTTTATGACCTCCAAGCAGTTTTCAACGGTGAGAATTCAATTCCCACTGTTTCCTGTGGTGTGGTCCACTTGAGATTTGGTTCTGCCTCATTTTTGGGCCCATGCCCTAAAATGAGGTGGAAAATGGATGGACAGTGTGGATTAAACACATACATCATGGTGGGGCCCACATAGCTTTGACAGCAGCCCCGGGGCTGGTGTCGGGGTCACTAGTCAATCCGTGTCCACACCGATACACTTAGCATTTAAAGGTGCAAATGGGGGGAAGCGGATCGTGTGGTGTGCCACACTCCACCGACCTCCGTGTGATATGTCAACGTCACGAAGTTATGTGCGCCCAACTAGTGTGTGTTATATTCAAACTGTCCATCCATTTTTCGAGATCATTTTATGGCATAAGTAAAAAAAATGAGGCGGATCCAAACCTCAAGTAGACCATACCACAGAAACCAGTGGGGATTAAACGCTTACCCTTGAAAACTTCTTATCCCCACTACTTTTTGTGGTGTGGTCTACTTGAGGTTTGGATCTGCCTCATTTTTTTTATCTCATGCCCTAAAATGATCTCACAAGACGAATGAATAGATGTAAGACATACATCATGTTGGGCCCACAAAACTTAGTGACATCAACACACCAGCTTCCGCAAATGGCCTAGGTCAGGTCAAGGGAGTAGTATACCAGCAAGGGCTGTCAATGGGCTGGGCTTAGGTAGGTCTCGGCCTAGATTTTGAACTGTTTCGGGCCGGGCCGATGGGCTGGCTCCTTGTAAAATTCTGATTTTTCAGGCCCGTGCCCAGCCATTGACCAGCCCTGTAAAAGCTATTTGTTTTCATTGCTTTCTCACCTTTCCTTTTCCTAGCCACGCGTATAGTGCCCACCATGTCATGTAGATGTCATCCACCCAATGCATTGAGCCCCACCACGATGATGGGAGGGAGTGGAATAGGTGAGACCCGTCCTCACCCAAGACGATGAGGCCATTAATGTGGGGCCAACCTTAACATGTGTATTCGATATTCATTGGTTTATCCTTTTTTCAAATCATTTTAAGGCATTGATGTAGGGGAAGATCTTCCAGATTTTGGGCGAGGATCGAGGACATTCTTGATGGGGATGGACCGGAAGAAGATCAAGAAAATGACGGTCGACATCATATTTCGGCCGGCCGAAAGTCCTGGTCAACCGGCTAAATTGGTTCAAAAATCTGGAGGACTTAGCCAAAATTTAGCAAAATTTCAGATTCCCGACGGTTTTCCAAATGCTTTTGAGCCGTCAGCAATTTCGGGCGCCCGACCACACTTCACAGGGCACCCAAAATTCAGGATTCCCGATGGTTTCTCGACACTTTTGAGCCATCGGCAATGTCGAGCGCTTGACCACATTTCACCAGGCGCTCGAAATTCGCCAGATTTTTCAATTTACTCGTTAGACTTTTTTTAGTTCATCGGGTGCCCGACCACCCTTCACCGGGCGCCTGACCATGCGTCTAACAGATGCACGATTTTCTGATTTATTTTTTATTTTTTGTGATTCTTTCATAGTTTCTTCAGGATTCTTTTCTAATACGTTTTAGAGTTTCTAGGGTTAGTTTCTCTCTATTTAAGGTTGCTTAAACTCATTTTTATGCATGTTATCTTTGATTAATACAATATTTTGAGTTTATACTCTATTTTGCTCGTGGATTCGAGTTATTCTTTGTGGGTTCAGAGAAAAGGTCTCATGGATTCAAGATATCCTCTCATGGATTTGAGGAAGATCGGTTGAGGAGTCCCAATAGATCCGTAGATTTGTATCAGTTATCCCGTGAGAGAGACGGTGCTTGATCTCACCCCATCTACCCCGTGCCAGGCATTATCTAAATATTAGGTGGATCATTAATGGGCCACAAAAGTTTTAGATCAAGCTGATATTTATTTTTCCCCTTCATCTAGGATTATGTGACCTTAATCAACTGGCAAATAAACACTACGAAAACATTAAGGTATGCCCTGAGAAGTTTTTAATGGTAGGATGTTCAATCAACACAATTTCTTAAAGATAATTGGATCTTCTTCATTTTTTGGATCATGCCCTAAAATGATTTGAAAAAATATATGGACACTATGGAATAATACATCAAGGTGGGCACCCCGATAAGGGCCGCACGATCTTAGTGAGGCCGGGGTCTCACCTAATTCACTCCCATGATGGGATACCTTAACCATAAGGCCCATCTAATCATTCATGGGGCCACATAATAAAAAAATAATAAGCAACCATTTAAAAACCTCCAAATTCATATGATGGTCCACATTATTATTAGATTGGCCTAAGATTTGGAGCATGTGAGGCGATCTTTCTAACATGTAACACGTTGGTGTAGACACCCCACCTGGGTTAGATAGATGATCTATATGATACGGAATCCCAAAATCTAGTCCAAACCTAAATCCAGTTTAAAGTCCATTCCAAGCCCAGGCTCATTTTACCTTAGGACTAATAAAACAAAAGGGAGCAGCATGGGGCGTATCTGGACCTCACAAGGCACCCAGAGAAATTTGGGCCCCATCCATGTGGCGGGCAACGCCTCATGTGCCACTGACAGTGCATGATGTGCCACTTGCCACATGGAATTTGTGCAATTTTAGGAGGGTAGGTGAAGGAGAGAAACTTTGAACCCTCACCTCGGGAGTCTCACTCGAGTTGAAATAACCCTTATCCCTCTAGTTTTCTTCTAAAACACACAATTTACCATCCATCTAACCAATCACAAGGTGCCACGGGGCACATCCGTTCCAACATCTAATCACAACTCTTCGAGCCTTTTTAGCCCTAAACGTCGAGAAAATTACCAAAAGGCCACCCCTCATACGTACAAATAACTCTTTCCTCCTCATTTTCAAATCATCTCTCAGCACACACCAAACACCAATCATCTCGTCTCTTGACTACCCATCCACCAAGGAGAGAAGAAGAATGAATGGAGAGAAAGCCCTTTCAACCTTAAGTCAGCTTAACCAAACCAAAATCCCAGCCACATGAGCTACCAAAAGTAGAGCTAGGCATAAACCAAGCCAGCTCGATAGCTCGGCTCAGATTGGTTTGAAAAAGCTCGGCTTGGATTGGTTCGAATAGAAGTTCAAACCAAACCAAGCCTTGGAGTCAAGCTCGTTTGAAAAAACAAACCAAGCTCAAACTAGGCCAATACCGGCTCGGCTCGGCTCAAAGCTCAGCTTGATTTAGCTCGGTTCGATTCGGCTTGATTCAGCTCGTAGATCGTAAGCACATTGTTTCCTATGGTGTGATCCACTTGAGCTTTAGATATGATTCCATTTTGGGATCATGTCCTAAAATGATATGTAAAAATGGATGGACAGCGTGGATAATACATATACATAATGACATAGATAATACATAATACATATACATGAATGCATACTGTTTCTTTGCACTTGTAAAATTATGCTTCTGTACTTGTTTGGAAAAAAGCTATTACATGTTTATTTTAAAGTTGCACTCCGCCTTTGGAGGATGTTAAACATCATGTAGTAAAATACTTTAGTATTTTTTTCTAACTTTTTAAATTCTTTTTTATTTAAACAAACAAACAAAAAAAAGAGCTGCCACCTGTTCGAACTCGATCCGGCCTGATTCGAAATTTTTTACCAAACTAATCCCGGCTCAAACCAGATTTTTCTGGAGCAAAGCAAACTCGAGCCGCATGGGTCGGCCCCAAGCTCAAATTGGGCCGATCCATAAACTGAAGTGGCACAAGAACAAGCCAAACTAAACTAGGGCTAACTAGGCTCGGCCCGAATCGTTCCCCACCTCTAACCAAAAGGCTAATCCAACCCACTCTAATCAATCCTTACAACTAATCGTTTACCCAGCTATAGATTAGTTACATTCGCATTCATATGGACACTTTGCATCATCATTTCCCTTCTTAACCTCTTTGCTTTTCTAGCCTACTTGAATGTATGCTCTATGGATTAATGATTTTCCAGATCATGCCCATAAAAAACTCGTGATAATTAGAATTCTTTATTTTTTAACCGTCCCTCATCAGGTAAATTGATCATGTTGGATTGCCTTTGTCAATCCTTCACTCCCACACCTAAGTTGGACATTATATCCCTCATTCGCATCATCCTTGCATTTTGTGCCACTTGCCACATGGAATTTGTGCAATTTTAGGATGGTAGGTGAAGGAGAGAAACTTTGAACCCTCACCTCGAGAGTCTCACTCAAGTTGAGATAACCCCCTATGACCCTATTTTCTTTTCTAAAATACACTATTTACCATCCATCTAACGAATCACAAGGTGCCACATGGCGCATCCATTCCAACATCTTATCACAACTCTTTGAGCCATTTTAGCCCTTGAACTTCCAAAAAATTACCAAAATGTCACCCCTCATACATACAAATAACTCTTTCCTCTTCATTTTCAAATCATCTCTAAGCACGCACCAAACACCAATCATCTCATCTCTTGACTACCCATCCACCAAGGAGAGAAGAACAATGAATGGAGAGAAAGCCCTTTCAACCTTAAGTTGACTTAGCCAAGCCGAAATCTCGGCCACATGAGCTACCAAAAGGCTAATCCAGCCCACTCCAATCAGTCCTTACGACAACTCGTTTACCCAACTATAGATTAGTTGCATTCGCATTCATATGGACACTTTACATCATCATTTCCCTTCTTAACCTCTTTGCTTTTCTAACCTACCCGAATGTATGCTCTGTGGGTTAATGACTTACCAGATCATGCCCATCAAAAACTCGTGATAATTGGAATTCTTTATTTCTGAACCGTCCCTCATCAGGTAAATTGATCATGTTGGATTACCTTTGTCAATCCTTCACTCCCACACCTAAGTTGGACATTACATACCTCATTCGCATCATCCTTGCATTTTGTGCCACTTGCCACATGGAATTTGTGCAATTTTAGGAGGTAGGTGAAGGAGAGAAACTCTGAACCCTCACCTTGAGAGTCTCACTCGAGTTGAAATAACCCCTATGACCCTAGTTTTTTTTTCTACAACACACTATTTACCATCCATCTAACGAATCACAAGGTGCCACGTGGCACATCCATTCTAACATCTAATCTCAACTCTTTGAGCCTTTTTAGCCCCTGAACTTCCAAAAAATTACCAAAATGTCACCCCTCATACATACAAATAACTTTTTCCTCTTCATTTTCAAATCATCTCTTTGCACGCACCAAACACCAATCATCTCTTCTCTTGACTACCCATCCACCAAGGAGAGAAGAAGAATGAATGGAGAGAAAGCCCTTTTAACCTTAAGTTAGTTTAGCCAAGCCGAAATCCCGGCCACATGAGCTACCAAAAGGCTAATTCAGCCCACTCCAATCAGTCCTTTTGACAACTCGTTTGCCCAACTATAGATTTGTTACATTCGCATTCATATGGACACTTTGCATTATCATTTCACTTCTTAACCTCTTTGCTTTTCTAGCCTACTCGAACGTATGCTCTATGGATTAACAATTTTCTAGATCATGCCCATATAAAACTCAAGATGATTGGAATTCTTTATTTCTTAACCGTCCATCATCAGGTAAATTGGTCATGTTGGATTACCTTTGTCAATCCTTCACTCCCACTCCTAAGTTGGACATTACATCCCTCATTCACATCATCCTTACATTCAATGCATCTACATCAGCATATCACCTCTAAACTCCCTTACTACTCTGTCAGTTCAAGTGTATGCTCTTTAACCTGTCGATTCTTCGAAGCTTATCACATAAAAAAAACTCAGATCAACTGGAGACTTTTTCCCTTCTTGGTTGTCTCCTTTCAAGTAAATGGCTCTTGTTAGATTGCCTTTGCCAATCCCTTGGTCCCATACTTGAACTGCACTAACAGAGGAGGTGTCTAACACCTTCCTTCGCTATCACTTTAGTCTCTTACCCAGAATTCAAGGTTATAGATTATGGGTCAATTAGAAAAGAGAATTCTTATATTCTTTGGTTTATAGATTTTGCAAGGTCTAATCGACTGCAGAAATTTGAGTAACTGGCTAGTGGCAACTTTAAGTCAAATATATAACACTTGGAGTAAAAATTATACAAAAAAGCTTGAAAATGCCTCTGTGAGCACAATTCCTATATTAGCATAGAGAATGCCACGTCCTGGACATGACTTCAAATATCTTAGAATGCGATACACTGCATCTAGATGAGATGATCTTGGAGAATGCCTAAATCTGCTAACAATGCCAACTGCTTGAGTAATGTCTGGTCTTGTGATAGTTAAATAGATCAACTTGCCAACCAACCTCTAGTACATACCTGGATCAGTAAGAATATCACTTTCATATGCATGTAATGAGTGCTTTTCATCCATTGGAGATGAAGCAGGATGGGCTCCAAGTTTACTAATTTTACTCAGTTAATCAAGAGTATACTTCCTTTAAGATATGAAGATGCCCTTGGATGAACTAGCAACTTCAATACCTAAGAAGTATCGAAGAGGACCCAGATCCTTAATGTCAAACTCCTTACCTAACATCTGCTTAGTATGTTCAATAAATTTCACGTCATCCCCAGTGATGACAATATCATCCACATACACAAGTATAACAGTGCGATCCTCTAACCGAGTATGAATAAACACAGTGATCTGACTGACATTGCTTGAATCCAAACGAGTGAACTGCAGTGTTAAAGTGTGCAAACCACGCTCTTGGGGATTGCTTAAGACCATGGAGGGCCTTTTTCAGCTTACACATTTTTCCTGTCTCTCCCTTAAGCTGAAAACCAGGCGGAAGATCCATATACACCTCTTCAATAAGATCACCATGAAGAAAGGCATTCTTGACATCTAACTGAAATAACATCTAAGAGAGGTTTGTCGCCAAAGATATAATCAGATGAGCACAATTTAACTTAGCAACGGGAGAGAATGTCTCAGTATAATTCACGGCATAGTTCTGAGTATAACCCTTAGCAACTAGGCAAGTCTTGTACCTTTTAATTAAACCATCCATCTGATACTTAATTTATAGAGTATACCCATTTGTATCCAACAGTATGCTTTCCCACTGTAAGGGGACAAGGTCTCAGGTTTCATTTTTATCCAACGCAGCCATTTCGGCCTCCATTGCATGCTTCCGCTCAGGGACTACAATAGCCTCAAGAACAGACTTCGGAATAAAAGAAAAATAAATGGTAGACAGGAAAGCATGATACGATGGAGACACAGTGGCATAAGAAAGATAATTAGAGATGGGATGTAAGCTTGGATGATGACCACGAGTGCGAGATGCCATAGGTGATGATAGAGAAATAAGATTTAGAGAGTTACCTGAGGTAGGAGAAGAAACTACCATTAGTGCAAGTGGTGGTCTCGACTTCCGACGGACATAGGTAAGTATCCGCTTAGGTGCCACCACATAATAACAGGTGGAGCATCAACCAAAGGCATAGGCAAAGAGACTTGCATGTCAACAACATCCACGAAATTAGATACATAGAAGAATGAACATTCTTAAAAAAAGATGACATCCATGGAAACATAAAAAAATTTAGAACATGGATCATAACACCTATATCCTTTGTTCTGAAGAGAGTAACCAAGAAATACACACTTGATTGATTGGTTATCAAACTTGTCTCTCTTTGGGCCCAGTAAATGAACAAAACAAATGCGACAAAAAACCTTAGGAGGAATAAGAAAGAGAGGACAATCAGGTTTCAGTGTATAAAACAAAGTTTTACCATTTAGAACACGTGACAGCATACGATTAATTAAGTAGCATGATGTCAAAAGAGCAGCGGACCAGTATGACTTAGGAACCTTCATACCAATCATAAGTGAGCGAGTCACCTTAAGAAGATGGCGATTCTTGTGCTCAGCCACCCCATTTTGTTAGGGTGTGTAAGCACAAGCGAACTGATGAAGAATGCCACGTTCTTAAAGATAAGACGTAAAGAACTTTGATACATACTCACCCCGTTATCAAACGAATTGTTTGAATATTACAATCATGCTGTGTCTTGATCATTTGATGGAATGATTGAAACAAGTGTGGAAGTTCATCACGTCATTTCATCAAGTATACCCGAGTAATACGGAAAAAATTATCAACAAAAGTAACAAAATAAGAAAAACCATCAAGACACATAACTAGACTAGGACCCCAAACATTAGAATATATTAATGCAGACATTTTATTAATACGTTGTGAAATAGCAGAAAAAGTAGTTTGAATGTGTTTACTAAACTGACATGCTTCACATCGAAGAGACACATCATCCAACTTATTAAATGCATGAACTAAAAAATGTAAAGTCTGAAAAGACACATGACCGAGGCGTGCATGCCACAATGTGGCAGAAACCTTTCGAGATTCTTAAGTACTAGAAGTAGAAACAAACGAAGAAGATGGAGTAGAAAAACTATCAGCAGAAAGCTCCCCCTGACGCAAAAAAGTAGAGACCACCACGCTCATAGCCCACACCAATAGTCCTCCTCATACTCAAGTCTTAAAAGGGACAATAAGAAGGAAAGAAAATCACACAGTAGTTTAAGGCTTTAGTGAGATTACTAACAGAGATTAAATGTGCATTAAATTTAAGAACATAGAGAACATTGGATAAGGTGAGAGAAGGAGAAAAAGAGACAGAAACAATATATTCCACTGGTGTGAAGGTTCCATCAGCAAGACGAACTAGACGATGGAAAACAATGGAACTGGAAGGGATAAGACAACTATGCTCACCAGTCATATTATCTGAGGCTCTCAAATCAATAATCCAGGCCACATGAGATGAAGAGGCATAGAGTGCAATACCTGTGGTCGTTGCAATAAAGGAGGAGGCAGAAGGCTATGAGGTAGAAGATGTGGACTAGGGCTGAAGAGTCCAGAGTCGCTGAAGATCGAGAGCATCGGCTCGAGTCATGGTGTTAGTATCCTGTCTGATCGAAAGCAAGAGATGGATCAAGAGAAAGGCCACCAAGAGTATCAGATGTGGCTTTAATCTCATCAAAAGTCGCAATATAAATCTCCCACGACCACGACCACGTTCTCTGTTGAAGGCCCCTCAATTGTTCAAGCCACGATTGCGACTCTCAGATGGAATAGTGGTAGATGTAAAAGCAGTCATCTCCTTGGTGACAACTGGTTTTATCATCACCTATCTACGAGCCTCCTCAGTATGCGAGTGTAACGCCCCAAAATTTCGATATCCGAGTACTTTCGACTCCGATCCCGAGTTCCTGGGTGTTAACTCGTTAAAATGCTCTCATAGGAATGCCACACATAGGAAAAAAAACTTTCACATGTGTCCTCAATTAGATTTACATTCATTCCATTCACAAAATAATCAGACTACCACATTTCAAATAGCGGGTTAAAGCAAGGTAGAGATAACTAAATCTAGAAATATAGAGTTAATACCCAATAGGAAAAATTTAAAAGCAGTGCAGCCCATATAAGAATTATACGAATCCCAATAAAAGTAAAAGGAATAGAAGATTCCACAACCAAGGGATGAAGTTATAAGACTACTAGGGCGCTCTGAATGCACCACCATCCGGTGTTATTCTTGAGACATCTACATATGTCAAATGGAAGGCGTCAAAATGCTAACATAGTGAAGAAGTATCCCCAAGATTATGCTCGGAAAAATTTAGTTATAACATGTTCACAACAATTACATATTAAGCATATTAACTCTAACGCATAAACACTAAACAAGTTACACATGTTATCCACATAAACATGCGCACGCAATGATAGCATAACTAAGCGATCAATCTCCTAATTTAGTTGATTTATTTCATGGATGTCACGATTCCGCACAGCATTTCCCAGGCAAGGTCCTAATCCGACCAACTATGTATCGAGAGTCCACATGTCAAAGCAGGTCGTAACCGAGTACACCAGCCTAAATGACATAGGAAAAATCACATAAGGTGATCAAGGGGTAGCGCTGGTGCCACATCAAGCAACCAGGTACCCACGAGTCACCCTCAAATGTAATGTCATGTATGCATAATTACTTCAAGTATTTATTAGTCTAATTCATTTAGCAAATTGGTGACTCCAGAATACCAACATCGTATTGTAAAGTCTAACTAAGACCATCTAGCTCCTTTCGGTGCGTCGTCAATCATCGCCAGTAACCCCTCGATCTAAGGTTGAGTTATCCTACCATGAAAGCATGATTTGGCCGTGACTCATCAACCATACCAAAATCAAACTAGAAGGGCTCATCACCTAAATATCAAATATGATTAATTCATTTAGAGGTGCAGGCGTACTAATCAGAATTAAACCAATGCACGCCCGCATCGTTCGAATGGTGCATAGGCACGCTAACATTGGCCAGGGTCAGATTTATCACAAGGGTCATTCGAACAATGATATGCCACCTCTGTAAATGCTCACTGGTTACTATGATGAGGCTCATCACCCCAGCGTAGGCTGACAGTTCAGACATAGCGTCCCATACTAACATGCCTGGCTCATGAGACTTGGTGAATCGTTTCAGCAATATGGTTTTAAGTGGACTGTTTACAATGATAATATTGGTATTTTATATTCAATATAGTGTGAGTCAACAAATCGAACACAAGAATGATTAACTCTAAGTGGAACCTATTCGGTAGATCCAAGTGGATCGCGACAAACTGATAGTGGTCCCTATCGATCGACCATGTTTCATCTTAGTTTATCAAATAAGCTCATGACTGCCAATCGAATGGAAGATAGTACACTAGTCAAACGGTTGTCAGAGCATACTCCGAACAATTCTTAATCGACCAGAACAGGCACGTAAACCACATAGAGGTATAAAACATTATCACATAGTATAGTAAAGCACCTGGCCCGACCAACTGGCCCGACCAATCCAAAGATTCCGAATGAAACAGGGCACCACATATAACCCCAAGCATTGCATATTATCATCCAAAACATCCATAGAGGCATTTCATCAAATATGTTATCAACCAAACAGTGACAGAGGCATTTCATCGAACATATTATACACATATCGATATTTTGCAACTAAATTATAATTTTTAAATAATTTTATCATTTATAAATGAAACAAGATTTAACATAATCCAACAGACATAAATTAAAGAAATTATTGAGAAAAATCTTGGGGTAGATCTTCACCTTGCAGTGAAAATTCCACGGCAGCTCAAACGCCGAAATTAAGGAAAAACATCAATTACGTATGATAAATCACAAATTTAACGTTAATCACTAAGGATTTGCTCTAATTAAACTCCTAATTAGGGTCTAGGATTCATGTACCTTGGATTTGGAAAAACCCCAAATCAATTCGGTGAATTGGGCCAGGGTTGGAGCACGACAGTATCCACATGGGGCCTTGCTTGATCACGGCTTCCATAACGCACGGGCCGCACCAACATGATAGCCGGGGTCCCAAGCCCTAGCATGAGCAAACCCTAGGTTAGGGTTTTGATGAATCAAATGAGGGTTTTCAACCCTAATAACATAAAAAGATAGAAAATGAAAGAGAGAGGAAAAGAAGAGGTAAGGAAGCTCTTACCTAGTAAGGAGGTGAAGATTCCAACCCACGACTGATGGATCTTAGCCGGGAAACACGAGAACAAAGGCCAGAGAGAACTCAGAATTTTGAGATTTCCATGGCATGGTGGAGGATTTAAGGGAGAAAATGGGTTTGAGAAAGGGAGGAAGAGAGCTAGGAGGGCTTGAAAGTAAAGGGGAGAAGAGGGTGAAGGAGAGAAAAGAGAGAGAGAGAGAGAGAGAGAGAGAGAGAGAGAGAGAGAGAATGGGGTTTGAAACCCACTTTTAAAATCAGGACCAGCCAGATCCGGTCGGTCGGATCACGCTATCCATCCGTTTTTCTCCCACAAGGGGCAGCAAGCAACCGGCCGGCCGGCCGGCCAGGCTCCCCCTTGGTCCATTTTTCCCAAAATGCAGGGTTCCTCTCTTGCACAATAAATTTTCTCCCAATCCAGGATACTTGATAGCCTTATTTACAAAATGTTAGCCTTATCCATTTACCTTAAGTAAATGTCATGTTTAATTTATATTTTCATTTACTTTAAGTTATTTATATAAATAAGGAAGTACCCCCCATTTGGATTCAATAAAAAATACTAAAAAATCGAAAATTTCAATAATAAAGATTTTAATTTTTCAATTCTAGTACAAATCGTGGATTTTTTTAAATTTTCAAAAAGTAGCGCCTTTTAAAAGAGAATGTTTTTGCTAAATCTAAACCATTTAAAAAATCTGAAATACTAAAAATAGGCTAAAACACCAAATTTTGGTAAAACATTCATGATGTTCTTGTCGATCTATGAGTAGATTGATAATTCAGGGTTCTTTACCTAGTCTCTACAGACATAGCGACATACCCGAGTCAAACCGATCGTCGAAAAACTCTTCCGAACCATGTGATCTTCCAACTCCTAAACTAATTCGATCATTTCTTTGGAAAAAAAATATTCATTTTGGTCCCAAATACATGCGAACACACGTGCGGACACGCACCATAACGGACAAATGAAAGGTAACGCCCAAGGACTTCTAATTCTCAAGTTAGCGAAAATCTAGGGCGTGACAGTGGGCCTCCTCAGTAAATTTGATTTCTTGTACGCTTGGGAGGCGGTGTTGGAGGAGTCTGACTTGTTGACCACTGGGATGAGGGAGAGGTCCCTATGGGTTTTTTCTTAGCCGATATGATCTATGAAAGATTAAAAAGTGCAAGCGATTAAGTATCTTAAAAAGGAAGGATTCAAAGACTTAGAAAATTTTAAGGTAGGAGGAAAGTTTAGAAAGTTTGAAAGATTAGAGAATAAGGTTTTGATATACATAAGGAGGGACAGAAGAGAAGCTAGGTACCTTCAGGAAAGAAAATTACAAGTCTAAATTTTTTTGGCAGAGATCTGGTACTTAGGAAATTTTCAGCCTTGATAAGCTATTTACGCGAGTCGTGTAAACGTAGTCGGGTTTACGCGAGCCACGTAAAGGCAATTCAGCTCCAACAGAGCTTCGCTACGAAAATCGCAAATGGGTAATGAAGAAAGCACAGGACTATATATAGACGTGCGCCTTCTATTTACGTGAGTCGCGTAAACGCAGTCTGGAGCTGATAGTTGGATGATATTTAGATCTCTTTCACGTCAATTAGAATCTTCTAAAAACATATCGAAACGGGGCATTTATTGAGACATGAAAATAAAGAAAATAAGGAAAAAAGAAAGAATGGAAAAGATCAGAGCAAAGTAAGCAGAGCAGAAAGAAGAAAAAATGCAGGAAATATCCTGTTTACGTGGCCCACGTAAATAGGATTGCTTTTATGCGGGCCGCGTAAAAGGGTTGTCAGAAGACCAGTGCTTTACGAGAGATCTGCCCCAAAATCTATAAATACACCCTTGAGGTCCTTATTTGGGGATTGCTTCCGAATTCTTGAGTTTCAGAGCTCCTTCTGAAGACCATAGAGGTACGGAGAGGGCCTTGTGCATCTCCTTCTTCCCGAGCTGAACGCACAAAGTGCGAACCCCAGGAATCAAAGAAAAACGATGAGGAAACTCTGTCGAAATGAAGAAATTGAATATCGAAGTTAAGGATTTCTAGAAAGAGGTGTTTATGTGACCTACATAAGCACCATTGCTTTTAAGCGGGTCGTGTAAAACCCTCTTAAGCGTATTTCGATCATATTTTTTGACCTTTTGTTAAAGATGTCAGGGATGTTTTCACTCGCGTTACCCTTTCAAAAGTGAAGAACATTGAAGATCAAGATCATGTCAAGGATTTATGATATAAGAAGACGAATCATGGCTCGAAGGCTCGTTTCTCTATGAAGAGAGGGCCCATCTTTTTTCCTTCTAGGTCTAGTGTACTTGGTGTAATCCTCAAAAGTGGCAGGAATGATGGATGATGCCATCGTTTTGGAAAATTAAGGAGTTTTATAAAGAGTCAGGAGGGTTTTAGTGCCTTATAAGGCCCGCATAATGACTTTGAGTCAGTTACGCGGCCGCATAATGAGCCTAGCCCTTATATGTGTGCTTAATTTAAAGTTGCAAAGGAGCGAAGCCTATTTAGATTAGCTTGTCTTGTTTCTCAAATATGCTTGAGAAAGCATGAAAAAATATGAGGAGAACAGCTTAGCTCAGAAGCCTATTTCTCTGTCCTTAGACAGAATGAAAGAAGGATAGAGCGAAGCTCTGTCGAAATTCTTTTATGAACATTTTGTAAATGTACACTCTATTATATAATCAAGGGATGATGTATCAATGGAATGTATGAAGAACTCAATTAACTTAATAAAATAAAGTGATAAATGTTTTTCTTCCCTTTCTTGTTTGATATTAGAATATTACTCTTGTTTCCCTTACGTACACAAAGGCAATTTTATTGTGTAAATAGCCAGTTTGGTGCCTATAGGCGTGGAACAAATTATCTTTACACTGTTTATTTTTGAAAGTTTACGTCATTCATGTATGCCATAGAATTCCCCATTTCTATTTATCACCAAGGAATCTAGGTTCGATCCCCAATGAAGTAGTCAATTTGTTAAAACTACAGATTTTGCTAAACGGAATATCCACGAGATATATATTCAGTTTGCTTTTTTGTCATTTCGTTTTTCTTGGGAAATTAGGGAATTCATAAACATTCACAAATAACATACACAAGTATACATTGAACAAGGCGCAAGGAGGAAACTTTATTCCAAAGATTTCAAGTTATGTACATTTCAGGTCATGATTTGGTACAAGCCCTTAGTTACATCATATATATAACCCTTGACTAAAAATTTAAAAGGCAAAAGACCATGTCAGCAAGGGACTATGTCCTTCAATGAATCGGTTACCTGGGCCACAGAAAAAGGGTCGCATGGACTACGTTAAGTTAAATGTATGGACTGCACCATCTTTGTGAGTCTAATGTCTATGTCCCATCATTTCGGTTTCGGACAAGATGACTAATTAACCTCTGATCGCGGAATGAAACTCTGGGGCTCTTCTTTGGGACGGGTAACCTCAAGAATACTGGTTACGACTTTAAAAATCTCGTGTCATGTCCATAGATACCGTTTTGAATGGGTAGGGCACTATATGGAAGTCTTTAGCATTGACATAGTTTCTTATGAGGGTGAGTTATTTGACAATCATAGCTTGTGTTTTCGTAGTTTGACGTAGGGTAGTCCCCCGTGGACACAACAATGGCCATTATCCGGGTTTCATAATAAGGTAACGCCCATAACATGTTGATTTATTGTACTGATTATGATAGTTTGTTGTATAGCTTTTGGAGCACAAAAATGAATTTTTTATATTGATTCAGTTGCCGCTTCGAAACTAGGGTCCTTTTGGTATCAAGGCGATCATATGAGCCCACATCAGTATACTGCAGGTGCCTCGAGGGCACGTACTCAGAGTAATTCATTAGTCGTTTCGATCTTCAAGACCTTTACAGTTGTTCTGTGCGGTCCTGGGAGACCAGGTACAAGGGCGAAAAGAGACCAAAAGTGGTAAGGCCTGACGAGCCAACTGAAAGGTCAACGCATTGAGCATCAAGCTAACGCGCTAGCTAATGAGCTCAACTTGCCTGACGCGCTGACCCCCTTAGCCAATTCTGCATTTTTTTTCTCCTTCTTTCTTTTACTTCTTTGTTGAAAGATTTTTGGTTTAAAACATTTTTGAAAACAGAAAAAAAAAAAAAAAAAAAAAAAACCTATTTTTTTTTGTCCCATATCGGATGGGAGGAAGTTTTTTCTCTTCTTTATAAGTAGGGTGTTGTGCACCTTACTTATTTATGGTGAGAGAGAGAGGAGTATGGTGGCTTGCTTGTTCTAATGCTTCGCACTGGAACACCACGCATGCACTCGTACTCGGACTCAGTCTCGATCACAGTCATGGTCACAGTCACGGGCACGGGCTTGGGCTGGGTGCGAGGGTGTGGCCATGTGAGGCAGTGTGATCGTAGAGGCGCTAGTGGCGCACTTCGCACGTGCGCATTGGGCCGCAGATGGGTTGCGACCTCACGCACAGAAGCGAGACTGGTGCAAGTCGCATTGCGACAGAGGCTAAGTAGTGGGTCAAGTGGTTGGGTTCAGAACAGAGGAGGCACTGTGGGTAAGAGGTCTGACAGAGAGACATCTCTACTTTTTATAAAGAGCTTCAGCGCTATTTAGAGGGAGTTGTGTAACTACTCATGCAGTAACAGTTGCATGTGGCTAGCCCAACGGTCAGAAATGGCTAGCTATTAAGTCTAAATAGCTAGCATGCAGGTGTAACTCCCACATACACAATGGTCAGAAACTGCTAGAAAATGGCTAGTTTCTCCCAACAGCCAGAAAACGGCTAGTGCTATTATGGCTCTGGACCAAAACTGTCAACCACCCTTTTTTATATAAACTGGACATGGCTGGTTCATTTCACAACAACCACAACCATTCTAAATATTCTACTGAACCAGCATATCCAGCTAAAGCCTCATGATTCATACAAACCTAGCCACTAAGATCAGAGAAGTGGTCTAACTCGCTGCTTCAAGAACACTAGATTCCATTGTCTTTCTTTTTCTATTCTGCCAGAGAATGTGTAAAAGAGTTTCAATAGTGGTCTCTTGGTTTTTACTGAACGCAGAACCACATAAGGCTCGTCATATCGTGAAAATAATCCGCCTGCAACCTGACGGCAGACTCAAACTATTTTGAGTAGGGGCGAATTACGCTTTAAGGACAGCCTGTATATCACGTGGACAGCCTGTATATCACGTGCTTCAGCCTATCCTTTAAATTCAATTTTTTCATTTTTCATTTTTGTGTAATCCGAGATCAAATTCTCAACAATCTTAAAGCATAATTTCATGAAAGCCGAAGGGGTATCATCAATCAAACTGATGAACTAGGATCTAATTCGTCTAGACCGATTCCACGGAACCAATTTCACTAAATGATAGGATAAAATTAAGTTCCTGCTTACGGCGTTGAAGATATACTATATCTTAGACCCAAACTTGCAGTCGCTGCCTCTAGCAACTGATAAAGATACACTTGAGCAGATCGTTGCACGTGCCAAAAGAAAAGAAGATAATTTGTTATGTTTTGGACACATCCTAAACTCGCTATCTGATCGTCTGCATGACCTATACACCAGGACTGAATCTGCTAAAGAAATTTGGACCGCTCTCGAATTCAAATACAAGGCCGAGAAAGAAGGTACGAACAAATATCTCATAACTAGCTATTTTGACTACACCATGGTAGATAACAAATCGTTGTTAGCCCAAATCTGAGAACTACAATTAATTATAAGCAAAATTAGTGCCATAAAGATAGATATCCTTGAATCTTTATAAGTCGAGGCTATAATCGTAAAATTGCCCCCGAGTTGGACATAATACATGAAGAAAATGCTACATAAAATAGAGGACTATACACTGGAACAAATCCAAAAGCATCTCAGAATAGAGGAAGAATCTGGAAACTGTGAAAAAAAATGGAAATACCTTGTCAAAAGTACAAGCAGTAGAATGTACTCAAAACAAGAATCCTAAGAAAAATGATTCTCTGAAACCCAATTATTGGGGCTCAAATTCACACCCATGATAAAACAACATGTGGTAGTCCATCTACAATGATTCAGATTAATTCCAGACCCAGAAAATGCGATCGGATACCAACGTAATCCTGACCCTAAGCGACCTGTGCAATCATAATCGAAACCTACAAATACTATTTTGGAAGGGAACTGGACATGCGTATGCCGCCAAATGATCCAGAATGTACGAAAACCCTTAACTACTTAGTTCAAATGTCACGCGGCACATATTTTTATCTGCGCACCTCAAAATGTGTTTTGCCCCTGTCTGGAGCTGACCGAAAAGGTCTGAAAGGCTACAAATACTATTTTGGAAGGGAACTAGACATGCGTATTACTACCAAATGGTCTGAAATACCCAAAGACCCTTAACTACCAAGTTTGAATTTCATGCAGCACGTATTTTCATGTACGCGCTTTGCAAAGCAAAGTTCTTATACGAAGAGCCAACCTGAAGGTTTCAAATTGGGAATCAACTACCAAAGTTTGCAACATTTGGTCCTCCATACCCCATCTCGTTCATTTAACAGGTCGATAAGAGCTTAAAAGCAGCTTAGCGTCAGTGACTTCAGGGACTGAAAGGGTACCTGCCCTTGGAGGGATCGTCCGTCGGAGCCTGAAATCCCGAAAATATTCTAAGTAGTGGAGAATTTCATTTTTAATAGGAACATGCAGAAGTCCTAAAACCACATGCACTTGCCACATGCGCTCGGGACATTTTCTCCCGAAAAACGTCCGGAAAAGTGAAGTTTCAACACATGCACCCGGCCTGAAACCACATGCACTTGCCACATGCGCCCAGTATATTTCTTCCCTGAAAAATTCTAGGAAAACGTCCAAAAAAGTGAAGTTTGGAGACATGCGTCCGTCCTAAAAACACATATGCCTGGAAATCCCTCGAGAGACACATGCGCTCGCCATATCTGATTGCCCAGTCCCAAACCCGAACCTAATTAAACTGCTATAAATAGCAAGCTGACCTGATGACCATGAGCAACATCATCCGCAAATGACCTCAGAGTGACGCGAGAGGTAACATGCGCCCACTCCATCTCCCTTGCCGGATCCCCTGTCGGAGAGGGATTTCCTCACCGGAAAGGGATTTTTCCCACCCGAGCCCGAATGCAGAGGGAGAGAGGGAGAAAATCCAAAAATAACTAAGTTGCATGGCAACATGCGCCGACCTCCTCTTGATCGGAAAACTCAAAAAATGATTGTGTCAGAGGGACATGCGCTGACTCCCTTGGCTGCTCAAAAATCTGGAAAATGGCTAAGTAGTGGAGATTTTCCACTTTACAGAGGGACATGCGCCCACCTTCTCTTGGCCTAAATCCCTAGAAAACGACTAAGTAGTGGAAAATCCCACTGTTTACAGAGGGACATGCGCCCACCTCCCTTTGGCCTAAATCCATAGAAAATGGCTAAGTACCACTGTTTACAGAGGGACATGCGCCCACTCCCATATGGCTGAAAAATGAGAAAAACGACTAAGTCCTTAAGGGACATGCGCCCACTCCCCCAAGGGTGAAAAATGTGAAAATCCAGCTAAGTTGCATGGCAACATGCGCCCACAACCTTGGCCCAAGCTCATGTGCTATGCCATATGCACCCGGGAGAGGGATTCTCTCTCTCTCTTCTTCTCATACTTAGGGACATGCACCCGGGGGGGGGGGGGGGGGAGCACATGCACCCACTACCACAGCTACATACTCCTGGACGGTCATGCCGTATCCAGGAAGTTCGTGGTGTGGTTCGCCTTCGATGTGGCTCACCTCTCCACCGTACTATCGCTCCTAAACACACATCGCTAAGCTATATCCATCCCTGGATTAGATCTTCCAATGGTCAACGTCAAATGGCCCGAATCAGCAATTTAATAAAAAATGACCAACACCTAGTCAAATTTGCAAGTCCGTAAATCCTTCCATAAGAGCACAAATCGACCGAAATCAAGTGAAACTAAACGAAATTTAACCAAGGCCAAGAGAAAAACTTAGTTTCTCCATGGTATGAAACACCATAATAATGCACCGCAACAATGTTATTCTCTTTCTTAATCCCCGAATACCCTAATTAAGCAGTAAGCAGGCCCAGTACTTAGTCATTTTTAGCCCTAGGAAGTGCCCTGTCAGCTCGAAGATTGACTGACACCAAGTAGAATGAAATGCGATCTGACTCATGCCAAAGTGGATCTAGCATCATTATGACCCTAGTGAACATAATCCGTCCCTGTTCGAAGATAATCATCATCGATATTTGTCGAATACCCTAATTAAGCAGTAAACAAGCCTAATATTTAATCATTTTCAGCCCTGGGAAGTGCCTAGTTGGCTCGAAGATTGGCTGATGCCAAATAAAACTAAACGCGATCTCACTGACGCCAAAGCAAACTTAACATCCTCATGTTATAAGGCAACTGAATCAAGCACTACCAGATACTAATCACCATCATCTATTAGATATTAACATAAATGGGCATCTATCAGACCCGATACTTAGCCATTCGCAGGCTTCAAGAATATGCGATCTAGTTTGTCGGATTTGAATCCTCGAAGGAGCCTGGCTCGATACAACTCATCCGATCCCATATCGGTAATCAAAAGATATGCAAAAGAAGGAATGTTCCCAAAGACAAGTCGTTGGACTCCAAGAAGGAATGTTTAAGCTCTATTCATCCCGAATCAAGGTTTAAGGCTAAACCCAATGGATTGTGGTTATCACGACAAACTGAAATCAAAAGAGTTCGAACAATACTCAAAATATCATGCTATAGACTGCCATTAAAAAAGTTAGTCGATACCCTACCCATCCACAACGGGATCCGTTGGTTGAGCTGATCAGACTGTTGTGATGCGTCTTCTCAAAGTCACCTGTCATAAAAATACGAGAAGAGGGCTATGAGTCCATACCATCTCAAGGTCACCCGTCACAAAAATACGGGAAGAGGGCTTCGAGTCGCACCTTCTTAAGGTCACCCGTCATAAAAATATGGGAAGAGGGCCTTGAGTCGTGCCGACCATCAAGTACCCAAGTGGTCATCCGTCATAAAAAGACGGGAAGGGGGCCGAGTGTTGCACCACTCGATCAAAAATCCTAACACTTCTTCAACTCGGACAACCCGAAAGAAAATGGGACATAAACATCCGACTTGTCTAAAAATGTTGCTCAATCCATAGCAAGAAAATAAAAGGTCTCTACGACCATGAACTCAAGACCATAATCCCTAGCGGGTTAGTCTTTTGCCTTTTAATCAAAGGCAATCAACCGTTTATGTAATTTAGGGTTCGTGACAAATATCACAGCCTAGAATGTAAAATATCTCTAAATCTCTGGAATAAAATTCGCCTTGCAATGTCTCTTCATGTGTATATTCTGTGAATGCTTATGATTGTCTATGAATGTCTCTATACTCAAAAATTCCCCAAAATAACGAAATACAAGAAAACTGTCTTGCACATTTTCTAATTCTAACACCAATAAAGGAAAATTCAAGAGACCACAAAAGAAGAACGGAAAGTTCAAAAGCTCTTGCCATGTCTACATAAAAACGAGCATTACGCTCGAGTATGCCGACTTTGCAAATCAAAGAAAGAGGTAAGTGTAGTTGAAGATGACATAGTAGCCATGATCACTGAGGTAAACATGATCCAAGGCAAAGTACCCGGTTGGTGGTATGATACAGCTGTCACAGTCCATGTAAACTATGACAGGTCAACCTTTAAAACTTATGAGGACGTGACCAATGGTCAAGAGGTCCAAATGGGTAATGAAGTCCGATCGAAGGTTGTTGGCAAAGGAACCGCAGAACTAGTCTTTACCTTTGGAAAGAAAGTGCTCTTAACTAATGTACTGCACGTCCCAGACATGAGACGAAACTTAGTTTCTGGAAAAACTCAATATACGAGTAGTATTTGAGTCAGGAAAACTGATTCTATCTAAGAATGGGAACTTCGTTAGCAAGGGATATGCTTGTAACGGGATGATTAAATTTTCCTTGAATGAAAGTAGCTCTTCTGCGTATATGGTTGAATCTACAGCATTGTGGCATGATAAATTACACACATAGGTTATAGTACCTTAAAATTCATGTCTAAGAATGGCCTGATCTCATACACAGATAATCAAAATAATAAATATGAAGTGTGCACACTGGTCTAAATTAACAAAGAAACATTTTCCTAGTGTTAAAAGATCATCTCAAATATTGGACCTAATACACTGATATCTGTGAGTTGAATGACATTCTTACACGTGGAGGAAGAAGATATTTTATAACATTTATCAATGATTGCTACAAATATGTGTATGTATACCTTCTAAATAATAAAGATGAAGCATTCAACATGTTCAAAGTATATAAATCAGAAGTAGAAAATTAACTAAACAAGAAAATAAAAGTTCTTCGTAACGACAGAGGACGGAGAGTATTTTTCAAAAGAGCTCTCCAACTTTTGTGAAGAACATAGGATAATACACCAATGCACTACACCGTACACACCACAACAAAAGTGTATAGTTGAACGAAAGAATAGAACATTAGTAGAAATGATCAACTCAATGCTAATATAAGAAAAATTGTCACTAGGACTATGGGGTGAAGCACTACTAGTAGCGTGCCACATCCTAAATAGGATTCCTTCTAAGAAGCTTAAGACTTCACCATACGAGGTATGAAAATGTCAAAGACCTAACCTAGAATATCTCAAAGTGTGGAGCTGTCTCGCTTATTGTAGAAAGCCTGATCCCAAAAAAACTAAGTTAGGATCCAGAGCTATCAACTGCGCCTTTGTAGGGTATCACAAAATATCAAAGCCTATAGACTCCTAGACTTAGAGTCTAATACCATCATAGAGTCTAGAGATATAGAGTTCTTTGAAAACTCACTATTCTTAAAGTCAAAGAATAATGAAATCCAAACTCCAAAGGACAAACCTAAGGTAGAGGATCAACAAAAAGTTGAAGCTCTAATCGAATCTCGTAGGAGTCAAAGGCTAAGAGTAGAAAAGAGTTTTGATCCTGAACAAATAGACTTTCAACATATCTTTTTTCATCTCATTGAAGGAGATAGAGAGAATGTCATTAGAAAGTGTAGACACCCCACCTTCGGATACAATGTTAGTAGAGATAGCTGAATGAATGGAGTTCCATACCCCCAAATCCCATGTCCAAACCTAGCCAAACTCACCCTTGTAAGCCCCAATCCATAGCCCAGCTCAAGCCCGAACCCAGTCAACTCACCCCTAAACATCAGCCTGAAAAAAACCCCATAAGAAAAAATAGTCCAAAAATCCCAAAAAAGTCAACCTTGTGAGTCAACCCGCTGAGTCAAATCACCGAGTCAACTCACTGAGTCAGTCCAGCCCTTGCACCTAGTCAACTTACCGTGTCAATCCATCTTTTAAACCCAATCAACTCACCTAGTTCTGAGTCACAACTTTAGAGTAGCTCCGAACCTCGAACCTCGGGCTTTTCTACTTCAGGTTCGGGGACCTTATGCTCCAAAGCTAGAGCAGCGCGTCCGTACGGGTGGCCCCCAGGGGACCGCCCAAGCATAATTAAGGAAGCTGTCACTGCTCGCAGCTATAAATACCCCCCTCCTCTCTTGTTTTAGCATAAAAAAAAATCCCTCAACGTCCAGAAATTTCGAGTCCATCTCTACCCCTTTAGCCCATTCCTCCACCAAGGAGAGCCCGAGTGAGAAGAGTCCAATCCCTGGTCCAAGTCTCCCTAAGCTACTTAAGTCCTAATCTTAGTCACTCGAAGTAAACCCTTGCGACACCTCCGTCCATCCAACTACTCTTTTATTAGCATCATCTCATTTGCATCCAGCATAAGTGTAACATTTACTATTCTTCCAACCCTCTGCTTATCACCTCACTGCAAGCACTTTGATTAATCAAATACACAGCATGCATCACGCATAAAGTACCTGTCAGTTCGAGCATATGCTTTGGGCTTGCCTGTTAATGAAAACGTGCCCATCAGAAACTCTTACCGTTCAGACCTACATTCATGCATCATATCATTCATGAGAATGTATAAATCAGACTTTCAAATATTAGTTCGATTCTATGAAGTAATGACCGTACTTCGGTACGGGCAGAGTGGGTGCCTAACACCTTCCCACCCCGTTACCTTGATCCCTTACCTCGAATCTCTGACTGCAGATAAAAAAGGAGTCATTTTAAAGGAAGGAATCTTCGGATTCCCTTCTCAAACGTTTCTACGGGGTCTAGCCTACTGTAGATTCGAAGTAACCGGTTAGTGGCGACTCTGGTCTTATACGAACTCATCCAAAGATATCCAATTTAACACGACAACCGAAAAATCCCTCAAGAACGAGGCGAGTCAGTGCACAACGGCGATTCGCGTGACCCCTTTACGAAAGGTAGGGCTAGGAGTGCGGAAAGGCGAGTGTTCACAGAATGGCGACTCTGCTGGGGATGTGCTAGTCCCACTAATCGTAATCCGACTTGAAAAATAAAATCCTTTCTGTACTTGAAAGTTATTAGTCCTCATACAATCTCATCTGCATAGCATTCTATCCAAAAATAAAAAAATAGAAAATCCCAAAACCCAAAAAGAGTAGAGCGTATTCCTCACCATTGCGCCTCCTCGGGCTCAACGTCTTTAGAAACAACTTCCCTTCCACACCATAATCCGCACTCGAGCTCAGCAAGCCATGCCCGACCACGAAGAGGAAGCTCACTTCTCCCCTGCCCTCAACATGGCCGAAGCGCAACCCCCAAGCGCAGCAGCCAATTGAGAATATGCCAATCATGCAAGCATGGCACAAGGAATCTTGCAATTCATGCAAGCACAATCTACCAGCAGCAGCCAACAATCAAATTGGCCCAGTTTAGCAATCTCAGAAGCTATGCCGGGTCCCTCTGGCCTCCAGTTCAAATCAAGCACAACCATCAGAGTCTGCCCAACACTATCGACAACAGTCATCTTAGCCCTTTGCTGTGGGGCATCCCTCTCAATACCTCCCTGCGACGACAAGACCATCTCAGAGCATTCTTGTTGCAGGGACTTCCAGTCAATCTTACAAGTAACAATCTCTGTAGATTCCAGCACGTCCCCACCGATGGGACCCCTTTCCTTTCTCAACATGTCTCCACCGATGAGACCTTTACTCAATTTCAGCACATCCCCTCGATGGGATTTCAATTCAATTTCCAGCAGCAGGGATGGCACTGGCGAATGCCCACAATGGGGGTTAGTGTTAAGCCCACATCAATCAGCGGACAATGGCCAATACCCAACAAGGGAGTCACTTCCCAACATCTCAGCCTCTTACAAACAGGAGCACATTTCAATTCCAGCACATCCCCGCCGATGGGATTCTAGTTAATTTCCAGCAAACTTCAATTTAGGAAACTCTAGTCAATTTCCAGCAATCTTCAATTCAACAATCTCCAGTTAATTTCCAGCAAATTCTAGTACAACCTTCAGTACAGTTTCCAGCTCAATTACGGTCATTTCAAGCACAAGTTCGTCAAAATCCAGTTCAATCATCAAATCAAATTCAGCAAATCCATAGGGTCGAAGACATCGACCACTATGCTGAAGAAGAGCGTGCCTTACTGCGAGAGGCACCAATTGCTCGAGTAGATCATGCAGGACTGGACGAGTTACGGGAGCAGTTCCAGATCTTACAAAATCAACTACAGCAACAACAGGGAATTGATCTACCTTCGACCAAGTTCAGAACTTGTGTCCTTTTCTAAATGCTCAGATACCTCAAAACTTTGAGGTACCAAAATTCAAAAGATATGAAGGTAGCGGTTTCCCCATAGCGCACCTCAAGGCTTTCTGTGGAGAGCTGAGTGCGATCGCAGGGAATGAAGTAGCCCTCATTCACTTATTCCAAAAATCTCTGAAGGGTGATGCCCTAGACTGGTACACATCATTGGATGGCCATCGCATCAGGACTTGGGAGCAACTCTCTCAGGCCTTCGTCGACAGATTCGCATACAATCTCAACATGGCACCTAAGAGAGCGGACCTCGCAGCTCTTAGGCAAAGGAGCTACGAAACATTGTCAGCTTATGTGGGACGTTAGCGAGCTATGACATCCAGAATGCGGACAACCATCGACGATGAAGAACAAATCTCCATGATTGTTCATTCAACATATCCTGCCATATCTGGATATCTCATCTCACATCCATATGCAAATTTCTCTCAATTGATCCGTGGTGGAGAGCAAGTCGAAGCAGGAATCCGCGCAGGGACAATCTCACCATGGCCTCATCAGGCTACCCCAGTCAAACGGAACAGAGTAGAAAGAAGACCTATTGGATACGGGAATGGAAACCGCAACGGTTCTCCTCCTTGCCTGACAGAGGTAAACAACATCATCGCCACTGCTCAGGGCAACCAATAAGTTCTCCCACAGGACCGTCAACCATATCAGCAGAATCAGGCTCAGCATCAACCTCAGAGGTATCAGCCACAGCCAGCCCCTACCGCAATCAAATCCTCAACAACAGCCACAACCACCTCAACAGCAGCAGCAATTCAGGGGGAATAGCCAATACTCATATCAGGACAGGCAGAATTATAGGGAGTTTAAAAAATTCACTCCTCTCACTCAGCCACTCAGTCAAGTCATGACTAGGCTGGTACAAAAGCAGTTACTCACTTTAATGGCACCCAGGCCTCCTCCAAATCCTCTGCCTCCGAACTACTGAGAAAATAAATATTGTGCCTACCATCAAGGGCATGGCTACACCACTGATCGATGCATTACTCTGAAGAATGCCATACAAAACTTGATTGACGACCGCAAGATCATCATCTTGGTCCCTAGAACTCCTCCAGCAGCTCCTACCAACATCCTTCAAAATCCTCTAACTCAGCATCAGACGGACCCCAGTTCATCTCGTAGCCTTGCCGTCAACAGCATAGAAGAAGGAGAGCATCTCGATCACTTCTTCTCCCCTATCCAGTCCATTCATGCTTACACTTATGGGCCAACAAATTCTCCTTCGATCTTACAAGGGGTAAACCCCTTTCTTCCTTCCGTCTTAGAGCCGTTAGTACTCGAAGGAGCACCTCCATATGATGCACCAATTGTTCAAGGGCCTGTCCCCTTGCAAGGGGCACGTTACAACCATTCATGTTGCGAGCCGGTCATCTTGGAAGGAGTACAGTCATACATCGAGCCTGCATACGAACCTGTCATTTTATAAGAGGCAAGTTCAGCTCAGGAACATTCCAATCCACAATGGAGGGATTATACTTATCAGTAGCAAGAACCCATTGTCTTGGAAGGGGCTCCTCCAATCGAGTCAGTCATATTGCAAGGGGCAAGTTCTGTCCCCGAGCCGCAAAGACGTCCTGGAGGAATATCAATTACGCTACAACAGCAGGGCCGAACAGAGAGACCCCTCACCATATCAAGAGGACCAGTGTTCATTCCATGGGAACCTCCTGCTCCAGGAACAATCAAGTCAAGACCACGACCTTATGTGATCTATGAAGACAAGCTTCGATATTATCCCTTCAACACAGGCAACAATGTAATCCTCAAGGCAAAAGCTTCATATGAGGAAGACCTGGTACCCACACCTAGCACCGTTACAAGAACCAGTGGTCCTAGAAAGCAAAGGAGAGGAAAATTACAAAGAAGTCCCGTGGTACTATCCAGAATGTGCAGAGGTAGGAAACATGAATCCCAATGGGCATTGCATTCGAAGAGATAATCAGAACAAAGGAGATTCCAAAAGCACTCTCTTAAGTCTCGGCAACAAAAATGAAACTGCATATGATGTTGAGATTTAGCTCAAGTCAATTCCTGCTCAAATCTCAGTATGGGAGCTACTCTACACATCTCGCATACACCGGGAAATGTTCGTCAAGATCCTGAGCAATGCCCATGTCTCCTGCGATATAGCACCTGAAATGATAGCATTGATGATTGGACAACTCCTGGCTTCGCGCGCCATCACCTTTACTAATAATGAGTTGCCATCAGAAGGATGCGACCCTGGGCGATCCCTCAACATAGCCTTACGATATAAAGACCTCTGTATTCCACTAGTCTTAATCGATAATGGCTCAAGCCTAAATGTCTGCCCGCTCAAGACTGCGGAATGCCTGGGAATCAGTCCCTCCTCATTCCGACCTAGCACCATGTACGTCAGAGCATTCGACAACACCCACTGATCAGTGGAAGGAGAAGTCAACATGGAGGTACAGATAGGTCCTAGAAGTCTCCACCATCACACTCCAAATCCTAGATATATCAGCCTCTTTCAACATGTTGCTCAGACGACCTTGGCTGCACAAGGTCGGAGCTGTGCCATTAACTTTGCATCAACGGGTGAAGTACATTTGTGGGAACCAAGTGATCTCTGTCCATGCAGAGAAGGAGATCATCATTCCTTCCAATGTTACTGCCACTGAACCAGATATCCCTATCATCGACATCTAACATTCTGAAGAAGATGTCTCATTTCATAATTTCGAATTCGAGAATGTGAACGCTATCGCCAATCCAGAACCGATAAGTGTGGATTGTGTCTTTTCACCAACAGAACGTCTGAGCCTCAAGTATCGTATGAAGAATCATTTCCAGTTCAGAAAGATGCCGCTGGTATATAATCAACGGAAATAGGGACTCGAGTAGAGGTCAGTCATCATGAACAAAAGAAAAAGGAAGTTTCGGTGCTCACCCATTCAATTCATCAGGCCAGGAGAGCCTTGCAGAGATCTAAGAAGAAATCAACCGATTGCACTACACAAAGGCCTTCCAATGAGCCTAGTTTGCGCCATGTGGCCTCCCATTCGATGGGACTAGATTCTCGAACCATCTAAGCCTCCAAGAAAGAAGGAGAGGATGAAGATAAAGAAGAAAATAAAATACAACAGCTTCAGGATCAGGGACACAACCTGCCCACTTCAATTCCATTCAACCAGGGGCACAACCTGCCCGCTTCCACACCAATTAACCAGGGGCACAACCTGTGTTGAGCCTCCAATTTACACATGTTATAGCCCATTACATCACACTATATGCATGGTTTGCATGTTTAAAAGGCCCATATAATGCATGTTTTGTGATTGTACGAATGAGAGCGACTTCGCCCAAATAATGACCAAAAGGGGCCATTCAGAGCCATTGGATGAAGTTTGAAGGAGGACCAAAGAAAGAAGAAAGCAAGGAGAGAAGAGAGAAGAAGAAAGGAAGAAAGAAAATATGATGAGAAGAATGTTCAACCGGTCATGACCGGTCGGCCAAAGCAGTACGACCGGTCGGCCATCCTACTGGAGGATGCTGGACAATGAACCAGAGGGGTCCGACCGGTCAAGACCGGTCGGCCAACAGGTCGGCCCCCCATATGCACTCCCTGGACTCCCCTCAATGGGTCCGACCGTTCGGCCACAAGCAAACAGCTGGTTTTCAGCTTCTAATTCCGAATTTTGGGTTTCCTAAGTGCAGGAGGACTCCGTATTTTCACAATTCTTCCAAGTCGATGACGCCTCCAAGCTATAAAAATACACCTACAGCCTCTTCCTAACTCATCTAGTAACGTCGGGAGCAAAGAGATCAAGGCCTAGGAGGCTTCCTAGCCTCCTACAACTAGTTTTCTTCTTCTTCTAGTTCTAGTTCTAGTTTTTAATGTTTTCTTTTAGCTAACCTTTTAGCTAGAACTAAGAGGTGAAGTTTGCAGTTTGTTCAATGCTTTAATTCGTTTCTTCAAGTACCCTCTACTTTACTTTTGGATTTTCAAGCTCTAGTTTGAATAAAGTTTGGTTTTTTAGAAGTTTTGTGAGAATTTGTGTACTCCAAACATGAGTTCCTTGCAATCCTCTGAGATTACCATGATTGGGTTGTTTGAATTTGAATTGTAGTAACCCTTGAGCATGCCATAGTCTCTTGGCATGGCTGTTACTCCGAAGGCTACAAGTTCAAGTTCTACGTGCTTCATTAGAACTAGAAATCTGATTTCCAGATTTAAGTAGGACTGTTTGTGCTTGAATGTTATATCCTCCAATTATTTGAGAGATAGGACTTTAATTCTAATTGTGTTGTGCTTGGATGAATGGATTGGCATTGGACTACTACAAGTGGATCCTTGATGCTCTAGTTCTTCTTAATTTCAGATTTTTCTATTTGATGTGAAAAACTATTTTCCTAAACTTCTTAGATTCTAGTTATTAGAGTAGTTGGAATTATTTACCTCTTTCCCTGTGGATCGACCTCGGTCTTACCGAGATTTATTACTACATCGCAGCCTTGCACTTGAGGTGAGCGAACAACCTGCCCACTTCAATTTTAGTCAACCAGGGGCACAACCTGCCCACTTCAATTCCAACCAACCAGGGGCACAGCTCGCCCATCTCGGCATCAATCAACAAGGGGCACAACCCGCCCATCTCTGCAGAATCAACATCATCAACCATCAGCCAGAGGCAGAAGCAGCCCATCCATTGGACCAAGAAAGGGAAATGGCCAGTCGTGGATTGGTCCGATGTCCAGATTCCGAACTTATGCCTCGCTGTGGAACTAGACAAACTACAATGCGAGGTAAGTGATCTAGGAGGGACTGAGTATGACTCAGATCTCGAACCCAGCCAGCGAGAAATCATGGTCATTGGGCCAGACTGTGATTCTTCGCCCAAATCATCAACCCCACCTCTCCAGGGGAAGGAGTGTGGGGTCCTAAATAGTCATTTATTTCCTTAACTTCTGAATCAGCCAGAGAGTCATCCAAGGGCTCTGGCATAAAAAAATGCCAAATTAAGCAGCGATCGGTACCCGGGGTAGCTGGGATCAATCATGGTCTGTAATGCCCACTTGTTCAGGGTCCCTTGAATTTCAAAAATCTAAAAAAATAAAAAACTTTCAAAAATAAAAAACATCTAGCATTTCAATTCGAGAAAATTCTCAAAAACCAAAAAACATTTCTTTTCATGCATTCAATAATGTGCCTTCGTCTAAAGAGTCGAATGAGTTTGAAGTCGAATCATATGATTTTGACATCGAATTAGACTTCGAACGCATGGTTCTGGACGAAGCTTGGGATGGTGAAGATGATGACCCGGCTCCCGATCTAGAGGATCTCCTCAAAAAGTTCAAATTTAAAGCCAATGTTGTAGCCGATAATTTTGAGGTACAAACTTGGGGACACCCGAGATGAAGTACGCATTGAAAAATCACTGCCTCCAGGGATGAAGCAGAGAATGATAGAGTTCCTAGCTCCAAGATTGTCCAACTTCGCGTTCTCATATGAAGACATGACAGGGCTAAAAGAAGAGCTCGTTGTACACCATCTGTCAACCAAGCCAGATATGAAGCCCGTGAAGCAGAAACTCCAAAGAACGAAGTCATAATGGGCTTTGAAAGTTCGAGATGAAGTCATCAAGCAATACAATGAGGGATTCTTGGTAGCCTCCAACTACCGTAAATGGCTTGCTAACATCGTACCAGTACCGAAGAAGGATGGCAAGGTTCGAATGTGCATCGACTTTCGAGATCTCAACAAAGTCAGTCCTAAAGATGACTTCCCTTTACCACATATAGACACTCTAGCTCGACAACACTGCCGAGTACAAGATCTTCTCATTCATGGACGGATTCTTAGGATACAATCAGATCAAAATGGCCGTCGAAGATCATGAAAAGATATCATTTTGAAATTACGTCGGTAGTCTTACACGACACCTTCGTATGTGCGGAAGCTTAAAGAGCAACTAGAATTATGGGTAAGTCCTATAGGGGGTGATTAGGACCTTGAAATTCTTTTTGCCTACTAACACAATTTAACACATTAAACTAAGTAAGTAAGAACTCTTCAGCTTCCAAGACTAAGCGGGTCCAATCACAAGACTAGCATATGATTTAAGAAATAAACAATCTAGTCTAAGCATGCATAGATAATCAAATGATTTAACTAATCAAGCTCCTAATCTATGCAACCTATGTAGACTTATGAGAATGGATCAATGAGCTCAAGTCTACACTACTTAGTGAAAGTACATCTTGTGTGTGGATGTGCCTAGCATACATTCCTATCAAGCATTCATAATTAAATAATTAAATATACAATGTTAAGATATCAATGTGCTCAATTCAATCACAAACACAAGCATGCATAGTGGTTCAACTTTGGGTCTACTCCACTCCCGGTTCAAGTACTCAACTCCTTTGAGCACACCGGCATTCACTATTGGAGGTTTTAAATGAAGTTCACCTCTCAACCTTTACACGGAGGTTTTCTCGGTTCACCTCTCAACCATAACCAGAGTTTTGGACAAAGAGCTAACTCTCAACCCAAACGGAGTTTTGGACATAGGTTAACTCTCAACCCGAACGGAGTTTTAGACATAGGCTTACTCTCAACCCGAACGGAGTTTTAGACATAGGCTAACTCTCAACCTGACGCATGTTCACTCCCATGGCGGAGGCTCCCCCTTGGAGACTTTGTTTAGGCCCGGCAAACGAGCCACGGAGCGCCCAACGGCCCCTAGTCTTTAGGCCGACAAACAAGCCAAGGAACGGCCAACGTCCCTAGTTCGAGTTTGACAAACAAACTCTACACTCAACTTCCACAGGGAATTGAGTGGATGAACTCTCAACAAAGACAACCTTACTTGTCAAATGAGCCCCTTGTTTAGCACCGCTTCGGGTTGCTTCTTCTCGCTCTCCCGTGCTTGAATCAGCTCCCCTTGTGCTCCCCCGATCATGTTGCCGCCACTTTGCCTAGGCTTCAGCTCCATCGATCAAACGCCTTGCATATTATCTTCTTTGAGATGACCAAGGTGATGGGAGGATGGTTGAATCTCCTACATGGGATATGTAGCTTGTTCTAACTAGGAGATTCACCTAGAGGGTCTTCTAAAGGTCTTGGACAAGAGATATAACTATGTGGTATAGTGTCTCACATCTAGAATTGAGAGAGAAATCAAGTCATCTCTATGTTTGCATTTGAATGCCCTCACTTGTGATTAAATACAATGGATATGAGATGAATCTCCTCCTCTTTGAGGCCCCATATGATGTACAAAGGTGTGGATAATAGGCTCCTAAAACCCTCTCAGAATGCCAAAAAATCGAGCTCTATATTTAAGGAAAACGAGCTCCAACGGTCATAAAACGGGCAAAAACGGCTAACTACTGACCTGTCCTGATCGGTCGTGACCAATCGGTCAAATGGCCTGGAGAGACAGAGTGTTCACTGTCTACTGCTGAGGTCTGTCCGACCGGTCAAGACCGGTTGGACCAGACCTGCCGATCGGTCAAGACCAGTCGGCCCAAGGGCCTGCACATGAACAGCAACGCTGTCTCGGACTGGGGTCAGTCGACCAGTCTTGACCGGTCAGTCCAGACCAACCGACCAGTCATGACCTGTTGGACAGGCCATGCAATGTGTTGAATGGTTTGGGATTGGTACTCACAGCACATGCAACCTCTAAGGCCGATGTTAGGTGATCTTTTGGGACACCTAGGGCCAATCTATGATGACTAATGGTATGCCTAATATGGTCAAGGTCATCAAGAGGTTAAGGTTTTGGTTTTGGTCAAAGTTTAAGGTTCACCAAGGCATCACTTATACCTGTTTCTTCTTCCTTGATGCAGCAGGGCCACTTGAGTCTTTGGTCTTCGTCTTCATTAAGCTCAACCAACACTAAACTAACTGACCTAAGTGATTGACAAACAAGGTACACTAGTATGCCACAGAAAAGTGCAATAACTCGTTTATCACTCTATGGGGAACCTTCTGTTACAGGGTAATGTCGTTCAGTCTGAAGAACGCAGGAGCAATATATCAGCGAGCAATAACAGCATTATTCCACGATATGATGAATAAAAAGCTTGAAGTATATGTGGACGATATGATGGTCAAATCTCACACAATTGAAGGACACTTTGAAGATCTGAAGAAGTTATTCAATAGATTAGAAAAGTACAAGCTCCATCTCAACCCTCATAAATGTGTCTTCGGTACAACTGGAGGTAAACTCCTTAGCTTTATGGTGAGCAAGGATGACATTAGGGTCCACGAAACCAAAACCAGAGCAATCATCAAGATGCCCCCTCCAAGAACTGAGAAAGAAATTCGTAACTTCCTTGGCAGAATTCAATACATCAGTCGCTTCATCGCACAGCTCAAACCTATCTGTGAACCCATATTCAAGCTCTTTTGGAAAAACGTTCCAAAAGAATGGAATAACGATTACCAAGTCGCCTTCGACCGCATCAAGAAGTATCTCATGAATCCTCCAGTTCTAGTGCCGCCCACTCTCGGATGACCATTATTGTTATACATCTTGGTAGCAGTAGAAGCCATTAGTTGTGTTCTCAGCAAGCACGATGAGACCGGGACGAAGGAACAAGCAATATACTATTTAAGCTAAAAGTTCACCGACTACGAGACCAGGTATTCTCCGATCAAGAAGACTTGCCTCACCCTAGTTTGGGCAACTCAGCGACTCCATCAATACATGATTGCTTTCCCTATTCTCCTCCTTGCTCACATGGATCCGCTCAAATACCCATTCAAGAAACCAGCACTCACTGGAAGGATAGCTAAATGGCAACTACTCCTGTCTGAATTCGACATCACCTATGTCACTCAGAAAGCAATGAAGGGGTAGCCCCTCGCCGATCATCTCGCCGCTCATTCTCTCCTGGATTATCAACCGCTTGAGACATTCCTCCTTGATGAAGATCTCTTGCTCATCGAAAGTGAAGAAAAGAAGAAGAAAGATGAGTGGTTGTTATTCTTCACCGGCGCAGTAAACTCTAAAGGAAGTGGTATCGGAGCAATCCTCTACTCTCCAGACGATGTCCCTATTCCTATCTCAAGGCGCAAGCATTCGAGTGCACCAACAATTAGCTTATCATCAATCAGACCAATGGCGAATGGAAGACCAAGACGAGAAGCTGATACCGTATCATGTGTACCTTGAAAATCTAGTCGAAGAATTCAAAGAAATCACCTTCTCATACATGCCCAGGGCCAATAATCAGTTTGCAGATGCTCTCGCTACACTTACATCAATGCTCGAGATCCCGAAAGAAGCTTCAAAATGGGAGCTCATAGTCGAAACTCAAGATGAGCCTGCCTTCTGCCTACAGATAGAAGAAGCCGAAGCCGCCCCTAACAAACCTTAGTATGCCGACATCAAGCAATATCTCGAAACCCAGGAATATCCAGAGGCAGCAACAGCAACAGATCACCGAACCATCCAGCGTTTGGCCGGCCAGTTCACCATCAATGGCAAAATTCTTTACAAGCGATCCTATAATCAAGTCCTCCTTCGATGCATTGACGAAACAGAAACTGATAAAATCATGAAAGAAATACACGAAGGAATCTGTGGCCCACACACGAACGGGCATATGATAGCGAAGAAGATTCTACGACTCGGTTACTATTGGCTCACCATGGAGACAGACTGCTGCCAGCATGTCAGAAAATGCTTCAAGTGTCAAGAGCATGCGAATCAAATTCATGCCCCCTCATTAGAACTGTACAACCTAACAACTCCCTGGCTTTTCTCTATGTGGTGACTTGACATCATTGGTAAGGTGAGTCCCAAAGCATCAAACGGTCACGAATATATACTTGTGGCAGTCGACTACTTCACCAAGTGGGTAGAAGCAGCCTCCTACACCACGATTGCAGCATCACAGGGGATCAAATTCATGAAAAACAACATCATATGCCGGTATGGAATCCCAAATGCAATCATCACAAATAATGGGACCCTGTTCGTCAACAAGAAGATGGATGACTTCATCAGCAAGTTCAAAATTCAACGTCATCGATCAAGCCCTTACCGTCCCCAGATAAATGGTGGGGTAGAAGTCGCAAACAAGACAATCGTCGGGATACTCGAGAAGACGGTCGTGACTTATCGAGATTGGTCAGATATGCTCCCATATGTACTTTGGGTCTATCGAACGTCTGTACAGTCTGCTACAGGCATTACTCCTTTTGAGCTTCCTTACGGAATGGAAGCAGTTCTACCAGTCGAGGTGAAAATACCGTCACTACGGGTGTTACTGGAAAGAAGAATTGAAGAAGGAGAATGGTAATCGGCCAGATTCGATCAATTACAGTTAGCAGATGAGAAGCGCATGCGTGCACTAAGTCATTTCCAGTGTTATCAGAAAATGATCACTCGAGCTTACAACAAGAGAGTCCGAAAAAGAAGTTTCAAGGTGGGTGACATGGTCATGAAGAAGATTTTACCGTCACACCTCCCGGATCCCAGAGGAAAGTTCAAACCATCATGGGATGGACCACTGATCATCAGAGAAGTACTTTCCTGAGGCGCTCTTAGACTCACCAGCATGAGACGGGTAGATCTTCCTGAGGCAATTAACGCCGACAAAGTGAAGATCTTTCACGGGTAAGTCATTCTGACCTTATCAAGAGTTAGTAGAGCTAAAGTCAAGGGGTCGAAGCTAAAACCTCTGAGAAATCATTTTCGTCCACCAATAAGTGTTCCAAATAAAAGGAATTCAAAGAAAAAAAGAGAGAAGAAAAAGACAAAAAGAAAGAATACGAAGAAAAGAACAAAAAAAGAAAGAAAATGGAAAGCCAAAAACAAGGCACCCAAGAAAAAAATCAACCCAAAAGGAAACACAGTCACCCATCCATCCATCTCAGAAAGGTTTGTAGCTAAGGCCGACAGCTTTGCTATTGTAACTTACGATAAAGGCCAAAAGGCTACCATCGGCCCGCAACGACGGATTCCCGACCTCTAACCGTCGTGGTTATCCAAAATTCAGAAAAATCCAAAAAAAAAAAGGAAAAAACAAGAAAGTGTGTGCGTAAAAAAAAAGGGCCGAGTGAAAACCCGAAAGGGCACTTCGAGTAAAAACAGTGGGCACACAGTAGACTTGGTGAAAACCCGAAAGGGCGCCGAGGATAAAAACAGCATAGCTGCCAAGAGGCAGGCATGATCAAATACCCAGGACGTAGTAAAAACCTGAAAGAGCGCTACAGGAAAAAATGGCTCGAATAGAAAAAGAAAAATAAAAGTGCAGGTACCAAGAAACCAGACAGTCCAGATCAGCTCAAGCAGTTACAGTTCAAGAACAAGAAGAGGTACAGTCGAGGACAAAGGACTCTACAAACTCTAACAAAACTCTCAGGAAGTAACATTTTCCATTACCTACACCTCTAGGGAACCAAAGGGATCTTACACAAGTCAATCTCAAGACATCGATCAAAGCATTGGTCGAGCCTCAGTTCTGATTCCTATGTTTCGGCACAAAATCTAGACACACACTTACAAGACAACTTATGGCACAATTAGTTCTCAAAAAGTTTTCTCTTTTCATTAAATGCATCGTGTTTCTTTTACATATATCATATCATTTCTTTCAAAATACAAAAAAAATACATCATCGCCAGTCATTTACTATGCAAAAAAGGACGTACAGACGGCTGACACAGTCCTAAAAGCAAAAAATCAGTCTCTCCCCTCCTCGGCTATGTCAGGTAAGTCCTCCGACTCATAATGAAATAGCCTCACTCTCAACCTGCTCACCTCCATGCGCAGGTAATGCACCTCATCTCGCTCAAGGCTACGGATCGACGTCTCCTCATCAGACAACCTCTAATAAGCGGCTAATCTCCTCGACATCATCTCACAATGATACCGAAGTGTGGAAATGTTAGACAACAAGTGGCCATGAGTGGCCAAGAGGAAGCCGGGATCGATAAATGGGCACTCCTTAAAAGGCTCATATGAACCAGATGAAGAACCAACATCCCCAAGAACATCCAGCTCATCTTCATCAGCGGTCAGGTTCCAATAAGGAATGCGTCGATACAGAGACTGCTTGACAACCCAATGCTGATATGGAGCAATCGTCATCGAAAAAGTCCGCAGCTCAAAACCAAGCAAATCTGCAGTCAGGTGACTCGCCCAGGACCCATCAATCTGAGTCCTAAAGTCATATGATCTGGCCGGAAGTGCTCGACGCCCAATACCCGAGAAAGCAAAAAGAGGAATATCTTGCTCACACCCGAACTGCCGCAGGAACTGGATAAGATGATAAGAAAAGGAAGAGCAAAAGCCTACCAGCATTAGAGGAAGGCGATGAGCATCACAAAGCACTGGAGGAAGTGAAAGCCAAGATGACTCCCAACGAACATTCCAGTCACGCAGCTCAGCAAACATCCTGCGATACAAGGGCTCGCTCATCCTAGCTGTATGCGAAAGAAACTCTATGATATAGCGCATGAGATCAGGGCGACAAGTGCCAGGAAATGATATAGGAACAGTCAACAAAAGACGATCCCATAGCCAGATCTGATCATGAGAAAGAGACTTGGCTAAAGAAAACAGTTCTAAAGTACAAGAAAGAAAAAGAAAGTACAAAAAGAATACCTAAAGAAATGCACAACAGCCGCGAAGGACGCGGGTACGGCTGAGGGCACAATTAGTCAGCCCGCTGAACAACTCAACCAAGACAAGAGAAATGATCCCCTGCCGACGAACAACTCGGCTCCTCACCTCGAAGAGCAAAGGAGTCTGAGATCTGCGCCATCCTAAAAATAGCACCTCAGCTATCAGATAGAACATCAGTGCATTCCGAGAAAGTATGGACCCTACTACACTCCAAGGTCCCGAGAAGAGATCGTACAGCAAGTCTAATGAGAAGACTACAACATCCTGACTACTAGCTGCAGGCTGAATAAGAGACGGAATCCCAAACCAGTTCTGCGGAGTGGAAATCTTCGGTAAAGTCTTTGGCGAGAAATACTGAGCATAATCCCAGGGAAGACCTGTCAAGCGCTCGAGCTCCTCCAAAGAAGGTCACATCTCCATATCGTTGAACGCAAACAAGTTCAACGAAGGGACCCAGTCAATCAGTGCGGCCCCAAGCATCCTCCAATCAATGTCAACCCTAGCCATAGATCAGACCGCCAAAGCCATAGAACTCCAGCTCTCGAATCTCATAAGACGACAATCTGTCAAGCCAAGCAAGCAGTTGTGGCGAACAAGAAGGATGAGGAAGTAACTGGCAAGTCCTCACAGGAATCCCCTCCAAAATAAAAGGCCTAGGAATCGATGACAGCTCATCAAAGATCGGAAGATCAACGGGCGAAAGAGAAGGAAAAGCTGGAACCCCTGCGAACTTAACAGCCCCTGACCTATCCCCAGTAGCGACTATGTCTGATATAGTCGCATCGCTATCTGAAATTGCCACGACCTCAGCAGCATGATAAGACTCACCCACCTTGTGAACAGAATGCGTAAAGGGTCGATGGTCAGGAAAAGGTCGGAACTCTCCGTCAAGAAGGCTATCAGCAAAGATCACTCCGCACATTGTGGCATCCTGACCATTCTGACCGTCGAAAAATGCATCTAAACCGTCAAAAAGGGTCCCAACGACCCCGATCGAAGAATCTACGATCAGATCTGGACCTATAGTCCTCTCCAACATAAAATCAGGAATCCAACCATCACTCTGTCCAGTCAAAGGAATCATCGGGACATCCACACCGTCCATCATCAAGTGGACATCATCAATGATCACATCAAGTCCGCCCAAACAAGTGTACCACACATCTCGGCCATCATCAAGTGCATCCAAGCCGTCAAAGCTATCATCTAAACCATCCATACCATCTAGATATGAGATCAGCCCATCAATGTCCATCATGGAATCATCCTCACCATCGATCACATCATCCATGTGGCCCACATTCAAAGGGTGTATAGCCTCACTTATGGCCCATCTCCCCATCTCGTCCATACCATCCATTCCTCCCATGGTCAAAACCCCATTCAAGTTGAAATTTTCAGCAATCCCACCATTAATAGGGGCATTCAAAGCTTCTCCAACAACCACCCTTAATCCACCATCAATGCCCCCACTTAAAGCCCCATCTACACCATCAATTAAGAGCATCTCACCATCATTAAAGCCCCCACCACCTTATGAAGTATGGGACCCACTAGGATCAGCCTTCATCACCCCCAAGCCATCATTAATGGCTGCCCAAGAGAGGACCAGAAGAGAAAAAGACTAAAAAAGAAGGAAAGATGAGACAAAAGAGGGATTCATGGCTGGAATCAAACCTTGTACGCAAAGAATACATCAAACAGCGACAGAGAAGCGGTGGAGAATGTCCTAACCAGAGCCTGCACGGACCGCACATGAGGAGAAGTCTGGCGGCCCACAAGGACGGTCTCCTTCTCTCTCTGTGGGAATGGCCCCACAGTCTCTGGTAGGTGAGACTGTCAGTCCACATCAGCAGTTGGCGCCCTAAGGGCCTCCCAAAGTTCCGATCGACTTTGAATTTTGATCAAATCTGATCTGAACCACCTGGAAGGTGCCCCACCTGTCCAATCATGAAGACCTACGACCAAAATGGGTCTGACCAAGTCAAAGAGAAGAAAAATCGATTGAGAGGGGCCCACAAGCAATCTGAGCCATTCAAAGGCTAGTTCATCATGATCCAAACCATGGAAGAGCTTACATGAGTCATCAAATAGCAAGATCAAAGGTTTGATCATCGAGAAAGAATGCCAGAGTCCAAGATCTGATCATCAAGTGGGCCCACATGGCCAAATCAAACAATCTAAACCATTCAAGTCATCATCCATGCAATTGAGAATCCCATCGAAAATCAAAGCATCCATGCAATTGAGAATCCCATCGAAAATCAAAGCACCCAAGCATCATCAAGAAATTTGAGGCAAAACAGGGGTTGTATTTCATTCAGAAGATTTTGATACAGAAGAAAAGCAAAAGGGGGGCTTAAAATGTCAATAGGCCACGCATCAACAAGCTGAATACATCATCAGAGAAGCAGGCTACAGATCACCGACATAATCATCATCATCCCTCCTCTCCTCCCGCTCCCGACGGTGAAGGTCCATCAGAGGAGTTGTCACTGATCCTCCAGCATACCTGTGGCGACCCTCTGGAACGTATAATGAAGGAAGAAGAGGTCCCTGTCCATACAACAGATACCACTCATCATAATCACAATCCGAGATCATGAAGCAAAATCCAAGCTTACCCTCGAGAGCATCGACCATGGCATAAGCCGAAATCTGAGCAGCTTGAGGGGGTGCAAAACAAGGAACCCAAGCCATGCTGGTAATCTGTCGGAGCAACTTCTCTCCCAGGTACCACTGAAATGATTCAGCATTAGAGAGCATAATCCGGAGACACGAAGAATCATACGCCTCCACGCGCTGAGGAGTCTAGTAAAGGGGAAAACGGGCATATGGCATTCGAGCGAACTACAAGAAAGAAAATCACCACAGTCAGTTGCAGAACAGCACGACGGATAAGGGAAAACAAGATACTTACATCCTCAGTAGTCAATCCATCTATGTCAGCACACTAATTATCCCCAGACACTCGAGGATTTCGCTGACGATTTTGTTGACGCCAATGCATGAAGCAATACAAGGATGGTTCAACATCATCCCATATCTAAGACGACAGGTGAGCAAAATGATCATAGAAATATGTCTAGACAAGGGCAAACACAATGATCAGATGAAGAAAGAAGACAAACATCTCCACGACAGGCTAAAAACCTGTAAAAGACCTGCTACTCCGAGAGGTCTTATCCAAGCCCTAGTAGATGTGAATCAAGATGGCCCCATTCCAATTGTATGAATGATGAAGATCTTCACTCAAGTGAAGAAATCTAGGATTGATCCTTTCATTCACATGACAAAAAAGGAATAAACCAAAGGCATAAGTAATCATAGCCCGTGCTTTATGAAGGGCTTCCAGCTCGGTAATAGGGATGACAACAGCGAAGGTGTTATGAAATCACCGCAGTTTCACTTGGCTACTCTGAAATTCACTCTCAGGTGGAATGGCTCCCACAAGCCGTATCCAGTCATTGGGGGTAATTAGGGCAAGAGAGCCCGCATGGGGAACAACTACCCCGTGGAATGGAAAATCTATCTGCATATATATATCCAAGGAGGTTATCCCCCATTCGCCATAGGAAAGTTGAAAGGTGTGGGTCTCTTCTCTCTACCTCTCACAAAGGGCTGTAAGTAGCATGCGGTTGGTATTATTGTTATGGAAACGTAATGTAAGAAGGCCTGCAAAAAGAGTGTTGACCAGAATGCATTCAAGCATTGGCTATGGTTGTTTCACCCAGTTATCCCAAAGGTCTTAGGTGCTCTGACCGTTTATGGAAGGAAGAGTTTGGTGCTCCTTGGCTAGAGAACACATATGGTCCCCATGGCGAACAATGAAGGCAAGGTCATCCTCATTAACTGCTCTACACCCCCTCGTGCCGTCCGCCATCAAATCCCACAAGCTTGGCAAGGTAAGCTCCTATTCTTTACCTGGTAAAATCCAAATCATTATCCAGGAAACCCATGGATTTGAACTTACATTCAAATGCAAAAATCCAATGTCCAACTCCATGTGTCGCCTAAGATATGTAGTGGGCCCATTGAAGAAAGCAAGGCCCACCTTAAAGAGGGCTGCATGCCATGTCTTAGTTGAGAAAAATTCACCACCCAAGGACACATTTTGGACAACAAATGCACTCAAGTGCCATGAGATCAAAGCGGGATAAGAATCAAGCTCCATATGAAAAAATCCCTTTTCAAAGTCCATGTGTGACCAAGGTTTGGTTCACTTTCTATATCAAAGCAATGAGCCTCATTTAAGATGTTTCCATCTTTTTACACATGTACATGGACAAATGGGGAATAGGAAGGAAATTGGTCCCGAAGAGCAACTCAAGTGCCCCACCTCAATGGATTGAAAGGAGCACATAGCCCACTTGAAGAATCATAAGAACCCATTCATGAGTCAATCATGGGCAACTTATGTGCATCATCTTAATAAATGTTTTGACTATGAGAATACATATATTGGTGTACCCATAAACATATGAGTCAAAGAAGCCAATGGTAAAAAAATGATGCACATAGCCCACATGAAGAATCAAAGTTAGAAATGTCCATGCAAGGACAAGTTTGGGCAACTTATGTGCACCACTTTCTTTACCAAAGAGAAGATCAATTGAACAGAAGAGGGCATGGCTTGATGAGTCATCTAACCATCATGAAAATGGTTAAGAATGATATACATAACCCACTTGAAAATTAAAATCCAACATGCCTCAAAGCATGGAACAAATTTGGGCAACTTATGGGTATCATTCTTTCCCACAAATTGAAGAAAAAAAAATCACTAATCCTTGAGAAGGATGGTGGGTGACTCACCAAACACCCCAAGAGAAGTTCAAGGAGCTATGACTGCATGGATAGCTCACTTGAAGAAGGGTCATCCATTTGAGGGTGGTAACATTAAAGGAAACTCTTGAGTATCACTCTCCTACAACATGAAAAATCACTTGAATTTAGTGAGGTTGTCAAAATGACTCACTCATAGGCTTTGTAAATGATCAAGTAACCCAAGTCCTCCATCCATCCAAAGAAAAAGCATGAAGGAAAAGAATCTTACATACACAAAGTGTAGTGGTGCACACATGACTAAAAGAAATTCACAAGTTTTAATGAGGGCCCAAAAGCCCATCTATGTGGAGGAATTCCAAAGAGCCCACCACACTTTGTGTATAAGGATGTACATCATCAAAAGATGGTAGAAGATTTGGGTCATTTGTTCATAAAGGCCCAACTAAGAAATCCAGCCCACTTGAGATCCAAGTGAAGAATGGGTTAGTCATTTTTGTCCATACACATGTGAAGAAAGAAGGGGTCATCCAAAGTGAGCATTGTGAGCCCAAAACTTGAGATGGGCCCTACCAATCTCATGGGCTCAAACCTTGAAAAGAAGATGAAAAAAGAAGAGAAAGCATCTAAGGAAAATATGAAAAGGAAAAGAGAACATGAGGGAGCCCAAAATGAAGTATTGGGCCCATCGAATACACCAAGGGCCATGACTTCACTTTGAGCCCATTTGATACACATAAAAAGGGGCCTAACTCCCATGAAAGAAAATAGGATATTTTACCATGCACACTTGATGGACATGGCAAAATTACCATTTACATACACATGGAGGGAGTATATAAAAAGAAAAAAAAGGGAAAATGATGAATCTTGAAATGTCCCTCTCCATGCCCCACCTTGAGTAGAGATTGGAAAAGTGGAAAAGGCCAAAACTCTTGGGCCCACCTTAACTCTCTTGAAGTACCTATATGAAAAAAAGAAAGAGAACATGAGAAGAGAAAATGAAATGAAAGAAAGGAGTGGTCCATACCTTCACTACTCACCAAAGGGTGGCCACCTTGCTGTCCCAAACTCTACCAAAGCCTCACCACTTGAAAGAACAAGAGGACCACCAAAAGAAGAGAAAAACTTGAAGAAAGAAAGAGAGTGAAAAAGAAAAGAGAGAGAGATTGCACGTTGGAAGTGTAAGGGATGCCCCATGTTATATAGAAAAGGGGAGGGCACCCCATTACCCACCCCACTGAAAAAACCAGTGGGGCAGAGAAGGCTTGAGCGGCACCCAGGGGGCCAGCCGTCCTCCTATCAAAGTGAACTGACTCCCCTCTCTCTCCTTGGGAAGAACTCCCTCTTGGGAAGAGTAGTTGCAAGTGAATCTTGTATCTCCATGTAAGAATGAAGTGATGGAAGAGAAGAATAAGAAAAAGAGAGGAATCTCACCAAAATCTCATCTTGTGAGAAGTTGGAGAGAAATTAGCTTGATGATGTGGAAAAATCTCCATGATATTTTCAAGAAAAAGAAAAAGAATTGACTTGGTCAAACATTGATCTCAACCATCTAAAATCATGGCCTAATGGCCAGAATCATTTTCAGAAAATCAAGAATTTCCAACCCTGATTTCTGTCTACCTCCCATCCCCAGTGGTCTGAAGACCTTAAACTACGTCGGGATCAAGATCCCGAAAGATTTCATAATAAAAACTGTCATTCGATCTCAACCAATCAAGGGAGGGGTCAGATAGACCAGATCTTTTGAAAAATAAAAAAAATGTCGTGTCTGCATGTACAATTTTGGGTCCGAAGACCTTAAACTACGTCGGGATCAAAATCTCGAGGGATCTTTAATAACAGCAAGCATCAATCTTAACCATCAAAATCAGAATCGATGATTCAGAACATTTTTTAAAAACACAAAAAATATATTCCCAGTCTTACTCCCAAATTTTTTGTCCGAAGACCTTAAACTACGTCGGGATCAAGATCCCGAGGGATTTTCAATAAAAACCGGCATGGATCCTAACCACTCAAGCCAAGATCTGATGACCTGAATCATTTCGAAAAAAATCTCAAAAAAAATGTGTCACCCTAATCTGTACATAGTTTTGGTCCGAAGACCTTAAACTACGTTGAGATCAAGATCCCGATAGATTTCATAATAAAAATCGTCATTCGATCTCAACTGATCAAGGAGGGGGTCAGATAGACCAAATCTTTTGAAAAATAAAAAAAAATGTCGTGTTTACATGTACATAGTTTTGGTTCCAAAGACCTTAAACTACATCGGGATCAACATCCCAAGAGACTTTTAATAAAAACCGGCATCAATCTCGACCACTTGGATTAAGATCTGATGACCCGGATTTTTTCTAAAAAACACAAAAAAAAGAATGTACATTTTCAGCCTTGCTTGTACACAATTTAGGTCCGAAGACCTTAAACTACGTCGGGATCAAGATCCCGAGAGATTTTCAATAAAAATCGGATTCTATTGCGATCATCCAAGTCACGATCCGACAGTCCGGACCTTTCTAAAAAAAAATGTGCCATTACCTGTAGAAAACCGTGGTCCGAAGACCTTAAACTACACAAAGATTAATTTCTCGGGGGACTTTTTCTGCTTTCAACCAAAAACTGGTATCGACCTCGACCGCTTGGATCAAGGTTCGATGGTCCAAATCTTTTCAAAAAATCACAAAAAGAATGTATTTTCAGCATGTACATAATTTTGGGTCCGAAGACCTGAAACTACGCTGGGATTAACTTCTTGGGGGACTTTTCTGTTTCCAACAAAAAAATGGCATCAATCTCGGTCCTTGAGCCAAGGCTCAACAACCCGGATCATTTCAAAAAATACCAAAAATATTTTAGCTTTTCATAAAAACCACTACCAATCTCGACTACTCGAGCCAAAGTCTAGAGCTTTCCTAAAAAAAAAAAAAAAACAACAACAAAAAATGATTTATCATCTGATTGTAACTGCACAAATCTATCTCCAACGATCCAAAGACCTTAAACTACACTGGGATTAATTTCTCGAGGGCTTTCTTTCTCAACTTGTCTCGAACATGGCTGACACTTGATAGTACGGGTGTCCAGAATCTTCTAAACAGGTAAGGGCTGAGGCAGACAAAACTCCACAATCCTGTTCGTGTTGAACACACTGTAATAGACAACCATGATTTAGAAGTCATTGTTGAATCTGACGGATGGTCCATGTTCCTAAAACTCATGAAGGGGATTAAGGTAGTTGGGAGGTGAAGCGCAACCTCACAGAATTGTGACCAGCATAAGACCCCAAACTGGATTGACAAAGGGAAATTTGAGGATGTGGCTCATTTTGTGGCCGAAGGAGTCCGTCGGACGATATGTGGTCTATGTGCATTGCACATAAGGAACAGGCAATTTTGTGGGGGTGTTGACTGAAAACCCTCAAAATCCCCCCATCCAAATATGTAAAACTACGGCACTTAATTATGTGAGATTCGTCTTGCTCGCTGACATAAAAAGGATCGAGTGCCTTACCAGCAGTAGAAGCAAGAAGTGGATGAAAATTCCATACCTTTCCCTGCATTTAAGAAAAATCATAAAATACCAAAACATTGCAAAATCAGCTTACAAAAATCACAAAATATTTTCCTTATTTTCAATAACACGATCTTTACTCGGATCAAATATCTTCAAAATCATAAAAATATTTTCTTTGTTTCCAATAACCGATCTCCATCCTGACTACTCAAGAAAAGATTCGGATTAAATATTTTCAAAAAATTCACAAAAATTGTCACTATCTTCAGCACAACACTTCAGGAGTCTCGAACTCCGCTCACTCACATCATACTTTGGGATGACAGATCCGATCGCCCGCAAATTGAAATCTTGACCAAAACTGGCAACTAATCACCATCCCAATCACATCCATTCCAAGAAGAGCACCTTAAGGTTTTAACCTACAACCTCCTTGATCCATCCCCATTAGCAAAGACACAACATCTTGGGATGATGGACCTGATCGACTATTGAACCTCCAATTTATACATTTTCCAACCCATTACATCACATTATATGCATGGTTTGCATGCTTAAAAAACCCTTCTAATGCATGTTGTGTGAATGTAGGATTGAGAGAGAGACTTCACTCCATTGATGCTTAAAAGACACATTTAGGAGCCTTTGATGAAGACCAAAGGAGGGCCAAAGAAAGAAGAAAGCAAGGAGATCAGAGAGAGGAAGAAAGAAAGAAAGAAATTGTGAAGAAATGAGGTCCGACCGGTCATGACCGGTCGACCAAGGGAGCCACGACCGGTCTTGACCGGTCGGCCACCCTCTTACCCCTCTGTATAGGTCACTGGACCAAGGACCAGTGTGGTCCGACCGGTCTAGACCGGTAGGCCAACAGGTCGGGAACCTCTTTAAACTCTCTAGACCGGTCAGCCAACAGGTCGCTAGTGTAATTTGCTAACATTCAGCAACTTCTTCAGCAAGCTCTGTTTTTTAGGCGCAAGTGCTTAAGTAATGGGCAATTCTAGAAGATTCTAAGGCGGTAGGGCCTCTCTACTATAAAAGGACACCTAGGGGTGGATCTAAAGACATCATAGAAGGCTTGGGAAGTCGTGGGAGGTGAAGGAGATCGCTGTTAAGCGTCTGCAACTCCTCCAAACTCGATTTTTCTATGTTTTTCATTAGTTTTCTTTAAGTTTTAGTTTAACCTATTAATGGTTGTCTAAACCTCTTAGCTAGGGCTAAGAGATGAAGCTTTTAGTTGTTTACAATGTTCAATTCGAATTCGTTTAGGTAATTTTGGGTTTTATGAAGAACACTTCTAGTTCTAGTTTGAAATAAAATTAGTATTTTTAATTAATCTTCTATCTCTTGTAATTTCTCTTACATTGTATATTTTGATTGCTGAGATTGCTTAATGGGGTGTTGATTGATAGGATTTTGGGTTGTAGAGATTCTAGATTCATCATGATATATTGGATGCTAGGGGATCTTACAAACTAAGTTTCATAAGAGCTTATCTAGAACTAAACTAGAAGGGGTTCTTATCTTTTGATTTAATCTGAGATAGGTGTTTATGTATTAATTTTAGTTCAATAGAAGTTCAATTCATGCTTATAAATCAAGTCTAATGACAAGGCTTGAGGAAGAATCATGAATGTGATCTTGCTTGTTTTGTGAAGGATTGGATTGTGTGATTGAATACACCCAATGCCTTAGTTGATTATGAGAGGACCATATCAATGGATGATTCATCTATGTTAGATGCATTATGATGATATTATTGCTCTATATTCCAATTGGATAGGGATAGAACTCTGATTCCAATTGTGTTATTGGCTTGAATGGTTTGCATTGGTATTGTGAATGATTATTAGTGGATCCTTAGCGCTCTAGTGTTTATTTTCCTGATTTAAGTATAAAATAGATAGTTTTATGTTCTTAATTTCCACCCATCGATACAAATCCAAATTTAGCCCATCCTAGTTCTAAAACTTAGAATTGTTACGACAATCCCTGATCGCCCTCGATCTTACCGAGAATTATTACTACATCGTAGCCTTGCACTTGAGGCGAGCGAACAAGTTTTTGGCCTCGTTGCTGGGGAGTAGGTTACCGATTCTGAATTGTGTAATTAGGGTATAGTTAGGTTAAATAGGTTAAGTTAGGATTCATTGTTTTAATAGGTTTTTGTCATAATTTTCTACTACTAACAGATTTTGTTTGTTTTGTAGGATTTTTCTTCTCTAACATAGTTCTTCCATCCGATAACCCCGTTCTAACTTAGACTCATTTAATTTTTAGTTTTTGTTTTTGTTTTCAGATTTTATATGAGTTAGTTTTTTTTTTGTGTTTTATGCCTCATTGGGAGCGTGATCATACATCGCGACTTCCAAGTGAGGGAGATTTAGTTGAAGGTCTAGTCTATCACAGACGAGTTAGAAAACGTCTAAGAAATCCTGAATTGTCTAAAATTATGGCTGAGAATCAACCACATAATGTTGAAGATGTTGAGCATGATGCACCACCAATTAGGACGGGACGTAATGAGAATGAGAAACACTATGTTCCTCCGGTTAAAACATTGAGAGATTGTCTACAACCGAAGAGAACAACCACGTCTTCCTGCATTGTTTTTCCAAATAATGCAGGAAACGTGGACCTTAAACTGGGAATTATCAAGTTACTCACGAAATTCCATGGACTCAACTCTGAAAGTCCATATTCGCACCTTAGTGAATTTGCGGAGATAGCCAACACCTTTCAATTTAATGATGTCTCCCAAGATGTAATCAAACTAAAATTGTTCCCCTTCTCTCTAAAGGATAAAGCCAAAGCATGGTTTCAATTACTTAAACTAGAAGCATCGGGACATGGGCTGAAATGACCCGAGAGTTCCTTAAAAAGTACTTCCTGAAATTGCGTCGGGTAGTCTAACACAACACCCTACGCATACACGTGCGGAAGCTTAAAAAGCAACTAGAATTATGGCTAAGTCCTGTTGGGGGGGGGGGGGGGGGGGGTGATTAGTAACTTTTAAAATCTTTTCGCCCACTAAACAGAATCAGCAAATTAAACTAAGTAGGCGATTAACACTTCGGCTTCGAAGCCTAAGTGGGTCTAATCAAAAGACTAGCAAATGATAAGTGTGATTAACAACCTAGTCTAAGAAACTCAAATAGACTATAGAGGATGGATCAACAACAGCTCAAGTCTACATGAGGAGTGAAAGTACATCTTGTGTGTGTGGAGGTGCCTATCAAGTGCCTAACACACATTCCTAACTAAGCATTCATAATTAACAAATTAAACATAATGCATAAAGAGAAATGTGCTCAAGTACAATCACAAACACAAGGATGTATAGTGGTTCAACTACTTGTCTACTCCACTCCCGGTTCAAGTACTCAACCCCTTTGAGCACACTGGCATTCACTGGGGAGTTTAAATCTGGTTCCTCCCAACCAAGGTGTTTTAAATCGGATCCACCCAACCGGAGAGTTTACAGGTTCCTCCCAACCTACACGTTCACACCCATGTTGGTGGCTCCCCCTTGGAGACTTTGTTTAGGCCCGCAAACGTGCCAAGGAACGACTAACGTCCCTAAATTTAGGCCAAGCAAACGAGCCAAGGAGTGCCAAACAACCCCTAGTCTTTAAGCTGACAAACAGGCCAAGGAACGGCTAACGTCCCTAGATTTTAGGCCAACTAACAGGCCAAGGATCATCAAACGACCCTAGTTCGATGTTATAGCCAAAACAGGGGAGATGTCTGCTGGAGGTTTTCCTGCTGTTCCGACCCCGCGAGCACCTTTATCCGACTATCGAGAACGTCTGTTCGCGACTCACATATTCTGAAGATACTCCGATCTCGCGAGCACCTTTATTCGACTATCGAGAACTTCTGTTCGCAGCTCGCATATTAGGAAAAACGATGCTCGACTACCAAAGCTTCGAGAAATTGTGATCGATAGTCAAATACTGGAAGGCTGAGAGAAGTTGTGTTTTTCCTGCGAGCAGACCTTCTCACAAGTCATTGAAAGGTGTTACATCTGAATGAGCGAGCACTTGGACTCGCGACCATCTTCCTACATGCGAACAGCTTTCTCTATGGTGACATCCCTTAGCCCTCAGTACCAGCAGCCCGTATAGGCCGATTTTAGGCTTATCTTCTTCAATGGTTCCGAGTCTCAAGGGGTCGCTATCAAGGAACGAAACTGTCGGATGAGTCATTGGATTAGATCTCCCCTCTATCTGAGGATAAGAATCTTATCCCACGAAATCAGCGGGATCTCGATATCTTACGTAACAGATTGGATCATTTCAGATATATATAAGGAGATGACTCCATTAAGATACAGGTACACAATATTCAATCTCTAGCCTCGGTTGCTTGACTATTCTCATTCTTGCCTTATCTGACTTAAGCATCGGAGGGCTAACGGCTGGACGCCGGCCACCCTTAGTTGCTTTCGGTCTTCTTTCAGGTCCGGCGGAGGAAGTCTCTATTGGAGAGAAGGTGAACGTCCGGAGGATCCTGTTACAAAATCTGACGTTAACAGTTTGGCGCCGTCTGTGGGAACGACTTGATCGTCAAAGTCAATCGTTCTAACCACTGATCAAAATCCTTCTGATATGCCTCCTAAAAAGGCTGTTCATCCTTCGACTTCAAGGCAGGCACCACCTCCGCCCAATGAGATAGAATCCGTACCTGTCCCTCTACCCACTTCGACGAATATCCCTCAAGGAGCCCCAAATATGCCGTCAGCAAACCCATTATTGGAGGCCTCTGGAAATCAAGACGACGTTCTGCGTTTCCTCGGAAATACTCTTCTAACTCTAAATGCCGGAGTTCAGGCCCTGTCAAATCGGCTTGATCAGCATTTCCCCGAACCGCATAGACAACCCTCTGAGGGGTTACCACCGCAACCCATTCCGGTGGCTTCCAGACATTCTGTGGACGAACCACGGGTTCAACCAAATCATCCTCCGTCAAACCGAACACCACTCGGCAACCACCCCCCTGTGCTGCCTCCACATTCCATACACTCTAGTGCGTCTCGCCAACCTCAACCTCAGGACTCCACCATCGAAACATCAGGCTATACCTTACCATGGGAAGGAGATCTCAAAAGAATCCATGATCGTTTTGACGTTATAGAGCAGCGATACCAGGCAAATCGACCATCTGCCGTCATGACGGCGATACATCAATCCGAGTCCCCCTTCACCAGCGAGGTTATGGAGGCACCGTTACCTAGAAAATATCGAACGCCTGTTATCACCCGGTACACAGGTATTGGCGACCCCCTTGAACACCTAGAAACATATATGTCTCTTATGAAGTTGGAGGGACATGGCTTAGAAATCATGTGTAGGGCTTTTTCCCTAACATTGAAGGAAGCAGCTCGTACATGGTTCCGGGGACTAAAACCTCGTTCCATCAGCTCCTTTTCACAGTTATCGGAGTTATTCCTTTCTCAATTCATGGGAAGCATTCGCATTAAGAAGCCAGCCTCCCATCTAATGGATCTGAAACAGCAGCATGGGGAGACAATAAAGGAGTTCACAATACGGTTCACTGCCGAAGTCGTTCAAACTGAAGGTTATACCGAAGAAAAAGGTCTCACAGCCCTCATAGCCGGAATAACGAGCGAGAAATTCAGGTTTGCCTTAGATAAGAGCCCTCCGAAAACTATGGCAGAATTCCAAGCCAAAGCTCAGAAATATATCAATGCAGAAGAAGTCGCATTGACACGCCATGGAGTACAGGGTAAGAAACGCAAGCCAGAAGGAACCTCTTCTGCAGATAAAAAATATCGTCGTGATAAACGCGACCGTTCTCCCAAGAAGCCTTATTCTAGTAAATATCAAAACTACACTCCTCTCAATCGGTCTCATGAAAAGGTTTTAATGGAGATTAAACACAAACCATATGTAAAGTGGCCTGCAAAGATCAAATCTGATCCCGAGAAGAGAGACAAGAGCAAGTTCTGTTACTTCTACAAAGATCACGGGCATAGAACCCAGGACTGCATATCTCTACGAGATCATATTGAAGCCCTTATTCGAAAGGGCCATCTCCAGGATTATGTCGCTCGTAAAAATCGATCACCAGAAAGGGCGAAAGCCTCACCACGCCAAAAGGAACCGTCTCATCATCATACTGCCCAAGAGGACGCTGAGCCTACTGGAGAAATCCGCACCATCGTCGGAGGACCAGCTTGCGGGGGCGACTCTCAAGCTTCAAGGAAAGCGTACGCTCGGAAGGCGTCTAAAGAACCCCAGCATATTTATTGGCTGGAACAGGCACCCAGCGCGTCAAAAGCCAGCCATCCTCCAATTTCCTTCTCCCTCGAAGATGCAGCGGGAATTCACTTCCCTCACGAGGACTCCATCGTAGTCACATTAAAGGTATCAAATTATCTTACTCATCGAATTATGGTGGATACAGGTAGCTCAGCCGATATTCTGTATCTGGAGGCTTTCAACAAAATGGCACTTGCCAGAAGCCTACTCAAGCCAGTTTCAACCCCTCTCATCAGCTTCGGAGGTGAGGTGGTAATACCTGAAGGAAGCATTGATCTCCCAGTTAGTTTTGGAGAAAGTCCAGCGAAGACTACCGTCTTCATAAACTTCCTCGTGGTGGATCGAAAATCAGCATATAACGTCATTTTAGGGCGGCCATCGCTTAATAAGGTTGGGGCAGCCTTACACCCTTCCTATTTGTGTGTCAAGTTCCCTACCCCAAATGGTGTTGGGGTTGTGTGAGGAAATCAAAAGGAGGCTCGGTCTTGTTACAAGATAGCCCTACAAGACCGAAAAAAAGTCCCAGCAGCACCTGTCATGACGATAGCACAAGATTCACCTAACTCCTCGACTGACAACTCCCTAGACCCGAGAGAGAGGGCCCTTCAATCAGGAACTCCTGGGGAAGATACATTGGCGGTTCACTTAGCTAAAGATGACTCGTCCAGAGTTATCCGCATGGGATCCTCTTTGAAGGGAGCCGTCCGGGATGAGCTGATCCGCCTCCTCACCGAATATCAAGACGTGTTCGCTTGGTCTCACAAAGATATGCCAGGCATCGACCCCAACATTATCGCACATCGGTTGAATATCGATCCAAAGCATAAACCCGTACACCAGCGTCGACGTGCCTTCACTATAGAAAGGCAAATGACAATCAAAGCTGAGGTCGAAAAGCTGCTTACGGTCAATTTCATAAAAGAAGTTGACTACCCGGAGTGGGTCGCGAACGTAGTTCTTGTCCGGAAAGCTACTGGCAAATGGAGAATGTGCATCAACTATTCAGATTTGAACAAAGCATGCCCCAAAGATAGTTTTCCGACGCCGCGGATAGACCAGTTGGTCGATTCAACAGCTGGGCATGCCCTACTTAGCTTTATGGATGCTTATTCTGGTTACAACCAGATCATGATGCATCCACCTGATAGCCAACATACCGCCTTCATCACAGACCGGGGATTATATTGCTACCAAGTTATGCCGTTCGGTCTTAAAAATGCAGGGGCCACCTATCAACGTCTCGTCAACAAAATATTCGCTGCTCAAATCGGCAGGAATATGGAAGTTTATGTTGACGACATGCTCGTGAAAAGCATCGTAGAAGATGATCATCTTTCTGATCTTCGAGAAGCCTTCGACCTAATGAGGAGATATCAAATGAAACTGAACCCAGAAAAATGTGCGTTCGGAGTGTCTGTAGGAAAATTTCTTGGGTTCATGGTCGGCCAGCATGGAATTGAGGCAAATCCTGAAAAAATAAAAGCATTGGTAGAGATGAAATCCCCCACCACTCTTAAGGACGTCCAGCGTCTGGCTGGTCGCATCGCATCATTGAATAGATTCATCTCACGAGCATCTGACAAATGCTTACCCTTCTTCAAGCTCCTCCATGCTACAGCAAAATCTAATTGGGAGTGAACATCACAATGCGAAGAAGCTTTTCAACAATTGAAGTAGTATATGAGCACGCCCCCTGTTTTATCTAAACCTGTAGCGCACGAGCAACTCATCCTTTATTTATCTGTGTCTTCCACGGCCGTTAGCGCCGCTTTAATACGAGAAGACTCTGGGATGCAAAGGCTCGTTTATTATATCAGTCGGGCAATGGTAGATGCTGAAACTCGTTATTCTGATATGGAGAAACTGGCACTGGCCTTGGTCACTGGCAGCACGAAAACTGCGACCATATTTTCAAGCCCACGCTATTCTCATACCAACGAATCATCCGTTACGACAAGTCCTTCAAAAACCTGAGACTTCCGGACGATTAACTAAATGGGCGGTCGAGCTCAGCGAGCAAGATATCTCGTACTGCCCCAGGCCCGCTGTCAAGGGCTAGGCCGTGGCTTGACTTTATCGCCGAATTCACATACTCCTCTTCCGATGACAATTCTACGACCAGCGACCAGCCTTCCTGGTCCCTCTTCGTGGACGGGTCGTCACGGGCCACCGGTAGCGGAGCAGGCCTAATCCTAGTCGCCCCAGACGGGTCGCATTTCCAATACGCTTTACATTTTGATACTCACATCTCAAATAATGAAGCAGAATATGAGGCCTTAATCGTTGGCCTCGAACTAGCAATTGTCCTTTCAATCCAAAATCTGCTAATTCACAGCGACTCCCAGCTCATTATCAACCAAGTTCTCGGTGAATTCGAGGCCAAAGAAGAAAGGATGGCCTTATACAAATCTCGTGTCCTCATCCTGATCGCAAAACTGAAGACTTATGAAATAATTCATTTTCCTCGCGAGAAGAATCAACTCGCAGATTCCCTGGCAAAGCTCGCCTCTGCACCAGAATCTGAGTTATCACATTCAATCCCCATCGAGCATCTTCAGAACCCGAGTATCAACCAAGCAACTCTTGAGCAAGTAATATCAGGTACAATCATCTCCATGTTGGAGGGACCCCATTATCCTTTATCTCAGAGACGGATACCTTCTAGACGACAAGAAAGTTGCAAGACAAATTCGTCATCGAGCAGCCAGGTATACCTTACAAGACAGAATATTATTACACAAAAGTTTTTCCTTGCCTTATTTAAGGTGTCTTCATCCAGAAGAAGCACTTCGTGTTCTAGATGAAATACACCAGGGGGCATGTGGTAACCACCCCAGGGGGTGATCCCTAGCATATAAGACGATGAGGCAATGATATTATTGGCCCACTATGAAAGCAGATGCAATTGCATTCTCTAAAAAATGTGACAAGTGCCAGCGATATTCTCCTATACCTCATGTACCATCCGAGCGAATGACTCCAGTAGATAGTCCCTGGCCTTTCGCGCAATGGGGGGTCGATATCATCGGGCCCTTGCCTACTGGAAAAGGACAAAATAGATTCGCGATAGTGGGGGTCGATTACTTCACCAAATGGGCCGAAGCAGAACCATTAGCCAAGATTACTGAGAAACAAACTACTAAGTTCATATGGAGAAATATCATATGCCGTTTCGGACTCCCTCACACTATAATTACCGACAGCGGAACGCAGTTCGACAACGCAGCCTTTGATGAATTTTGTGAAAAATGAAAGATACGTATCCTCCGCACCTCTCCATATCATCCCCAGGCAAATGGGCAAGTTGAGGCAGTGAATAAAATCATCAAGCACCACTTAAAGACCAAGCTAGGTGAATGTAAAGGTATGTGGCCGGAACTTCTGCCAGAAGTACTATGGGCATATAGAACCATGGCTCGTACATCAACAGGCGAAACCCCTTTCTCCTTAGCATTTGGTGTCGACGCAGTACTACTAGTGGAAATTCAAGTGCCCTCGTATCGGATCTAGCAGTATGACCCCGCGGGTAATCAGGAAGATCTTCGACTTCATCTCGATCTCTTGGAAGAACGAAGAAATACCTCCCAAGTACGAGCGGCCGCATATCAACAATGTATTGCTCGCTATCGAAATGCTAAGATTCGGCCTAGATCCTTCCAGCTCGAAGATTTAGTCCTGAAGCAAAAACTCGGAGTTCCCTGCTCGTTCACTGGATCTAAATTGGGAAGGCCCGTATCGGGTTATTAAGATTGTGCGACCCTGGTACTTATTACCTCGAAGACATGCAGGGAAAACCCGTACGTCGCCCTTGGCACGTGGAGCATTTGCTGCAATACTTCCCCTAGATTCGATGTAGTTCACAACGACATTTTATAAATAAAAAGTCAAAGATATCTTTTGGTCGCTACTCCATTTACTTGGACCTGAACAACCCTAAAGAGAATACATACAATCTCTTGGCCAATTGCCTACCTTTGGTAGGGATAAATTCACCTTGGATGGTCGCATTTCCATTTTATGGATAAAAAATAACGCTGAAGGAGAGCACGTTTGTACTCTCGACAATTCTTCTACCCTTGGTAAATTCAGAGGCTCAATCGATAGATCAGTCTATCTCCACGAGGGAATGGTCAATACGACCCCCCGGATTGAGCACAACTCATTTCTCAATCGATAGATCAGTCTATCTCTACGAGGGAATGGTCAGTACGACCCCCCGGATTGAGCACAACTCATTTCTCAATCGATAGATCAATCTATCTCCACGAAGGCAGGGTCACTACGACCCCCCGGGTTGAGCATAACTCATTGAAACGAGAAGGCATTCATTGTATGAAGGGAAAAAGAGAAGGTAAACAAAAAGAACGAGAACATTTCCAAAAATATCTTTTTATTAATATGTCAATTGTTTACAAATGTCTGCTCGCGAGTACAGGAGAAAGAAAAACAAAAAAGAACATCAATCTCTCGGGGGAGGAGCCGTGCTCTCAAATTCAGGGCCCATTTCTGGAGCCCCTCCAGCCTGCGTGGCTTCGGTCACCTCATTCTCAGCAGCAGCTTGCTCCTCTGCAGCTATGATGGTCGCGACTCGTCCAAATTCCCCCATATCAAAAGATGGGGACATTCGTTGACTACTCTTAGCGCAAAGTCGCGACCAGTATCATATGACTCATATCTTTCATCGTCATATAGCTGCGAGTTTCGGAACTCGGAAATTGCTCGAGGCCCTTCCTCCGAGAGCATTTTTACCCAGGCGACTCTCTCCTCGTCCCAATGGATCGAGTCATCCTTGAGCTGTGAGAGATTGGAGCGCTCCTTCTCCAAATTTTCGCTGACTTCTTTAAGCTGCGACATGGCCTCCGCGAGCCGCTCCTACAGCGAGATCTTGTCTTGACGAAAGATCTCCCTCTCTCTCTCCGCTTTCTCCTTCAACTCCGCGAGCTTCGCGAAGTTAGAATCCAAAGCCTGATACCTATCGGTCAGGACTTGGACTTTCTTGATGAGGATCTTCTTCTCCTTATCTCTCTTAGAGATCACCACCTCACGGGACTTGAGGAGCTGATCCCTTCCTTGGACCGCCTTCTCCAAGGCGATCCTCTTTCCTTCTACCTCATCGATCACGCGACGAGCAGCGACGATATCACGCTTCGTCCGCAAGATGAGATCTAAGCCCTGCAAAATGAAAAAGAAAATGTGAGAAAAAATACTTGAGAGGCCAAGAATAAGGAGGTTTAACAAAATCTCCGAGGTCTTACCTGAACCATCCTTACCCCCGCCTCAAGGAAGAGGTTCTCAGGGCTTGGCTCGGGAAGAGAGCCAAAAGTTTGGGGGGAAATGTTGTCGAACAAAAATTTATAAATTGGATGGAGGTGGTGAGGAATAGAGAATGTTCCACCTCCAGACGGCTGGGCGACGACCAACCCAGTCGTGCTCGCGACAAGTGGGGCCACCGACTCTCGAGCAGGTCTAGGCTCGCCAGCAGGGGTCGCTCGCAAGGGGTCAGCTCGCGAGCAGGAACCGACTCGCGAGGTTCCATTTGCTCGCGAGCCTCATCAGCTGGGGGGAAGCTGGACCCTGCCCCATCAGGGGAGTTGTCAGTAATGTTAATCACTGGCGGTCCAGGTGCGACCACCAGTGAGGGGATGTTGGGCACTGCTGGTGCCCCCACCGTGCTCGTGAGAAGAGCAGGTTGGTCACCACCCTTGCGGGCGGATGGTTGAGAAGGCTCGACAGACTTCTTCTGCCTTTTCGAGTTTGTGCCCTTTAGTCGAGGCAACAAACCCCTGTTTTCTCCAGCCTTTGTCATCGTGACTTCTTCGCCGGATATAAATCCCGCTGCCGCTAGTCGAGAGCAGGACAAGCAGGCTTCGATGTGCCTATCACCAACAGGCAACTTGTATACTTTTACTATCTTCTCGTTAATCCCTCCCTTCAAGTTTGGCTTGTTCAGGGCCCGGATACCTGCGAGCACAAGTAGCGGTCAAAATATATATAAACCCTAGAATTTTAACTGGAGAAACAGCACAATGTGGGACTGTGCCTACCTTCACAGAAAAAACGGGTCACTCCTGGACCCCTGGAGGAGGCAGACTCCCAGTTCCCGGAAGCATAGAACCACTGTTTTCCTCCAGCAGAGATAGTTCGAGGAGGGCTTCCCCAGCACGAAGTTATCCTGGTGCCAGTAACACAGGTAGTACTAGCCTTCGCTGGAGGGCGCCTTCTTCAAGTGAAACATACGGTGGAACTCCTCAGCTGTGAGCTCCCCGTTGCCGGCCTGTGCCTAGAGGGCGAAGGAGTTCAGAACCACCCTCCATCCGTTCACAATAAGTTGCCCGGGGGCAATCTTATAGCATCGAAGAACATCCCGAACGAAAGGATGGAGAGGAAGGCGTACCCCCAGGATGAGCTGGTACTCGTAGAAAGCCACACACCCTGGGGGGGAGAATCTGGTGTCTCTCCATCTCCGGGCAACCGGAGAATGATAGAGTCAGGGATCAGATACCTCTCCCGTAACTCAACCAGCCGGTCCTCCGATAAAATAGAAGGATATCCGGCTGCCGTGTATCTGCCTACAGGAACCCTCGCATTACTAGAAGCAGAGGATTCCGGTGTAGCATCTCCTAGTGGGACGGTGGTCCCGTCAGAGTCCTCAGCCATAAGATGGTTAAAAAAAAGAAAAGAAAAGGAATATACCCAGAAGGAAGAAAGGAAGGAAAAGGAATACCAGAGGAAGGAGTATAAGAGGAAGATGACGGGAAAATTCTTTCGTTCGAAAAACTTCTGTAGAAAACCAGAGATATGGCGGACCCCGTATATTTATAAGCAATCATTCCGCCGCATATGATGATACGTGGCAGCCTTCCGTTCGGTACGGCAGTCGAGTAGGCACGCCCATTAACTCCTCAGACACGTGGCGAGCGTCTCTTCATTCCCTATCTGCGGAAAGGCTACGGAAAGCTAGCGATCATTAATTCCAGCCCAATCATGTACGGTTTCGTCTCGATAAAGATAACGAGCGGTTACATATGACAGTGAATAAGTCCTTCCCTTAGAATTCTTGACGGTAAGGACTTGGGGGGCATCTGTTATAGCCAAAACAGCGGAGATGTCTGCTGGAGGTTTTCCTGCTGTTCCGACCCCGCGAGCACCTTTATCCGACTATCGAGAACGTCTGTTCGCGACTCGCATATTCTGAAGATACTCCAATCTCGAGAGCACCTTTATTCGACTATCGAGAACGTCTGTTCGCAGCTCGCATATTAGGAAAAACGATGCTCGACTACCAAAGCTTCGAGAAGTTGTGATCGATAGTCAAATACTGGAAGGCGAGAGAAGTTGTGTTTTTCCTGCGAGCAGACCTTCTCACAAGTCGTTGAAAGGTGTTACATCTGAATGAGCGAGCACTTGGACTCGCGACCATCTTCCTACATGCGAACAGCTTTCTCTGTGGTGACATCCCTTAGCCCTCAGTACCAGCAGCCCGTATAGGCTGATTTTGGGCTTATCTTCTTCAATGGTTCCGAGTCTCAAGGGGTCGCTATCAAGGAACGAAACTGTCGGATGAGTCATTAGATTAGATCTCCCCTCTATCTGAGGATAAGAATCTTATCCCACGAAATCAGTGGGATCTCGATATCTTACGTAACAGATTGGATCATTTCAGATCTATATAAGGAGATGACTCCATTAAGATACAGGTACACAATATTCAATCTCTAGCCTCGGTTGCTTGGCTATTCTCATTCTTGCCTTATCTGACTTAAGCATCGGAGGGCTAACGGCTGGACGCCGGCCACCCTTAGTTGCTTTCTGTCTTCTTTTAGGTCCGGCGGAGGAAGTCTCTATTGGAGAGAAGGTGAACGTCCAGAGGATCCTGTTACAAAATCTGATGTTAATATTCGAGTTTGTCAAACAAACTCTACACTCAACTCCCACAAGGAATTGAGTGGATGGACTCCTAACATGACAAACTTACTTATCGGATTGAGCCCCTTTGTAGCGCCACTTTGGGTTGCTTCCTCTAGCCCTTCCGTGCTTGAATCAGCTCCCCTTGTACTCCCCCGATCTTTGATGCCGCTGCTTTGCCAAGGCTTCAGCTCCAAGATTAGCTACCTTGCATGTGATGCTCCATTGGAGATGCCCAAGGTGCTAGGGAATGGTGAAACCTCTACAAATGGTAGGAAATAGGTTTCCTAGAGGAATACACCTATTTGGACTCCTAGGTAGTGTTTAGACAATAGATTTAACTATGATCAATGTGTCTAAACCCTAGGAATTAAGAGGGAACAAGTCCATTCTCAAGATGCCATTGAATGGCCCAAGCTTGTGATGAAAACACAAGGAGATGACTTGCTATGGGTTTGGGATAAAGCCTCTGATGGTCTCTAGCAATGGTAACTTCTATCTCCTTAAAATCCCCTCGCTTAACTGATGAGTACCTAATATTGTATAATTAACCCTAGTTGTTAAGGGCATTATCATTGTTTTTCTGGTTAATTATCCCTCATAGGTGAATTTTCTGTCTTCAGGTGATCAGAAGAGGTTGGACAAGATTCAAGCCAATCAAGGCGCTTTCAGGCCCAAAAGTGATCAAGATCAAGTGTGAAGCGGTCTTGCAAGAAATCGGGCTGTTAAGATCAAAGGTTGGACCACTTTCAACGGTAGAGATGAAGATAGCTTCGAAGACCTCATCAAGGCCACGCTTTGTGAGGTCCGCGTTGGATATGTTTTGATGGATGAGATTGGACATTCACGGAAGATTGATGGTTAAAACATCCACTTATGGGAGTTACCGTGCATCAAGTAGATGGTGGACATGCTCGCCTCCACACATGCAGCAAGTGGAGCCCACCAATCATAGTGCTGATCTATCTCATCTATCATCAGCCGTCCATCAAGAAGACAACATCAATGGAGGGTCAGCAGTGAATGCTTTTAAATTTCAAACGGTTGTCTACCATTCAACACGTGTGATCAGCCCTATGGATAGATCATCCATCCAGCCATCATGTGCTTCCAACCTCCATCTCCACCACTGCACGTCCAGCAAAGCAGGTGGACCCACATCAATGTCTAACACAACCGCCCATCCATCAGGCTTCTCACGTGCCAAGCTACAGCAGCGTCCACAACAGCCCCATGCACAGCAGCAATGTGGCCCCCATTCCAACCGTCCATCCAATTCAACCGTTGGGTTGCCACACGTGCTACTTTACATCCACCGTCTAGCAGAAATGGACCCAACCTCAATCAGCGACTGCCATAGCAAAGCGGCCCACTGCATGTGCCTCCAATCTCCACCGTCCTACACCACACGTGTACAACAGTTAGGATGGGCGTCCAAACTTCTATCACCTGGACCGCCTTGCACGTCAGCAGCCACCAGAGGAGGCCATCTACCCGTCCACACAGATGCATCATCAGCCGTCCATCCAGCCAACATTGACCTCATCTCTCATCTGCATGTCCATCCTCCAGAAGATCAACTTCATCCAACGTGTGGACACCACATCCAACGTGTGGCCATGATCAAAGCTCCAGCCGTCCATCAGGTGGATCACCATTCTTCACACGTGCAGGGCTGGATGATCAGCAACGCCCACCATCCACACGTGCAGACTGAAATCCACCGTTCATCCAAGCTCCTGCACTCTAGCCATCCACCTTGCACGTCAGCAACAACAGTGGACCGTCCATCTGATCATCATCTACCAGTAAAATGGACGGACAACAGCAGCACTTGAAGGGCTCATCATCAACCATCCATCCATCCAACAGATTGCAGCCGCCCACAGCAGTCCAAGCAGATCATTGCAACCGTCCAGCTGATGAAAGCAATCACGGCCAGCAACGCTGTGGACCCCACTACTTCAAGACCAGCTGCTGCGACACCTTCATCAGCCACCAGTCCATCTGCATCAAATGGCCAGCATCAAGTGGACCATCTCCAGCAGACCGTCCAATGAACCATAGCAACTGACAGCACCTTCACCATCTCCATCACCACGAGCAGCAAGGCCGTCCACAGCCCTCCATCATTATCAGTTAGCAGATGGAGTTCCAACTACTCACTGCATCTAGCCGTCCAGATATTCTAGACCCCACCATCAAATCAAGCCAGCAGATCAGACGTCCACAACATCTGGACTGTCCATCTTCAGCACCACAAGCAGCAACAGCTGCTTCTATCTTCAGTTAACGTCCAGAATTCAAATCCCAGCACGTCCAGTTCACCATCTACAGCAACTTCATCTCCACCATCCACTTCATCCTCACCATCATCAAGTAGGCCGTTCACTCTCCAAGGCAGCAGCTGGAGAATCTCACACGTGCAACACATTAGCTCCTCTGCAGCTTCAACGTCCAGCCATTGGACCGTCTCAATCCAGCCGTCCGGCGTGTAGCAGCCGACGTTGCAGCAACCAGCTCCCATTATCACTAGGATTGGACGTCTATGGCCAGCTCTCCACCATCCAGTGGACCCCTTGATCCTTCTCATCATCTCCTCCATGGCTGCAAGAGAGAAGCTCTCTCTCTCTCTCTCTCTCTCTCTCTCTCTCTCTCTCTCCCCCCACACATGTGTAAGGCATGGAATGCCACCTCATCATCCAAGCCTCACTCCAAGCCCAAACCTAAAAGAAAAGTTTGCTTTAGGCTTGGAGTGACACCTAGGCTTGGAGTACTTTTCTTGCCACATGTCCATCCAAGCCTAACTCCAAGCCCGAACCTAAAAGAAAAGTTGCTTTGGGCACTCCAAGCCTAACTCCATTCCCAAACCTAAAGAAACTTTTGGAGTGCCACCTAGGATTGGGAGGAGGCATGGGAGCCTCTCAAAAGTCTATAAAAGGAGGCCTCTCCTCCTCATTTCAATCATCCCATTCTCTACAACTCCTCTCTTCTCTTCTTTAGTTTTCTTTCTTTCTTTCATTTGTAGTGTAGAGTAGTGTAGAATTTTCTTTCTTAGTGAGTTTTAGTCTTCCATTGTAGCATGGTTGGCTAAACCTCTAGCTAAGGCTAGGGGTGAAGCCTCTGAAGTAATTTACAAGCTTTGGTTCTTTTGGTTCAACATTGTGTGGTGTAAATGTTGGAGTTTTCTTTGGTTGATTGGTTCGGTTATCCACCTCGGCGGACGCTATTGTTGTGCAAGCCCCTTGATCCATCGTCGACTCCGGGCACGTTGGATGCTTGGGATCCCTTGCACACCAATTAGCTAGTTCATGATCGATAAAGTCCATTGATCCATCGTCAACTCCGGGCACGTTGGATGCTTTGGATTCCCTACGGTCATCGAGCTAGTGCAGGTAAAGTCATCGATCTGTAAAATCCCTTGATCCATTGTAGACTCCGGGCACATTGGATGCTTTGGATTCCCTGCGATCGATAGACGAGATCTTAACGGTTGGATCGGTCAATCAAAGCCTCCTATCTTGTAAGTATGCATTTGATCGTATGAATTGTGATCTTATCGGTTGACTTGTTGGCAAAGTTGTTGATCTGTACAATTCCTTGATCCATTGTCGACTCCGGGCACAGTGGATGCTTGAAATTCCCTGCGATCAACTAACGAGTGCTTCATGGTCAAATCAATCGGTTCAGATCACCATCTTTTATGAAATATGCAGTGGTTTAACTGCTTCATCTTCCGATTGGAATGAATCTTTATTCGATTCCAGTTGAGTTATAATTGGACCAATGAATCAAATCTTGTGAATGAATCAAAGGTGGATCCCTAATGCCTTAGCCCCTTTTCTATTTTTGTCTTTCACCACACACAACTTGCTCCACTCTCGTGGATAAACCAGATTTCATCTCACTCACCTAAACTAATTCCTCTAAGTGTTCTTAACCCCAATCCCTGTGGATCGACCTCGGTCTTACCGAGTATTTTACTACTTCGCTACCTGCACTTGGGTGTGCAATCTTCGGATTGTAGCATTAACCCTAAAATCAAATCCCCCATTTTTATGAAGTTCCTCCAAACGAGCAGATTCGCGCAGGGTCGGGCGCCCGGCCAAGTTGGGTCGGGCACCCGGAATCCGGTCCATAAAACACATTTAAACACTGGACTATTTTTGAGTTGGTCGGGCGCCCGGACAAGTTTTGGTCGGGCGCCCGATGGCCTTTCTTTCACTGGTCAGGCGCCCAGTGGACATTTGGTCGGGCGCCCGGAATTCAATCCAGACTGGGTCATGTGCTGCTGGACGTTTTGTGCACTGGTCGGGCGCCCGGATAGGTTCTAGTCGGGCGCCCGATGACCCTTTGGTTTTAGGCCAACTCATATAGACGGATTCACTTAAGGTCGGGCGGCCGGTGGATACTGGGTCGGGCGCCCGGCCAGGCATGAATTTTTGCTTTTTGTTGTTTTATAGCAGATCATGCAATCTCTTTGGCCATTCTTTTGGTGGTCTTTTAGGACACCTATGGCCAATCTAAGATGACTAAGGGTATGCCTATTGGGTCATGGTCATCTAGAGATTAATGGTTTTGGGTAGGTACTAGGTTAAGGCTCGCCAAGGCATCACTTTTACCTGTTTCTTCTTCTTGATGTAGCAGGTCCGTCTTGAGTCTTTGGTCTTCGTCTTCATTAAGCTCAACCGACACTAGACTCACTGACCTAAGTAATTGACAAACAAGGTGCACTAGTATGCCACAGAAAAGTGCACTAACACTTCCCGGTTCATAAAACCAATGCACTAAAACGGACTATCATGAACTTCTCCCAAAAAGGAGATGAAACATTTTTTCAATGTTGGGAGAGGTTCAAGGATCTTTTATTAGAGTGCCCACACCATGGTTATGAAAAGTGGCGCTTGATTGACTTTTTTCATGCCGGATTGAGTTCAAACATGCGCCAATTTGTCCAAATGATATGCAATGGTGAATTTTTTAACAAAGCACCCGATGATGCTTAGGATTACTTTGATATGCTAGCCGAGAATGCCCAATCTTGGGACATCTCTAATCCGACTAGTAATCCCAAGTCAACCCCAAGAGAGAAAGGAATGCATATATTGGATGGGGAGGATGATTTAAATTCAAAGGTGGCGGGTCTCACAAAGAAGGTCGAGGCCATAGAATTGAGGAGCGTTAACATGATAACCATCGGTGAGGCCGTTGAGAGTGTATGTGGTATTTGTGAGAGTGATGTTCACTTGACAAAAGATTGCCCCAACAATCCTTGCGTTTCAAGATATCTTGCGAACTCAATCGAATGCTACAAATGCTTACCAACGCCCCTTTAGTGGACTAAATTCTAACTTGACTAGTCCTGAGTCACAGTGTAAACCAAATTTTAATGGGAGAATGGACCGATGGTAAATACAAACAATGCGTCCCAAGGGCGTCCTTAAAAGAGCACTCTTGAGGATACGTTGAACGCGTTCATGATTGGACAAACTTAGATAAATCAGTCCAACATGCAAGCCATGAATGAAGTTAAAATTTCGCTTGAAGAATTAAGACACACTTAGGAGTTAGGGAGAAAGGGACTGTTTTGACCCAATCTCATCCTAACCCTAAGGAACAATTGGAAACAAACACCAGTTTTCAACCCATCCTCATGTGGAACATGTCCGAGCCATCACTACTCTTAGAAGTGGAAAAATAATTGAAAAATCTGAACCGGTGAAGGCTACAAAGCCTAATGACCCGGTTGATTCTAAGAGTGAAGGTGAATTGAACAATGCTCTACAAGATGAAGAGCCGGAGTGTGTGTATAAACCTGTGGCCCCATTCCCCCAACGTCTTATCTCAATAAAAAGGCCAAGTGAAAATCAGGACATCCTGGAAGTCTTCCAACAAGTCAAAATCAGCATTCCCTTGTTGGATGCGATTAAGCAAATTCCTTCATACGTCAAATTTCTAAAGGATCTATGTGTCGTAAAGCGTAAGCAAAACGTGCACAAGAGAGCATTTTTTACGGAACAAGTGAGTGCCATCATACAACATAACACTCCCCCCAAATTCAAAGATCCTGGAAGCCCTACAATCTCTTGCATGATAGGTAACTTTCGGATCAATAGAGCACTTCTCGATCTAAGGGCTAGTGTTAACTTAATTCCCTTCTCGGTATATGAGCAACTTGGACTTAGTGAATTAAAACCCACGAAGATAACTTTACAACTTACAGATCGCTCCGTTAGAATACCGAGAGGAGTAATTGAGGATGTGTTAGTCCAAATCGATAAGTTCTACTACCCGGTAGACTATATCGTTCGGGATACACAAGTGGTTACAAATGCAAGCACTCAAGTTCCTGTCATTCTAGGCTGTAACGCCCCGGATTTACCATAGTTATTTTAAAATTTTCTAAAATTTATTTTTATTTTTTGAAATATCGACCGTTAATATTGAAATTCGAATAACAGGATATCCGTAGGAGATAGGGCCGTAAATGGTCGAGTTCGGGGCGGGTTTAGCCAAAACCAGACCCGCCCATTTACTAAACGGGTCTGGGTCCAAATTTTAGACCCAGACCCTTTTAGTAAATGGGCGGGTCCGGGTCGGGTCCAAGTCAACCCATCAGACCCATTTATAAATGGGTCCGGGTTTGGTAGAGGGAGATCGACCCAGACCTGTTTATAAATGGGTTGGGTCTAATCGGTCCGGGTCTGGATTACGTATGCAAGCATTTTACAAGGCTTAAAATCGGGTCTGGACAGGTTTGGGCTGGACGGGTCCCTTGAAACATAGACCAAACCCGCCCACTTACTAAATGGATTCGTGTCGGGTCAGGTCGGGCCTAATATAAAGGAAACCAGACCCATACCCGTTTGGCAACTGGGTTTATTCTTGGACCCAGACCCGTACCATTTAACAAATGGGTCGGGTCTGGGTCGGGTCTAAATGGGTTGGGTCTGGGTACCCCATCGAGTCCGCTGACCCATTTACAGCCATAGTAGGAGATCAGATGGTATACCCTTTATTAAGTTGCTTAGAATGACCTCATTAACAATGTAGAAGAGTTAGATTTTGTTAAACCTGAAGATTTACAAAAATTACAGAAATGCCATTAGTTAAACTTAAGTTAACATGCCATTTTTAAGTACGGTAGTTTCTAGCGATCATTAAGATGTAATACCCTAGATATAAGGGTTTAGGCATATTTTAACTGTACACGTCGAATTTCAGCCCTCTAATCATCCCACAAATAGGTAAATTAGATATCGGTCTATAAGTGGGTCATCCGATCTCGAAACTGGCCAATTTTTTGTGACACCCCCTAAAACGACGCTGACAACCTGTTGGTCGGAATGGATTTTATATATACATCACAGTGGGACCCACCGTGGCCAAACCTGCTGTCCGAGCCAACCGGCCCGCGTCAGGCCCGGCAGAGTCTTTTTACAGCGCATACGCTGTACGTCCGCTGCCATTGCTGGTCGTCCAAGCCGTCCTTTTAGGGGGGTTGAATTGAAAATCCAAGCCGTCTATCTTCTTCCTTACCCTCCAAAACCTCCTCCTACCAAATTTCATCTCAGTTCCATCACGAATCCAAACCAATCTCATCTTCCCTTCCAACCGTTGGAAACTTGGATCTTCCAATCCGGGAAACCTCTTCGCATGGGATCTTAGGAAAGCTTCTAGAGAATCCTAATGATCCTTTCTAACTAATCAACGTGGAGAATCACCTCAAAAGCGAAAGTTTCTCCCACCTTGTGTAGAAATTCTCTAGAACCTCCTCTTGCACTAAAACCCTTTCAAAAGGCTATGGACCCTCAGTTTGTGGACCCTACCTGCTTCATTGGACCCATCTAAACCAACCCTAGGTGTCCGATTGTCAGATAAATCGCCCGTTCAAAAGTTTCTAATTCTAAACTCATTATTTCCTATTTTCTTCTCATGGACCGTTCATCACTTAGTGGGCCTCATTCCAAAATCTGTCACGACCATTTTGTAGCCCATACTTGACTTAACAAACATGTGGAATCTCTCCTCAAATCATGTTGTGTACACTTTCCAAAACAGCTTGAAAGATGATGTATTTCCACTTTAAACCGCAACCGTTCATACGAAGATGGTGTAGCTTCCCTAAAACCTTAATTCTAACCCTACCTCTATATATAGGGCCTCTCTTAGCCAGAGGTGACCCCCACCCATGAATTTGAGAGAGAGAGAGAGAGAGAGAAAGAGAAAGAGAAAGAGAGAGAAAAGAGAGGAAAGAGAGAGGAATATCATCTTGCTATTCTTGTTAGTACACTTTTCTGTGGCATACTAGTGCACCTTATTTGTCAATCACTTACGTCAGTGAGTCTAGTGTTAGTTGAGCTTAATGAAGACGAAGACCGAAGACTCAAGTGGCCCGCTGCATCAAGGAAGAAGATACAGGTAAAAGTGATGCCTTGATGTGCCTTAACCTCGACCAAAACCCAACCCCTTATCCTCTTTGATGACCTTGACCAAGAAACCATTAGTCATCATAGATTGGGCCTAGGTGTCCCAAAACACCACCCAAATCATGGCCATAGTGAGTGGGTTTGAGTATAAGTGGGTCAGCTAGCAAACAGGCTGAACCCAGGCCTGTCCGACTGGTCACGAACCGGTCGTGGACCCCTGGCCGACCAGTCAAGACCGGTCGGACAGACAGTCCAATTTGGATAGAAGGCTGCTAGAGTGGATGGCCATTGGGCTGACCGGTCAAGACCGGTCAGGCAGACTCCCCGCTGAGACAATGTACTCCCTGTCTTGTGTTGGCCTATGGCCGACCGGTCATGAACCCCTGGCCGACCGGTCACAACCAGTCGGCACTAGCCGTTATTTGCCCGTTATGTATCCGTTGCTCATTCTTTTATAAAGGGACTTGGCTCGTTTTGAGGGGTAATTAAAGGGACTTCAAGAGGAGTGAAGCCACCATTGTTGGAGACCATTTGAGGCTCATTCCCAACCTATGCAAGGCATCTTCCTTGTGCTTTAACACAAGATTGGAGCATTCCAAGCTCATGAAGAAGATGACCTTCATCCCCCTCTTGATCTCTAGAGTTTGGAACCTTCTTTATTCGCAAATCCTTGTCCAAAACTCTAAGATAAGATCGTTGTAGGAGAGAACCTCTAGGCAACCCATTCCCATTAGTTGTAGAGTTCTCAAACCTACCCTCCTATTACCTTGGGCATCTCAAAGGCATCACATGCAAGGTGTTTGAACAAGTGTGGCTGAGGCATTGGAGACGCAACGGCAACATGATCGTGGGAGCAAGGGAAGTTGATTGAAGCACGGGAGAGCGGAGATCAAGCAACCCAAACCGACGCTAAACAAGGGGCTCATTCGACAAGTAAGGTTGTCCTTTTTTAGAGTCCATTTAGAGTTTGTTTGTCAAACTCGATCTAGGGACGTTAGCCGTTCCTTGGCCCGTTAGCCGGGCCTAAACTAAGGGGGAGCCTCCGACATGGGAGTGAACGTGCGTCGGGTTGAGAGTTAGCCTATGTTCAAAACTCCGTTTGGGTTGAGAGTTAGCCCTTGGTCCAAAACTCCAGTTATGGTTGAGAGGTGAACCGGTAAAACCTCTGTGTGAAGGTTGAGAAGTGAACCTCATTTAAAACCTCCGATAGTGAATGCCGGTGTGCTCAAAGGAGTTGAGTACTTGAACCGGGAGTGGAGTAGACCCAAAGTCGAACCACTATACATGCTTGTGTTTGTGATTGTATTGAGCACATTAATATCTTAGCATTGGTTGTTTAATTGTTTAATTATGAATGCTTGATAGGAATGTATGCTATGCACTAATTAGGCACATCCACACACAAGATGTACTTTCACTAGTTGTGTAGACTTGAGCTCATTGATCCATTCTCATAAGTCTACATAGGTTGCATAAGTTAGGAGCTTGATTAGTTAAATCATTTGATTACCTATGCATGCTTTAGACTAGGATGTTTATTGCTTAAACCATTTGCTAGTCATGTGATTGGACCCACTTAGGCTTGGAAGCCGAAGTGTTCTTACTTACTTAGTTTGATTTGTTGAATTGTGTAAGTAGGCGAAAAGAATTTCAAAAAGGTCCTAATCACCCCCTCCTATAGGTTTAGGCATAATTCTAGTTGCTCTTTAAGCTTCCGCACATACGTAGGTGTCGTGTTAGACTACCAACGTACTTTCAATTCTTTCATCACCTTATATCTCTAATAAGATGAAGATCATAAGGTGAGAACTCCTTTAAGATTGGGTTGATAATCTCATGTTTTGAAAGTTGATGATTCTTATATGCTTTTGTTTACATGTGTTTTTTGTTCTCTCCTCAATTAGTTATATATGAATGCTTTTAGATACCCTTTTTCCATCTCATGGTGATGAGGACATTCATTGGACTTAGAGAACTAGTAAGGAATATAATCTTTGTTGCACGTATGGGATTTGTGTAACCATCTTTAAGGGGACTACATTTCCTTTCATATTGTATAAAGAATAGTTGTGATTGTCTAATGGAGATCCTTATTATGTTGTATTCCTTTTTATATATGTGGATGGACCCTAATCTGTGGTGATGAATATCGAAACACCCAGTTAAGAGGTTGCCCTAACCTGAGACGATACTTTTAGCTTGTCCAGTTAAGTGGCCACCCTGATCTGTGGTGGTGGTATCAAGATCGCCCGATTAAGTGGTTACTAAATCCATTTTTTATTATTATATTATTTAGTATTATTATTATTATTATTATTATTATTATTCCTCAAGTTGTTAAGGATCTCCATAAGACTATAGTTGAGCATGGTTGTTATGAACCTTAGTAGTACGGGCCGTCATCCTGGGATGTGATGCATCGGTTACGACTGTTTTGATGAGTGACGAACCATGAGGAAGGATGTGGTGGTACCAAAGGTTGGTTGTACGTTAAGTGGCTTGGTGTAAATTGGTAATAATAATAAAGAATGGTTAACTCATGCATGCACGTGGCTCCATGTGCGTGTATGGAATTGAGAATAGGCTAGAGCGTCCTACTTCTCCAATACACTGTCATGTGTAGATTTGGGCTATGAGCGTCCCATTTCTCACGTGGTCGGGCAAAACTATGGGCTTACGTGTCCCAAAACCCCCAGCGGCATGTTTAAGGATTCCTACGCTGGGTCATGCATTGCATTAAGTAAGAATAATGGATGTTTTGTTATGATTTTTATGCGATTATTATTTTAACCTTAAAGTAGTTCTTCACTATGCCGATTTCGACGGTGTTTCTATGGAAAATAATTTAGAACATGTAGTAATGGTCCTCAGGAGCCTGACCTCAAGGAGACTATTATGATGGCTCGTGGGAACAGATGGTGGAAGACGAGACCGCATAGTCATTCATAGTTCTAGCATTTATTAAGTATTTGAAATTGTAATGAGTCCCAATGGAAGGACGTAATTATGAACATGGTGATTAATTGAATAACGGTTATGTGGTTTGATGATTTAGTTTAGTTATTGAAATAATATAAGTTTGGTTCCACCATCTTGCTCATGGTTTTCATATAGTGTGAAATGTGCATGTTTGTGTGAAAAATTTTAAGGAGTATAACCCTCACACATTCCAAATAACCTTAGGAATTCAGCCGTCGCGATGTACACGGGAGCCAAAATCTCGGGGTGTTGCAAGGCCGACCATTCCTAGCAACCGCCAATGCTATAATCAATTGTAAGAATGGAGTTATGCAAATATCCTTTGGAAATATGACTATGAAGATGAATGTGTTTCACTTACACAAACAACAAGAGGATAAGGATAAAGATAAGGATGAGGATGAAGATGGGAACCACATGATTAATTTCATAGATACAATTGTGGATATTAATAAGGCCTTGGAAGAGCCACAATTGGACAAATTGATTGACAAGACACTAATCGTTGAGTCGAATAATTTTGTTATGCAGGAACTTGATGGATTGGTGCTTGATTTGCCTATGGAGAGGCCAATTTCTGAAAGTGTAGTGATTGAGTACGTATTCCAACCTACATAAGTGACCGAGAAGGTCGAAGTTTTCTACACTCTAGAAGAGTGTTTGGCATATTTTGAGGATTGGGATGATCCTATGATCCGTGACATTGTCAATGCCTTAAGAAAAACTTCACCGATGCCCAAAAAGACTCCTTCAACAGTGTGTAAAACCGATTTATCAATAGTGGAGGCACCGGTAGAATCTAAAAATGTGGAGACCATAACGACTTGTGAAGAAGAATTCCAAGTCTCCACATCTCTTTGGTTTATACAAATCGAAGAGCACCATCTCTGGGATGATCCTTATCTGAATATTGTTTTCCCTGATAAGTTGGAAAGGAGATTCATATTTGATGAATTCCAACCGAAGAAATCTTCCTTTCCTAACACATGGAGCGATAACTTTGAGAAACCTGCTGAATTTTTTCAACAGGATTTTCAATGGATTAGAATGACAAACATCACTCATGTGCACTATGAAGCAGGATGGTGGATGGTATTACTGAAAAATCTTTTACTCCACCTACTAATTCTGCTAAATTCCTTTCCTTTGGATGATCTTATTTATCAAGATTAACCTTATAGTCTGACGGAGGTAGAGAGTAGTTCATTTATTTTAATTGTTTAATTGTTTGGAGTTGCAAACTTCCATGATAGACTCTCTCAGGTACTCTCGTTCTCACTCTCCTTTATTTTATCATGGCCCTCATAATTCATGCTCATTGCATATCTTTTTACATTGAGGACAATGCAAGATTTGGTTGGGGGTGAGATTCCTCGAATCTAGCAATTTGTGACATTTCGAGCAAGGTTTTTGTAGGAAATTTTCAATTTTTCTAAAATATCAAAACTCTTTTGAAAAATTTCTTTTCTATGCACTTGAGATGTCATGAGTATGAAAGGATGAAAGATGAAATGATACGATTTTGAAATCTCTAAATTAACTTAAACATGATAGTTGTACATGTGAATTCCCCTATTTATATGATCGATAGAACATTTAAACACTTTTGAGTCTAGTCCACATTACACGATTCTCTTGATTTAAAGGGATTACTAGACTTGTAGATTGGTGAGACTGAAGATTTAAAGTGTTTAGGAACCAAGCCGGGGTACTTTGTCCATCCTTGTCCATGAGAAAATAACAAAAGATATGGATTTCTAAAAATCCTATCTAATGTATAAGAAAAGGAAAGAAGGAAGGAAAATATGGGTATGATTGAGAATATGGTGGAAAATTTCAAAAATGGCTACTTATTACCAATCGGGGGATGGTCTACCCGTAACCAAAGCCGGAAAAGGGACGTAGTGTGAAAGCCGTCGGAAGGACGGTAAGGCAAATTCTTGTCATAGGCAATTGATTGATCTATACACTCTTAGATCTTTGGTTTAACTGATTTATAAAGAAAGTAATCCTAGAAAGTCATGAGATGAACATGCATAATGCACACTAGACCATTCATGTTTTGTCTATTTGTCAATAAATCGATGGGGACTCTATGTGAACACTTATTATGTTTGAAAATTTTAGGATTTCAATCTCTCATCATTTATTTTTTCTGATTTTTGCACTTATATGTCTTAAAGTCTATAGAACCATAGTTTTCAAAAGAGAATTGAGTTTTCGGAGAAATGGATTGTTTCACACATGTTTTGCTCGGGACTAGCAAAAAGCTGGTTGGGGGTGTGTTGAACCTCCAATTTATACATTTTCCAACCCATTACATTACATTATATGCATGGTTTGTATGCTTAAAAGACCCTTCTAATGCATGTTGTGTGAATGTAGGATTGAGAGAGAGATTTCACTCCATTGATGCTTAAAAAATACGTTTAGGAGCCTTTGATGAAGACACAAGGTGGGCCAAAGAAAGAAGAAAGCAAGGAGAGGAGAAAGAGGAAGAAAGAAAGAAAGAAATTGTGAAGAAATGAGGTCCGACCAGTCGACCGAGGGAGCCACGACCGGTCTTGACCGATCAGCCACCCTCCTACCCCTCTATATAGGTCATTGGACCAAGGACTAGTGTGGTCCGACCGATCTAAACCGGTCAGCCAACAGGTTGGGCACCTCTCTAGACTCTTTAGACCGGTCGGCCAACAGGTAGCCAGTATAATTTACTGAAATTCAGCAACTTCTTCAGCAAGCTCTGTTTTTTAGGCACAAGTGCGTAAGTATTGTGCAATTCCAGAAGATTCTGAGGCGATAAGGCCTCTCTACTATAAAAGGACACCTAAGGGTGGATCTAAAGACATCATAGAAGGCTTGGAAAGTTGTGGGAGGTGAAGGAGATCGCTGTGGAGCGTCTGCAACTCCTCCAAACTCGATTTTTCTATGTTTTTCATTAGTTTCCTTTTAGTTTTAGTTTAACCTATTAATGGTTGGTTAAACCTTTTAGCTAGGGCTAAGAGGTGAAGCTTTTAATTGTTTGCAATGTTCAATTCGAATTCAGTTCAAGTAATTTTGGATTTTATGAAGAACACTTATAGTTCTAGTTTGAAATAAAATTAGTATTTTTAGTTAATCTTCTATCTCTTGTGATTTCTCTTACATTGGATGTTTTGATTACTGAGATTGCTTAATGGGGTGTTGATTGATAGGATTTTAGGTTGTAGAGCTCCTAGATTCATCATGATATATTGGATGCTAGGGGATCTTACAAACTAAGTTTCATAAGAGCTTATCTAGAACTAAACTAGAAGGGGTTCTTATCTTTTGATTTAATCTGAGATAGGTGTTTATGTATTGATTTTGGTTCAATAGAAGTTCAATTCATGCTTATAAATTAAGTCTAGTGACAAGGCTTGAGGAAGAATCATGAATGTGACCTTGCTTATTTTGTGAAGGATTAAGTTGTGTGATTGAATACACCCAATGCCTTAGTTGATTATGAGAAGACCATATCAGTGAATGATTCATCTATGTTAGATGCATTATGGTGATTTGATTGCTCTATATTCCGATTGAATAGGGATAGAACTCCGATTCCAATTGTGTTATTGGCTTGAATGGTTTGAATTGGCATTGTGAATGATTATTAGTCGATCCTTAGCACTCTAGTGTTTATTTCCCTGATTTAAGTATAAAATAGATAGTTTTATGTTCTTAATTTCCACCAATCGATACAAATTCGAATTTAGCCCATCCTAGTTTTAAAACTTAGAATTGTTACGACAATCCATGAGGATCGACCTCGGTCTTTCCTATAATTATGACTACATCATAGCCTTACACTTGAGGCGAGCGAACATCGACCACGGGTCGGGATCTTGACCAACCTGCTGACCAAACATCCGCATTAAAAAGAAAATCTCTAAGTAAGTAAAAACCTACAAGCAATAAGCTCAAAGTTCTCTACATCCCCAGTAAAAGCAAAATCAATGAACTGGAAGAGAATGAGCCAAACCATGCATCCATCATCAAATATGCATCCGCATGCATCAGCATCCATCGCATCAATCACCATGTTTACCTGTTTTCAAAATAAAAGTCGATTAGCCAAAGACCCCATAGGCATCCCTAGTGGAGGCGTGTGCAGGCCAGATTTCCTTTTCGAAAAGATAAAAAATACTATATATATATATATATATATATATATATATATATATATATATATATATATTCTTATTTGCAAATAAAAACCCCACGGAGTATCACTCCCCAGAGTGGGTATCTTTTCAAAATTCAAAAATATTTTCCCAATAGAGCGTTCGGCCTTCCAAAACACTAAGAGATCTTCCATATCTCTGGGTAGGAGTTGACGCAAAAATCAAATAAGATCCGATGTCTCGCGGTTTCCCCGAAGACCATCGGATCCAATGTACTTAAAATACAGTTGAACTGAACTCCAGTGTCAGTGCGGTCATACCAAATGCCAAGATACGAAAAGATGAAAGCCAAAAGGCTCGATAAAAAAAACCATTTGAACGGTGGAAACGATGAATTGTAACCCAAGTATTAAAACTAGTAGATTGGGTGAAAAAAGTTCACCCGCACATACCTAGGCGTGAATGCCTGAAGTACCATGACTGAGTCCAAGTCGGCGTAGTGGATCTCCCGTAAGACTACATGGACGTAGGGCAGCTAACTACTTTGATAGTCAAGCGAAACAAGTACTCCTGAAGTGATTCGGGAAAGCAACCAACAATCAATCACAGGGTCGGTAACCTCGTAAGACTATAATGGACGTAGAGGTTCTACTGCACATTTTCGATGTTAGTACCGATTGGGAACGGAAGGGTTACGATTGGGTACCCAAGTTGTAGCTCATGCAGGGACAATCGCAATGTTTTCTTCAAACTCCTGCGGTATGTGTGAGTTATCAATTTCCAGACAATCAACTGACTCAGATACAAAGGCAAGCAAAGATTCCAGACCACAATCTATGAATGACCGGGTCAGAAGTGGGGTGTCCACTCACTTTGACATTCGGTTGCACGAAACCTCTGCTAAAGAGGGGCATCTGTAGACACCCCACCTTCGGCTACAATGTTGGTAGAGATAGCTGAATGAATGGAGGTCCATACCCCCAAATCCCATGTCCAAACTCAGCTAAACTCACCCTTGTAAGCCCCAATCCATAGCCCAGCTCAAGCCTGAACCCAGTCAACTCACCCTTAAACATCAGCCTAAAAAACCCCCATAATAAAAACCAGTCCAAAAAAGTCAACCTTGTGAGTCAACCCACTGAGTCAAATCACTGAGTCAACTCACAGAGTCAGTCCAGCCCCTGCACCCAGTCAACTCACCGTGTCAATCCATCTTTTAAACCCAGTCAACTCACCTGGTTCCGAGCCACAGCTTCGGAGTAGCTCCGAACCTCGAACCTCGGGCTTTTCTACTTCAGGTTTAGGGGCCGTACGCTCCGAAGCTGGAGCAGTGCGGGCGGCCCAAGGATAATTACGGAAGTTGCCACTGTTCGCAGCTATAAATACCCCCCTTCTCTCTTGTTTTAGCATCCAGAAAAAATCCCTCAACGTCTAGAAATTTCGAGTCCATCTCCACCCCTTTAGCACATACCTCCACCAAGGAGAGCTCAAGTGAGAAGAGTCCAGTCCCTGGTCCAAGTCTCCTAAGCTACCTAAGTCCCAATCTTTGCCAATCGAAGCAGACCTTTGCGACACCTCCGTCCATCCAGCTACTCTTTTATTAGCATCATCTCATTTGCATCTAGCATAAGTGCAACATTTACTATTCTAAGAACCCCCCTGCTTATCATCTCACTGCAAGCACTTTGATTAATCAAATACACAGCATGCATCTCGCATAAAGCACCTGTCAATTCGAGCGTATGCACTGGGCTTGTCTGTTAATGGAAACCTGCCCATCAGAAACTTTTACTGTTCAGACCTACATTCATGCATCATATCATTCATGAGAATGTACTAGGATTAAATCAAACTTTCAAGTATTAGTTCGATTCTGTGAAGTAAAGACCGTACTTTGGTACAGGTAGAGTAGGCTGCCTAAACCTTTCCACCCTGTAACCGTGATCCCTTACTTCGAATCTCTGACCGCAGATAAAAAAGGAGTCATTTTAGAGGAAGGAATCTTCGGATTCCATTCTCTAACGTTTCTACGGGGTTTAGCCGACTGTAGATTCGAAATAACTGGCTAGTGGCAACTCTGGTCTTATACGAACTCATCCAAACATATCCAGTTTAACACGACAACCGAAAAAGTCCCTCGAGAACGAGGCGAGCCAGTGGCACAATGGCGATTCGCGTGACCCCTTTTCGAAAGGGAGGGTCAGGAGCGCGGAAAGGCGAGCGTCCACAGAAAGATACATATAGTTATGACTATAGAAGATTATCCGAAAACATATAAAGAAGCAATAACTTATAGAGACTAGGCTTTTTGGAAAGAAGCCATTAATGATGAGATGGATTCGATTTTGTCAAACCAAACCTAAGAACTAGTGGATCTACCTTCGGCTTCTAAACTCATAGGGTGTAAGTGGGTATTTAAAAAGAAATATCACACTGATAAAACCATTCAAACCTTTAAAGCTAGACTAGTAGCTAAAGGATTAAAAAAAAAATGAATAAATTATTTTGACACATACTCACTTGTGGCAAAAATAACATCCATTAGAATTATGTTTTCTTTAGCATCCATACATCACTTCTATATCCACCAGATGGATGTAAATACCTCTTTCCTAAATGGAGATCTTGACGAGGAGGTATACATGGAACAACCTGAAGGGTTCGTTTTGCCAGGAAATGAGAAGAAGGTCTGTAAACTAATCAAATCATTGTATGGATTAAAACATGCACCTAAACAGTGGCATGAAATGTTTGATTCTAAAATACTATCTCATAGTTTCATGCATAATGTAGCAGACAAATGCATATATTCCAAAATAAGTAGTAACTATATCACTATTATCTATTTATATGCTGATGACATGTTAATAATAACTAACAAAATGAAGGTGTAACTGAAAGAAAAAAGTTTCTGTCTTCCGTATTTAAAATGAAGGATTTTGGACGAGTGAATACTATTCTAGGTATAAAAGTAAAAACTCATAGTGGAAGTTATACGCTGTGTCAATCTCATTATATTAAGAAGATACTGAACAAGTTTAACTACTTGAATCTTGAAGAAGCAAAAACCTCATTCGATCCAAATATCAAGTTAAATGAAAATACTGGAAGAACAATTACACAATTAAAGTATGCAAGTATTATAGAAAGTCTAATGTATGCAATACAATGTACTAGACCAGACATTGCCTACGCTGTGAGTAAACTAAGTAGGTTTACTAGCAATCCCAGTGTGGAACACTGGAAGGCAATAGGTAGAATATTTGGTTATTTAAAAGCAATCAAGGACTTAGGGTTATTCTACTCAAAATTTTCAGCCGTATTGGAAGGATATACCGATGCAAGCTAGATATTGAGTGCAGTGGATAATAAGTCTACTACTGGATGGGCGTTTACCCTAGGAGGTGCAACTATATTTTAGGGATCCAAGAAACAAACTTACATAACTAACTTGACTATGGAGTCAGAGTTCATAACCCTTGTTACAACAGGTAAAGAGGCTGAGTGACTTAGGGATCTTCTTTTAGAAATTTCATTCCATGCGAAGCCGATACCGGCTGTTTCGCTACATTGCAATAGTGAAGCCACATTGGCTAGAGCCTATAGTGGCATATATAATGGGAAATCCAGATATACATCTACGACACAACTATATAAGACAACTGATTCAAGATGGAATTATTGCAATCTCTTATGTTAAGTCAAGTAATAACTTAACTGATTTTTTTACTAAACCTCTAACGAGAGAGGTAGTAAGGACAACATCTAGAGGAACGGTGTTGAAACTCTTTTCAAAAAATTTCACCAGTGATGGAAACTTAACTTAAAGTTAGAAAATCTCTAAATGTGAGTTCAGTGGGTAAAAATAAGTCACTGATACATGAAAATTTTCAACATTAAATTAAATATAAACCTCATCCAGGATTACAGTGTTGGCCGTTACAGATAGATGGTTGAGTCTTAGAAATTCTTAATATAGTCAAGTCCTAAGGATAACTGTCTGAAAGTAACAGAGACACTGGAATGACTTCACCTATATGAACGTAGAGGCGGTGCCACCTCTTATGAGAATGAGTGTTTTCTCGGGATCATTCATGTAACAGGATAAGCACAAGGCCATTAAATGTACTGAACAAAAATTATGGGAACTCAAACAACAATAAAAAAGTATGTGTGTGGTATTTTTCGGTCATGTTATTTAAAAATAACTAGTTCAAAGCTGCGTCTACCAGTAATTTTGATAGGTCTTTGAAATACTTACACTGAGGAATTATTCAAATCGAAAGATATCTTTCTTTACACATATGATCAGTTTGTACTTTAGCAGATGTTGTTTTTTTTATTTTTTTAAAATTATTTTCAACCAAGTGGGAGATTGTTGAAATATTTTTTGTTTAAAACATTTAAAAAAAAAAACTTGTTTTGTTTTTATCCCATATTGGATGGGAGAAAGTTTTTTCTCTTCTTTATAAGTAGGGTGTTGTGCACCTTACTTATTTATAGTGAGAGAGAGGAGTATAGTGGCTTGAGTGTTCCAGTGCGAAGCACTTGAACACTGCGCACAGGCACACGCACAGGCTCGGTCTCAATCACGAGCACGGGCATGGGCATGAGCTCGATGTGAGGGCATGGGCATGTGAGGCAGTGTGGCTGTAGAGACGCTAGTGGCGCACTTTGCACTCTGCACATGAGCATCGTGTCGCAACCTCGTGGACCGAAGCGAGACTAGTGCGAGTTACAATGCGACAGAGGCTAAATAGTGGGTCAAGTAGCTAAGTTCGGAACAGAGGAGGTGTTGTGGGTAAGAAGTTTGACAGAGAGACATCTCTGCTTTTTATAAAGAGCTACAGGGCTATTTAGAAGGACTAATGTAACTGCTCATGCAGTAACAACTGCATGTGGCTAGCCCAACAGTAAAAAATGACTAGCCATTGAGTCTAAACAGCCAACATGCAGATGTAACTCTCACATGCACAACAGTAAGAAAAACAACTAGTTTCTCCCACCGGCCAGAAAACGGCTAGTGCCATTATGTCTCTGGACCAACACTGTAAGCCACCATTGCCTATATAAACTAGACATGGCTGGTTCATTTCACAACAACCACAACCTTTCCAAGTATTTTACTGAACCAGAATATCCAGCTAAAGCCTCATGGTTCATATGAACCTAGCCACTAAGATCAGAGAAGTAGTCCAACTCGCTGCTTCAAGAACGTTAGACTTCATTCTATCTTTCTTTTTCTATTCTGTCAGAGATTGTGTAAAAGAGTTCTAATAGTGGTCTCTTCGTTTTTGCTGAACGTAGAACCACATAAGGCTCATCGTATCTGAAAACAATCCGCATACAACCTAACAGTAGACTCAAAGTATTTTTAGTAGGGGCGAATTATACTTTAAGGACAACGTGTATATCACGTGCTTCAGCTTATCCTTTAAATTCGATTTTTTTATTTTTTATTTTTTATTTTTGTGTAGGTCCGAAATCAAATTCTCAACATTCTTTCCATCTCCAGAGTTAATCCTACACGTGCTTTCTCGCCTGGAGGATCCTGACACACTGAAGGTGTGGCACACAGCAGACTCAAGTTGGGATATATATATATATATATATATATATATATATATATATATATATATATATATATATAAAGGGATGGTGCGATACGCTGTATGGTGCATTGAAAAGCAACAAATCACGTCAAAACTTCATTAGGGCATCAAAATTAGGGTTGGTGCGTCGAGCGTGTGAACCCTAGCGTGGTGGGCGCGTCAGCTCCAGGAGGTCCTCCGGCTCCCTCTTTTCATATACACTGTGAATAGTGACCATCAATAGTCAATATCATGACGTGACCGTTAACAGTCCATCTAATCCGGCGGGTTAGTACCACCCAATCCGCGACCGTCAACAGTCCATCCACACGACACGGGTCCTAAAAATTAAGCCAATCATGACGTGAATGAGATTAGACGGTCTTCCTATCATTAATTTTGAAGGCCGTGGGTTGGATAGTTATTCGGACGGTTACGATGACGCATGTGTACGCCACTGATTGAGGGAAGGGGTAATGGCAACCCCGTGTACCTGTCAGTCACTGGACCGACATCTTGTACGGAACAGGTGACTTCATCGTCCGACGCAGTAAGTCGGTTCTCAATAGGGTAGAGACTAGTGAGTATGCATTTCACTGTGAGCACGTGGGGCCCGTGATTCGTTCATCCTGACCATTGATATGATTCCCCTCAGCATGGATGGATGATATCCCGAATAGTTCCAATATTATAGATGTCCGATCTATGACTCAATAGTTCGAACCCTTGATCCAAGGGCTAGAATCTTCTAAACTTTTCAAGGAATCAACCGTTCGATGCCAGTTACGTCAGATCCACGGTTTCGATTCCTGAATACAAACTGGCGCAGCAGGACCCTATTCACCTCGGACGCCACTTCGGTGAATAAGGGGATGGTGAGTGCATCTCTGACTTTTGGGCCTAGCAATGTATTTATCCTATATCCATACCGTCCATCCGTTTAGAGAACTGATTTTAGGGCATGGTTCCAAAATTTAATCAGATCCAAAACTCAAATGAACCACACTACGGGAAACAGTTGTGATTGACTGTCCACATTAAAAAATTCCTGGGGGCCACCGTAATGTTTAGTTGTGATCCGTTGATAAGATCATATAGACATGGATGAAGGGACCGCACAATATCAGCTTCATCCAAAGCTTTCATGCCCTGGAATTTTTTTAATGGTGGGCGTTCAATCACCACTGTTTCCTGTGGTGTGGTCCACCTCAGATTTTGATCTGCTTCATTTCCGGACTCATGCCCTAAAATGAGATGGAGAAACGGATGGATGACGTGGATATAAAATAAATACATCAATGTGGCCCCCACGGTCCTGAATCCACCCACCTCGGTGTATCCCCAGATCCACTGAAAGCACGTCCCCATTCACCTTGTGACGACGCATCATGATCGTGATACTTACCAGAGGGCTTATCGCGTTGTATGAGACTAGATTTCTCCTAATGACGTCTGCTTGCATAACCCTCACTAATGGTTTTTTTTTTTTTTCAGTGATCCAAACCGTTTATATGATATGGACTCCCTTGGACGGTGGATTTCTGAAAGAACTTTCAGATGGATTTTTCAAACCGTTGATTTTAAAAAGGTTCGGGTGATCATCCATGTCCGAAGCTAAAAAGCCAAATTATCAAAGGTCCATACTCTTGCATACGTCTACAATATTGAGCGTCTTAGGTGTTCCCCCGCGAACAGCTTAGTGGGTGTTACCCCTACCTTATGGCTCACATGGACAGTATTTTGTATATCTATGCCTTCCATCTGTTTCTCCAGCTCATTTTAGGATGGTATTTCAAAAATTATGCAAGTCCAAATCTCAAGTAGACCATACCACTGGAAACAGTGCCGGTTGAGAGCCCCCGTTGAAAATTCCAAAGAGCCCAGCGTAAGGTTTTAGTAATGTTGATTTGTAATCCAAGCTCTTATAATGTCATGAAGGTCCCAATGAAGGTAAAATTTAAATATCAGCTTGATATAAAACTTTTATGGCCTGTGAAATGTTTTTAATGATTATTCACCACTCTTTCTATTGGTATGGCCCACCTGTGATTTGGATATTATTATAATTTTGGATCTTGTTCTAACATAAGGCGTAACAACGGATGGACATCATGGATATACAAAAAAATACATCAAGTTAGGCCCACACGGTAGGGGTAACACCCACTAAGGTGTTACCAGGGTAACACCTAATTCGCTCCCATTCAAGATAGGAGAATTGATGAAGGGACCAGATCTCTCACACGCATACCAAGCGTGTAGGGAGAGTAGGAAATGAAATCCTACTCTCGCGAGTAGCTATCGATATTCCTTGCGGTGCGACCCCCGGCCTACAGAACACAGTGCACCCCAGACAATGGGGCCCACATTGATGTATATATTGTATATCCATGCCTTCCATCCATTACTCAAGCCTATTTTAGGCATAAGACAGAAAATAAAGAAAATCCAAATATCTTTTGGACCACACAACAGGAAACGGTGGTGCGTGACCATTAAAAACTTATTGAGGATCACAAAAGTTTTGGATCAAGCTGATATTTGTTTTTACCTTTAATCAAGGTCTGTGTGAACTAATCAAAACGTTGGATGGCAAATAAACATAGCAATAGTCCCCATGAATTTTTAATGGTGGGTGTTAAATCATCACTATTTGCTATGGTACAGTCTACCTGATATTTGGATGTGCCTACATTTTGAACTCATAATCTAAATTGAGCTGGAAAAATGGATGAACGGCATGGATATACAATTTATACATCAACGTGGCACCTCCGCCAGGGCCGCAATGTGTTGGGTTAGGCCGGCGCCGCACCAAATCCGCTCCCGGGACTGTAATGTCATTCGAAGTCTAAGACGCTAATCGAGGATCGGACAGCAGTGGGCTCCACACACCAAAAAAAATTGCATGCGTGGACAAACAGTCTATCTTAAAAGAGCATGGGGTCAAATGCGAAATGCCCCATTTTACAATTAAAATATCTAAACTACCCCTCCCAAAAAGTTGTAGGTACATACGACAATTTACCGTTGTATGTGAAATTACTAGAAACTCCATCCATCGAAATGAATTTACAATTTTGTACAAGTGCGCTGAAGAAAGGATGGCAGTCTGGCTGAGGATATAAATGTCCAAACGATAGGGTTTTATTGGTTTTCGTAATACCGGAAAACGTGGTGGCATGATCCTATGTTCGCGTTTTCAAAAAGTCGGGTCGAGGATTGGGTACCACCCCACCAATACCGGACGCGGTTTGGCTAGGGACGCTGCCACTCGCCAGGTGGCTAGTGGTCGGCGCTCTGTGAACCCCACCACGATGTATGTGATTTATCCACACCGTCCACTCATTTTTTCAAATCATTGTAGAGCTCTATACCAAAATAGCAGCTTGATTCAAAACTTTTGTGGCCACTAAGAAGTTTTTAATGGTGGACGTTCAATCAACACTGTGGTCCACTTGGACTTTGGATCTAACTCAGTTTTGGTCTAATACCATAAAATGATTTGGAAAAATGGATTGACGGCATGAATGAAACAAATACGTCATGATAGGGCCCATAGAGCACCGAGCACTAGCGGGTCACTAGCCAATTCGTATCCACCAATACCGGGCGCCGTTCATATGCTTTGAAAGCTCATTTTAGGGTAAGCATAAAAAAGAGGGAATTTTATAAAATTCTACCTCATCAATAAGATATTTACATCCAAGTGCCTTTTAAAATTATTTTTTTATGAAGCTACCTCATTAATGTAATAATTATGAAATGAGTACCTTCCGCCGCTTTTCTCTCATTTCCGTCACAGTTTCCCATAAAATGACAAAAATACCCATCATGTCATTAACTTAATTAACTCAAACTGTGAATGAAGAATAAACACAAGGTTAGTATCATGTTGACATGGCAAAGTTCTTTGGGCCCCACCATAGCATGTGTGTTATATCCACACCGTCCATCCATTTTGTTAGATCATTTTAGGACAGGAGCCCAAAATTGAGATATGTCCAAAGCTCAAGTGTACCACTCCTCGAAAAATTGTGGAGATAATGATGCCCACCGTTGAAACCTTCCTAGGGCCCACCATGATGTTTTTTTGCCATCTAATATGTTCATAAGGTCACACAGACCTGGATTATGGGAAAACACAAAATCAACTTGATCCAAAAAAAAACTGACCCTAAAAAAAGTTTTCAATGGTTGGCATTATTTTTAACTTGAACAACCTTGTGGGCCATTTGATGAAATTTATTTCTTAATTTTTGGGACATAGCATGGGCTAAGCAAGTCCAACATGATTAATGGCCTAGATTTGTCATCTAAATGGGCTAAATCTGATCTTTTGAGAGAAAGCTTGGTAGAGGGAGAGGGACGGGAGATGGGGGCGAGAGTAGAAGGAAGGATGGGCAGCTGATTAAGTGTCGTGCTGGTCTAACCCAAGAAGTATTTAATATATATCTACTCAGTCCATCTGGTTTTCCATATTATTTTAGGGCATGAGCCCAAAAATGAATCGGACCTAAATATCAGGGGGACAACATCATAGGAAGCAGTGGTGATTGATCATTAACTCCTTGTGGGCAACAAAAGTTTCAGATCAATCTAATTCTTTTCCCCTTCATCCAAGTTTTTGAGACCTTATTAACAGTTTTAATGGAAAATAAACAATATGGAAATGTGAAGTAAGTCCTAGGAAGTTTTTAATGGTGGAGCATTCAACTACCCCCGTTTCTTATCGTATGGGCCACCTAAGCTATGCATATGCATATGCTGTCCATAAACAATATGGACAACATGGATATATAATACATATATCAAGGAGGGCCACACTGTGTTGATTGAGGCCGTGGTGTACCTAATCCACTCCCTGCCGATGTGCGGATTGCGTGCACACAGCCTGTTGCACAAGAAGTTGGGGCCACTATGATGCTTTTGAGAAATTCACCCCATCCATTCATTTCTCCAGATTAGGGACATGGAGCAAAAAATGAGGCAGGTCCAAAACTCAAGTGGACTGTGCAATAGGAAAAAAGTGGCCAAGAAAATGCCTACCATTGCAACCTCCCTGGGTCCACCGTGACATTTATATGTCATCATGGCTCTTCATAATGTCATTCCTACTGGATCAACTAAAAACACAAAAATATTAGCCGAATCTATTTCAACTGTGAACTTTCAATCCTCGCTGTTTCCTATCGTACTTAATGTAGGGAGAGAACCCCTGGATCGAGGACAAGGAACGACGACATTCTTAAAAGGATCAGAAAAAAAATCCAGGGAAAAATCACAGAAAGTCTAACAGAATTTAGGCCGTTTCCCGACGAACTCGGACTATTGTAATAGATTTCTGACAGATTGCCCGACATATTTGGGCCATTGTAAATCTACCACCAGTTGAGTTCCATCTCCGACTGGTCGAATTTTATTGAAAATATGCTAGACCGTTTTTTCCAGTTCTGACTGGTCGAGTCTCACCTCTGATCGGTCGTCCCTCAACTACGACCGATCACTAGTTCGAGATGATAGGTCGCCAGAATGTGCAGATCTGTGTGGATTTTCATATTTTCTTCCATTTTTAGCGGATTCTTTCCATTTTCTTCTAGGATTTGTTTCTTTGCATGCAAGTTAGGGTTTTAGTTTTCTATTTAAGGTTGCATAAACTCATTTTGTAGACATTTTATCTTTCGTTAATACAAATTATTTGAGTTTTACTCGTTATTGCTTGTGGATTCGAGTTGTTATTCGTGGATTCAAAGAAGAGGTCTCGTGGATTGGAGATATCTCCTGTGGATTCGAGGAAGATTAGCCAGGAGTCCCGATAGTTCTGTAAATTCATAATAGTTATCCTTGTGAGAGAGACAGTACTCGATCTCACCCGCCCTGGCTGCGCGAGTACTCCCACTTGAGTTTTGGTTCTTTCTCATTTTTTAGCCCATACTAAGGAGTGGATTTTTTCACAAATATCACTATGGGCCCCACCTAATTTATTATTGTAGAAAATTTGAAAGCAATCTGTGTTCGATTGATGCTGCTAATAAGGGGTTACTGGTTGGTGCTTTGTGGGCCCCATCATGATGTATGTGTTTTATCCACACCGTCCTTCCATTTTTTAGATCATTTTAAGGTATAAGCAGAAAAATGAGTCAGATCCAAATCCCAGGTGGACCATGCCACAGGAAAACAATGTTGATGGAAGGCTCACCATTAAAAACTTCCTAAGGTCCGTTATAATGTTTATTTGCCATCCAACCTGTTGATTAGGTCACATAAACTCGGATGAAGAAAAAACACAAATATAGCTTGATCCAAAACTTTTAAAGCCTCCAAGAAGTTTTTTATGGCGAGCGCTCAATGACCAGTGTTTCCTGTGGTGTGGTCCACCTAAAATTTGGATCTGAATCATTTTTTATCCCATGTCATGAAATGGTTTCCAGTGGGTGTGGTCCACCTGAAATTTGGATCTAACTCATTTTTTGTCTCATGCCATGAAATGATATGGAAAAAATGGATGAGCAGCTGTGGACCCTCGCCGTTTCCGCGTTCCCACACGATGTTCTCGTCCCTTCCCTTTCGGGAAAAGAAGGAGAGGATGCGTGAGTGCGAATCGTCGTTTGTGCCACTGGCTTGCCTCGTTCTCGAGGGCTTTATCTGGTAGTTGTGTTAAGCTGGATGTGTTTAAATGAGTTTATATAAGAACAGAGTCGCCACTTGCCAGTTATTTTGAATCTACAGTCGGCTAGACCCCGTAGAAACGTTAGAGAAGGGGATCCAAAGATTCCTTCCTCTAAAATGACTTCTTTTGATCTGCGGCCAGAGATTCGAGGTAAGGGATCACGGTTACAGGGTAGGAAGAGGTTAAGCACCCCACACACTGCCCGTACCGAAGTACGGTCTCTACTTCACAGAATCGAACTAATACTTGAAAGTCTGTTTTAATCTTTGTACATTCTCATAGATGACATGATGCATGAATGCGGGTCTGAACAGTAAGAGTTTCTGATGGGCAGGTTTCAACAACGGGCAAGCCCAGAGCATGCGCTCGAACTGACAGGTGCTTAATATAAGACGTATGCAGTGTGCTTGAATAATCAAGGTGCTTTATAGTGAAGCATGAATGCAGGTCTGAACAGTAAGAGTTTCTGATGGGCAGGTTCCAACAACGGGCAAGCTCAGAGCATACGCTCGAACTGACAGGTGCTTAATATAAGACGTATGCAGTGTGCTTGAATAATTAAGGTGCTTGCAGTGAAGCAGGGGGGTTGGAAGAAAAGTAAATGTTGCACTTATGCTAGATGCAAATGAGATGATGCTGGAAAAAGAGTAGCTGGGTGGATGAAGGTGTCGCAAGGGTTAGCTTCGAGTGGCTGGATCAAGACTTGGATGGCTTGGGAGACTTTGCCCAGTGGTCAGGCTGGGCTGGACCAGGGCTAGGATCTCCTCACTCGGGCTCTCCTGGTGGAGGAATGGGCTAAAGGGTGGAGAGGAACTCAGACGGACGGTCGCTGGACTGAGCGGATTGGTGTTGAGAAGGGGAGGGGGTATTTATAGCAGCGGGCAGTGGCAGATTGTGTAAATATTTTTGGGCGGCCCGCTGTGGGCCGCCCGTACGGTCACTCCTCGATTTTCAGCGAGGTACGGTCGTTCCCTCGGGGCTGCTGTTTGGCTCGGTGGGTTGACTCAGTGAGTTGACTCAGCGGGTCGACTCGGTGATTTGACTTGACGGGTTGACTCGGTGTTTTGACTCGACGAGTTGACTCAGCGGGTTGACTCAGTGGGTTAACTCAGCGGGTTGACTCAGGGAGTTTGACTTTTTTAGGATTTTTTTACTGGCTTTTCTTATGGGGGGTTTTTCAGGCTAATGTCTAGGACTGGGTTGACCGGGTTCAGGCTTGACTTGGTCTATGGATTGGGGCTTACAAGGGTGAGTTTGCCTGAGTTTGGACTCGGGGTTTGGGGGTATGGTCCTCCATTCATCCAGCTATCTCTACCAATAGTGTAGCCGAAGGTGGGGTGTCTACAGATGCCCCTCTTTGGCAGAGGTTGCGTGCAATCGAATGCCAAAGCGAGTGGACACCCCACTTCTGACCCGGTCATTCATGGATCATGGTCTGAAATCTTTGCTTGCCTTTGCATCTGTGTCAGTTGATCGTTTGGAAATCGATCACTCGCACATACCGTGGGAGTTTGGAGAAAACGTTGCGATTGTCCTTGCATGCGCTGCAACCTGGGTACCCAATCGCAACCCTTCCATTCTCGATCGGTACTAACATTGGAAAGGTACAACAGAGCCTCTGCATCGCTAGTCTTATGAGGATGCTGACCCTGAGACTGATTGTGTGATGTTTGATGTTTTCCTAGATCACTCCAGGAGTACTTGTTTCGCTTGACTGTCAAAGTGGTTAGACGCCCTGCGTCAGATAGTCTTACGAGATTCTACTACGCCGACTTGGACTCAGTCAAGGTACTTCAGGCATCCACGCCTAGGTATGTGCGGGTGGACTCTTTCCACCTGATCTGCTGGTTTCGATGCTTAGTTTGCAATTCATTCTTTCCTTGATTGTGGTCTGGAATCTTTGTTATCCTTTGTATCTGAGTCAGTTGATTGTCTGGAAATTGATAACTCGCACATACCGCGGGAGTTCGGAGAAAACGTTGCGATTGTCCCTGCACGCGCTGCAACCTGGGTACCCAATCGCAACCCTTTCATTCCCGATCGGTACTAACATCGGAAACGTACAGCAGAGCCTCTGCGTCACTAGTCTTACGAGGTTGCTGACCCTGAGACTGTTTGTGTAATTATTGTTTTTTCCCAGATCACTCCAGGAGTACTTGTTTCGCTTGACTGTCAAAGTGGTTAGACGCCCTGCGTCAGATAGTCTTACGGGATTCTACTACACCGACTTGGACTCAGTCAAGGTACTTCAGGCATCCACGCCTAGGTATGTACGGGTGAACTCTTTCCACCCAATCTGCTGATTTTGATACTTGGGTTACAATTCATCGTTTCCACTTGTTCAAATGGTTTCTGTGACCGAGCCTTTTGGCTTTTATCTTTTTGTATCTTGGCATGTGGTACGACCGCACTGACACTGGAGTTCAGTTCGACTGTACTTTTGAGTGCATTGGATCCACTGGTCTCCGAAAAACTGCGAGACATCAGATCTTATTTGATTTTTGCGTCGGCTCCTACCCAGAGATATGGAAGATCTCCTGGTGTTTTGGAGGCAGAACGCTCTACTGAGAAAATATTTTTGGGTTTTTGGAAAGATACCCACTCTGGGGAGTGATACTCTGTGGGGTTTTTATTTGCAAATAGAGATATATATATATATATATATATTATCTTTTTGAAATGGAAATCTGGTTTGCATGCGCCTCCACTAGGGATGCCTGTGGGGTCTTTGGCTAACCGACTTTATTTTGAAAGCAGGTAAACATGATGATTGATGCGATGGATGCTGATGCATGGAGATGCATGATGAATGCATGGCTTGGCTCATTTTCTTTCAGTTTAATGATTTTGCTTTTGCTGGAGATGCAGAGAATTTTGAGCTTATTGCTTCCAAGGTTGTGCTTCCCTGGGGTTTTTCTTTTTAATGCGGATGTTTGGTCAGCGGGTTGGTCAAGATCCCAACCCGTGATCGATCAGGTCCATCGTCCCAAGATGCTGTTTCTTTCCTTAATGAGAATGTACGAGGATGTTATCCGACTTCAAGATGTTCTTCTGGCCATAAATGCGATTGAGACGGTGCTTGGTCGCCAGTTTTGGTCAAGATTCCAATTTGTGGGCAATTGGATCCGTCATCCCAAATTGTGAAGAGAGTGGAGTTCAAGACTCCTAAAGTGTAGTGCTGGGGGCTAGTGACAATTTTTATGATTCTTGTAAGTATTTGGTCCGAACCTTAACCTGAGTGGTCAGGATAGAGATCGGTTATTGAAAACAAAGGAAATATTTTTTATGATTTTTGCAAATATTTGATTTAAAAGCAAGGGAAATATTTTTTTGTGATTTTTGCAAGTATTTGATTTGAAAGCAAGGAAAATATTTTTTGTGATTTTTGAAAGCATTTGATTTGAAAGCAAGGGAAATATTTTTTGTGATTTTTGCAAGTATTTGATTTGAAAGCAAGGGAAATATTTTTTTGGTTTTTGCAAATATTTGATTTGAAAGCAAGGGAAATATTTTTTTATGATTTTTGCAAGTATTTGATTTGAAAGCAAGAGAAATATTTTTTGTGATTTTTGAAGAGTTTGCGATGTTTTTGTATTTTATGATTTTTCTGAAATGCAGGGAAAAGTATGGAATTTTCATCCACTTCCAGCTTCTACTGCTGGTAAGGCACCCGATCCATTTTACGTCAGCGGGCAAGACGAGTCTCACACAGTTAAGTGCTGTAGTTTTACATCTTCGGATGAGGAGATTTTGAGGGTTTTCAGTCAACACACCCACAAAGTTGCCTATTCCTCATGTGCAATGCACACAGACCACGTATCGTCCGACGGACTCCTTCGGCCACAAAATGAGCCACATCCTCACATTTCCCTTAGTCAATCCAGTTTGGGGTCTTACGTTGCTCACAATTCCGTGAGGATACGCTCCACCTCCCAGCAGCCTTAATCCCCTTCATGAGTTTTAGGAACAGGGAACATCCGTCAGATTCAACAGCGACTTCCAAATCAAGGTTGTCTATCACGGTGCGTTCAACACGAACATGATTGCGGAGTTCTGCCCACCTCAGCCCTCACCTGTTTAAAAGATTCCGGACACCCGTACGATCAAGTGTCAGCCATGTCCGGAACAGGTTAGGAAAGAAAGCCCCTGAGAAGTTAATCCCAGTGTAGTTTTAGGTCTTCAGACCACTGGGGATGAATTTGTGCAGTTGAAATTGATGGGAAATTTTTTTTTATTTTTTATTTTTATATTTTTTTTTGTATTTTTTGAAAAAGTTTCAGATTTTAACTCGGGTAATCGAGGTTGATGCTGGTTTTTATGGAAAGCTTGAAATTTCTTTGGTATTTTTGAAAATGATCCGAATTACCGAACCTTGATCCCAGCGGTTGGGGCCGATGCCGGTTTTTGGTTGAAAGTAGGAAATGGTCCCCCGAGAAATTAATCCCAGTGTAGTTTAAGGTCTTCGGACCAAAATATGTACATGCTGAAAATACATTCTTTTTGATGATTTTTTTTTTGAAATGATCCAGGTCATCAGATCTTGGCCTGAATGGCTGGGATCGATGCTGGTTTTTATTAAAATCCCTCGGGATATTGATCCCGACGTAGTTTAAGGTCTTCGGACCAAATTTTATACAAAACAGGGAAAACATATTTTTTTTGTTTTTTTTTTTTTAATTTTTTGGAAAATGTCCAGTGTAAGCGGATCTTGATTCGATCCAGACTGATGCCGGTTTTTATTGAAAGTCCCTCGGGATCTTGATCCCGACGTAGTTTAAGGTCTTCGGACCCAAAACATGGGGTTAGGCATACTTACCTCGCTTTGTTTGTCTTCTGACGGGGCTGATGGCGATTTGAGTGGTCCGAATTACTTGCATTGGCCCTGTGGGCCCTTTACAGACCTCAGCTTTGCTTTGGAGCACCTATCCTTGATGCTTTGTGGAGCTAAGAAGGCTTCTCATGGTGTGGATGATGACTTGAACGGCTCAGATCGCTTGACTTGGCCCTGTGGGCCCACTTGATGGTCAGATCTTGGATTCTGGCCCTCTTTCTTGATAATCAAACCTTTGATCTTGCTATTTTATGACTCATGTGAATTCTTCCATGGTTTAGATCATAATGATCTGGTCTTTGAATGGCTCAAATTGCTTGTGGGCCCCTCTTGATTAATTTTCCTTCTCTTTAACTTGATCAGGCCCATGTTGACTATAATACTTCATGATTGGACAGGTGGGGTACCTTCCAGATGATTTTAATCATCCTCAAATGAAATCTAGAGTTGATTGGAGCCTTGGGCGGTCCTTAGGGTGCCATTTGCTGACGTGGACTGTCAGCCTCACCTACCAACGACTGTGGAGCCAATCCCGCGGAGAGAGAGGGAGCGCGTCGGTACGGGCGGCCCACAGCGGGCCGCCCGAACCTGGGCTGTCTCGTATTCAGACATTCTCAACAGTCCACTGTCCCTGTTTCCTTGATTCGGTACACACGAGGTTTCGATCTAACCATGAATCCTTCTTTTGTCTTTACTTTTCTTCTCCTTTTGTTTTCTTCTCACTTTGTCATTTCCCAAGCAATGGATGGTGGAGATATAGGGGCTGTGGGGGCTGTCCATGGTGGGTCCCACATTTCAGATTTTCTTTTGAGCTTTGATGGAGAGGAAATGCCTTTAGTGGATGGGGTAGATGGGGCTTTAAGAGGGAGCATTGATGGAAGCTCAAGCTTAGTGGTTGATGGAGCTTTTAATGACTCCATTAATGGTGGGATGGCTGGAATTTCAGATTTGGATGGGTCTTTGGATGATGGAATTTTGGATGGTATGGATGAGATGGAGAGATGGGACATAAGTGAGGCTATGCATCCTTGGAGTGTGGGCCGCATAAATCGTGTGATTGATGATGGAGATGGGGCCATGATGGGCATTAATGGGCTGATCTTAGATTGCCTTCTCGTACCTGTGAGGAGAGAAAATACTTTAGCAAAATGATTGAAGCATTAAAGTGAGAAGAGAGATACTTACCTTCTGAGAGGAATGATCGGGAGAAAGACGCTTGTACGAGACACTCTGTGAATAGGCTTGGGGATGTTTATTTTGAAAGCCCTGTGAGATTTTATTTTTTTTTGCATATATATGAATAAGGAAAAATGATTTTTTTTTCTTTTTTGGAAAATATATGCAAATCATGAAGTAAAAATTTGTGTCAAGCGCTTATCTGTCTGTACATGATTTGGACTTGTGCTTTTAGATGTAGGAATCAGAATATTTGACTCAGCCTGATGTCATACTCGATTTTCTTAATTATTCATCAAAGGTCCTGGTCCCCTTAAGATAATGCGCAATGGTATCCTGCCCCTAGAATTTGGGCAGATCTTGAAAGAATTCTTGACTCATAGCCGTCATCCTTGCTTCCATTGAATCTTCATGTTGCTTGGATCTCTCATGCACCTGCTTTTTTCTTTTTTTCTTTTCTTAGCCATTATTACCCGCAACGCCCTTTCGGGTTTTCACCGCGTCCAACTTTCCCGTCATTTTTGCCAGTGGCGCCCTTTCGGGTTTTCACCACGTCTCGGGTATTTGATCTTGCCTGCCCCTTGGCAGCTATGCTGTTTTTACCCTTGGCGCCCTTTCGAGTTTTCTCCAAGTCCGCTATGTGCCCACTGTTTTTACTCGGAGCGCCCTTTCGGGTTTTCACTCCGCCCTCTTTGTTTAAGTACACATCTTTTTTTTTTTTGGATAACTGCGGTGACCAGAGGTCATGAATCCGTCGTTGTCAGCCGATGGTAACGTTTCAGCCCTTATCTTAAGTTACAATGGAAGAGCTATCGGCCTTAGCTATAGACCCTTCTGAGGTGGATGGATGGATAGATGTGTTTCTTTTGGGTCGATTTTTCTCTTTCTTTCTTTCTTTCTTTCTTCTTCTTCTTCTCTTTTTTTTGTGGGTTGTGTGCCTCCTTTTTTTTTTTATAACACTCCCCTTTTTTTTTGCAACATTCTTTTTTTTTTGGCTTTTGAACCCTTTATTTGGAACACTTTTTGATGGACGGGAAGGAATTCTCAGAGGTCTAAGCCTTGACCTCTTGACTTCAGCTCTACTAATGTAACTCTTGATAAGGTTGGATTGGCTTACCTGTGAGAGATTCTCACGTTGTCAACGTTGATTGGCTCTGGAAGATCCTTACCCCTCGGTTGGTGAGTAGAATAGTGCCTCCCAGAAGAACTTCTCTGATTCTCGGGGCTTGCCCCTTGAGTTTGATAGATGGGGCAATGCTTGTCAAAAACCCGATATGACTTTTCTTTCTTCGGCTTCATTCTTCATCAGCACTCATGGTGACATGATTTTGACTCGAACTCGTAGGTCTGTCTTCTGATTTTAAGCTTCTTGAGGAACTCCTCCATCCTTAGACTTCGAAGGACGTCCCATTGCCAATGTTGATAGCATGTGGGAGCCCTTAACAATTGATGATGTCATTCTTCATGAGAATTATCGTGCAAGATCAAAATGTTACCTCCATCCACTTTGTGTTGTAATCGATTGCCACAAGTATATGCGTATGACCACTAGATGACGCCGACTCGATCTTTCTGTTGATGTAGATACCTCGTATAGGTAATAGCTGGAGCATTATCAGGTTGTAGAGTTTTCGAAGCACACACATGGATCCGATGTGCATGCTGCTGACACTTGAAGTGCTTTCTAACATGTTGGCAACAATTTGTCTTCATTGAGTCACGAGATTTCTTCGATCATTCGTCAAGTCCCATACTCCGGCATGGAATGCAAGCATAGTCTTGGCAGCATCTTCTTGATAGGCTTGATGAGTTTTTGATCGAGTCTGAACAAGTCTTCATAGGACGCAAGATTGGAAAGTCATGACTTCAAAAATTCGATCATTCTCTGCTTATTTTTCGGGGACAAGAATTCTCAACGCACACTTCCTTATGGGTCTCAGGAGATCCTAGGTTTATAATTTTAAAATTTTTTGAGATGACATTGGCTTTTTTGTTCAAACTTTTAAGGAAACCCTATTAGTTCAGGAGTCAGCTCATCATTTTCCACATCATTTGGCTTTGTCCAAACCCTTGAGTTTGAAATCCAACTCTAGATTGAAATCATATGAGTCAATTTCATACTCAAGTACTTTGACAAACAAACTTGACACTTTATTGAAAAAAGAGATTTCTATATTTTTTTTTCAAAGATTTTTTTGGTTTTTTGAAATTTTGTGAATATCTGAATTTTTTTTTTGAACTTTTGGACTTTGTGAAAATTTGATTTTTTTTTTTGAAAATTTGAAATATTTGGTGTTTTGGGTTTTTGAATCTTCTGATTTTTTTTTTGAATTTTTTTTTTGTAAAAGACCCGAGCAAGACGGCGACGTGAACCAGGTGTTGCCTAATTCGGCTCGGGGAGCCGAGCACTATCAACTTTTATTGGCCGTCATGGGGACAACAAACCTGTTACTGCCTTGCACTCCTTCCCCTCAGGAGGCAGGGCCAGAGGGATCAGTAGGCCAATACTCATCGTTGTGCCCAAACATCATGATAAATCTAGAATTAGGCTCCGAGTCGGTATCGGATGCGATTTCTCCTGGCTCATCCCCAGTGTATTGCAGCTCTTCGGGTTCATCTGGTTGAGGTGGGACCAGGACAGCAGTCCAGTCGATCAGGGAAAATTTCTGCCCCTTGCTTGAGTCTTCTTTAGGCAACTCTATCAGACTCAATCTGCTTGCTTGATCATCGAGGGTGGAATCCAACCCATCATCAGGATAAATAATCCCTGCATTGATACATTGGATTGGTGTGCAGATGCAGAGATTGCCTTCTTCTTGATGACCTCGTCTTCTTCTGATACTTCTGTGCTTTGGTTTTCTAATCTGAGTAGGCTGATATCGCAGTCTTTCTCTATCCACATTATCTTGAACTCCCATAATTTGGGTCAAGTCTTGATATTCGAGCTGATAGTCGAAAGTTTGACGCTCGGCAGGAAGGAAGACGTAGTTCGATCCGATGGGACATGCGCGAGGGAAGTAATTTGCATTGTGATGGTATGAGACCTCCTCATTAGAGCGTTGTACGTCCATGGCTGAGATGGTAGGCTCTCGGAGGTTGGATGCTTCTACCATGGGAAATTGTCCGGGATCGGTAATGATGGTGATCGCCCTATCTTCGAAGATGTGCTTGACCCTTTGGTGAAGATTTGAAGAGATGGCACCAATTCTGTGAAACCAGGTTCGATCGGAAAGGAGATGGAATGAAGCTGAGATGTCCAAGACCTGAAGAGTGATGGTTGATGTTTTTGGATCAATCAGAACCTGGACATCAATCTCCCCTTCGACCTCCTCGATAGTGGCCACATAATTGAAGCTGGGCCCCAATTCTGCTACGGCGTGTGGCATGCTGTCCAAGGAAGGGTCTTCTTCTTGGAGGACGATGGCTGAAGTAGAAGCCGAATAGACAGGTGCGGTGGGCAAGTTGTGCCCCTGGTTGTTTGCTGGAGAAACGGGCAGGCTTTGCCCCTGGCTGTCTATTGCTGAGACGGGCAGGTTGTGCCCCTGGTTTACTGATGCTGCGTTAGGGAGATTGTCCCCTTGGTTGACTGAGATGGGCTGAATGCGCCCATGGCTAGAAATGGGTGCAAAGAATGAATCGACTGAAGGTGCCCCTTGCATGATGATGGGATCTGGGATCGAAATAGTTAAGGGTGCCCCTTGTAGGATGAGAGGTTCGAACTCTGAACTAGAGTCGATGACACGAATAAACTGGAGAGGAGGCTCTTCTTGGCTGATGAAAGCTGGATAGGCAGGAGGTGCCCCTTGCACTGTGGAGACTGGATTGACTGGAGATGCCCCTTGCAGGATGAGGGGTTCTGAAACTGGACTGGTTAGGGGTGCCCCTTGCCAACCTTGATTAGGGAACTGTGAGTTCCATCTTGACTATTGCTGTTGCTGCGGTTGTCCATGCTGAGGGAGGAATAGTGCACCTTCGGTAGAGGCGACAAGATCATCCTCTTCCATTGGATGGGAGATGGGAACACTATCATTATCGCTTTCGTATCCGGTAGGCTCACCTTCCACTATCGGTTGAATTGGAGAAGCCTGATGAGGCCACCAAGGGGAGATCATCCCAGCGCTTATTCCGGCTTCGACTTGTTCCCCGGTGCGGATGAGTTGGGTGAAGTTCACATATGGATGTGAGACAAGGTATCCAGAGATACTTGGATTTGCTGAGTGGACGATCATGGAGATTTGCTCATTGTCGTTGATGGGAGTCTTCATTCTAGCGGCCATGGCTCACCACCGTCCAACGTAAGCTGACAATGTTTCGTCATTTCTTTGCCTGAGAGCTGCGAGGTCCGCTCTCTTAGGTGCCATGTTAAGATTGTATGCAAACCTGTTGACGAAAGCCTGGAAGAGCTGCTCCCAAGTCCTGATGCGATGACAGTCCAATGATGCGTACCAGTCTAGGGCATCGTCTTTCAGGGACTTTTGAAACAGACGGATCAACGCTCCATCATTGCCCGCCACAGCATTAAGCTCTCCACAGAAAGCTCGTAAGTGGTCTACAGGACACCCCGTCCCATCATATCTTTTAAAATTTGGTACCTGAAAGCCTTAAGGTACCATTGCATCTGTAAAGGGACAGAGGTCCCTGAACTTAGTGGATGGAAGACACCCCTTGCTGCTTCTGCAACTTTCTCTTCATCTCTTGCATCTGCTCTCGGAGTTGTTCGATTTCAGATGGACCAGATGAGGGAGATCTTGCCCCTTGCCAGGACTGAGATGGCCCCCTTTCATAATAATTGGTGTCATTGATGCTCCTATGATTCCTGCTTGAAGGAGGTTGGGCCTGGTAATTACTCCCATTGTAAGGACTTTGTTGGACTGGAGCTGAGAAGGGAGGCTGTAAGGAAACCTGAAAATGGCTCCTGTTTGCAGGAGGATACTTGAAGAAATGCCCTGAGGTCGAGGGTTGTTCTGATTGAAGGCCCCTGTTAGGAGGGTATCGAAAGTCCTGAGTGATCCCTGGCGGTTGTGGTTGGGATGAACTGGAGGCCAAGGGAGCCTTCGATTTTTGTTGAGGTTGTTGAACTGGACCAGCTTGATTGCTGGCTGCTGAAACCTGGGCTTCTGTGAATCGGAGAAGCATTTCCTGCATGGCCTTCATGCTTTATTGTAGCTCTTGGATGCCAGGAATGGATTCTCTCAAGTTTAACTGTGGAGAGGAAGCCTTAGGTATTTCAAGGGCAGGGAATGGGAGAGCCATATCGGTTTTGTATTGGACGTAGCAGGGCGATTTGGTTTGGAGGAGTAATGGTGGGGAAGTATGCTCTACTCTCTTTTTTTTTGGGTTTTGGGATTTTCTATTTTTTTTGTTTTGGGTAGAATGCTATGCAGATGAGATTGTATGAGGACTAATGACTTTCAAGTATATGAAGGATTTTATTTTTCAAGTCGGATCACGACTAGTAGGACTAGTTCGATCCCCAGTGGAGTCGCCATTCTGTGGACCCTCGCCGTTTCCACACTCCCACACGACGTTCTCGTCCCTTCCCTTTCGGAAAAAGAAGGAGAGGATTCGTAAGTGCGAATCGCCGTTTGTGCCACTTGCTTGCCTCGTTCTCGAGGGCTTTATCTGGTAGTTGTGTTAAGCTGGATGTGTTTAAATGAGTTTATATAAGAACAGAGTCGCCACTAGCCAGTTATTTCGAATCTACAGTCGGCTAGACCCCGTAGAAACGTTAGAGAAGGGGATCCGAAGATTCCTTCCTCTAAAATGACTCCTTTTGATCTGCGGCCAGAGATTCGAGGTAAGGGATCACGGTTACAGGGTGGGAAGAGGTTAAGCACCCCACACACTGCCCGTACGAAGTACGGTCTCTACTTCATAGAATCGAACTAATACTTGAAAGTCTGTTTTAATCCTCGTACATTCTCATAGATGACATGATGCATGAATGCGGGTCTGAACAGTAAGAGTTTCTGATGGGCAGGTTTCAACAACGGGCAAGCCCAGAGCATGCGCTCGAACTGACAGGTGCTTAATATAAGACGTGTGCAGTGTGCTTGAATAATCAAGGTGCTTTATAGTGAAGCATGAATGCAGGTCTGAACAGTAAGAGTTTCTGATGGGCAGGTTCCAACAACGGGCAAGCTCAGAGCATACGCTCGAACTGACAGGTGCTTAATATAAGAAGTATGCAGTGTGCTTGAATAATCAAGGTGCTTGCAGTGAAGCAGGGGGGTTGGAAGAAAAGTAAATGTTGCACTTATGCTAGATGCAAATGAGATGATGCTGGAAAAAGAGTAGCTGGGTGGATGAAGGTGTCGCAAGGGTTGGCTTCGAGTGGCCGGATCAAGACTTGGATGGCTTGGGAGACTTTGACCAGTGGTTAGGCTGGGCTGGACCAGGGCTAGGATCTCCTCACTCGGGCTCTCCTGGTGGAGGAATGGGCTAAAGGGTGGAGAGGAACTCAGACGGACGGTCGCTGGACTGGACGGATTGGTGTGTTGAAATGAGAAGGCGAGGGGGGTATTTATAGCAGCGGGCAGTGGCAGATTGTGTAAATATTTTTGGGCGGCCCATAGCGGGCCGCCCATACGATCACTCCTCGATTTCCAGCGAGGTACGGTCGTTCCCTCGGGGCTGCTGTTTGGCTCGGTGGGTTGACTTAGTGAGTTGACTCAGCGGGTCGACTCGGTGATTTGACTTGGCGGGTTGACTCGGTGTTTTGACTCGACGAGTTGACTCAGCGGGTTGACTCAATGGGTTAACTCAGCGGGTTGACTCAGGAGTTTGACTTTTTTAGAATTTTTTGACTGACTTTTCTTATGGGGGGTTTTTCATATGGGGGGTTTTTCAGGCTGATGTCTAGGACTGGGTTGACCGGGTTCAGGCTTGACTTGGGCTATGGATTGGGGCTTACAAGGGTGAGTTTGGCTGAGTTTGGACTCGGGGTTTGGGGGTATGGTCCTCCATTCATCTAGCTATCTCTACCAACAGTGTAGCCGAAGGTGGGGTGTCTACAGCAGCGTGGATAAAACACATATATATTATGGGGGGCCACAAAACACTGATCAGTCATGCAGCTTAAGTAGGTAATCCCGTCTAAAAAGATAGTAGGCAATCCCGTTCGAAAAGATGACTCTTACTTTTTTTCTTTTTTCTTTTCTTGAAGTTTTAAACAATAAATACCTTAATAATGATAGGCATTTCTGTCTTTTATGAAAAAATATGACGGAAATCATAAAAAACTGACAGAAGGTACCCCTTTGACAATTATTTTGATTACTGAGGTAACTTATTGAAAAAATAATATAAAAAGGTACTGAGATATAAATATAGTATTAATGAGGTACTATTTTGTAAAATTCTCTAAAAATAAAGCAATCCGAATATTAAGTAAAAAACATAGTAGGAACCAGTGGTGATTGACCATTAAAGGCTTATTGTGGGACATAAAAGTTTTGGATCTAGCTGATATTTGTGTGGTCCCTTCATCCAATTATTTATAACCTTATCAACAAATTAGATGGATAATAAACATTTAAGTGGACCCTAAGAAGTTTTTAATGCAGAGCATTCCATCACCACTATTTCATATGGTCCAATCCACTTAAGATTTGGATCCGCTTCATTTCTACGATGATGCACTAGAATGAGCTATCAAAATGGATGAACAATGTTTATTAATGAGGTAGCTTATTGAAAGATAATATAAAAAGGTACTGAGATATAAATATAGTATTAATGAGGTACTATTTTGTAAAATTCCCTAAAAATAAAGCAATCCAAATATCAGGTAAAAAACATAGTAGGAACCAGTGGTGATTGACCATTAAAGGCTTATTGTGGGACGTAGTAGGAACCACTACGATGAGGTAGCTTATTGAAAAGATAATATAAAAAGGTACTGAGATATAAATATAGTATTAATGAGGTACTATTTTGTAAAATTCCCTAAAAATAAAGCAATCCAAATGTCAGGTAAAAAACATAGTAGGAACCAGTGGTGATTGACCATTAAAGACTTATTGTGGACATAAAAGTTTTGGATCAAGCTGATATTTGTGTGGTCCCTTCATCCAATTATTTATAACCTTATCAACAAATTGGATGGATAATAAACATTCAGGTGGACCCTAAGAAGTTTTTAATGCAGAGCATTCCATCACACCACCATTTCCTATGGTGCAATCCACTTAAGATTTGGATCTGCTTCATTTCTACGATTATGCACTAGAATGAGCTATCAAAATGGATGAACAATGTGGATGTCAGACATATACTTTAAAGTAAGCCCCATAATTAGGGATCTGCGCTACAAAAAATAACAGGAAATTGAACATCCGCCATTGAAAACTTATCGAGAGTCATATAAGTTTTGCATCAAGCTTATATTTATTTTTTTCTCTTCATCCATGTCCATGTGACCTTATGAACAAGTTAGGTGGGAAATAAACATCATGGTGGTCCTTAGGAGGGTTTCAATGGTGGGTACTATTGTCCCACTACTTTTTGTGGTGTGGTTCACATGAGTTTTGGATTTACCTCATTTTTAGGTCCATTTCCCTAAAATGATCTCACAAAATGGATGAATGGTGTGGATATAACATGCACTTCATGGTAGAGCCTATGGAACTTGAAGACGTCGACACATGGCTTGAGGTGGGTGGTGTGTGGCACCAATATGAAGTCCACTGCGCAGTCTTGATAGGGCCTGAGCCCACCTTGATGTGTATGTTTTATCTATGTTGTCCATCCATTTCGATAAATCATTTAAGGGCATAAGCCCAAAACGGAGGTAGATAGAAGGCTTGAATGGACCACACACAAGAAACAAATGGGGACTGAACACCTACCATTGAAAACCTCCTGGTGGCCATGGAAGTTTTGGGTAAATTAATATTTATGTTTTCCCTTCATTCCCGTCTATGTGACCTTGTGGACAAGTTTGATGGAAAAATAAACATAATGGTGGGCCTTAAGAAGGTTTCAACAATAGGCGTTGTTGTGGTATATCCGTGCTGACCTCAAGTCACGAGGAAAGCCCATAGTCTAGCGGGCCCAGGTACAAGTTCTCAAGCTCATGCACTAAATCCGACCTGGGACTAGGCCGAGGACAAGAGCCGAGAGCGACCCGAGACTAAGCCGATGACAAAAACTGAGGCTGACCTTGGACTAGGCAGAGGACAAGAGCTGAGGCCGACCTGAGACTAGGCGGAGGACAAGAGCCGAGGCCGACCCGAGACTAGGTCGAGGACAGAAATCGAGGTTACGATAGTCCGACTTGAGACCTCCAGGGCAACCTAATGTCACTCACACAGGACGATCTATGAGGTGAGGAGCTCCATCGGTCAATGAGCTCGGCCCATGAGCTCGGTTGATGAGTTCCGCCTACGAGCTCTGCCCCTCGGTCGATCAGGCCCACCACCGCCATAAAGGCGCGCAATAGATCAGGGATGAGCCCAAATAAACCAGACACGTCTCTAGGAGTTACGACCATAATCCATGTCGCAGGGAATTACGCCGGCCATTACTGACATGACACCCACATTCAGTGCCCTTTATAGCTCACCGATTATCCTATAAATAGGAGACACTCCTAAAGGCCAATGTACGCTCAATTCTCCACCAAGAGACCTGCTTCTCATCTCCTACACCTAACTGACTTAGGCATCGGAGGGCTAACGGTTGGACCCCAACCACCCCTCTTAACTTTCCTTTGTGTTCTACAGGATCTAACAGACCTCCAGTCCGGATCCAGACGATACATCTGCAAGAGATCAACGATATCCATCTATCCAAGTTGGAGGTCACGTCATCTCATCTACTGACCAGTTGGAGGTCACGTCATCTGACTTGTTGACCATTTTTTCGCATCAACAGATTGGTGCCGTTTGTGGGATAAAGTTGTGTCCTCGCCGTTTTGTGAGCTCGACACATGATTTTAGCTCTTCCTCTCCCTACCTAATGGTGAAGAAGAAAGTGAAGGCCCCTGCTGTTGGACCCTCCCACCAGACTTTGTCTAGGGAGGAGCAAGCTCTTCAGCCGCCTTCTCCGGCCAACCAATTCTCACTGACCACGAGCCAACGGAGGTCACAAAGCAAGAAAGGCCGAACAACTTCCATTGAGAAGCAGCTCAACACGTGGGCCATCTCACAACGGTGGTAGAAGCATGATGCTGGATCGACATACGCCACATGAGCATAAGGCTGATGAGGCCGGGCTATGCTATTAGATCCCAGAGGCTGACGAGGCCGATGTGAACAATCAGAGCCCAAAGGCTGACAAGGCCAAGTTGAGCTATTAGAGCTTAAGAGTTGAAAGACCGACCTGGGTAGTCGGAACAACCCTAGACCAAGAGTCGAAAGACCGACCTGGGCAGTTGGAACAACCCTAGATCAAGAGTCGAAAGACCGACCTGGGTAGTCAGAATACCCTAGATCAAGAGTCAAATGACCGACATGAGCAATGGAAATAGCCTTAAACCAAGAGTCAAAAGATCGACCTGGCAGTCAGAACAGCCCTAGACCAAGAGTCGAAAAACCAACCGGGGCAGTCAGAATAGCCCTAGACCAAGAGTCGAAAGACTGACCCGAGTAGTCAGAATAGTCCCAGACCAAGAGTCAAAAGACCGACCGGGGCAGTTAGAGTAGCCCTAGACCAAGAGTCAAAAGACTGATCTGAGCAGTCAAATAGCCCTAGACCAAGAGTCGAAAAACCGACCCGGGCAGTCGAAATAGCCCTAGACTAAGAGTCGAAAGATCGACCCGGACAATCGGAATAGCCCTAGACCAATAGTCGAAAGATCGACCTGGCAGTCGGAATAACCCTAGACCAAGGGACCGACCTAGGAAGTCAGAATGGATGAAAGAGTCAGACTAAAACGTGAAGTGTCCAGAGGCCACCTTTACATGCTAACCCGTACAATTGGCAGAGCCTACGAGCCACCCTACCGAGCCGACCTCATACAGTTGGCCAGCCTACGACAGTTCGGTGTTTATTCAAAGGCCAGCTCATCCATTTCTCTTTACTCTCAAGTCGAGTAAGTTAGGCTCGAGAGTGGGGGGCTTCTGTTATGAGTAAATCCAAGTTGACCTCAAGTTACAAGGAAAACCCATAGTCCAACGGGCTCAGGTATAGGTCCTCAAGATCGTGCACTAAATTTGACCTGGGACTAGGCCGAGGACAAGAGCTGGGGCCGACTTAAGACTAGATTAAAGACAAGAATCGATGCCAACCTGAGACTAGGCGGGGGACAAGAGCCGATGCAGACCTGCGACAAGGCCGAGGTCGACCTGAGACTAGGCCGATGACAAGAGTCGAGATTACGATAGGCCGACCTGAGATCTCCAGGACAACCAGAGGTCACTCACACTGGACAACCTACGAAGTGAGGAGCTCGGGTGATGAGCTCCATCGGCCAATGAGCTCGGCCCATGAGCTTTGCCAATGATGAGCTCTGCTGATGAGCTTTGTCCCTCGGCCGACCAGGCCCACGACCGCCATAAAGGTGTGCGACAGATCAGGGACGAACCTGAATAAACTGGACATGTCTCCGGGAGTAACGGCCATAACCAACGCTGCTGGGAATCACGCCGACAATTATGGGCATAACACCCGCGTTCAATGCCCTTTACGGTTTTTTGATTATCCTATAAATAAGAAATACTTCTACATGCCAAGGTATGCTCAATTCTCCACCGAGAGAGCTGCTTCTCATCTCTTACACCCAACTGACTTAGGCATCAGAGAGCTAACGGCTAGACCCTAACCACCCTCTTAGCTTTCCTTTATATTCCACAGGATCTAGCAGACCTCTGGTCCAAATCCAAATGGCACATCTGTAAGAGATCAGCGGTATCCATCTATTCTAGTTGGAGATCACGTCATCTCATCTGTTGACCATTTTTCCGCATCAACAAGCGTCATAGCCAAAATTGCTTCCAATGGTGCAGTCCACTCAAATGAATCACTACCTGCAGTGTAAGTAGGCAATCAACCTTCCAAAGTGTGGGTCTCATTGTGGATGTAGCGTACACCTAAACTAATACTCATAAAAGAGTAGTAACATCTAATTAATGGACATAAGTAATGGTTAAAAGTAAAAGTATCCCGTGGCCCAAATTCGAATGGTAAAATAAGACTGTTAATATATCTTGTCAGCGCAATCTTTCGATTACGCTCATCTCCGTCAGGGGAGCGATTTGGACTGCCGTACAACATTCCATGCCTCAACTTCAAGAGTCACCACCATTCTTTAAACGATGCAAAACTAACACAGGAGCCTACCTAACAGAGGATCCGATGCGCATCGGGAGCGGATTAGGTGTTACCAGAGTAACACGTTCGGGTGTGGGGCCCACCTTTATGTATTTTTGTATATCCAGGCCGTCCATCATTTTTTCCAGCTGAGGCATGGTGCTAAAGATGAAACAGATCCAAATATCAAGTAGACTATCTACAGGGATTGAATGACCACAATAAAAAACTTGTTAGGGACCACACAAGTGTTGGATAAAGCTGATATTTTTGTTTTCCATTTATCCAGATCTGTGTGACCTTATCAACAAATTGGATCGAAAAATAAACATTGTGGTGAGCCCCATGAAGTTTTTAATGTTGGGCATTCAATGACCGCTGTTTCCTCTAGTGTTGTCCACTTGAGTCTTGGATCTACTTCATTTTTTTGGACCATGTCCTAAAAGAAGTTTGAAAACTGATGGACGGAATGGATATATAACAAATACATAAAGGTGGGCCCCACGGTCAGGGAAACACCCACTGTTGTGTTACTCGGGTAACACCTTATCTACTCCCGCGCGCATCCACGGATCAAGGACCATGTAAACTTCTCTCCGCCAACATATAATTTCAAAAAACGTGATGGCATAATAGTAATATTAGGACAGCTATAGGGCACTTTTAAAAGTGAAAGCACACTCCACCCACGCATATTCTCCTCTCACAATCTCATTCACTCCTTCACAAAGTTCCCTCGCCCGAGTGGACTAAGGTACTCGCGTCTCACGTGGAAGCCATAGAGCCGCACATCACGCCGAACCCACAAACATCGGACGGGATACACAGGTAGAAAACAAAACAGCGATTAATGAAGTTGATCAACGGCTCAAATTCTCCGTCCACGTGTTGACCAACTGAGGATCATAGATTCCTGAATTTTAAGGGAGATAGCGTCTAAAAAAGGGGATCAACTGATGAGCGGCTCTAATCCCACACACGCCTGGACCCGTTCCACTTGAGAGGGATTACTAATAACGAAGTACACTCGAGCGAGTTCGCTTTTAACTAGCATTTCTACTCTCCCATTTCTCTTCCCAGGTAGCTTAAAGCAGCAGCCATCTCTCTCTGCAACAGATCTCAATCATCACTCTCTCATCTCCAATGGCGATTTCATGATTTCTACTCGTATTAGCATCTCTGCTCTGAAATTTCAGAAGTAGAATCCGTTTCTTCCAAGCTAAAGATGCGAGATTCAAGAGCTCAGTGCTACTCAGAAACAGGCAATCTTCTCTTTCTCTGAGAACAATGAAGTGAAATCCCTCATTTCTCAGTTGTATTTTGATTTATACTGTCTTTTGAATTTTTAGATTTTTAACATGATCGATGTTGGTTTTTTTTTTTTGGCAGGAAAATAGGGTGATTTTTGATATATATATGTATGTATTTTTGAATTTGGGAAGAAGAAGAAGAAGAAGAAGACGGGGTTAGGAGAATGGCAACAAGACGGGGCTTGGATCATCAGCCGTCGCGGCGGCTTCAGCGGACGCAGACTGCAGGCGTTTTGGGGGAGTCCATCTTCGACAGTGAGGTCGTCCCGTCTTCGCTCGTTGAGATCGCTCCGATCCTTCGTGTTGCCAACGAAGTCGAATCCAGCAACCCTAGGGTTGCTTATCTCTGTATGTTCCAACCATGCTCCGCCATTTCATTTTCCCCTTTTGTTCTACTTTTGGTATTACATGAATACTCCTCGGTACTACAGTGTTGACAAAATAAAAAAAAGAAAAGAAAAGAGAAAAGGGGTTTAGACATCAAAGAGGGTGGGTGTATATATATATATATATATATATATATATATATATATATATATATATATATATATATTTATTTTTGACTTTTTATAGCTAGTTTTGAGCCGTTCATATTAATTTAAGTGAACTTAAATGCCTTTATCCACACTTCCATTCGAAGCTATCTGAGCTCTAAATTTAGAGAACTTGCTCGTTGGTATTCCTTTTGGAAACTGGGAATGATCTGGTACAGCATACTTTATGGTAACTTACCATACAATCAGCTGTATCTGGCCGCCGTGATGTGTGTGGCATCCATATCCGTGCATCTGGTTCTCCTCCCCATGATGGGCCATGAGTCCAAAAATCAGGTTGATCGAAAACTTTGGCAGGCCACGCCAAAGGGAATAGTGTAAAATCATGCCTAAAGCCTCCAAATTCACATGGCATGGCCAACCTAGCTTTTGGATCAGCCTGATTTTTGGATGACATGCATGCATGCACCCTTCATGGCTCGACCACATGGTAAGTTACCACAAGATATTGGATCATTCCCATCTGGAAATATGGTTGCAGTTTGCTGTTTTTATTGTGATAAGTTGTCTCAAAGTAGGGAACATTCTCCTTGATAAAAGGATGATGTTCCCACACACGCCTTCTTCTTGGATGGAAGATCGAGTTCGGTGCATGATGAATCTCACATGGGTTATCACATTAAACTGCAATGGTCTCACATGGGTTATCACATTAAACTGCAATGGTTCCTTTGCTGCTTGTCATAGTCACCAATTTTTGACTTGCATATATCGTTGTTGCCATGTGCTTGGAAAGTGTTGTTCTCACCAAGAACTGCTCTTGAACTAGTGTCGAATGCATTTTTCAATGGTTAATCTCAGGGCAGATTGGTTATCCCACATTAGCAGCCTGGGCGAAATGAACCAAAATGGATTGCCACGTTTTTTAGAGGATTTGAAGTCAAAGGTTTGGTTCAAGTAACCTTAGTTTTCAATTTGCTTCCAAGTGAATCATCGGGGAACTTGCATAGATTGTATCGACACTACTTAGTTCCTGTGTTCGAAGTTTCGATATCGCTACAAGTTTCGCTAGCCGGGGATACGAAAACAATATCGATATCGGCGATAATATTGCTGATAACTAGAAATGCAGGGAAAATGGGAAAAATGGTGGAATTTTTTAGTGAAACCTTAGGAGGTGATAAAATACACATATTTGCATATTTAGGAATAAAAAAATTGCAAAAAAAAAATGCATACATAATAAGTTTCTATTTAATGGGGGCCTAAAAGCATGTGTTGCGGTAATAAATCAGTCCAACCATCTCATCCATCCCATCTATCCATCCAATATCTGACCTTTCATGTTAACATCTATTGATATTTTAGAATATTGGCAACACATGATATTTCCCAACAAATTATTAACAACTGAAAAAGAAACTAAAGATTGTGGTCTCGTTATTGCCATGTTCCGATAATGATGATATTGTGGTATTATTAATATTATTGTCGAAAAATTGAACACTGCATACAACCATGCGCCCATAAAAAATATGAAATGGGAATTTTTTTAATATATAGATTTTTAGCAATATCGATACATTGGCGATATTATTGAAATTTTGACGATACATTGACGATACAATCGACGCCTGGAATTTGCATGGTAAAAAATATTGGTGATACACAGGCGGTATCAATGCATTGGCAATACAAACGACGCCTGGAATTTACACAATTGAAAATATTGACAATATCGACACATTGGCGATATTTAGTGATACATTGCTGATACCTCGGGACCTTAACATGTCCTTAAACTATTACCTTAAGGACAGAGGTTAAAACCAAAGCTGGAAAACTTCCGCCCTTGAATGGGATGCCAGGGAGTTCCTGGTAGCGGGGGTCCAACGCGCCTTAGGACGAAACTCGGGTAGGCGCCTCGTGCACCAACTGCCTTAAATGGCTCTTTGGTGGGAACGTTTGTGATATCTGGGGTTTGCTCCCCCGAGGGTTGATCAGGGGGTCTACCATCAATGAGTTGGTGTGAGAATCCTAAGGAGATCGAGGACAACTAGAGGGGGTAGCGCAGGCTGGCTACTTGTTACCGTTCACCCCCCATCCCCCCCCAATTGTCGATACTTAGAATTTTTTATACTATCAGTGTTATCGGTATCGCTGAGCTAGAGATAGAGATAATATCGGGGATATTTCGATAATATCAGAGATAATTTAAACACAGTTCAAGTAACCTTAGTGTTCAATTTGCTTCCAAGTGAAGCATTGTGGAACTTGTATAAATTGTATCGACACCACTAAGTCAGAACCCTACTAGACTACTAGTGTATAGTTGCATTATCTAATTCATCACCTACCTCACTGTTAAAAAAAAATGAAAAAAGAAACTCATCACCTACCTCGGCGTCAACGTCTACCTCGGCGTCAACTTCTTATTCACCTCCACTGCAGTGTCAAGCTTAAAACTTTTCATCATGAACCTATCAAATAGTTCCAGTACGTGCTTCCTTAATTGCATCAACCTTTCTCCATTAAAAAAAAGTTGCAGGAACCTTTCTCATAGGTACCACTCCTCAAATCATGCTTCAGACTTATGCTCGATCTCCTGCTTCCTAGCAGTTTATACTTGCTAAAGTTTTAAAGCTTCCTTGCTCGTGCATCTGTATCTTTTGCCCTTTCCTTTCATGCTCCATGCAACTAAATGCTCTTCTTTTGACATAAGAATGTGCACTCATTGTACATTCATACCTCCAGTCTAGTGAAGCTTTTCAACTCACGCTGTTTGATCTCAAACCTTGCTGTGATTGTCTACTGTACATCTTTTGTACTCAACATCTTTTGTAAGAATTATTTTGAGATCGTTTCTTCTCTTCTCTTTGTAAAAATGTTGGAGCTTATGTTGCGACCATTGGACATGAGGAATTCAACCATGTTTAGTGCTAAGCCCTCAGAGCTTGTTTGATGGTTTACAATGCCTCCACCAACTTGCAAAACACCCTAGTTTCTGGAAAAACATATGCGGTGGCTACATATTCTCTTTCTTCATGTCCATATGCCCCAATATATGGCCTATTTTTTGGTGGGCAGATTGGGATGTTGGATTAGTGGAGATGAGTTCCTTGTTGTTGGGAATAAAAGAGCTTGGATGCATGTTCTGAACCTCCACTTCCTTGGCCAATTATCTAATGTTATTAAATGGGCTTCGTCGATGGAGGGATATTCATGGAAAGTAGGGAGATGGGTGGAGGAAATTAGGTAGTTGAAGGACACTCTCTTGGTGTTCTTCACTCATATTCTTGGGGAAGTAAATAATGTATTTGGTGATTTGGCAAAAGGGCATTTTGTTATCTTTCAAAAAAAAAAAAAAAAAAAAAGGGCGAAAGGGCTCCAATCTTCAATTGATTTTGTTAGGATATTCTCTCCCCTTGTACTCTTTTAGCTATTTTTTTAAATACAGATCATCTCATCCTTCAAAAGAACTTGTTCACCTTGTTAGCTTCTAAATTAATAAGCACACATGCCATTTTCATCTTAACGACATGTATCAATGTCTTTTAGAAGGCAATCTTGCACTTTTAGATACACAATTGGAGCAAATCCAGCCTTGCATTGTTCCACTAATCCATCACCCCCAAACCTTCCATATTAAAGAACAATGGATAAACAAATCATCGATCGGGCTCTCCTTTGAAGATCATCGATGGTTAGCATCCTCTTTCTACCCACCAAGAAAACAAAAGCTATGATTCTAGAAGGGGCACCATACGACCATGACTGCAAGTCTGCGACTCTAGGAGGGTCACCATACGACCACGGTCCACGACTACTAACCAAACAAAAGCCACGGTTAAATATTTTACTTTACCTTTGGCCATTAAAAACACTTGGATCAATTTAGACTTTAGACCACTGGAGATAATTTGTTTCATTTAGTTTTTCAAAGGTTATTTGAACCTGTGGGGGTGAAGAGGCAACCTCTTTGGGGGGGTCCTTGTGCATGGGGTGAGGTGTGGAAGTCTAAGGAAGAAGGTGGGAGCTCCAATGTCCCAGTTCCGGCCGTAGTAGAGGAAGAAGGAGCACAACCCTGCTGCACTCGCAGAGCACATTTTCTCGATGCTAGTTCGGGCAGGGGGACATGTCAAGATTTGCCGTTAGATGTAGGTTTGGACAATTACGTGGTCGAGTCAGATCGCCCCTCGAACCTAGCCTTGGGATGGCAATCCCCAAACCTGGTTGCTTTGGAGGAGCGATCAGTGGTTTAGGCTCCGAACTTGGTCAACTGTGACGTGGCTTATGGTAATCCTTTCCTTTTAAGGCTCAACGAGAGCCTCAGGTCAGAGGCTCCCTTCCCTTATCTTGACGCGCATCAGAAGGAGACATCAAATGGGACACACGTCTCGTTCTTTCCCTTACGAGCGATTTCTGAATCACTTAACTAATACCCCCCCCGCACGTGAGTAAAGTGGAGTCTCATCTTAACCCTTTCTTACATGACCCCACGCTTGTGTTATCGGCGCCTCTCACTTAGGCTAATTATTTCTCTCCCTTGATCGAATCAGTATCGGGATATTTTCTAGACTTTTTTGCGTGGGAAGGTGATTTGATCCCCCCCCCCCCCCCCCCCCCCGGCCCCCTCATTTGCTCCAACAGCTCGCGTCTACTTCTGGGATCTTTGCGGAAGCTCGCCCTCCTCTCTCCTTGTCACCAGAGATGGCGATAGAGCTCTATAGCAACTCTTCAGTCGTGGGAGAGTTGCCTAATGAAGTTTTCAATGTGGATTGCTTCGATCTTGACGTCACGCCTCTTCAAGCAGCTATTGAGCTCCCTTTCCAAGGATGTTCCTTGCTTGATGCTGTCGATTCTCCCCTGACTCAGGACCTCAATATCATTTTAGACCCAGATAAGGAGTGGGTCAAAGACATGTTGGGTAGAGTGGGCAGATCCATAGGCCTTTCTTTTGGTGCAGGAGATGACAAAGTTTCAGTGCGTAGGAAATTTGTTGAAGACAGATGCAAGTGTTAGGTGAGATTGAAGTCCAAATAGAACACCAGGCGTAGACACCCTAAAGGCTGGAGGGAGCTCCTTAGCCTTGGAAGCTCAATCAACAATGATATTGCAAGCTCTTTTAGTGAGGCCCAGAAAGGCAGGGGACCTAAATTAGTTTGTCAATGAAGATCCTAAGTTGGAATATCAAGGGATTAGGGAGTCGACTTAAGCTCGTCCACGTTAAAGAATTTTGCAAGAAGTTCAAAGTTCAAATTCTAGCCCTTCAGGAAACCAAGCTAGAAGCTTTCAACGATTCTATTTTATGATCGTTATGGGGCTTGAATAAAGTAGGTTGGGTTGCCCTCAATGCGATTGGTTCATCGGGCGGCATTTTGGTTGCATGGAACAGGGATGTTTGGGAAGCAGAAGACCATTTCTCACGCTTCTACTCAGCCTCTGTCATTTTGAGGGTCAAAGCGTCTCAAGTAGGATGGCTGTTCATTGCTGTATACGGCCCGTGTATCCCGATTGATAGGAGCCTATTGTGGGAGGAGCTAAACCAAGTTAAAGCAAAGTATAATCTTCGCTGGTGCGTAGGGGGCGACTTCAATGTCATTAGGTTTTCGCATGAGAAGCAGCTTGAAGGTCGTGTTAGCAGAAGTATGAAGGGATTTGAGGATTGGGTGAGTCCTAACGAGATGATCGACACTCTGATTGGGGGGGGGGCAAGTTCACCTAGTCGAATGGCAGAGAGAGACCTGTTTTGTCGAGATTGGATAAATTTTTTTTCTCCTCTGATTGGGGTAGACTTGTTCCCCCTGGCCTGCTTATAAGGTCTGCCCAGATCCATTTCTGATCATCGCCTGATCCTCCATCTCAAAGAAGAAAGCTGGGGCTCCAAGACTTTCTGCTTTGAGCTTGTGTGGTTGGAGACAAAAGAATTTCACTTCTAAGGTCAAAGATTGGTGGCAATCCTTCTCAGTAGCAGGGTCAACAACCAACAAATTATTCTAGAAATTCAGGCTCCTCGTATTGTCAATTTCGTGACAGTATAAGTCAGTCCAGTCTTGTGAGCCCCGACGAAGATTGAAGACTCAAGACTTGAAGACCGAAGCTACTTCCCGCGTCCAAGACCAAGAGGAATCTCTACGGAAGGTACGTTGCATATAGACAAACCTTAGGATCCCAAAACCTCATGTTTAGTTGGCTTAATGATGTTTTCGGTTCTTCTTGATCAAGGAGGAACTTTAGAGGCCATTGCTAAATAGACAAAATGACATGGTCCGTCATGAGCCTCATTGATAAAGAAAAATCAATTCATATTGCTCATGTCGGTTGATTGTTGATCAATCAACAGGCAAAATCGATTGATCTATAATCATTGTAGATTGATCTTAATGTCTGGACTTGTTTTAGCAAGCATTCAAAGTAAAAATGTGCTCTTAACGATCAATCGATCAGCATGAGCGATTATCCGCAGATAGGTCTAGCAAGCTTAATAGCTCAAATTCGCATTTGCGATTGATTGGCTGGCCGGGCAATCAATCGACCAGCCTGGGCGATCAATTGTTTTGGCTTGGCGATCAATCGACCTGGGCCATTTTTGTCTAGCAAGCTTTTTTTTTGGAAAACTTCTACTTGCGATCAATCGATACGCTGATAGATCAATCGGTTACTAGTCGTTTTATATCCATTGGAGCCTGATTCTTAGAGTCTATAAAGGCATATCTTGAGGGCTTTAATGGCATCTTTTGCACACCCATTGAGAGCATTGAGAGAGGCAATTAAAAGTATTTTCTAACCTCCTTTGCTCATCATTGTCTTAAGTTCATCTTTCAAACCTAGCCATTAATGGCATTACATTGAGTATTCAAAGCTCGGTTTGAACAATAAACTCAAGCATGGCATTCATGGCTGTCCCAATCATTGAAGTTTCATCTTGAAGTTGCTTATAGCCATTGAATGCTCGGATTGGTGGTTCCTACATTAACCATTGCATTTAAATAGGCAAATGGAACACCAATACCTTCTCCCACGGTCCCACCTACCCGGCATTAGTTTAGGATCATCATATTGCATCGGTAGCTGATCGTGGGAGCTTGAAGAGGAGCTGAAGCATTCTTGGAGCTAAAGCAACTCTACAACGATGCTGAATTGGGGCTCATTATTTGTAAGTGGTTAAGTTTATAGAGTCAATTGTTTGATTCCCCCTTCTTGTTGAGATTGGGGTCTAGAGATTGTGACCCAATCTCGAGTTTGTCCTTGAGTAGGACGTGTGTGTTTCCTTGTGTAGGATTGGTGGTTCCTTGTATAGGATAGGAGTTGTCCTCTTGTAGGATTGGAGGAGTCCTTGTGTAGGAGTAGACCTTGTGTAGGTTGTAAAAGTTTATGGTGAACCTCATTTAAAACCATTGGGTGGTGAAATCCGGCCACTCAAGGGGTGAGTGGATCAGCCGGGAGTGGAGTAGACTCATCGTCGAACCACTATACATCTTGTGCAATGTGTTGAATACTTATGTTGTCCATTATTTCTGTTTATTGCTCATGACCATGATGAATTGCACTCTATTTGTTTGATGAAATGCATGCATGACATTCTCTACTATCATCTTAGTTCCATCATTGTGAACTTACATGCATATTAACTGTTTGATCAAATGCCTTTCTTAGTATAGCAGATAATCTAGAGAGATCTCTTGAGATTGATTCACTAGCTTTGCATGTGCTTGATTGGTAGATTGGATTGTGAATGTAATTAAGTTTTTAATTGGCAAAGAAATTGTTAAAAGTCCTATTCACCCCCCTTTAGGACATAAGCATACCTTCAAGCTTATCTCAATAGCGGTGCAAACTGCAATTTCAATGGAGGCCCTAAGTCGAATGTTAGAGAAAGGCTAGCAACAAGGTCTCATCACGGGCTTTACAACTTCTCCTTCGGGTCCCACAGTCTCCCATCCGTAGTTTGCCAACAACACCCTTCTTTTTGGTGACGCGGATAGAATTAAGATTGACGACCTTTGAAATTCTCGGTTGTTTCAAAGAGGTATTAGGTTTAAAAATCAACATGCTCCAGAGTGAAATGTTGGGGATTGGGCTGTCCAATGAAGAGGTCTTTTCTTTCGCGTTTGTCTTCGGATGCGGCTCGCGCTCTTTTCCCTCTTCTTACTTGGGCCTCCCTTTATGTTTGGGGAAACCTTCTAAACAACTTTGGGGCAAAGTGATCGAGAGGTTTGAATGGAAATTATCCAAATGGAAAGGTAAGCATCTTTCTTTAGCCGAGCGCATCATTCTCATTAAAGCAGCTTTGTCCAATCTCCCTCTTTACTTTATGTCTATCTTCAAGTGCCCGAATTCAATAATAGCCAGACTCGATAAATTGAGGAGAGTTCTTATGGTAAGGCGGGGAGGAATGTCAGAAATTCCATCTTCGTCAATGGAAAGATGTGTGCTTACCTATAACAGAGGGAGCTGTGGGTCGTAGAGATCTCCATCTGATGAACATGGCGTTGCTTGGCAAATGACAATGGAGGTTTGGGGCCGAAGAAGGTTAATTATGGAGAGAAGTCATAGCTAAGAAATACGGCACGGAAGAAGGATGGACAATCAAGAATTCATCTCTATACTAATGTTCAGCCATCTGGAAAGCTATTCATTCAGTTTCTCCATCCGTCATCTCGCTTTCTACTTTCTCTCTTGGGGACAATGGTCGCATCAGATTTTGGGAGGATACATGGTGTGGCTCTAGACCCTTGCGCGCGGATTTCCCAGTGTTAGCCTCCTTATCGCCTAAGAGGAACATTACAATTGATCATTGTTTCTCTTGTGAAGGCCCGAGAGCTTGGTGTCCCCCATGCAGGAGGGGCCTTCCAGATTCGAAATGCGAAGATTACGTCAGATTATTATGTCGTTTGCAGCATTTCTCCCCCTCTCCAGATACGATAGATTCGCTTGTATGGTCAAGTTCTCCCTTGGGATCCTTTTCGGTTAGATCCTATTACAACTTGGTTTGGCCTCATGGACTTACATCCAACATCCTTATTCCTACAATTTTTTTGTCCTATGGAGCTCCCCCTAAGGTATCTATGTTTTTGTGGTTGATGGGTAAGAAGAGGACCTTTTAAAAACTCTTACCTAATTAAAACTAATTACCAATCAAACTGAATTAAGCAAGTAACACTTAGGTGCTGTTTGGTAAACTGAAAAATTAAGCCTGAAAATTAATTTAAGTACCGAGAACTTAAAGTGCTGAATTTAAGTTCTTATAAGAGCTGAAAAATCTGTTTGGTAATTTGTATGAAAACTACCATTAAAAACTTATTACGGCCACAAAAGTTTTGAATCAAGCTAATATTTGTGTTTTCCCTTAATCCAAGTCTTTGTGTTCTTATGAACAGGGTTGATGGTAAATAAACATCATGGTGGGCCCTAGGAAGGTTTCAATGGTGGGCATCATTGTCCCCATTGCTTTCAGTGGTGTGGTCCACCTAAGGTTTGGACTTGTCTCATTTTTGGGCTCATGCCTTAAAATGATCTCTCCAAATGGATAGACCATGTAGATATAATACATACATTATGCTGGTGCTTATAGAATTTGGTGACTTCAAGTACTTACGTAGGATGGTGTCATAGATAGGAAAGTAAACAAAGAAGGGTAATCCTTGCCATTATTAAATGTTAATAGGGATACTTTTGTCAATTTTTATCTAAAAATTTAAAGAGGAACCACTTACCGCATTCAGCTATAAGTTTTAAGTCAAGTTGTCATGGCTGAAAATAATCCACTTAATTTAAGTGATTTTTCTAATTAAGCACTTAAATTTTTTTAATTACCAAACGGTTTGAATTACTAAAATCATTGAAAATAGGATTTTTAAGTGATAAGTCGTGAAATTAAGTTTTACCAAACGCCCCCTTAGCTTCCAAGCTTAAGTGGGTCTAATCACATAGACTACAAATGATATAACTATCAAACAACCAGTTTATATAGTGAAAATACATCTTGTGTGTGAATCTACCTATCATGTGCATAGCATACATTCCATTCAAGCATTCCTATAATTAACAATTAAACTAAGAATGCTAGAATAATAGTGTGCTCAATTCAATCACAAACACAAGCATGCATAGTGGTTCGGTATCCTTACTCCACTCCCGGTTGCTGTACCCAACCCATGAGTACACCGGATTTCATTAAACAGAGGTTTTAAATTAGGTTAACCTCTCAATCTTTACCGGAGGTTTTTACAACAGGTTCACCTTTCAACCTGAACGGAGGTTTTCCAGGTTTACCTCTCCTCTTGGAGACTTGATCGAGTTTGCAATCAAACTCTCATACTCAATCCTCCACGAGGAAAGAACATGCCCCAAACTCTTACAATGACAACTTGTCGGATTGAGCCCCTTGTGTCGCACCTTCTTTGGGTTGCTTCTTCTCGCTCTCCCGTGCTCGAATCAGCTTCCCTTGTGCTCCCCCGATCTTTGATGCCGATGTTTTGCCAAGGCTTCAATTCCAACGATCAATCGCCTTGCATATGATCTTCTTTGAGATGACCAAGGTGATGGGAGGTTGGTTGAATCCTTTACAACTAATGGGAAGGTTGTTGCCTAAAGGAATTCACCTTAAGGATCTCTTAGAGAGGTTTAAACTAAAGTTTTACCTATAGAAATGGTGTCCAAACTTCTAGAGATCAAGAGGGAACAAGTTCATCTTCATTTGAGCTTTGAATGCTCCAACATGTGATTAATCACAAGGAAGATGACTTGATTGTGTTAGGGTTAGAGCCTAATGATGGTTGCAATATGGGTGGCTTCCAATGCACTAAAATCCCTCTCTTGGTAAAAAATTGAGCCCTGTAAGCTCCAACGGTTGAAAAACGGGCAGCAACAGCTAGTTGTTGGCTGGTTGACCTGAGCTGTCGGCCGACTGAAATGGGTTGTTGGTTGGTCGATGATAGGTGTCGGCCGGTCGACGATAGGTATTGGCCGGTCGAATTACCCTTGTTGCTTGATGTCTTGTTTCAGCTACAAATCGGCCTGTCAACCTTGCCTGTCGGCCGATTGATAAGACCCATCGGCCGACCGATTTTAACCGTTGGCTGGTCGAATTAGTCCAGGACAAATGTTGTCTTTGCTGCCCATCTTTGGCCATTTTTGACCTGTTGACCAGATCAGTTGGTCAGCCGACAACACTATGAGTTCTGTTGTTTGGGGTGAATTTTTCTAGTAGCTCATGGACCTCTTAGGCCTTACAAAGGGTGGTCTTTTGGGACTCCTAAGGCCAATCTATGATGACTACAAGTTTACCTATTTGGGTCCAAGTTATTTAGAGGTTTATGTTGTTTTGGTTCTAAGGGTTAGGGTCACCAAGGCATCTCATTTACCCGTTTCTTCTTCCTTGATGCTTCTTGTCCACTCGAATCTTCGGTCTTCAGCTTGCCAAGGCTCAACCGACATTACAACACATGGACACACGTGATTGAGAAATAATGTGCACTAGTATGCCACAAAAAAGTGCACTAACATACATTATGAGAAGGGTGAAAAGGGACGTTATAGAATGGGCTACCGGGCGTCTTAAAAGTAGATTTGAATGTTGGAACTGTAGTTCCCCGTCCCTTCTATTCTGTCTTGGTTTTTGCCAAGCCGTTTTCTAATAAAATTTTATTCATAATCCTTGAAAAAAAAAAGAGGGTTATTTGAACCCATAGAAAATCAGATGGATTTAGGAACCTAGATCTTTGATCACCTTTCATCTTCATTGGAAGAAGAAATTAAAGAGAATATCACAGTGCTTGTGTGAATGAGGGTCTTCCATATATAAGAAAGCACAAATTGCACGCTCCACATGATTTACACACTATCGTTGATGAAACGATCAGTCCATACGTTCCAACTGAACCCAAGAGGAGTGATGATCGGGAACATAACATTAATCACATGTGGACCATTACAAAGGCCTGACACACGAAAAAAGAAAAAAGAAAAAAAAAACCTTAGGTTTCTTGGAGAACTTTCAACATATGGGAGTTATGAAGAGCAAAGAGGAAAAGAAAAAAGAATAAGAATTTATAAGATAAAAGAGAAAAGAGAAAGTGGTGTAAATCAGAATGAAATCCACTTTGACACTATGTAGAATTATGTAGAAGTGAAAGGAAGTAGAAGAGAGAAAAAGAGACGGGGAGAGTGAATTAGGGATGCATGCCCCAACTCTCTTCCCCTATTATGTTAAGTCAAAAAAGCAAAAATTCCAAAACCACCCCTCACAATATGACATTTGAATACTATATGCACTTAATTTGACTAACTAAATAGACGCATGGACTAAACTCAAGACTAAGTGGGCCGTACCACTGCGGCCCCATACTACATTCATCCAAGCGGGCTGTATAGTCGTATGGCCCATATCTGTAGTCATTAACAATTGGCATGTGTAATGGCAGGTAGATTAACCAGCTTGTACACATGCGCGGTCTTAGTGTTACTCCTTTTCGCAATATATTTCTTTATACATCATATAGTAATAGGTGGTGCAATGAGTAGAAATCGAGGTATGCAAAAAGGGTAGGTAATGGTCGTTATGTAACTGTAATGGTGGCACCACTACATGTTACGAGCCGTAAGTTGTTACGGAAAAATGGCCGACACACACACACACACACACACACACACACACACACACACACACACACTGTCGGCGGACAATACATCTTGGGTGATGCCAGGTTCGGTTGAGGAGCTCTTTTGAGCATGATAGGGAGGAGGCATGGGGAGGTCTGGCAAAGCTAGATGGCGGCTTCTCATCATGGCGGTGGTTTGGGCTATTTGAGGGCAAGGAATGAAAAATGCTTTAGGAATCGCCGTCAAAGTCCGGAGGAGGTCATTTGTAAAGTCTCCTCTCTCTTAGAGTGGTGGGCCTGAGTTGTTTTGCTTTTGGTGGGCTTTGTATTCTTTGCTCTTTCTTGAGCCTTCTTAATAAAATTTTGTAACTTCTGAATATATAATAATAATAATAATAATAATAATAATAATAATAATAATAAAGAAAGGCTATAAATGGTGGCACCATTACGTGTTATGGGGACAACGTTACCATTGTTGAATTCCTTGCCTAAATGGTCTCTCCATGTATTCCAAGCCATTCATCAAGTTAGCCATACCTGTCTATTTCACCTGATCAATGGACCAACATTAGTTTTCGTACATGTCATGTTTATAGTGTACCCTCCTAATCAGTGGACCATCACACTTATGTTTATAGTCGACAGTTTCTTAAATAGCATGAAGCGTATAGTATAGTGTTCGGCCCTCTATAGTGTGTAGTGTAAGTTACATGACAACTTAATATTTTTTAATTAAAAAGTAGAAAAAAAGATACAGAATAAAACACACACACACATAAAGAGCTAAAAAAAAAGAACCGACATCCCAAAGAGTTGGATGTCGGATGTCATGTCATACACACACCAAAGTAGGCTGCACACAACGAATGCTTGTAAAACAAGCTTATTCTACAACGTAAGATAGAACTGGCATCTTGAAAAGGAAAAAAATTAAAAAAATGGCATCCTAAAGAGGAAAAAAAATGAAAAGAAAGACAAAATATACTCTAAAAAAATTTATTTCTCTTCCAAATCAAGAAAAAATATCACATCTTGTGGCACCCCGGATGTCAAGGGTCGAGGGCATCCTCGGCCCCCAATATCCCAGGCCCCACTTAATGCAAAACATGCAATGAAATAGGCAAGCTACTGGAATCAGAATAATGCTCAGCTAGAAGCAAACACATGAGATATCTATATCCAAAAGAAGAAGTGAGCATATATATTAAGCCAAAAGAATTAAGTAACATCAACAACTCACTCGACGGGACCCGCTAGGGGCCCCGATCACCAGGCTCCAAAAACTAGCAAAAACCTATACATTGCGCCCACCCGGCGCTATCCCTCATAACAAGGATCCCCTATCACCCTCTATACAGGTCGTCTGCATACTAAATGTATGGATCCTCGCCAGCGGCTAACTCCTCGTATTCTGCCGCTTCGCTCTCCTCCTGTAAACCTGGGTCATATGCGGCGTTTGGGTGGTGTTTTATAACACCGTTCCCAGAATGGGGAGTGAGTGGCCAACTCAGTGGTAACATTACATACAAGTTATCAATGCACAAATGGAAGCATACATAAATAATGGATTCTATTACACATCATTCTTAACTAAGATATCGACAACAATAAAGCACGGTTATTTAGTGCAGTGCATGAAATGCATATGTGCATGCCCCAAACACCAGTTTGTCACAGCTAACAGTGTGTGGCACCACCACAACACTCGCACAGACTGGGCCACCATGACAGGGGCACCACCCCAGTCACCCGCCCGATGAATGTCATGCCGGACCATGAATGATTATCCAAATCCTTAATTATACCAGTTTAACATCCAGCCGGTTGGCGAAGCCAACATACCATTACCTCATCACTCGGCCGATCAGGGATCATCTGGCTCCCTGCGGGCGAGTACATATCATCGCCAGTAACCCCAAGGATCCCAGCTCGGATAAACAGTCCGAGCGTCTGATTCGGCCATGACTCGTCAGCCATGTCCGACTCAGACGGGGGTGGCTCAGTCATGCCATTACCCCATAGTCAAACAAATGGATGGCTCACTGCCTCCATGGGTGCTCAAGGACACTACGGAGGAGCACCACCTCGGCGTAGGCCGACAGCGCGAGCATAGGTCCCATACCACCATGCTCGGCTCATGAGTCTTTAGGGATCGTTTGCCATGTAATTATTAGTGGGCCTATCCAATGGTCGTGCTGGTATGTGGATTCGAATATAGGCGTTTATCCAAACATTATACCTGAACCGGGTTTGTTGAGTTGGTGGTCCTTAGTCAAGGGGATGACGGAAGTCTGTCCTTGGGTACTATACCCCACGTGGTTCATGAACCACGGACAGCACCCGCATTACCCCACGCCTGAGGATTCCAACTCCGGGGATACGGCCAACCTACGTGGCCGACCCAAACTCTATGAATTTCCCGATCCGGCAACATACAGAACCATGGGACTATGCTAGGAGCTAAACTTTAACTATTCTACTACATATATGTTATGTACAGGTGATGTTATTTCAAAATTACAAGCAACCAGAAGAAATTACCAATTTCCCCCAAAGATGCAACAGCAACATACACATGCATCTCAGGGAATCATAATAGTGCACAAACAATTAAGCAATTCTTTCCAATTTAAGATAAATATGTGAATACTAATATATACTTATGTAATACTAAACATGCATGATGATTAAACAATATAAACAGGAAATTCCTAGCTTTAAAGACATCTAGAGAACTAACCCCTAAGGGATTCTACATCTATCTAGCAAGTCTACCTAGAATTAGAGATATTATTCATGTGGGCTTGCATTTGATGCAAGACAACCTGTAGGGAATGATATACACCTCATATTTCCGAAATCACTTGCAATTCCTGCAAGAGAGGGGCTGCATGTTAAGAAATTGCATGGATTCAGCAGAAAATTTGACAGCTCCAGGTGTATACTTCATTCCAATTACCTGTGAGGCTGGATGAAGCTGAATCCGGCACTCTCCTAGCCCTATGAAGCGAAGGCGGCGAAGGAATCGCCCCAAATGGACATGCACAAGCCCTCCTTGGGCTGATCTCCCTCTCCTCCAACTTCTCTACTTCACTCTCTCTCTCCTTTCTCAGCTAGATGTAGGTAGAAATGAGAGTGGTTGAGAGAAAAGGAGCTTTTATAACCTTGGGAAATCAGGATATATAGCCCTCAACTTTTTAAGTGGCTATAAGTAGCCTCTTGGGTCTACTTTTGATTGTGTGGGGCCCAGCGAGCCCATCTAACCCGATCTGGACCGAGGGATAGTCCTCCTGGCCTAGGATATGGCTACATGCGCGATCCTACGAGAATATAGTGCGGCAATTGTGAACTATGGCGACGGATTAGTTCGACGGTCACTGACCATCGATCGGGGCTGCAAGTTTGGGATTGTGGTGGATGTTATATTTAAGTTCTAAGTCCCTAAATCTTAACGCCATGCAAGGGTGCAGAAGGGCCACACAAGAAAAGTATGTGTTGTAATGATTGGTTTACTTAAGGCTGGTGAGAGTACACTCACGCCTAGGGTGTAATCGTAGTGTTGTGCAGTTTTACGGTTTCAGATATCAATTTTAGTGTGCGGATCCAACAAAATACCAGGCCCGACATGGGGGTCGACTTACTTAAGTCTCAGACCCACCTAACTCGGATTGGATAGCGCAAAGACCCGATGGGTGCGCACGTGGAGCCTGGATTAGGGAAGCCTTGGTTTCAAGAAGCTACTATTGGCCAATTAAACGCCCTGGAGTGACGTAAGCGTGACATGGCCCAAGGACATGTTCAGGTTCGAGGGCCAGTTGTTTTACGGGGCGTTACACATCTCAAGCTCTACAGCCGTAAGGATGTGAAATGGGGCAATTCTGATTTCTCCCTTTTTTGGGGTCCACTAGCAGTAAATTCTAGCCACACAATCCTCTCATAGGTCTGAGCAGACAAATTTTTGGGGCGGAAGAGTTGAAGCTAAATGTAATGTTTTGCAATGAAAACCTCTCTTTCAAAAGATGAGTTTTATTATGGGGTTGTATTTGTGTGAGTTTGACAACATTTAAAACAAAGAAAAACTCTCTAGCCGTACATTTTCATGGACAAATATAGATGGTTAGGATTGTCCGATGGGTGTGGAAATGGACATATGCTCAATCCATGATATGGACCACAATTTGGATGGTCTAGATTGATATAATGTAGTGCCACATGTAATGGGGTGAGTCACCATCATTTTCAAATAGGTGTTGAACTAACATAGAAGAAAGAAAAAACGGAGATTTCATATAGCGTATGCTACTTGCACTACACGCTTCGCTACATGTAGTGTATGCTTGCTACATGCCCTGTAGCTTACGCTACCAAGGAAATGCGCTACATGCGTACATTACGTAGTGTTTAGCTACGTTATGCTACATATTGTACTCTACATAGTGTACATCACACTGATATTCAACAATTGGAGGCTGCCACCATGGCACATGTGATGACTTCCATATGGGATTGTGCGTGTGGCAAATTTTGTAAAATATGGCTATTCTTTAGGATCTAATATGGCTATTATGTAAGATCTTTACGATTCATATTCTATGCAATAGAATGTCCTAGAAAATGGTGTAGGATCTTTTGCGATACGTATTATTATAGGATTTGTTGTGACTATTTTGCAATCAAGGTATGAAAAAATGGTTATCTAACGGTAACGGTGGCCACCATTATGTAATCCCTTACACGTTACAGCCTACGAGATTGTAACGGCTGTAATGATCATTGCAGAAAAAACAACCTGTAAGTGTAACGGCCGATGCAGTTTTTTTTTAGTTAAAAAAAGAGAGACCGTAACGGCCGTTTCGGCCCATATCATAACGTTAATGGTGGTGGTTGGTACGACCACCATTACCATTATGGAATACCTTGATATTAGTTGGATCTTGGACCAAACTTCAATGATCCAACTCGTTCAGATGATGGGCTTGACTATTAGATCTTGGAACAAATTTGATGATGGATGCCATTTATATGATGGGCCCCGGTTTAGACTACATGAGCTTTTGATCATTTGATGTGGTAAATAGCACTACTGGAATGTTGTCAAAATCGTTATCGTATCGTAAATTGTAGTAAGGATTGAATCGTATCGGATCGCAAATCGTATTGTAAATCATTAGATTTTTTTACAAATTTCTTAAAATTTGGGAAAAAATTAATCAGATTTTTTTTTAAAACTCATCTATTTTCCTTTTGTCATCAATGTGCACCAAGTAATACCATGTCATGATAGTGTTAAAAGATTCTTATTACTTTATTTTTTGTCTTCCACGAAATTTTCCTTCAAAAAATGTACAAGGTTCTTTTAATAAATTATGTTCTTGTTACCTTTCTTAAATGTAGAATAACTGTGAAAAAGTGGCCTTTGATACTATAGATCGACGAAAAAAGATATTTTGATTTCTAAACATCATTCCATAATATATATAAGTCAGCATGATTATAACCATCCACAAAAAATATTACAATTAATTAAAACATCAATTTGGTGTTTTGACCAGTTAAGAAGTGAGAAATCATTAAAAAAGCTACGTGATTTAATGTTGAAGAATATATATATAATTTAATTTCTTATAAAGAACAAATAAAAATAATTTACCTTTTCTAAACGATTCTTAAAGCCAATTTAAAAACATAAAATGAAAGCCAAGTGAAGCTTAAAATAGAAGAGAACAAGTATAATTTGAATCGTAAATCATAGGATTCAAATCATAGAATTGTAGGATACATACAAAAAGGGATTCAAGGTTGGGATTCAAATCATTTTTCTTAAGATTCGAATAAAATTGTATATTGTAAATCGTAAATCGTAGGATTTTGACAACACTACTGGTGTATTTTTTTTTTGGGGGTTAATTTGGATTATTGTGTTGCTTTGTTGTTATGGATGGCTTAGATCCATTGGAATACTGGCCATCAGATTTAACCATTCATTTGACGACCATCATGCAAAAAATCATTTCCTTTTAATTTATGTTTATCAAACATTTTTATGTTTGCATAGGCAATTCTCAGTAACAGGTTATGATCCTTGATAGAGTGGAATTGCAGAACAAAATTCGTGTAGCTGACCCCAATTAGTTAGGATAAGGCTTAGATGATGATGCTGAAGAATTTAATTTGATTAGACCTGTTACTTAGGTCTAGCCTGTATGGTCGATGCTTGCACAATCCTGCAAATCTAGGACTCTGTGACCTTCTGATTTTTTTTTTTTGTGTGGATAACAAAGGGTTTTTATTTTTTATTTTTGGATAACGAAGAGTTGTATTGGAGAAAAATGAGAAAGCATGAATGAGGCATACACCGTGCTAAAACCCATGGAAAAGAAACAAAACAGCTGAAGCATCATCTAGAGGAGAAGAGTGAGTGATCAACATTCGGGTCTATTTGTCCCTCCTTGGAAATGAGACCTACTTCTGAATTTGTCCCTCAATGAATATTCTAAGATTAAAATGCAATCCAATGCTCAGATAGATATTTCCTCCAAGATCTTGACAAAACACCATGGGAAAGCCTTCCCCTTTGGCCATGGGATCAAATGGGTTGAGTCCTCTTTAATTATAACCAGTTCGCATGAACAAAGCCCACAATGTCGACAAAGCCACTACATCACTTAGGCTAGAGTTCTCCTTCGCCGCTACCGACTTTCCAATTCTGCAGAAGACAGCGCAACTAACCAAGACACTGAACAGATCCATTGTCCGACAGTCGACCAAGACAGTGATGAAGACATTCTCTGTTGAAGCCACTGTGATCAAGACAAGGCCACAACGAGTACAGGCAATGATGGTACAGGTCGTCGAAGGAGAGGCGAGCGAGCTTTCCGCAGAGCTGCTTCGAATAAAAAAACAGATAGACGAGATAGTTTAGGTCTAAGAGGACACAGCCAGAGAAATGAGAGAGATGAAAGAAGCATTATTGGCTTTAGTCGCCCAGGGGGCAACCAGGAGCTCGGCTATCCCCACTCGACAGTCTATGGAGGAATCCCAGGGGGCAGCGGAAGAGCCAGCCACCGTTGAACCACAAGCTCGCCCAAGAAATGTTGCGTTCGAGCGCGTACCACTGCAACCATCTCATGCCACGAGGGAAGAATTATCCTAGACAATCGTGAACCTGATGCGTCAGGAGAGAGAAAAGGAGAAGAGAGGGAAATACGTCTATCGGGTTCCGTATTCGCCCGAAGTCGATGACGTTCCATTTCCCAACAACTTCAAGCGTCCAGATTTCCCCCGATTCGACGGCAGTGTGAATCTTTAGTTAACAATTCCTTCAACTTCACCTTGTTATCTTCTTGTGTGCTTCAACTATGCCCAATATCATCCTCAAAGGAGGTTTTAGTCATTCTTTTTATGTTTGTGGAAAATTATCGCACCTCATTAAGTTCCTTGTACTGGTTGCCAATTGATGTGGTAGGTGGTTTACCTCATCAGACATTTCTTTAATTCTTCGTTGTAGGTGGTATACATGCACAATCTCATGCATCATCTTGTTGTCTAGGCTTTGCCAATCCTTGACCATTTTATGTAAAGGGAAAGGTTTTGATTAATGCAGGAAATGGAAATTATCCTACCTGGATGGCTGGATCTGTGGATTTTTTCACTCGATAGGGTCGGATAACTTTGATGTTGTACAAGTGTGGCTGTAGACTCTGCTGCTTTTGGTGTCCTTTTTCGCTGAAAAAAGAAAAAAAACAGAAAAAAGGAAAAATAAAAAAAGCAAGGGATGTCATTTTTGAATTGGTCAGCGTTTGCTTGAAAAGTAGTTATTTAATTGTCAGTTTTGTCATGCTGAAGAATGATACTTCTTAGGGGGTGCTGTAGCTATTTTATGTTTTCACATTGTTGATTTGGCTGTCTGCATTGCATATGTGATTGCCATTGACCTGTTCATGGTGTAGTGATTTTTTTTTTTTTTTTTCTAGTGGGTGGACAGCATGAATATCTGAAATGTCTATTTGAACTTCCTAGTTCGTGTTCTTAGTTATGATTTCATTCAATCTAACGCATATCAATACCGGTATTGTAAGTGTAGTGATTTTTTTTTTCTTTTTTCTTTTTTCTAGTGGGTAGATAGCATAAATATCTGAAATGTCTATTTGAACTTCCTAGTTCGTGTTCTTAATTGTTATTTCATTCAAGCTAATGCATATCAATATGGGTATTGTAACCAGGTCGATTCTATGCCTTTGAGAAAGCTCACAGGTTGGATCCCACATCAAGTGGGCGTGGTGTTCGACAATTTAAAACTGCACTTCTACAACGTCTTGAAAGGGTAAGTACTACATTTGCCTGGTAGTAGTTTGTGGTATGCATGCATTCTTGTTAACATGACCCTAATCTCTATTCTGGATAAAAGATGCTTCTTCATCGTGGGAAGTCAATGTTGATTATTATATCTAGTCGAGTGATAAGGATGTTTTTCCCCTTAAATATTGTCTGAAAATCACTCTCTCATTGTTCCACATGTCATAGATAATGAATGTGTTATCATTGTTTTGAAGGCCCAAATGTCTTTGCTCTACTTGTAAATAATATAGATCTTATCACTTAAATACTGATATGCATGTCTGGGTCCAAGCAATCCTCATGCTGTTATTGAACATGAAAAGTTTCCAAAGGATTAATACACTATAGTTACTATACAAGGGTATTACTTTTTCATTTATAACACTTAAGGAAGTACCCGTAAACTAGATAAGCAAACATTGATAAAATGAAAAATCAATTGTTCATGGTCTCTATTGTTAAATTATTTTGTATTTATTGATGCCATCCTGCCTTTTAAGCTGGAAGAGAATGAGCTATTGGTTCAAAGATTAAAATGCATATTTTGTTTCACTGCTTTTTGGGAATGTCAAAACATTTTTTTTTTTCTGTTTATAATGTTGCACGGTTTGAATTCTTTCATTCCATCTTATGTATTTTCTATAGCTATGTGCTAATGTTTCTAAGTTTTAACACTATATTGTTTGATTACAGAATTACCTTGCTCTTTCCATTGGAAAGTACATGTTAGTTTCCACTACATGCAGTTGTTATACCTTATACTCTCTTTTTGGTGGCAGCGCTGATTATGTTAATGTGTTATTGCTTGATTCAACAGTGAGAATGTATGGATGTTGCTTCTCTACATCTTGCTCTTTTGTATTCACTGGATGTTAAAGTTTCTCTGTTGCTTTTTCAGGAAAATGAGCGAACATTGACGGGAAGGGCGAAACAAAGTGATGCACGAGAAATGCAGAGCTTCTATCATCATTACTACAAGAAATATATTCAAGCATTGCATACAGCTGCTGACAAAGCTGATCGGTGAGTTAGTTTGAAGAGATTTGAAGTAAGAATTTTCTAGGCGATTGGGTACACTACAAACATCTGATCTGAGATTTTGCTTTTTAACTTGTGTTTGAATTGCATTTTTTTTCTCCATTTCTTCAGTGCTCAACTTACCAAAGCCTACCAAACTGCCTCTGTCCTGTTCGAAGTTTTGAAGGCTGTCAATCAGACACAGCCTATTGAGCTTGATCATGAGGTAAAGGGCACATCTCAGTTTTTGGCCTTTAGCGACTCTTATATGTTACCGGTTCCTTGGACTGGGCAGAATATTTTTATGTGAATAATCATTTGCTAAGTAGAACTTGTATATCAATCTACTTGTGTTAGAGCTGCAGCCAGTTGCTTTTGTGTATTGCTGATTATAAAGTGATTGAACTTCTATGCAGATTTTGGAAGCTCAACAAAAAGTTGCTGAAAAGAAGGAGATTTATGTTCCTTACAACATTCTTCCACTTGATCCAGATAGTGCAAATCAGGCTATTATGCAGTATCCTGAGGTCTGTGTGCACCTTATTTATCTGTTGGATTGAATAATTATTTGTCAAAATGCTTTCTTTTCCTCCTATGAGTTCTTCTGAGATATTCGTGACTCTTGCAGATTCAAGCTGCTGTTTTTGCATTACGTAACACTAGGGGTCTTCCATGGCCCAAAGACCACAAGAAGAAGACAGATGAAGACCTTCTTGATTGGCTTCAGGCTATGTTTGGGTTTCAGGTAGAAAGAATAATGCACAAACTAAATTCTGTCTCAACTGTATGCAATCAATTCTTGTGGTTCTTTCCCACTGATGTTCCATTTAATTTGATCAGGATTCTGTTTGGGGTTGTGATGTTTTCCCTTTTTTTTTTTTTTTTTTTTTTCTTTTCTTCTCTCTTTTTTCTTTCTATAATGTGCAGAAGGATAATGTCTCCAATCAAAGGGAGCACTTGATTTTGCTACTTGCAAATGTTCACATACGACAATTTCCAAAGCCCGGTCAAGCACCAAAGGTTGTGTGTGTGTGTGTGTGTGTGTGTGTGTGTGTGTGTGTGTGTGTGCGCGCGCGCGTGCGCGTGCGTGCGTGTGGTATACATATTTGTGTAGTGCTGCAGTCACTAAGGTACTCTCTGAGCGCTTGCGGCATTCTTACCGGATCTTATTTCTTTCTTAGTTGGAGGAGTGTGCACTGACGGAAGTCATGAAGAAACTGTTCAAGAACTACAAGAGGTGGTGCAAGTACTTAGACCGCAAGAGTAGTCTTTGGTGAGAACCTGCTCTTACATATTATTATTTGTCTTGTCTTCTGCCAAGTAAGTCTATTTTTCCTATTCCAGGTCATTTGTTCTGGCTGATTCTGCTCCAAATTTCCAATGAACCTTTTGGTTTTCATCATCCCCCCCTTTTTGGTCATATTTTGTGGTTCATTTGAAATTGCAGGTTGCCAACTATTCAGCAAGAAGTGCAGCAACGCAAACTATTATATATGGGTTTATATCTTCTTATATGGGGTGAAGCTGCAAACTTGCGATTCATGCCAGAATGTCTTTGCTATATCTATCATCACGTATGTCTTTAAATGCTTCTTCTAAACTTCTTTTCTTAGAACGTACCATGTATGATTAACTATGGCCACCTTTATGTTAGTTGCACGATTTCTCTTTATAGATGTCCATAGAAATAGAGTTCACTTCATCATAAAGACTAACCAAAACATTGATTTGTGATATATAATTTTGACATTTTCACCACTTTCAAGAAATCCTATCTTTTCTTTCTTTTCTTTTGTTTTTTTTTTTTGTATTTTTTTTTTTGTATTTTTTTTTTTTTTTTTTTGTGTGCAAATTTTCCTACTGAGTAGGCATTACTGATACGTTATGGCGAATTATAGAGAGAAGTCACGATCATAAAGTGGTACTTGAGCCCGCTATTTGGTGACTGGAAGCAAAATTCATCTTTTTTTTAGGCCAACACCTTTCAATTGTTGCTTCTCTCATAATATTACAATTGTGTGTCTGATATTATCACGACATGGATGTTGTAATTGTTAGTAAGTACTCGTGGCATTGCTTCTTCTTCTTCTTTTTGTTTTTTTTTTTTTTTTTTTTTTTTTTAGTCATGCAACACACCCACCCTGTTAGCCGGGCAACGCACCCACTTGGTTAGTCACACAATGCACCCACCCACCAGTGGGGTTAGTGTGTCTCCTTAGCACTCGAACCTGAGACCTGCTGTTGAAACGCCTAGGCGTCTTCTAGCTGGGCTAGCAGGCGAGACACTCATGGCATTGCTAAATTTACATGGCATTGCTAAATTTACATTGTTGGCAGGTAAGGACCAGTTGACAGCTAATTTGTTCGCTCATCCATTACTTCTACATGGGATTAGCTAATAGTTTGCGTGCGCGCGCGCACACACACACACCAAATATTTATTATATATGTTGTTTCCAATATTACAATTGTTGGTAAAAAGTCTGCTCTAGTCAATCAGTTGTGTGATATTATGTCAACATAGATGTTGCGAAGGTCAATAAATACTCATTATATTTCTAATTGTATTTCTAAGTGCTCATTTGGGAGCTTGTAAATGGGAAATGGATTTGGAGGTAAATGAATTGGGAGTAAATGACTTACACAATTGTGTTTGGAGGGGAGTAGATGAAATGCATTTGAAATCAAAATATTCTATTTGGATGGGAGTAAGTGGGAGGAATTGGAATGCATTTGAATTTTCCAATATATTCACAGGAATATATGTGATATCCCAAATCAGCTTTAATATCCCAACATAATGTACATATGTGATATTTAATAGAGTGATTGTAATAAGCCCATTGAAATATATACTTCAGCAAAATTTGAGGAAATTTTGAGCCTCGGGTAGGCCACAAATGTAAGGATCACAAACAAGCAACTTGCAAATGTTTTTTAACTGTCCATTTAGATGGCTATCCTTTAGATGGTTTGGATCATTCTTTTAGTGTGATTTTAGTGATGTAGCCGATATTTGGATTGTTGGGGAATATCATTAGTGTGACACATGTATGGCGGATACGTGCATAGTGGCACCTTTGTTTGCACATGCGACTCTCCAAGGGAGCTCAAAAAGGCATTTCACCCCCATTTACTTCCAAATCCTCTCTTGTAGAGAGGATTTCATTTACATGCACATTTACTCCCATTTCATTTCATGTCCATCCAAACACACCCAAAATACCATTTACCTCCATTTACTCTCAATTCCACCCATTTACCTCCATTTACTCTCATCCAAATGGCCCCTAAATTATATTCATGGCAGGTAATGACTGGTTGACAGCTAATTTTTATGCCCATCTGTCACTTCCACTTGGCATTAGCTATTTGTTTGTGTGCGCGTGGGAAATGATTCACTGCAAACATTTTCACATGGCGAAAACGTTTTCAATGAATCATTTGTGGCCCCACTGTGATGTGTCAATGATATCCACTCTGATCATCATATGTGTTACCCTTGTTTAGACGTGGGCTCAAAATCACGCTGATCCATGTATCAGGCGCGCCACATGACAGAGAAACAGTTGAGGGGGCATCCTTGATTTTGTGGAAGGCCCACCATATGCAATCCAACCCGTTTGTCCCATGTGAAGGGATCCCCCGGCCATCAGGCTGTTGTAACACTCTAGTGGGCCGATGGTGTGAAACCTCCTCGAACTATTTCCTGCTGCATGACACACCTTGGTTTTGGATCCAATTGTTTTTTGGAGCCTTGGCCAAATGAGACAGGTTGCATCTGATGGATGGTTTGGATGTCATCAACACATCATGCTAGGTCCCATACAAAATGTTGTTTGCATTGAATCACATACATACATACATAAATGGAGGTAACAGACAGAAGCGGGGCCCGCATCATACATACATACCGGACAGAATTGGAGCCTACATAATGTATTCATGACATCCAACCCATCCATCAGACTGGATGTTTCCAGGAGGCTATTTTAGGGATATAGCAAAATTTGACTCATTGTGTATGCTAGAGGCTATGTACATATGTGAAGACTTATGTAGAGAATTCTAGAAAATGGAGGTAGAATGTAGTGTAAAAGTCTCTAGAAATGTTCTAGAGTTCTCCATTGAGTCCTGTAGAGAGAGTAGAGTAGAATGGTCTAGAATACTCATGGCTTAGTGGTAGACTCACAAGAGTTTCAACACTAAGGTCATAGGTTCCAGTATCCATTGTGGTGTGTGTTAGTGTGAGGGTGTGTGCGTAAAAAAAAAAATGTAATGTAGCTAGAAGGTTTTTATGCCTAGGGGCACTCCTAATTTGGAGACACGTTAGAAAGTTGAAACTTTGAGTTATGGAGTAATGAAGCATTATTCACTTCTAGTCTCTCTTTTGTGCTTTCTTTTCGCTTGAGTTGAGATAGCGTAACTAACCCTTGGATTTTTGGCTGACTCCTCCAAAAAGGGGCTGTGAATTGGATGCTTCGTGGTCTACACTCAGGCCATGGCACTATGATCTATATGTTGGAGGTGATTTAGAGTCAGAATTTGTTGCCATGGTTGTTCACATGAACGCTTGTAGCCTTGGAGCACTAGAGAACTCCACACAAGAGGTGGTATAACATCCGTTAGCTGATTTAAAAACTCAATTGTGTAACAAAGATTTGTTACTTTGTTATTGGCCAATGGAGATTAGCCATGTCTCTCTCTCAACTCTCACCCTCTCTCTCTACTTTTTTTTTGAAAGATCAATGAAGAGTGAGGTGCTTTCTTCTGAAGCATTTTTTTTTTTCAAATAGCAAAGATTTGATGAAATGAGATACTCATCTCTAAAAAAAATGAGTATGAATGCAAGTGCTTTTCCAGGTTGGTTAAAGATCTAGCCCACCATTTGTTAAGGTTTAAAGCTGCAACTATAATTTTATGCAATTTGTTTTCACCTATGGAGTTATTTGCAGGCTCTGTATATGGTTTCCAATTGGAATACTTGGCTAATGTGCTTGAATGTTTCGATTTTCTCGTCAATCTGTTTATTTATATCCATAGTTCCACCGTTTTGTTTGATTAAATGGATAGAGATGGGTGCAATTCTGCATATTAGTTTACAACTTTTGCTTTTGATCTTTCTTAGATTCCATTATTCGTTCAATAGATGTTTTTGAAAGATTTAATAATTTGTTTGGAAGATCAATAATTTTTGGGAAGATTCAATAATTATTTGGAAGATTTTTACCTAAGGCATAACATATGTAACATACCTTCAATAGTTATTTCTCATCTATTGTTTTGTAATATTGTATCTGCGAGATTTTGCACTTTCTGTTGTCATATTTTGAATGGCGATGTTTAATTGCTGATGAAGTAACTTACAGGCATGTATACTATAGACAGAAAATTCTAAGACACGGAAGTGTAATTGCTACCAAAAAATTGGACGAAGGATTTCCGATAATGTTTCCTTGAGTTGCTGAAGTAGCATTTGTTATGCTTTATAGAATTTATCCGTTTGATATATTTTTTTTTCAATGTTACCTGGTTTTCATCAAACTATTTATCTTTCTTTCTGTTAATTTTGTTTATCATTATTCATGCTTCCATATATTCATGTTATTCTTGTCAATGTTCCACATTGGTGATTTTATCCGTACTTAACTGCTTTCTTATGTTTTCGTTTTAGATGGCATTTGAACTTTATGGAATGCTAGCTGGGAATGTCAGTCCAATGACTGGTGAAAATGTCAAGCCAGCCTATGGAGGCGATGATGAGGCTTTTCTAAGAAAAGTTGTAACTCCAATTTATGAAATTATAGCCAAGGTGTTGCATGCTGCTGCTTTTCTTAATTTTCTTTTCTGTTCCGGCGAATTGGAGTTTCATTTCAGCCTTCTGGTTCTTTAACTTCTGTTTCTATTATCCAAATTTCCTTGCTTCTACAGGAAGCTGAAAGGAGCAAAAAAGCAAAATCAAAGCATTCACAGTGGAGGAACTACGATGATATAAATGAATACTTTTGGTATGTGCTACTCTTACTTTGGTCTTCATTTTTTGGTTTTCTTCTTGTTATCAATGGAATAACATCATCATGTAATATTATAGGTCAGTCGATTGTTTTTAGTTTTCTTCTTGTTATCAATGGAATAACATCATCATGTAATATTATAGGTCAGTCGATTGTTTCCGCTTAGGTTGGCCGATGCGGGCCGATGCTGATTTCTTTTGTCGGCCTCTGGAAGAGCTTCGTGCTGATAAAAATGGAGTAAGTTATATCTGATTCCATTGTGTTACCATCCCAATGCCATTTACAGATGATTATCTTATATGGACCTCTGCAGCATTAGTCATGATAGTAGGCTTCAAATATTGCTAATTCTACTAACTTTATTTCGGTATTCTATGCTTCTTTGCTACCCTGGTCACAGATGTTTCTTATGCAATTACAGGGTGTTGTCTCCAGTGGTATTTTAGAAAAACAGGGTTTTCAAACTCACCTGGTTGACTCTTGACATGTCTGTGCTGACCTGAACAAGATGAAGATGACCTCATTTTTGCACTATAAAAACATCTTCGTGAAGTACATTCATTGCCTTTGAAGTCACCTGGTTAAATCTCTTTTCGAGATATTTTACAGTTAACAATTCATGCGTTGCTTCTGCTCCCATTTTTAGATGGGTTTTGCGTCAAGTGGCAGGTCCATAAGTGCCCCCAAAATAAAGAGCTTTGAGTACTAGAAGAAAAACGCCTATACCTAACAAGATTAAGTGAATACCCAAAATTGTGGTCATTTTATTTCTATCTTTCCATACATAACCGAAGAATGGAATGCCGTGGAGTTCCTGGAAGCTGGGGTCCAACGCGCCTTAGGATGAAAAGCGGGTAGGCGCCTTGTGCACCAGCTGCCTTAAATGGCTCTTTGGTGGGAACGTCTGGAACACCTGGGGTTTGCTCCCCCAAGGGTGTGACAGGAGGTCTACCATCAACGGGTTGGTGCAAGAGTCCTAAGGAGATCGGGGACAGCAGGAGGGGGTAGCGCAGGCTGGCTACTTGTTACCGTTCACCCCCCCCCCCCCCCCCCATAACCGAAGAATGGAAAGGATTCTTCAAGAGTCTCAGGTCCGGTTTCTTCCATTTGTCAATATTTCAATCATGTTCCAACATGAGAATGGCGAGATGTTCGTCCACATCGATTCAATTGATTCTTCCTGCAATGAGTTGTCTTATCCCAATCTCTCCTTCTATTTGAACTGATTGTGGAATTTTGTACCATAATCTTGGGCTGTGTCATACATTCTTACTACCAACTACTATCAGGAGCAATCAAGGTGTCAACCTTGCCCACCCCATTTTTATCATGATAACATTTTGGCATCTTTGCTTCCTGCATCGTCGGTGATTTGCTTGGTTGCAACCCTTGTATGATCCAACCTTTGACTTGCTTGTGACTAAGATCTATTCTTTTCCAGTCCAACTTTCACAGGATGAATGATCTGGGCTAATAAAGTATGAGTTTGCCATTGCCTTTTTAGAATAGTTCTGTAGCAGGTCTTAGGTTTAGTTACAAGTTACAATGACCTATCTTTGAAATATTTTTGTTTTTACATTCTAACGTACTGCTGCTGCTGAGTAATCCTTGGTCCATATCAGTTCAATTCACTATTTCTGCCATGAGCATTTTTCCAAGTATTGGCAATATTATCGATAAGATTCGCTAATATTATCTGTATCACTAGCTTGGTGATACCGATAACACTGGTAGTATCAGAAATTGCAGGTATCAGTGATGTATCGCCAAGGTATCGCAATATTTTTTACTGTATAAATTCTAGATGTCACTTGTGTCACCAATGTATCATCGATATTATTGATGATATCGCCAAAAATCTATTTATTAAAAGAAAATTCTATTTCAAATTTTATATGGGTGCATGGTTGTATGATGAAATGTCTGCATATGTATGCATGCATGGATGGATCATGGATGCATGTATGTATGCATGGATGCTTGGATGGTTGGTTTGATGGATTGATGTATACATGTATGTCTGTATATGTGTATGTATGCATGCATAGATGGATGGATCATGCACGTGTGTATATATGGATGTGTCATTGTATGTGTGTATGCATGCATAGTTGGCTGGCTGGATGGGTCATGCATGTGTGTTTGTGTGTATGTATGTGCATGCATGCATGCGTGGATGGATGGATGGATGGATGGATCCACCATTTTCCCATGTTTCCCCAACGTTTTCCCGAGTCAGCGATACATGCTTTTTTAGGCCTCCATCAAAGGAAACTTATTTTGTATGCATCTTTTTTGCTATTTTGATTCCTAAATATGCAAATATATTTTAACATTCACTAAAGTATCATTAAGAAATTCCACCATTTCCCTCACGTTCTCCCAATGTTTCCCCGAGTCAGCGTTACATGCTTTTAGGCCCCCATTAAAGGAAAATTTATTTTGGATGCATCTTTTTTATAATTATTTGATTCCTAAATGTGCAAATATGTATATTTTAGCATCTCTTGAAGTCTCACTGAGAAATTCCACTATTTCTCCATGTTTCCCCAATGTTTCTCTCAGTTAGTGATATATTGTTGGGTATCGACGATAATATCAACAATATCGATACATGTTTTTGTATCCCCAACCAGTGATACATATAACGATGCCAATACTAAGAACACTGGTTTGTGTTAGTTTCTGAGGTGCACAAGTCTTGCAATTGTTATTTTTGTTGCCTTTCTTTCTTCCTTCCTTTCCATTTTTGCTTTTTAAATTTTTTTTTTATAGTAAATATGTAAATGTCTATTAAGAAAAAGAGAAGCTAAATGATCCGAGACACTCACGTAGTGGTGGTTTCAGAAGTGCTTTGACCTTGAAACACCAACTTGATAGAAACTTCTCTATGTGGAATTTGGGGTACTATCTCCACTTTGGCTGTGATTGAGAGGTCTATAAAATGCATGGGGGTCCCACTATGAGCTATACAATTATATTCTAAGTAGCAGAGCATCTTCCTGAAATTGGGAGTAGACAAAAGTGATCTAGCCGCATCTTTAGAGGGTCCTGTTACCCTCTCATTGATAGGGACATCAGGCCATCACATTCATTTTCCCGAGTGTACCAGCATAGGAAACGTGTCGCTCCCATCTTGTTGTGGTTTGATGACATTTGAGGAGCACATGAGAGGAGTACAATAGTAGGAGCATAGCAGGGCAATAGAGGAGCTGGACCAACAGACAGATCCCTCAGTTTCTGGTTTCTGTCGGACAGTCCGACTGAATGCGCGGATAGTTTTTTTTTTTTTCTTTTCAGGTGTCGTTTTGTTATTTTTTCCTTGTTTAGGCACTTTAGTGTGTTTTTTTTTAAACGTGGACTATATATACTCTGTTAGAAACCCTATTTTTTATGATGTTATTATGAATATTGAGAGAACCCTTCATTGCTTGAGATGAGCATGAGCCCTCCTGTGATTGGAGCTTCTTTGGTGTGATGCCAATGGTGTGATGCCGATTATCTTCCTTCTATCTTTCTTCTCTTTCATCTTCTCTACAATTTCAAGTATTTGATCGTTTCTTTTTACATTCGTTTGAAGAATCTTTTATTTCTCTTTGAATCCATAGCCAAAACCCCTTGATCAAGGTATCCCAAAACGGTTACGATACGGCCGTATCGGCCGATACGTAAAGGAAACGGTGGTGGCCGTTACGCGTTACGGGGTCGTAACGGCCGTAACGGCCGTTACAGAAAAAATAGGCCGTAACGGCCGTTACGGGACCGTTACAGCCCTGTAACGGACCGTTACAACCCCGTAACGGTCCCGTAACAGTCATGTAACGGTCCCGTAACGGTCATGTAACTGTTTTCTTCAGAAAATAAAAAGGGGCCGTATCGGCCGATACGGGGTCCGTAACGGCCGTTACGGCCCGTATCGTAACGGTAACGGTGATGGCCGTTACGGCCACCGTTACCGTTATGGAACACCTTGCCCTTGATCTTCAAAACCTTCTTGATTCTGCATAGGCCCACGCCACCTTAAACTTTGTTTTTCCCCCAAACCCCAACTTCTTTCTATCCAAAACCCTCAAACCTAACTTTAGCCCACACAACTTTCAAATTCTCTTTGATTTAGAGAATTTTCTTTTAGTGAAAAATTTGGCCTTTTGGGTTTCTACTTTCATGTTTTTTGTGATTTTTGACAAGGAGAAAATCGGTATCAAGTAAATTCCGCTAAGGATACTTTTAAATTTGACAAAATAATAAATCAAGTTGCCCTAGTGGAGATTAATAGAAGAAAAGAGGAGAAGAAATTAGGAGGAAAGAGAAAGAAAGAGAAAGAAAGGGAAAAGAGAAGATGAGAGAAAAGAGACAGTTAGGGCAATCGGTCGTGTGTATCTCACTTACACACACCACTTTATTAATATTAACATGTGTAAGGTACAATACTCCAACAAAGTATTCAAGATGTATACTTAAGAAAAAGATAAAAAAGGTTTACTTTTTACACATATTCTCAATACTCTCTCTCAAGTTGGAGCATAGATGTCAATCATGCCCTACTAGTTTACATGACGTTGTGGAGTGCGTTGACCAAGAGATTTAGTGAACATACCAGTCAACTGTTCCCTTGAATGAATAAATGGAGTTTTAATTTCTTTAGTGGCCACCTTTTCACAGATGAAGTGACAATCAATCTCAATATGTTTAGTGGGCTTATAAATCATAGGATTGCCAGCAATATGAATCGCAGCTTGATTGTGACAATACAGAGGGATGGGGCTAGAAGGAGAATAGGTAAGCTCTTATAATAGAGTTCGAAGCCACAGAAGTTCACACGTCACATGGGTTCTTAGCCTTGCCTCGGTGGTAGACTCCCAGGAGTTTCAACATGAGGTTTGGGGTTTGATACCCATAGGTGGTGAAATCCCACTACGGCGTGAGTGCGGGTGTGTGTCTGCATGGGTGGGTCTGGGGTGTGTTAGGGTGCATGTGTTAAAAAAAAACGTTCACACAACGCATGCACCGTTGCCCTAGATTCAACTTCGATCGAGCAACGATTGATTGCTTTTTACTCTTCCAGGTGACTGGATTACCACCTACAAAGGTGCAATAGTGGATCATGTAGGAATAGGACCAGAAGGAGAATACGCAAGCGCTTATAATAGAGTTCGAAGTCATATAAGTTCACACGTCACATGCGCCATTGCTCTATATTCAACTTTTGTAGTCGATCGAGCAACAATTGATGTTTTTTACTCCTCCAGGTGACTAGATTACCACCTACAAAGGTGCAATAGCTATATGTAGAACGCTGATCATGTAGGCTATTGGCACAATTAACATCAGAATAACCAGAGATGTGTAGGTGACCATTTTGCCGAAATCATAAGCCTTTACCAAGAGCTAACCTTAGATAACGGAGGATTCGATATACAATAGTAAATGGGCTTTATGAGGAGCATGATAAATTGGTTGACTACACCTGCTGCATATGACAGGTCAGGCCGAGTAATAGTCAAGTAAATGAGTGACCGACCAAGTGATGATATTTGTCGGGATCAGATAAGTGATCTCGATCATCAATATCAAGTTTTTGAGCAACATCCATAGGTGTGGCAATGAGTCTAACACCTAAGCATATCAGTCTTAGATAAGAGATTGAGAACATACTTCTGTTGAAAGAGAAGTAGATCTAGCAACTTCAACTCTAAGAAAGTAGCGAAGTGTACCCAGATCTTTGATCGTAGATTGTGCTTGAAGAAAGGATTTGAGGTTAGTAATTTCGGCGGCATCGTCATCGGATAATACAATGTCATCTAAATAGACTAGCAAAACCATTATCTCAGTAGTGTGACGATCGATGAAGAGAGAGTAACCTGAATGGCTGCGAATGAAGCGAAAATCTAATGAGGCATGTCTAAATTTGTCAAACCAGGCTCGGGGAGAGACTACTTAGTGCCATAAATAGCCTTCTTGAGATGACATACATGATGTGAGTTACTGGTCAAGGAAAACCCTGGTGGCTGATCCATATAGACTTCCTCAACAAGGTCACCATGTAGAAAGGCTTTCGTCACGTCCAGCTGTAATAATGGCTAGGACACATTTGCACCTAAAGAGATGATCACACGGACTGAGTTAAGCTTGGGCATAAGGGAGAATGTCTTAAAATAGTCCAAACCATATGTTTGAGTGTAGCCTTTGGCTACTAATTGAGCCTATATCTATCAATTGATCTATTTGGAAGATAACTTAATTGTATAGATCCAACGACACCCAACTGTCTGCTTGCCCTTAGTTAAGGGAACTAACTCCCATGTATCATTTGTCTCAAGAGTCTATATTTCTTCCATCATATCTTGCCTGGTCAGGACTACTGAGAGCCCCATGAGATTTCGAGAAATAAGTGAAGAGGAGACTGAGGTAACGAAGGACTTGAAAGTAGGAGACAAACATTGAAAGGAAACATAATTATGGATAGGATGGCGAGTATATGAGCGGGAAGGCTTACGTAAAGCAATTGGAAGATCATCATAAGATGGAGAGATAGTACTTGAACCTTCATTAGAAGTGGATGGAGTGATGGGTGGCCGATTAATGGGGAATTTCTTTCTTCGCTGGTACACTAGAATTTTTTTTTTGAAGAGTAATGAATTTAATTTATTAACAAATTGAATGACATAGTCAAACAACAAAAAATTCAGCCCCGTCAAATCACTACGTACATCAGAGGTAGAAAAGAGAAAAGAAATCCCCTTTACTACCCCACCTTGACCCCAAATTACTGTCCCTACATAGATCTCAGTTCCTCTCTTCATTTACATTTTCCTTCCCTAATGCCCAATCCATAACATCCTTCTTAGAAAGCTATGCCATTTCTTCCCTTGGTCCTTGCTTGTTTAGGAAGCAATGCCGATTTCGCTCCCTCCGTATGTTCCAAAAAAACTACTAGCAACACAAGCCGCCAAATCCCCTCACTTTTCCTTTGGAAGATGAGTGCCATGCTAGGCCCAAAGCATATTGGCAACAGATTGAGGCATCACCCATATGATGCCGAAGGGTGCTGGGAAGGTGATCCAGACTCGTTGTGCGAAGTGGCAATTGATGAAGAACAAATGATCTACCGATTGTGTCATTCATGTACATATTTGCGAGAATCATAGACCTTTTTTGAAGATTATCCATCGTCAAAATATGATTGTGCCTAACCAGCCAAGCAAAGGATGCGACCTTCGGGGGTGCACCATAGAACCAACATGCATGGGAAAAATTCTGAGCCCCTAGACCCTTCAAGGCCTCTTATCATCCTATAAGAGGACTTGACCGAGAATTTGCCTGATGGAGAAGCATTCCAAACCAAACTCTTCTAAGGTTAGCAAGGGTTGAGTGTTATGAAGCTGCCCCAGTAACTATGTGAAGTCTTCCGCCTCTTCATTTGATAGAGCTCTTCTACACGGGGAGCTCCATACTCCACTTTCTCTGGCATAGGTGAAACATGTGGATACTGATACATTCTTTGATGGGGCCAACGTTGCCAAATATGGGAAATTCTGATTCCAAGGGTTTGTTGCCACATTGTGGATCTTCCAAAATACGGATTTGATTCCCATTTCCTAGGGAGAAGGTTAACCCGTGCTTAAATGAGGACCCTATTGAATTGACGAACCTACATATTCCAAATGCGTGGTAATGCGATGAACTTTTCACCTCCCAACCCCCCTCTTGGACCTCATACTTGTGTTCTAAACTTCTCTCCAAAGTTTGCTTACTTCCGATCCAAATTGCCATTGCCATATTCCCAATAGAGGGACATTCATTGAATCTAGAACTCTTATGCCCGCACCCCCCTTTGATAAGGGCTTGTAAACCTCTTCCCACTTGAGCGAGTGGAATTTATGTCTTTCCTCTGCTACCTGCCATAAGAAATCACATCTCAACTTTTCCAATTTGTCCAAAACTGACTTCGGGCAGTTGTATAAAGACATATAATAGATAGGAATGTTCGATAAGGCCGCTTTGATGGCAGTGATTTTGCTTGCTAGGGAGGGATGCCGACTCTTCCATCTTGATAGCTTCCTTTGAAACCGCTCTATCACCTTGTTCCGTAAGTGTTTTGGTAGTATACCCATGCACAATGGTAGGCCTAGATAGGACGAGGGAAAGGATCTGATTCCACATCCGAGCATTCTTGCAAAAGTTGATAATTCCTCATTGGAGATTTCGATGCCCAACATCTCACTTTTCTTTTCATTCACCTTCAATCCTGAGACTAACTCAATGCATCCCAAAATTTTCCTTAGATTATCCACCACTAATATGTCTGCATCAAAGAATAGAATGGTACCATCCATGTATTGGAGATGGGAGATACGATGAACTTTTGACACGCCTTTGAAACCAGATACAAGCCCCACCTCTTGCCATTTCACCAACATTTTGCTTAAAGCTTTCGCTACCACTACAAACAGAGAAGGGGAGAGTGGATCCCCTTATCTTTAGCCCTCTTGAGGCTCTGAAGAATCCATTTGGATACCCATTTACCAAAATCGAGAGGTGTAGAAGATTGGGAATCTTCATCAAGAGAGGGGAGTAGAAGATGTATAGATTGGTTTAATAAAGTCTCTCCCTAATTGGTAAGGTGTTTATGGAACAAACGCCCTTCAGTTGAGACGTAGGAGACATCTTGAAAGAAGGTGACGTCCACTAATGTATATCTCTTACGATTAAGAGGATTATAACATTTATAACCCTTCTGGGATCGAGAATATCTTAGTAAAACACTTTTTTCAGACTGAGAACTTGTCATTTACTATACTACTATCAAGCTTATGAACAAAACATGTGCACCGAAAAACTTTAGGAGGTAAGGAAAATGCAGGATGTCAAAGGAAGACTTATTTTGTAGAATTCTAGATGGGATTCTATTAATAAGAAAAACGACAGTAAGTGAAGCATCATCCAAAAAATGTTTTGGAACATTCAGATGTAGGAGAAGTGCACGTGTAACTTCGAAAAGGTGACGATTCTTCCTTTCGACAACACTATTTTGTTCAGGAGTCCTGAGCACAAGAAGTCTAAGATAGAATATCAGTCTTACAAGAAAGTCAAGAAGGCTGTTGAAAATATATTCACCTCCATTGTCAAAATGAAGAACTTTAATTGAGCATTGGAATTGAGTGGCAACTTGCTTGTAAAAAGCCTCGAACACATCAAATAGTTCATGTTTAATCTTCATAAGATAAGTCCATGTCATTCGACAATGATCATCAATTAAAGGAACAAAGTATTTATAACCTAAGGCGGAATCAACAGATGTAGGACCCCAAACATTAGAATGAACCAATTCAAAAGGTCTGGATTTCCTCTCAATTGAGCTATAGGAGGAAACACAATTCTATGATGCTTAGAAAATTCACAAGTATCACAACATAATGGTTTAAGAATAGTCATAGAAGGAAAAATGATTTTTAGTCTTGATAAAGATGGATGTCTTAAACAATAATGTCATCTGTACTCTCTGTCTAAACACAAAGCACTCATAGGATCAGCAAGTATATCATCCAGGAAGTAAATCCCTACAATTACTACCTGGGGAGCTCCAACTTAGAGCTCTAGAACTGTGACCAAGAGAATATCGATCTCCAGATATGTATGTAGATCTATCAGGAGCAACAGTAGTGGAAAATGGGACAACAATAGACCACTAGAAGAGAAGGGAAGGGCTCCATAACTATGATTTGATCACAAACACATTGATATTCTGGATTTAATCTAGAGAGAAATTGCATAATTCTAGTCTCTTCACGCTGTTGTCAGATGACTTAATGGTCTTGAGTACAATGAGATGGAAGATGATTATACATATCCAGCTCGTCTCACGTACTGCGTAAAATAGTAAAATACTCCTTGAGACTTCTGGACTCTTTTTGAAAGTTACATGTCCGAAATCAACTTGTACACCCAGGATAAAACATAACTGAATTACTAATGGTAGTCTCCATACTATTTAGAAACCAAGCCACGACCTTATAATTTTCATTGGTCTAGGTTTTAAAGTTCTCATATATAGAGTCATGGGGTTCATTCATGATATAAGAAAGTCTCTCTCTTCCTCCCAAAAAATAGCTTGACTGTTGGGCCCAATGTAAATAATTGTTTCCATTTAACTTAACAGTTGTAATCAACAAAGTGTGGGAATTAGAAGGCCTTACAAGAGCTCCAGAAGTGAGCTTCTCTGTTATACTAGATTTATAGGAAGGGCTGATAATGACCAGACACATAAACAACAGATACGCCCAGATTTCTATGTATGGCCAAAGGCCCAAAAGGCTGAAAAAGGGAAAATTCCCACATAGCTGGTCTGAAACTTAAGAAGGATGATAAAAACATATCTAGATATATGCTGGATATATTCCCTCTGCGAAATCCAATGATTTTTGTTGAAAAGAGGGAAAAATGATGGATCAAAACTTCCAAAAGAAAGGGCAAAAATCCAATCAACATAAAAATAGGACCTATGGATGACCAATTAACAGTAAATCTGGCCAACTCTGAGTTGGATTTTCTAAAAAGAAATCCTTTTGGTCGGAAGAAATTTTAGAAAAACTCGAATTGGGGCCGTTTTCAAAAGATACATTGTGGGGCTCAAAACTCACCGTAAACTAGCCTAGAAAAATCCACAAAAATCACCATGAATCTTCTAAAATCGAGATCTTCCAAACCATACCCTTCATAGGCTGCATACCCTTACGGATAGTAAAGATCTTGACGTCAGCCGTATGGATGCTTACGTCAGCAGAGTATAATGGCCACAAATGGTATAGAGATTAATAGAAGAAAAGAGGAGCAGAAATCAGGAGGAAAGCGAAGAAATGATATAGAAAGAGAGGAAAAAAGTGAAGAGGAGAGAAAAGAAAGGGCAATTGGTTCTGTTTATCTCACTTACATGCACCACTTTATTAATATTAACATACGTAAGGTACAATACTCCAATAGAGTATACAAGACATGTATACACACTCAGGAAAAAGGGAAAAAGGTGGTTTACTTTTTACACATGTTCTCAATAGCTCTGAACCTGTACAAATTTCTTATGATGTTACTTTTCTTTTACATTTTTTCACTGGAATATTTGAAAGAAACCTGTCAAATCCTAGGATCAAATAAACGTAGCAAACTTAGTTTCTTTGGAATGCTTATCTTATTTACCGCCATGGTGATTTAACTTGAGCGGCCTTGCCTAACTTGACCCAACGGGCTGGATCAGGCATTATTGATTCCTTAAGCTAGTGTAGCGTTGAATGGCTTATTGCTATGTATTGAGAGAAATTTTAATTGAATTTCGTGAGATGGTTTGTAGTAAAGTCCGTCTGTTTTCTTAGAAATCTCTCTTTTGTAAGTAGCATATTCATGCAAAGCCTTGTTTGAGTTGAGAACAATGCATTTATGAAGAATATGCTTGATAATTTTCAGGAGAGCAGACCACCTAACAGGGATCGATGGGTGGGCAAGATTAATTTTGTTGAGATACGCTCATTCTGGCACATCTTTAGAAGTTTTGATAGAATGTGGAGCTTGTTTATTTTGTGTTTGCAGGTAATTCGTTATCATTTCATGTTGTTAATCTCTCTCTAAAAAAATTAGGATTTGATGCTGATGCTAACTTGTTCATTCTTTTAAGGCAATGATTATAATTGCCTGGAATGGGTCGGGTTCACCAAGTGCTGTGTTTGAAGGTGATGTTTTCAAAAAGGTGTTGAGCATCTTTATAACTGCTGCAGTATTGAAGCTTGGACAAGGTAGGTTAAAGCAATAATTCATTTCTCCACTGTCACTGCCTTTATGATAATTATTACTTGCTACCTGGATGCATATATCCTTTGCAGGTCTGAAACTTTTGAGTTGGCATTGTCTTTATTTGCACACGAGCCATTTTCTTTTTATAATACCGTGGGGGAATCAAAGATCCTCAATTTGGATTTTATCAATTAATGAAATCTTAATTATAGTGCTTTCTGCATACTTGCTTCTAGAACAGGATAAATGTGTGTTCACTTGTTATGATTGCTTTAAGTATGCTAAGAGAAAAGGTACTCAATTTGGATTTTATCAGTTAATGAAATCTTAATTATAGTGCTTTCTGCATGCTTGCTTCTTTAACTAGTTAAGTGTGTGCACGCCCGCCTGCGTGAGTGCTTGTGCTTGTGCGTTTTGTTAACTATGCTTTATCCAACATTGTTTACACATTGATGTGTTTTATTAACTTGGATTTATCCAGCATTGTTTACACATTGATGTTGATTGTGAACTTTCAAAATGTTGTATTTAACATGAGTAATCTGCTAATTGTATATTGAAGGAATATTTTGGAAGAAAAAGCAAATTATTCTTTACTCATTCCAGTGCTATCTTTATTGGTCTACGAAATACTGAAATCTATTAATTATTCTTTACACATTGATTTTGATTGTGTGTTTGCACACGCACGTCTGTGAGTGTGTTTTGTTAACTATGCTTTATCCAGTGTTCGCAGTATCGGTATCGTGTTACGTTTCGCACCCTTAGGATAAAGATACATATCGCGTATCGGTGGGAAATATCGGTTGTATCGTGGAATGCATCGCACTTTTTGGGAAACATTGGGAAATTGATTGAATTTTTCAATGAAACTTCAGGGATTGTTAAAATGGACCTCAATACACACATTTAAATCATAATATGTAAAAAAAAAGTCCACACAATGGAGTTCCTTTGTAAAAGCATCCTAAGCTATGCGCTATCTGACTGAACGAATGCAACTATTGTTTAAATTGATTCCATAAGATATACAAATGTAACAAGACATTAATGTAAACACAACCAATGCATTGACAAAGTAAAACAAGCAAGAGAGTTGAGAAATATACCTATGGATGATGCAACTGAGTGAGTATCCTCCAAATGCAGTTTTGACTATCCTAGTTCAACGCAATGCAAGCTACCCTATATGGGCTAGATCTATATGAGGACTCAATAAAATCTAGAAAAGAGCTAACTGGACTCAACAAACTATGACCCCTACGCAGAGTCGGAACGGGGGTGCAGGGGGCGGCGCGCCCCTGCCGGGGGTTCAGGGTGGAGCGCCCAAAAGCCCAACGGTTTTTTTTTTTTTTTTTAGGGAGGAGAAACTAGAAGAAAATCGAACAAAAAATCATTTTTTTCTACAAAATGGGGGACTTTTATGCGTCTGACCGATATAGTAAAGTAGGAGAAAATTGAGAAAAAAATAGGCCTCCCAAGTTTTTTTTTTCCAAAAAAAAAAAAAAAAAAAACTAAGTTTAGAAACGTTCTAGCGTCTCTGACCGATACCTGGACAATATCATCCAGGTATCAACGATATTTGGAGCCCACTGTGCAAAAAGTTATGATATTTTGACGATACATCGTGCGATATCGATACATCGTGCGATATTATCGATATCGCACGATATATCGTGCGATACGAAGGAATCGGCCATTTTTTGTGTTATTACTGGGCCGATATTTATTGGCGCTTACCGATATCAATAATATCGGCCGATATTATCGATATTGCAATCACTGGCTTTATCGACGCGTGTTTACACATTGACGTGTGTTTTGTTAACTATGCTTTATCCAGCATTGTTTACACATTGACGTGTGTTTTGTTAACTATGCTTTATCCAGCATTGTTTACACATTGATGTTGATTGTGAACTTTCAAAATGTTGTATTTAACATGAGTAATCTGCTAATTGTATATTGAAGGAATATTTTGGAAGAAAAAGAAAATTATTCTTTACTAATTCCAGTGCTATCTTTATTGGTCTGTGAAATACCGAAATCTGTCAATCATCTACACAGTTATTAATCACTATTGCACTTCTACAGCTGTCCTCGATATAATCCTGAGCTGGAAAGCAAGGAGGAGTATGTCGTTTCCGGTTAAGCTTAGATATATCTTAAAGGTGGTTTCATCCGCTGCATGGGTGATAGTTTTGCCAGTGACTTATGCTTACACCTGGGAGAATCCTTCTGGACTAGCAATGACCATAAAAAGATGGATTGGAAATAGCAACAGTGCGCCTTCATTATACATTTTGGCTGTTGTTATTTACTTGTCGCCAAATATGCTCGCCATCTTGTTGTTTCTGCTGCCTTTCTTAAGGCGCCATCTTGAAAGGTCAAACTACAGGATCATAACACTCATGATGTGGTGGTCTCAGGTATGCAGAAAAAAGAACATAGGAGTCATGTATATATTCCAAAATAGTATAGAAGTCGTTTGGTGACTGCTCATATGATCTCCAAATGTTGCGTCTATACGCTTATCTTGTAGTTATTGGCATATTATGTCTCAGTTTATGTTCTTCAGCTGAAGCACCCTTGATTTTGTAATGGCAGCCTCGGCTTTACGTAGGAAGGGGAATGCATGAGAGCACATTCTCACTCTTCAAGTAAGATTACATTGTCTGAATGTTGGCTGGAAATATTAACTAGCTTGAGTTACTACTTAGTAGAGACCATAATACGTTCTATATTAAATTGATAAATTTCTCTTCTTCCCACTTTCAGGTACACTATGTTCTGGGTTCTTCTTTTAATAACAAAGTTGGCATTTAGTTACTACATTGAGGTACTTCCCTTGACAAACTTCAGATATTATGAGGTCACCCTCTAACTTTAATTAGTGGTTATTTTAACTGGATTTGGGATCTAAAGCCTGACTTGGGTAGAGGATATGGGGGAAAGGAATTTACAAGTTGCGTCGATGTCTTTATAATGTTTTCGTTGTAGCTAATAAGTGTTATTTCTGTCTATATACAAAGCGCAGTCAAAATAAATGGTTTTAAGTGAATTATTAGCTTCACTTTTTTGATGTTGATTATACCAAGACAAATCTGTCGCCATTTTTTTAGAAGTTCTACTGCTTTAAATCTCCACAAAGAGTGGACTTGCTCTTATATAAACTGATCCTCATCATATCATCTTAGCCTTGCTCTCATACCAACTAATGGAGGGGAATTTGTAACCATTAGGATTTAATGTAAACTTTCCAAACAAAACTCTCTCTCTCTCTCTCTCTCTCTCTCTCTCTCTCTCTCTCTCTCTCTCTCTCTCTCTCTCTCTCTCTCTCTCTCTCTCTCTCTCTAATTGGTAATGTAGTCTTGGTAATGGCTTGTGTAGAGGCTGACATCGAAAGGGAGGAGGGAGCTAGCAAGATTTGAGTCTTCGATAAATTACAAAGCTGGGACTGCAACATCATTCAGTTCCCATACGAGAGGTCAAATGGGGGTGGAATATCTCTACGCACGAGGGTATTTTCTAAATTGTTGGATAGGAATAAGCTGGTTGATTTTCTGTTGGGAGACATTAGGTTTACTTGGTCCAATGGTCAGCAGAGAGCCATTATGTCCAATCAAGATTGTTTTCTGGTGTCGGCTAAATGGGTAGAGTACTATCCTCTAGTAGGGCAAAGGGGTCTCCCTTGTCTAATTTCAAATCACCATCTTATCGTGTTATAAGTGACTAAAGAGAATTGGGGGCCCGAGCCGTTTAGATTCGAACTCCTATGGTTATAGGTGGAAGGCTTCTATGATATGGTTAAAGAATGGTGGCTCTCCTTTTAGGTGGAGGTATCTGTCAGCTTTAAGATACATCAGAAACTTAAGTTGCTGAATGGAAAGTTATTAGTGAAAGTCGGGAAGATGTTGAAAGATATCCAGGACTTCGACTTGAAGGAGTAGGTAGCGGAGCTGTCTGAGGAAGGGAAAGCTAAGAGGTTCATGTTCTCTAAGGACTAGATGATGTAGTTAAAGAAGAAGAGATCGAGTGGAGGCAAAAACCCAAGGCTACATGGTTAGAGGCAGGGGATAGAAACACAACACCGTTATTGTTACGATACGGGCCGTAACAATTGTTCGATGGTAGCGGAAAACTACTCAGATTTGTAAATAAACTCCAATGGATCATGTCCATTGAAGTGGGGAAAATCAACACAAGCAAAACACTGTTGAATCCGACCGTCACTTTGTCCTTTTGGATTTACAACGCTGGATATCCCAACTCCTGATTGCTCTCCATTGGTAGCAAGAGGAAGCTGTAAGGTGAGACGTTCCAAAGTTTGCTGGATCGATTCAAGCTTAGTGTTCATCTGATCCCAAGCTTCCTCCAGATGTTCCAGCCGTCTCTCCATTAAAGTTGATGTCTTCTGCTGCCTCTGTCTTCCTTGGCATGCCCAGGAAGGGCCACTCTGATACCAATTGATAGGGTCCAAGCCCTATCTAGCCCACATGAAAAGAGGGGAAGGGCATCCTCTTGTGTAACAAACACAATTTAGTGTAAAATTCTTCTTCTTTTTCATTAATTCTCCGGAGAACTACATTAAAAGAGCTACGGAATCTACCTAGATGGTAAGATAAACACAAACACTAACAATCATATAAATCTCGTATTTTAACTCAAATACTATCCTATTTTAGAGGAGTAAAGAAAGGAACTAATGAGATAGGCTCTACTTGCCACTTCAGCACATCGATTAAGTTGGGCACGTAACAAAAACTCATTTTAGGCTAGATCTAGACCTATTTTGGGATCAAAAGAAATGATTTGAATGGGATTTGACAAATCAAAGTGAAGTGAATCATTATGGGAAAAATAAAAAAGAAGGGTAAACCCTCACTTTCTTTTTGATATTTTTATTTTTTTGTTGTATTTCAATATGATGGGCCCTAATTCACCAAATCATGCTTGATTTGTGTAGGGCCCATTTAGTTGACTGTCAACAAGTCAAACTGACAAACAACATTGTCATCAAAGAATGGTCCGATACACCATCATTACATGTCCAAAATAAAAAATGATAGATTCTTGAAAATCTTATTAATCTCTTTTTTTTTCCTGATTTTTTCCTTAATTCTTTGGCTTAATTTTTTTTTTTTTTGACTGATATGGTCTGATACAGACTGATACCAATACGTGACGGCCATATCGTATCATTTTTTGGCTGGTGCCGATACACCCCCTGATACTTGATATTCAGAACCATGCCTTTTGCCCATTCTGGGTTCTATTGTAGCTCTTATTGATGCATGGGAGGGTATCCATATGGGGAAGAGGAAGGTCCTATGGTGCCTTTGTATTGGCAGGCCTTTGATCAATTTGGAAGGAATTGGAAAACTGTGTTTTTCTGCAACTCTGAAGCTAAAAAAGAGGATGTGTTCTGGGAGGTCTGGGAGGGAATCATTGAATGGGTCCGTGGCTCTTTGGTTTTCATTTTTCAAGCATTGTTCTTGTGATGTGATTGTTTTCTAGTGGTCATCCTCCCCATTGTATTTTTGCTTTTGGTTTTCAATAAAGTTTTCAACTTTAAAAAAAAAAAAAAGGTACTCACAGCCACAGGAGCATACAAGAAACATATCTTTTTACACCTCGTGCGTGCGCGCGCGCACACACAGACACTCTCTTTTAGAGCTGCAACCAAGCTGCTTGCAAGGAAATGGATAATTCTCAATACTAGGCAATTCAGTAGCTGTTTAATTTTGTCCTGACTTATGGTTAGTACAAGCTTTTTTTATTTCTTTATTTTTTTTTACTTTTATGTTCTGTATAACTTTAGTAGTTAACTGAGCTCAGAAGTGAGTTTTTCAAGAGCACCTTTTGCAGTATTTTGAGATAAGAGGCTTGTTAATCCTAGAGTTGTGTGCAAGGCAGCCAATCTACATAGCACCACATTTGCCAACGTGATGCATGGGTGGCAGATCCAAGCTGTCCATTAGGGGGTTCCTACCACGCAGATGCCCTTGTCCGAAGATCAGGCTGGTCCACTGATCAGGTGGGCTACAGTTTAATGCAACACTTGATTCTCTAAAAAAATACTCAGCAAGTTTTTCTAAGCTGTTGATTTGTTTTAAGATTGTGGTCCCCGACGCATGGATCAGCCTGATTTTTGGGTCAAGGCTACACTATGGGACCCATGCGCCATGTGGCAACTTGGTTGCGATGTGGTATGGAGATGTGTTGCCTTATACTTGCGTTTTGGATTATCAAACATCTTAGTGATATTGGCTTGATTTTTTTTTTTTTTTCAAGTATTCCAGTCTTACTATGTTAATTATTGCAGATAAGCCCGCTTGTGGGTCCAACAAAAATCATCATGCAAATTCCAATAAGAAATTTCCAATGGCATGAATTCTTTCCACGAGGTAACAAAACATGTAAAAAGTTAAACCTATGCTAGTTCAATATTCTTCTTAAACTTCTGTTGTTTTCTATTTGCAGCCAAGAACAATATAGGGGTTGTGATCGCACTGTGGGCGCCTATCATTCTTGTATGCTTCTCTCTCTCTCTCTCTCTCTCTGTGTGTGTGTGTGTGTGTGTGTGTGTGTGTGTGTGTGTGTGTGTGTGTGTGTGTGTGTGTGTGCGTGCGCGCTTGCGTGCGCTTGTGTTTCTTTCCTTCGTTATTTTTTTTCTTTTTCTTTTTGTTGAAATATAATCTATGATGCTGTCCAGGTTTATTTTATGGATACCCAGATTTGGTATGCAATTTTTTCCACATTATTTGGAGGTATTTATGGGGCTTTCCGTCGTCTTGGAGAGGTTGGTAAAGGATTATTTTCTCGCTAAAACTCATAAATTGTGATTGGCGTTTATCAATTTTTATTCACTCGAAATGTCCAAAATATTGGCAATCATAATAACTATACCAACACATCCATACAGTTAAATTACAATATTTAGAATGGCATGTTAATCTCGTAAACTTTCTTTGATTTTTTTTTTATGACATCAGGGTGTCCCCGCCCCATTTTAAGGTGAGACTATTCCCTGCGGATGCATACAATCACTTGCAAACCACGTGCATCGGGTAATCCCGGGGAGAGGAATCGAACTTACGTCTATGGGGAGCACACCCATGATGCTTGCATGGTTACCTGTATAGATAATATGTTCATGTCTGTACACACACAAATGCTCATGCATACTATTCCTACTCACGTTGTTGACATTGACCCCATTTGCCTATGCCATCCGTGATGTATCTCTGTCTTCATGTCCCAATAACATACCTAACTATGTGGATGCATTGGGCTTTCCATGTTAGAATTTTGCTTGGGGGCCAGAGGCAGTGGGGTTTTTTTTTTTTTTTTTTTCTTTTCTTGAGCTGAACTCTTGGTTTTAGCACTTTTCTTTGCTAATCTGTTACTATCCTTAAAGGTAGTATGCCCATTTAAATGCTTAGTAACATATGGGTTTTTATTAATGTACATAAAAATAGTGAAACTGTATCTAGTCGTCTATCCTTCATGGTAGTATGATATGTCTATACTTAGAAAAACAATATATAGTCATGCATAAAAATACGATAAAAGTTTTATAGCGTAAGTTTATTTAAACAAACATTTCCCACTGTGTTCTTTCACATCGACCATTGTAATATCTACTTATATATAACACAAGTGGCCATGGACAAGTTTATCCACTCAAATAATCTTTTTAGAGTGTGAACTTTGGATTTTGAAAGGACATCAAAAGGGATTCGAACATGGGAAAGTTTATATAGGTAATTTGGATTTCTTTGTTCATATTTTACCCTTGACATTTTACCCACTTAGGGTCATCTCCGCCATTTTAAAATTTTGATGCGAGTAGCCCGCATGCATGTAGCCCACACACTTTCTCCTTCCTCTCAGTGTGGCACCCCGGATATCAAGGGTCGTGGAAATCCTCGATCCCCAATATCCCACGTACACAATGATACGTCACATGCAGTTAAGCAGTTCAATAATATGCACTTAAGTTAACGTCCCAGCTAGAAGCAACAGTTGGAATAAGTATACCCAAAATAAGGAACAAGATCATATATATATATATATATATATATATATATATATATATATATATATATATATATATATATATATATATATATATATATATATAACGCAAAAGTAAACTTGACAATGTTCAACTCACTAGGCGGGACTTGCTAAGGGCCCCGATACTCTCGTCACCAAGTGGTACAAGAAACTATACAAGAGCGCCACCTCGACGCTATCTCCCAAAAACTAACAAAAGCCCCATCGTTCTCTCTACGGATGGTCGCTCGAGAGCTGGAAATATGGGTCCTTCGGATTGCACTCCTCCACATAATCTATTGTCGCAATCATTTCCTGTACACCTGCGTCAACTGGGTAGTCTGGTTGGTGTTTTAAAACACCGTTCCAAAAAGGGAGTGAGTGGCCAACTTAGTGGTAATATTTCCTATAAGTTACTTATGCATAAATGTAACATTCATAGATAATGGGATAATATATATATATATATATATATATATATATATATATATATATATATATATATATATATATATATATATATATATATTAGTCAACAAGCAATACATCAAATCATTGAACATGGTTATTTAATGTATGCGTGCATGTAGTGCAGATGCATGCCCGATCTTCAATGTGGCACAACAGACAGTGAGTGGCACCACCACATCATCCGCACAGACTGAGCCGCTAGTGAATGAGGCACCACCCCATCACCCGCCCATCATGAAATGCTATGCCGAGCCATGCATGATTAATCCATCCTTTAGTTAACCCATTTTATCATCCAGCCGGTTGGTGAAGCCACCGCACCTTCACCGTAATACTTGGCCAAACTGAGACCATCTAGCTCCCTGTGGTCAAGTACATATCATTGCCAGTAACCCCATTGATCCCAGCTTGGGCTGATAGCTGAAGCGCCCAATTCGGCCGTGACTCGTTAGTCGCGCCCGACTCGGGCGGGGGAAGGTTTGGTCACACCATCTCCCATAGTAAAGTGGTAGGCTCGTTGCCTCCACGAGTGCTCAAAGGACACTATTGGGAGGCACCACCCCAGCATAGGTCGACAACGTGGGCATAGGTCCCATACCATCATGCCCGGCCCATGAGTCTTGGGATCATTCGCCATACAATTCTTAGTGGGCCTACACAACAGTAGTGCTGGTGCGAGGATTTGAATAATGCGTAAGTCACACAAACATGCCGATTCCTGGTTTGTAAACCAGGAACCATCAGTTAGGGGGGTGACGGGAGGCCGGCCTTAGGCACTAAGGTCCCGCGTGGTGCTCAAACCACAGTCGGACCCCTGAAATCCACCTCGTCTGACGTGTTCTGGCTTTAGGGGGGGCAATTGACCTGTGCCGCTGCCCTTTTTTGGTAGAATTCCCGGTTTCGGCTGCATATGGGACACTCATGAGACAATACTATTGGTTTTTGCATAATATTATAACTTATCTTGCATGCATTGCATAATATTCCTGGATTGCACCCAATTTCAAACATCATACAGAATTTTCTAGACATGCAGAAGAAATATAACTCATGCATCTTCGGAAGATAGCAAACATCCTACACATAACAACCAATTTTCCCAATTTATATTACAAGCAAGGATACTGTGTATACAGGTAGATAAATATGCATGCATAACAACATAATCAGTGTGCATGAAGAAGTTCTACACTACACACAAATAGGAGATAATTCCTAAGAATTTCTACTCCTACCTAACATATCTGCCTAATATTTGGGGCATTATCTACGTCTCCTTGCATTTGATGCAAGGCAACCTATAGGGAAATAGTACACACCTCATGTCTCGAGAAATCTTGGGATCCCTACAAGAAAGGAGGTAGCATGTCAAGGGAGAGGACAAATTTGGCAAGAATTTTGAGAAATCTCTAGAATTTGGGACCATCTCTTACCTTTGGAAGTGGTTCAATTTAAATTGGATGGCTCCTCCTCTTCCTAGAAAATAGTGGAGATGTGGGAGAGGGCAAGGGGTGACATGCAAAAGCCCTCCCTTGCTCGATCTTCTTCTTCTTCTCCAACATCTTCTTCTCTCTCTCTCTCTCAACCCTTTTTGTGTTGAGAAATAAGAAGTGGTTGAGAGAGAAAGTCCTTTTTTATATTTTGGGCAATTAGAGGGTATAGCCCTCAAGAATTTAAGTTGCCTACAAGTGGCCCTTTGGGCCAACTTTTGGTAATGTGGGGCCCATCTGGCCCAATCTGGACCGTGGGATAGCTCTCTCGGGCCAAGATCTTGCCATAAGCGCAATTTAATAAATTCCGGCCGCGGCCCGTGTTGGATCCGAAGGTGGAGCAGTTTAACGGTCTTCGATCGCCGATCGAGACTGCGGTTTGGGGGCAAGTCTATGTGCATATTGTGGTCTCGGGTGCGTGGCCCCACGAGCATGCAAGGGTCCGAGCGGTCCATCTAGAAAAAAGGTACTTCAAGCAATGATTGCAATGATTGTCTAGATTTGGTTTAAGGAGAAAAGTATTTGCACTCTCAAGTGCTCTTCCTGTTTCTCAAGTTTTCACTGATTTGGGTGGTGATGGCGACTTGGCGCATGTCTAGGATTGATAGGTCCGGCTTGCGGGTTGTACTGCTTAAATCTCTGGTTCGTTGGCTATGAGACGTGCAACAGGTCGGCGGTCGGCCCTTTTCGAGCGCCTCGAGTGCACCGGGGCCCCAAGTGCCATACTACTAGGATTTTCCTAAGGTCAAGAGGGTGTATTAGTCATGCTAAAGGCATCTATGCTTAACGGACCTGAGTACATGCTTAGTTCCCAGGTGGTGGTTTTACAGGGTGTTACACTTAGTCTCTGTTTATAACCTGCACCCAACCTCTCCGTGTGTAGTTCTCTCTCTCTCTCTCTCTCTCTCTCCCACGCGTCTATAGCCCACACCCCTTCTCTCATTGTGTTTAGCCCACTCTCTCGCTCTTTCTGATTCAACTGCGTCACATCTGACACGTGCACGCTTCACACGTGCACAATAAACCTTTTTTTTAGCTTGTTTCCTTTCTTTCATAAAAGATCGCTATTCTAGGAAATAGGTATTATTAGGCTTTTCATGTTTAAGGTGTTTTTTTTTGTTATAATTTATTTATTTTAGAGATCTTGACAATCAAGGAATTCTATTTTTAGATTCCTTAGATTACGCTAGGGATTTTCTCAAGGAGGAGACCTTGTAAACACTCATTATAAGACTAGAGGACTGTTGAGCTTGCTTACAGTCATTGCATCTTTTCTCTTGTGTGATTCGAATTTTCAGTATGGTATGATGAACTTCATTGCAATTAGTTTCTTCCTTGTTCTAGTTGTATTATTTTGGTATCGGTGCAATTTTGTTCTTAGGAGATTTTTTTTTTCCTCTTTTTCTCGTCTTACCCATCTTCTTTCCACAAATTCTATTCCAATATTCAACCCAAACTTACCCTTAATTCCCCAAACCAGCATGTTTTTCAGCCCTTCACCATAGATCCTATACAACCTCCAACTCACCTAATCCATCACCTTATTTCTATCATAAATTTTACCAAAACCTTCCCATTCCCTATATCCTAAAAAAGAAAAACCTGTCAAACCCAACCCTACCAAAACCTTCTGAATTAAAAAGAAAAAGGAAAAAAAAAAAAAAAAAACACACCAACCCAAAACTTTCCCTTTCTTTTCTATCGAAAGAGTTGGATTCCATTTTCATCAGAATCTAGCTATTAGCATAATACGGGAATTAACACAAGAAAAAATGTGTCAAATAGTGCTCTATTTTGATAATTATGCTATGAGCATAGCAAATTGAAGCACCAACATAAAATTATCTATCAGGATAGCCCTGTTTTTTGGTAATAGCACTATTACACACGCCAAATGGACCCTAATAAGCAATGTGAGGCAGCTCACTTGTTTATATAACGTTTCTATGTGTCCATTGTGTGGTGCTGGGTCTTTGCTCTATTCAAGATGTGTGCATAACGACCAACTTGGCCAACTTGCTCTATTCAAGATGTGTGTTTTTCCAAGCTTGCGACTGTTGATTAGGTGGCAGAAGAAAGACGCCCATTTGTCAGCTGCCATTTCTAGCCGGCTTGTGATAGGGGCTCAATAACAAATCTTTGAAGAATAGGTTGGAAACATTGGGAGATGTCTTCTAAAAGACTAATATGATTGTCCAATGTACCTTACATCCTTGGAACTATGTGGACCCCCCAACATCCAATGAATCATTGATGCTTTCATCGAAGCATGCATTTGGGGAATGAGGGGCAAAAAGAAGCTCATTCTTTGGCGCCTTTCCCTTGTTGCGGTGCTATGGTTAGTGTGGAAAGATTACAATAATAGGGTTTTCAATAATAGGTTGGAATTTTCATAGGCTGTTCTCTTGAAAGTCAAAAGGCCCAGTGATCTTTTGTGCTTTAGGTCTCTACTTGTTTTAGGGATGTATAAGGGAGCATATCTTGGGATTATGGGATTTTGTATGAATATCCTCTTTTCTTTTCGATGCTCCAACATCACTTTTCTTTCATATTTGCCTCTTTTGAGTGTTTCTTATAAAATTTTGCGTTCCATTGAGAAAAAAAAGTGCCATGATAGTTTGCAACCAACAACGGATTTTGAATCCCTAAAAAAGTTGCCTGGATTGCACTTGGCAGATTCAGATCTTGTGTTTGAGCTCAGGTTTCCTTTCCTATAAAATGTTTGTCCATAATTTAGGTGGATAATCCTACTAGATGTTTTGGGCTTCGTGCCATATTTACTTGTTCTTTTGTTTTTTGCTTCAGTGCTAACCCCAAACAATTGGCGCATGGCTATGATGATGAGGATACTGATTACTTTTGTCCTCTTTAAGTTGACTGAGCCAGTATTTTTTCCTTGACTTTCCTATTTTGAGCAAGTGCTATGTGTTTTCATGTATTTTTGATGATGTAATCGTCAGAAATATTAATCGGGCACCATGAATTTGGGTGTGCCTGTACGTAGTGTGGAATTACCGCTCTAATATGAATGCCAGTTCATAGAGCCGGGCCATTGGGATTGGTTGTTGGAGGTCATTGCTTGTTAGAACTAACAGATTACCTTTTTGTTGCTTGCATTATCTTACTTGTTAGCTTTGCATGACTTAGCAGCATCTGTGTAGGTGCTTTCATGTACTGGAGGCACAGCTGAGTCTCTTATCTCAGTGTTGAAGTAGCTAGTGTGAAATTACCGCTGCTACAATGACTGCCAGTTCATGGAGCCGGCCATATGGATCGATTGTTGTTGATCATTACTTGTTAGAGCTAACAGATATATTCATATTGCTTGCATTATCTTACTTGTCAGTTTTGCATGACTGTAACAACATCCAAAATTCTGAATAGGTGCTTTTGTGTGCAAGAGGCACAGATGAGTCTCCTATCTTAGTTCTGCTTGAACTTTTCATGTGATGAGTCTTTGACAGTAGCTGTATTTACTCAGAGAGTGAGCGACTGAGATAAGATACATTTTGTAAGCATTTTTGGGCATGCAAAATTCCAAACACTGGAGGTTGTCCTATCCTACAGCCATATGACTCCAGGTCTTGGGGTTATGCAACTCCTTTCACTCAAAACTCCTTATCGAAATGTCCCAACCCTTCCCTAATGGAGTCTTCCCTCCTGCACCCAGCGTGCTCTTTTAGATTTCCAGGAGCACTCTCTTCCATGCACTCTTTTCTAGTGCCTATCTCATGCTCTTTTTTTCCAATATCTTCTTTTGTTGTATAAGTTTTTAATAGCTTCTAGTGTTGTTTGTATTGTCTACATTTTTTTTTTCCTATCTTTTTTCCATTTTTGGACAGGTATATTTTGTTATTAGGTATCAACTTGATGTTAAAATCCACTATAACTGATTCTAATGGAGAAAAGAAAAGGAAAACTGTTATTATGTCTGTAATGCGACATTCCACCCACTTAACATCCTACCAGTTTCATTCATGTGGATTGTCATTCCACGATATCTTGAGAAGCTAACAAAGGGGCATTTATTGATCATGTCTGTGCATTTGTTGTTCATACCCACTAGTATAATGGATAATGTTTTTCTTGATTTTGATATAAGCATTTACGTCACGTATAAAAAAGAAATGCCACTTTTCTGTGGCAATACAACCTTTGTAACATGTTACAAAAGCCATGATTATCCAAGGATTCTGGTCTCTAACATGTTTTTAATGGTTTTTTTTTTTTTTTTTTTTAATTTTCTTCTCTTTAAATGTTGTTATGTGGACAGTTGTTGGTTCTTGATATACCTATTCTTACTGTAAAATGCTATTTTTCCTTCCAGATCCGAACATTGGGGATGTTAAGATCAAGGTTTCTATCATTGCCGGGTGCTTTTAATGCTCGTTTGATTCCTCAAGATAAGTCTGAGACTAAAAGGAGGGGGCTGAAGGCCACATTATCTCGCAAATTTGCCGAGGTTCAAATCCTTGTTCACCAATCACTGAAACCACCATTCCTGTTTATTTGATCAAAAAATCTTTTTTTTGATTTATTAAAAACTCCAGCTGCTATCTTATTGCTTGAGATTTTTGTCTTTTCCAGATCCCGAGTAGTAAGGAGAAAGAGGCAGCAAAATTTGCCCAACTATGGAACAAAATTATCAGTAGTTTCAGACAGGAAGATTTAATAAGTGACAGGTAATTTAAGGATGTAGGCATTGTCAAATATTTCCTTAACACTGCAGTAAACCATAAAATATTGACTCTGTGGATGTAATTATGCTAAGAAAATATATTGATAGTTTTTTTTTTCCATTGGACTCTCTTATTATGTCATGTTGTCCATTTGAAATTTCAGGGAAATGGATTTGTTGCTTGTTCCATATTGGGCAGATCGAGATTTAGACCTTATCCAATGGCCTCCATTCTTACTTGCCAGCAAGGTATGGGTTCACTACTTTTCCTCCTTTGTTTAGTAGGGATTTATTGAACCTGTGTACTCATATTTTCAGTCTTTACTTTTTGTATAGATACCAATCGCCTTAGATATGGCAAAGGATAGCAACGGTAAGGACCGTGAGCTGAAAAAGAGAATCAATTCAGATAACTATATGAGCTGTGCCATCCGTGAGTGCTACGCATCATTTAGAAACATTATTAACTACTTAGTTGAAGGGCAACGTGAGAAAGAGTAAGTGATGTTTCTTGTTACAAATTTTTAATATTTTTCTGATTGTGTACACAACCGTACAGTGGTATCGACCCTTTCAACATTATCAAGTACGCTGTACTATTTACCTACCAAGAAAGAAAAGAAAGAACAAGCTACATCTGTTCATATCCTGATAATTCATGTCAATGTCTATTTTTTTCCCAGGGTCCTAAAAATTATGTTTGAGGAAGTTCAAAAGCACATAAATGATGACAATCTTTTTAGTGAATTGAATATGAGTGCTCTTCCCAGCCTCCACAGCCACTTTGTTAAGCTGATTCAAAATTTGGTAGGTGTTGAATAACAAATGTTTCATGTTTCTACAAACTTGAGATTGTGGTAAAGTTTAAAACTGAATTGGCATTTACTGTTACAGATAGACAATAAACCAGAAGACAGGGATCAGGTCATCCTTCTATTCCAGGACATGCTGGAGGTTGTGAATAGAGACATTATGGAGGAGCGGTTTACCAGGTGAAGCATTCGATTGTGATTTCCCTCCTAATGTATGTAGTATGTCTTTTTCTGTTTTCATTTGGTTGTCATTTTCTTGGGCAGCCTTTTAGATTCAAGCCATGGTGGGTCTTTCGGAAGGCATGAGGGGATGACACCACTTGATCAACAGCATCAGTTGTTTGCATCAGCTGGAGCAATCAAGTTTCCATTGACACAATCAGAGGCGTGGAAAGAAAAGGTAGATTCCATTATTAAGATAGTTATCATAATGGAAATGTTTAGGCCTTCCAATTATGCTATCTATTGAACATTGAATCTCTACTTGTTCCAGATCAAAAGGTTACAGCTATTGCTCACTGTGAAGGAGTCTGCCATGGATGTGCCAGCCAATCTAGAAGCCAGAAGACGGATTTCATTTTTCACAAATTCTTTGTTTATGGATATGCCAACAGCACCCAAAGTTCGAAACATGCTTTCATTCTCGTAAGTTTTCCAGAAAACAAGCTCTCTATCTTGGTCACTGTTTAAGTTTGTAATGTCTGTTTTACAAGTCCTTCGGCTTGGAAAGCTTATGTTCTACACTTCTCATAGGTGAAGTTCATGATATGTTAGCAACTTTTCTGATTGTTCATTGCCTTTGTTTTGGAAAAAAAAGTATTTAACCATCAAATGTGTTTAACATCAACACAAATATGTATACAACAATCATGCACTAGCCAATAGGAATCCCCTAAGCTGGCTAGTTTCTATAGGACCTAGTTTTTAACACGAAGAATGAAAAACAATCTCAAAAGGCCAAATAATGGCATTCTCTATCTGAAAAACAGTATGTCTTGTTTCCATATTGTGTTCCACTTCCACCATTGAGAATCTGATTCAGTTGGCTAGATATAGGAGCATCTCCAAACTTGGTACCAAAACCCTACATTGTATGCAGTTTTACTAGGTGAGGTTCAACTTTGATTGCTAAAAAATTGCAATCTTATTCATGAGTTATGCAAATTTGACTTTAATAAGTGATAATACTAAACTATCCCTGCAGCTAAGTCATTAAAAGAGCATAAAATGACTTGCCTTTCAAAAAAAAAAAAAAAAAAAGAACAGAGAGCGAGAGAGAGAGAGAGAGAGAGAGAGAGAGAGAGAGAGAGAGAGAGAGAGAGCATAAAGTGACTTGGTCTTATGAAATGTCGAAACCAATCAAAGACCTATTTATGTGGAAAGCCGAAAGCAATGGGAAATTCTCCATCGGCATGGGAGTTGTGCAGACCAAGGGTAGCCAAAAAAGATTGGGCGACGGTTTGTCTGATCATCTAAAGTACCTACAAAAATGAGTCAATTCTGTTGGAGGATCATGAACAACGGTCTTCCGGTTGACAGCTCCATCAAGAAGGTGGGTGTTCGGCTAGCATCTCGATGCTATGTTTGTTAGAAAGGGTTTGAAGAGTATCCACTTGTTCATTAAATGAGATTGCTGAATGGGTGTGGTATATTGTGAAATATTCAATTTTTTTTTTACTCTCCCCTCAAGCTGAAAAGGGTAAGCTAGCTTTCTAGTTTGCTAGTTATAAGAGCAAAAATGTCCATTGCTGTAGGTTGTAGCTTCTTCTTCTTCTTCTTTTTGGAAGATAAGCAAAATTTTATTAATTTTAAAGGGCCAATGGCCCAAAAGTTTTAAGAGGCCAACAGTAGAAGGAGAAACCCACACCTCAGGCCAGGGAAGCAAAAAAGAAAAGGGAAGATGAAAAAGAAGAAAGTTCACACCCCAAGCCAGCGAAAAATAGCCCACACCCTAGGCTAGGGAAGGAAAGAAACAAAAAACCCAAACCAGGGCAAAAGAACACCAAACGTAAGAGGGAACCCCACTATTAGTTGAGAATAGGCTTAGAAAAACAAGTGGCAAGCTCAGCTAAGGAAACGATGTAGGGAGCTTGACCAAAAGGGACGTCACTTAGAGATGAGAGTGCGATGCCTCATGCTTATGATTTGGGCTCGACCGCCAAACTGACTCAGGTAATTAGATCCTGAACGTGGAAAGAGCCGCATAAGCCAGGAAGACGCTTTAACACACATCATTGAGGCGATCGAATCATCATTATGAACAATGTTGTCATAATCGTTACATATCGTAAATCGTAAGATTTTTTCAGATTTACATAAAATATGTCATAAAAAAAATTATATAAATTGTATATAATAATATAAATAAAAAAACATATCAATCATCCATTTTGTCATGAATATGCAAAAAACAAAAAGATGTATCATGTGTATATCATCATGTCATAATCAAGTTCAAACAATAATCCCTTGCCCATCCCATGTACACGTAAGTTTTCTATATGGTTCAAAAAATAACATTTTCCCCATCCCCATTTACATGTATGATTCTCTATTCACTTGTTTCTATAATTCAAAAAGTAAATAAAAATGTCCAAAGACTCCAAACAAATCTATCATTCATCGGCTACGTCATCGTCATCCTCATCATCACTCATTGGGTCAACATTATCAACATCATCTTCATCTTCCGAATTTGATGTCAAAACAAATTCATCTTCCTCTACATTTGTCACTTTTGCTTTTCCCTTCGCCTTGCTTCGAATAACAAGTTTTCTAGGACCTACAAAATAGTTGTTGCAACAAAATTCATTATAATAATTAATAGTTGTAACTTGTAACACTACACTATATGACTAAACAATAAAAATACGAGTCATATACCACGTCGCCCATCCGGTTTTGATGTGGATCTACCGACACCTTGCATATCCTCCAAGCCTTTAGCAAAACATTCACTTATGTTCATCCAGGTGTTATCTGTAGGAAGTGCGGGATCCTCTTTCTCCGTGATTCATTCATCATTAGATTCCATATCTGATAAGCATATAGGATCAAGCCCTTGGTCCTTCTCTCTCTTTGCATGATGGACTTCGAGTTGGAGATTATATTTTACGAAGACAAGTGCATTCAATCTTTGTTGCTCAAGTTTATTTCTCTTCTTTGAATGTATCTGCAAGCCCATGAACGTAATAATGAAAGGCTATTAGTCACACTACCATCTACATGGTGAATTCATAGGTTGATTAATGAATTCAATAATGTCTCACCTGCTCAAAAGTGCTTCAGTTGTGCTCACAACCAGTAGCACTACATGTCAAACTCAAAATACGGATAACCAACTTTTGTAATTCTGGACACTCGTCTCTGTAACTCTCCCACCATAGACCTAAAACACACTTATATATAATTTTTATAAACAATAGGCACACAATCAAACTCAAAGAAACAAAATATTTGTAACTTATGTAAGTAAAATTACCTGGTTGCTTTATCGTTCTAGTTAGCTTTGCTGTCTCTCTTCCAAATAAACCATAGGCCTTTTTGAACTTGTCCATCTGCTCATCAATGATGACCCTTTGCCTTGAATCATGGACTATTCTTTCAATACAATCATATAAACCGGTTTTAATCTCTAAATCCGGATGAAAATTGTCATCATATTGAAATCTCGGATTTAAGAAATATGCTGCTGCATGTAACGGCCTATGCAATTGAAGATTCCATCGTTGGTCTATTATGTCCCATATAGCCTAATACCTCTTCTTCACCTCTCCTAAGTTTTTTGCTGTAGCTTCTTTCGCTCGATTCATCGCTTCATAAATATATCCCATGGCCGGCCTCTCATCTGAATCAACTAGCCTTAGCACCTTGACCAATGGGAGAGTGGTCTTCAAGCAAAACTTGATAGATGGCTAAAAATCTACATCGGCCAAAACGATGTCTTGAACATGCTTCCCCTTTGCGGTCTTGGAGAAGCTGCTACCTTCCAATTCCTTCGAGGTAAACATTGACCTCAGGCCAATTTTATTTTCATGAATATTTTTTAAAGTTAAGTAACACGTAGCAAACCGTGTTACTGCCGGTCGAGTCAACTCCCCCTTCGCATGCTTCCTCATCAAATTCAATACCAAACAATGTTTGTAAATATAGACCGTCATAGCCCTTGCTTTTGCCACGGTCTCTGAATGAATTTGCAGCTTTCCAATGTCTGCAAGCATTAGGTCTATGCAATGAGCTGCACATGGAGACCAAAACAATCTCTTCCTCTTCTCCATCAACATCTGACCCGCCTTCACATAGGTGGATGTGCTATCTGTAACTACCTGCACAACGTTCCTTCACCCACCTCATCAATCACTGACTCGAGCAACCCTAACAAATTGTCCGCAGTTTTTGAAATATCGGGCGTATCAACATATCTTAAAAATGCTGTACCACTTGGACTATTTACCAAAAAATTTGTAATCGACCGATTCACTCCATTGGTCCACTCATCTGACATAATTGTACATCCAGTTTTCCCCCATTTCTTCTTATATACATCAATAGATTTCTCTATTGACTCAACCTCCATCTTCAAAATTTTATTTCTCACTTCATGATACGAAGGAAGCTTCAATCCCGGCCCAAATGCGGCAACCGCTTCCATCATTGGTGCGAAGAATAGGCTCTTTACAAGGTTGAATGGTAGAGCATTCGCATATAGGAAACGGGAAATAGATAAACACACATTATCTCTATCCCTTCTTCCATATTTTGTTTAGAGTGGCTTGTTGTTTATCTTTTGCCCCACTCTTTCCCATAAAATCATCCATCGTTTTTTCTTTTTTCACCGCCCATTTCAACATCATAAATTATAGGAACCCTTCCAACATCATAGGCCATCTCCTCCTGTTGCTTCTTCTCGCTAACATTGCCATCCAATAAATTCTTGAATTTTTCGGCTACATCATCACCTACTTGGGGACATGCCGCAACATTTTTCTTCGTTCGGGCTAAGTGATGTTTCATTCGAAGCACACCTCCCCAATACGCCTTCCCACAAAAATTGCATCTTAGGTGTAGATTTTGGTTTCATCCATCTTAGAACAATACTCCCATGTAAGATCATTGTCATTCGTCTTCGATTTCTTGCCCATCTTCAATGCTCAAAACAAATCAATGCCAAGCTTACATACATATCAAGAAGAAAAAAAAACTATTTAGGCTAGGCCCCACACAAACAAAGATTAGAAATTGATTAAAAATGAGAAAACCATTTTAAATTTGGAATAAATGAAAAAACTATTGAAAAACAACTATTTAGGCCCACATAAACACCAAATCTCACCACTATTTCTCCAAAAAAAGAAAATAAGCGATGTTATAATGTATGTGGGGCATAAATAACTTTTAAACACAAAAGCCCTAAAAAAGAATGACAAAAAATTGAAAAAAAAAAGAAAAAATTGAAATATTATATATTTCTTCTCTAAAAAATCCATATTTTCACAAATATATGAAAGAAATGAAATAGAAAAGAATAGTAGAATATTTTACCTCTATTCTTACCTATTTCAACGTAGAAATAGAATGCAACAAGCGGCGTTCAATTCCGTTGAGCGATGAAAGAGATATCTTGATTTCTTTTCTCTAGGTTTCTATGGCCCACAAGCTCCGAAAGTCCCCAAAATCTCTTAAGAGTTGCAAAAGATATGTTTTTTTTTTTTACCTTGGGTAGGGCTTAAATGGGTTTTAAAACAAAAAGAACAATATATATATATATATATATATATATACAAAAAACGAAAAAAAAAAAGAAAAAAATATCATTTTTAGGACCGGCTGCTACCGGTTTTGCGTCAAATAGTCGAATCGTACGATTCAGATACGAATTGTACGATTCTACTGGAAATGCGATTTTGGCCGTACGATTTGTATCATACAGCCATACGATACTATAAGAATCGTCCGATTCGTATCGTGAATTGTACGATTCTGACAACATTGATTATGAACTTTGAGAGTGAATCCTCCAATAAAGTTGTACCTGGTAAGACCTAAGAAAGATAGGCGCGGGCATTTGTCTCCAGGCTCCTCATTAGCCCAAGAGAAAGTACCTAAGATTGCTCTGGAAGATGGGGAGAAACATAAGATACCAATCTGGATAGGGCTTATTTCAGTGCATGAGAGGATCCAACCCCTTCTCAACATTAGAGATTTGCTCTCTAGAGGTGCCGACGGTTTGTGAATCGGGGAATAAGAAGTTGGGAGGTCCCAAGCTGCTGAAATAGACCCATTCGTTAAGGTGCAGGATGGCCCAAAGATAGAAATGGCTCTATATCTCACATCTTCTAGGATATACCTAAGGATAGATTCCTTGGAGAGATTTGTTATTGAAATATGATTATTTCTTTCTCTTCAATATGCCATGCCAAGGATTGGAAAACAAAGCTTGCTCGATAGGGAAGTAATAGGATCCCATGAGCTTTTCACGAAAGGTTGACATATTTGGATAAGGGAAGGCCAGGGGAAATAGAGAAGCCCATCTTTGAATGAAGCTGGTCCTAGATCCAAGAAACATAAGGGCAATAAAAATTGAGGCATGCAACAAAAAATGAGGCAAATCTGAAGCTCAAGTGGTCCACACCATAGGAAATCATCGTTGTAAAAGGTTTTTAACTGTAGGAGTTCGACCCACTATTATGTGTGGTGTGGTACACTTTAGCTTTGGATTTGCCTCAATTTTTGTTGCATGCCCTGAAATCACCTTGCTAAATAGATGGACGGAGTGGATAAGCCACATGTATCATAGTGGGCCCCACAATAAATTCGAACTCTCCTCAATTCCAGTGCACAAAAAGCAAACTGTCAGTTGTCATTCTTGAAATATGTGCAAGGAAATACATGGTAAATAATCATTACCCATTTACAGTGTATTTACCATAGGGAAATGAAAACAAACAGGCCCTTGAATCACTAATGACTGGTGACAAAATTGAAGATCACAAAGTGCTGATAAAATTTTAGCATAGATGGATGAAGAGAAAAAGAAGTGCCCAAATGTGTTTCATGTCTTCCCCACAATTAGGGTTACAGTAGTACCTTGTAATACTGGCAGATAGATTCAAAGGGTGCTTGGGTCTTCTATTCCCACATCTCAAGGGTGCTTGGGAGGTTTTCTATGGGGCTCTTGTGGTGCATGAGTGTATCTTTTTTAATACAAGGGAAAGTTGGGAATCATTTGTAAACTTGGAGGAAAAGCCTGTGACCATGTCAACTTAACTTTTTGTACTACATGTTGGGGAGGTTGGGTTTGGAGGGAGGTGGAGAAAATGGGTTACGGAGTGTGTCAGCTTGGCTTATTATTATTATTATTATTATTTTTTACCCGAAGCTTGGCTTATTTTTTATTCTCATAAATTTCCATTAGAGGGTTTCCACTGGGCTCAAGAGGCCTGTGACAGGAGGCCTGTTATTTTAATTCATGTTTTTGGTGGTGGATGAAGTAATCAGCAGTATTCCTGTAAAAGCAAGTTATGGAAGGGTTGATTAGTGGTTTCAAGGTGGAGCGAACCAATTCCAAGTCTCGCTCTTACAGTTTGCAGTCAAAATGAATATTTTCCATGATGTCAATTAGGAAAAGCCCTTGGTCTTGAGAAGGGCTCTAAGGTTTGCTTTCAAGCAATGTTAGGCTTGAAGATAAAGCTATGCGAAGGTGAAATTCTGGGAATCTGACTGGAGTACAATGGTGTTCATGTGATGGTCTTGGGATGCAAGGTAAGAAATCTGCCTCTTATCTTGGTTAGCCTTTCTGGACAGGTGATCTGGAAAATACCTTTGGGATGTCATGATTAGAAGGTGGAGAGGATGTTATTGACTTGGAAAGGAAGGTACCTATTATTTAGGTGTCGTCTAACTCTCATTAGGGCAACTCTTTCAAACATGCCAATTCATTTTATGTCAATCTTCCATTGCCCAGTGAGTGTATCAAAAAGGCTGGAAAGGCTTTGAAGGGATTTCTTATTGTAATGGAAGAGAAACTCAAGTTCCACCTTTGAAATATGGGAGGGGGTAGGCTTGTGGAGACACTACTTTCAAATATGGGAACCTTGTTCTCCTGGGTAAATAGCTTTTGGAGTTTTACAGGAGAGAAATGATGGCTTGTGGAACAAGTCATTTCTTGCAAGTATGGTATGCATCGAGATCTCGCATTTTTGACAATCTCTTGTCAAAGATAATCACCCTTTGTTGGAAGGGTGATTCCAGTCTTCATTTCCTGCTAGGGTGGACAATCTCTTGTCATCTCATTTTTCCTTGATGGTCCCATTACATGGGAAGGCAATAAAATTACTTGCAGTTGTCTTCGTGTTCGATTATCTTTGTCATGTTTCCTAATATTTGATCCCTTTTGTTCCAGTGTTTTGACTCCCTACTATACCGAGGAGGTTCTTTTCTCCCTTCGCGAGCTAGAAGAGCAGAATGAAGATGGAGTTTCTATTCTTTTTTACTTGCAGAAAATCTACCCAGGTTTACTCTTGCTACATATTTGCTTGCAAGCAAATGTGAATTTGGATGATCTTATCTTTGTTATCTAGTATGAATGCATATTTGAAATGTCGATGTTTCTCTCTTTCCAATGTACAGATGAATGGGACAATTTTCTTCAGCGCATGGGCAAAACTGAAGAAGAACTCAGGAGAGATGAGGAACTAGACGAACTTCGTCTTTGGGCATCATATAGAGGCCAAACTTTAACGAGAACTGGTATAAGACTTGCTACATTCCCTAAAACTGCACCAGAAGATTTATATATTGCCAATACCTCTACCAGCATATTTTGCTCCTAGTTTTTGACCCTGACTTTCTTTATTTTGATAAGTCTCCTGGTTCTTCACTAATGACTGCTGCATCATCCTAAATGCTAGTTAGGGGCATGATGTATTACCGGAAAGCTTTGGAGCTTCAGGCTTTCCTAGATATGGCCAAAGATGAAGGTATTTAGCATTGCCAATGCAAACATGCAATAATTAATTGTAAGTGGCTCACCTCCTGTTCTGTAATGGTTCATACAAGTGTATTTTGGATGCTTTCAGAAATAATGGATGGCTATAAGGCAGCTGAGCTAACCTCAGAGGTTCAGGGGAAAATGGAAAGATCTTTGTGGGCACAATGTCAAGCTGTCGCTGATATGAAGTTCACATATGTGGTGTCATGCCAGCAATACGGCATTCACAAACGATCCGGTGATGCTCGTGCCCAGGATATTCTGAGGCTTATGACAACGTATGGGTACCAAATGAAAGTTTCTTTGTCATTTGCCTATTATAAGATTAAACATGGTTGAAATACTTTGATGTCACAGATATCCTTCTCTCCGCGTTGCTTATATTGACGAAGTCGAAGAACCTAGCAAAGATAAATCTAAAAAGGGGAATGAGAAGGTGTATTATTCTGCTTTAGTGAAGGCTTCTATAGGAAAGGCTGAGAATCCTGATGAGCAAGTCCAGAGTCTAGACCAGGTGATGCCTTGATGTTTTGAAAGATTATTCTTCTTGAAAATTTGAGTTTGACTAAGTCACACATGGATTTTACAAAAAAATTATTGCAAGTAGAAGGCATTTTTTAACAAAGAAAGCATGGAGTAGAGGATCCCAAGCAACACCCCAAACAAAATCCTTTGACATTCAGATCGAAAGTGTTGAGTCCAATTGTGGAGTTTGTCGTGCATTGGATGTGGTTGCCCCTAAAGGAATATGGACTCAAACTTTATTTAACATGTCCGAAAAGGCATGCGAATCGCCAAAGAAGATTGAATATATTGACGTTTCTTCATAACTCTTCTTCTTTCCAGACTTCCCTGGCCACGTGATGGATGATCTTTGTTCTTTTCTCTATATCTGATGTTTTTTTGTTTTTATTATTTCTTATTTTTTACTTGCATACCTTTAAGTTTATTAAGTGACACATTTAAAAATAGTTTTGAGTTCTCTCTAATGTCTCCCCAGCAAGCTAGAAAGGTCGAATAATGCTATTCTACCATCCAAGGATAAGTGTCATCTCTTTCATATTTCCAACTTAGAGGATAAGTGTTGTCTCTTCCATATCAGCAACTTGTCTAATTGCTCAATCACCCAGAGAAGTAAAATACTGTGAGTCTTAATGGGGCCCCAGGTAGAGATAAAAGAGTTTCTATGTTGCACTTCAACATCGGCAAATTTTCCACTTTTCCGTGAAAACATAAACCATGTATGTACCTCCAAATTATCTACAACTCCATGAAGCTTTTCTCCAATTTAATCCTCAATTATGAAGGAATTTCAAAGTATCCTGGAATTTTTGGTTCTCGGTCAATTGGATACCTTCGAGAAATAAGTGAGCGAGCCTTGGGATGTAGGCGTGATATGGATGTTGAAAACTTTGTTAAATCCTTCTACAAGTCCAAGCTTTTCTCCTACTACTAAGAGCTTCCCCAATATTGTGAAGAGAAAGGGGATCTCCTTGTCATAAATCCTGGAATCTCCTGAAGCAATCAAAGGTTGATCCATTAATAACATTGGAGGCAACAAACTAGCATTTATTCAATTTCACCGCCTTCCCTAAAATTCCATCAAACAGAGCAAATACTTCAAGATTTTCCAACACGTGCAATCATAGGCCTTCAATCCTAGTTTCCTCTCCCCCCCCCCCCCCAACTGGATCCAACACTTACATTGAGGCTAATGATTGCATTAATGTTGGATGGAAGACTTAGCTAATAGCTACACCCATCACTCGTTCAGGATTAGCATGATAAAATGGTTGGATCCCTTATGCAACTTCTCATGGGGCTCGTTGAACACCTTCACAAGATTATATTTACCGTTCCCATTTCTCTAATCAATGAAAAGGAATCCAACCCCAGTGCTTTTTCCCTAGTCAACTCTGAAAACACTTCTATAATTGCTTTCTTCAATTTCACTTCTATCCACTTCTTTTGCTCGAAAGGCTATCCAAGTGTCAATTCCAACTATGTTTACCTCCACTAAATGCCTAGTACAATACACAACCACCAGTAATGATTTCTTTTACTTCTTGATACTTCTCTACAATGAACTCATGATTTGTGGTGTTTTACAATGAACTCATGATTTGTGGTGTTTTAGTTATTTGATGCAACCAACCTCGTGAAGATTGGTTCTGAAGCTAGCTGCGACAAATTTGGACCCAGCTAGTGCTCCCAATATAACACTGTTAATTTAAATGGTCCAGCGTGTGGGCCCTTTGGGCTTTTGGGCTTTCAATATGTATGTTTAGATTTTGTTTTAGGCCCATAGTTATATCCCTCTTTAAGTCACTTAAGCAAGAGGGGTATTCTCTCTTTCTTCTTATTTTCTCCTCTATTTTCTCATTTTCTATTTTTTTTTATTGAATATACATGGTATCAAAGCGCATTTGGGTGCGATTCGGACCCAAATATTCTCATTTAGCTCTCTAATCTCTATATCAAGTATTAGGGACCTCTAAAAACCCCTAGTCTGCTGATCGGGCCTCTAGAAAAGGGTAGTTCTCATTTTTTTTCCTTGTAAAAACCTGCGTAAATTTATTATTGCCTTAGAGTGGAGTTGTGTGTAAATATGATCATAGATCAGTGTTTTTCTGTATAAGTTGCAAAAAATTGTTTTCAAGGTGGTTATGGAAGCAAAAGGTGTGGTAATTGATTCCTCATCATTCAAAGGAATTCTTAGTTACTTCTTTCAATGCGTCAATAACGTCCGTGAACCTGAACGGAAAAAATTACTTGCTCTGGGCTAAGTCTGTTGATATATTTCTTTTAGCCCGAGAGAAGGATCATTTCCTCATAGAACCCAAGCCAAAGGAACTTGACCCCAAGTATCGACATTGGATTCGTGATGATGCCCAAATTCAATCTTGGGCCGTTACGTAAGGGTAACGATGCCAACCGTTATACGTTACTGGGTTGTAATAGCTGTTATGCAAAAAATGACCTATAATCACCATTAATGGCCCATTACACCCCCTAAAAAGGCCATAACAACCCTGTAATGGTCTGTTATGGGGTAGATACAGGTTTTTCAGATTTTTTTTCAACGTTACGGGGCAGACACAGGTTTCTCGGGTTTTTTCTTTTAATAAAAAAAGAGGCCATTATAGCCATAACAGCTGTTACGACCCGTATCGGAAAGGTAACATTGGTGGCCGTTACAACCACCGTTATCGTTACGGAATACCTTGATGGAATATGAAGTTAGTTCCAACTTGGTATTCTTGAATACCGCGAAGGATGTGTGGGATGCCGTGAAAAGGATGTACTATGAACAAAACATATCTTTAGTATATCAATTATATGAGGAGATTCTCTTTCCGAAAGGGAGATAAATCTCTTGGTGAATATTTTGCCAAACTGACTGTGTTAGTGGTTATGGCTATGGGTCCTACAACCCACTTGGATTTGGTTATGGGGCTATGGCCCACTTATTTCTTAGTCTTTTTGGTCTTTGGATATGCTGATCCTTCAGTTTAAGGTAGTAGCGGCAATTTTGCCTTTTTTTTTTTATTTAGTACTTTAATATGAAGAATAGGCGAGTGGATGTGCTCCTGCTATCTTATATGATATCAGAGCCACATTAGAAGTGGTTTAGGCCTTGTAATCCTCTCCATTCCACCCCAAGTTGTTGGATCTAGCTTGGGGATATTCCAGAAACGTAGGGGACTGATCGGGCCTTATGGAAAGCACATTGCTGTTCTTTTTGTACGGAAAGAATGTTTTCTATGTCATTCTTCGAGTAGAAGAAACACTCACAACAAGGAGCACGGATGCCTTGTCAGATAATGAAGGCATGCTGATTTTTTTACAAGGTGATTTTAAAGTTGTTTGTTTATGTTGGTTGGATTGTGTAGATGCAGTTTTTTTATTAAACATTCTTACCCTCAAAGTCGTGAGCAATGTGGTAGTGGTTTTGGCGTGGATTAGAGTTTAGTCTAGACAAGAAATCTCTGTGTTATGTGATTTTGGACGTGTAGTTATGGGTGATCTTCTTCTAAGATCAACGTTCTTCTTTGACTTTGAAGTAAGTTAATTGTAGAATGTCTATGGAGCTTAAAAGTGTGTGATGGGGACATCAAGCCCTACAGAGTATATTAGTGTAGGAGGCGCGTGTCACACACGTCCCTATGGCTCGATGATGGTTTGTGAGTTCGAGAGGAGCATTGAAGGCCCTACACATGGTTTGGAATGCTTGAGAAGACCCCACAATGGGAGGACATGTGTAGGATGAATCAAGGAATAGCATAGAGCATATTTGGGGATGTTTTGGTGTCTTTGGGCCTGACAGACCACACCGGGCCGTAGATGGGCTGACGAGCTCGGCCTGTCTCATGTTTAGGCATTTTTTTAATTGTTTTTTTTTGTTTCCTATGCACATTAATGCACTTTTCCAGTTAGTAGCTTATATATTTTCATGAGAAACCCTAGTGGTTATGTGATGATTTTAAGAAAAAATACGACCTTTTGGGTGCCTCATCTCCTCTCTTGGTGGTTCTTCTTCTCCTATCTAATCTCTTCTTTCTTCTTATTTCTTCCTTCTTTCTCCAAGTTCTTATCTTATAAGGTAATCATCTTCTTCTCTTCTTCTTCTCATCTTCGTTTGTGAATTTTTTATCATCCCAAAATCCAAGATTTGATCCCAAACCTATTTTCTCAGATTTTATCTTCCCTATTTCGAGAAATCTTTGATTCCCCGAACTAGTGAACTTCATTGGGTGCTTGGATCATGACCATGCAAGATCGGGAGGTTCCATCCCTCGTCGGATCCAATCCACGCAAGATTTGAAACCCGTAGTGCGTGATTGTGATGATGGCTCGTCTATTATATGAATCTCTTATGCTTTTCTTGACTATGATGATTGTGGGGCTGATGTTTACTTTAATTGCTTGATTTATTTCGCTAGATCTTAAATATTTTCATACATGCATGTTAGGTTGGGTCGTTCTACATCATTTTTGGTGTCAAAGCTTATGGTTTTGTATGGTCGTGTTTAGATCAAGTTATCAATCTAGGGTTTCGTTTTAGATCATTTTTAGTATTTTTTTCAGAATTAGAAAGTTTCCAAAACTAGAAACTTTCCATTTTTAGAAAGTTTCCAGATTTGGAAAACTTCCAGATTTGAGTCGTAGTGTCCATATTTAGTGCTTTACAGACTTGGAAAGTCTGATTTTCGAAATTTTTTATTTTTAGATTTTTTTCCATTTTTGGAAAGTCTTCAAATTTAGGAAGTTTCCTAAATTAGAAAATTTTGGTTTTTTGAGTCTAGGTTTAGAGAATATTTCAGTTCATGCATCATTTAGGAATAGGATCATAGTTTTCATCTTGTGGGTCATTCAAACCATAGAGTTGAGTTTAGGTGAAACTTTGGTCAAGTCCTACAGTGCATGCCCACCAAAACCGGGAGAGGTTTCAGACTTCACCCTACCATGAGTAACGAACAGTTATCCGAGCAACTCGCTCAATTGATTCAAAGGATAACCGCTATAGAAGCAGGAAACAAGATTACCTCTGCTTAGTTAACCGCTATGGACACAGCCAACAAAAATGCCTTCGCTCGGTTAGGCATCTAAGTCACCACCACTGTGAACAGATTAGAGCGGTTAGAGGTGTCTTAGAGGGAAAACCTCGACAATGGGGGCGATGAGCAATCTCAAGTGGGAGGGGCTGTTGAGGAACATACCACTACAAGTGATAGAGGTCATGGAGGTAGAGGTCGTGGGGCAGCGCGAGACCTACAACTCACGTTTGAGTATCAGGACCGCTACAATCCCGATGATCGTGTGATGAGAAGTATGATAGTAGAGGCCCCAAGTTTTGATGGGCGCCTTGATCCCAAGGCATTCCTTGACTGGTTAGCTGCCATGGACCACTACTTTTGAGTGGTATGACATGTTAGAGAACCGGCAAGTGCGGCTTGCCAAGATGAAGCTAGTGAGTCAAACGAAGTTGTTTTGGGCCAACAAAGAGAGGCAAATTGATAGAGTTGGAGGAGTCGCCGTTGCACATTGGAGAGAGATGAAAGAGATGTTGAAGGAGAAATATCTTCATCCCTCTTACCGACAGAAGCTCCTTGACCAATGGCAATCCTTACGCCAAGGGTCAATGTCTGTCACTGATTACATCGCTAAATTTGAAGAATACATTTTGCGGTGTGACATTCAGGACCCCTTGGTTACGCTATCGCGTTTCAAGATGGGCGTTCGTATGGAACTTCAACGCGAGCTTTTGACTCGCCTCATTACGGACTTGGATGATGCCTCTACCAAGTTGTGCAGGATTTGGAACAATATTTGAGAGCTCCTGTCAGTGTCATTCGACGCTTTGAGTCCCGAGACTCTAATGATAGATCTGGTTCCCAAAGAATTAAAATCTAACATTGGTAGTTAGCCTAGGGCACAGGCGACTGTTCCGCCTAGGCCTAGGGATGATAAGGGCAAAGGCGTCCTTGGTGCTGGTCCTAGTGGAGGGTGTCAGGTGCGGTGTTACAAGTGTGGGAAAGTCGGTCACATTTCAAATCAATGTCCCACGAAGAACAGTGGAAAAGCCTTAGTCACAGGTGAATCCCACGAGTGTAGATGACCAGGATGACTGTGAAGTGGAAGAATATCATTCTGTAAGGGGAATTAATGACGAAGATGAAGTGGCCGATGAAGCGACGCTTGCAGTTGTCAGGTGTGTGCTGGCTCAATCTAGGAGTAGTGTTGACTGGCGTTGAAACACTATCTTCTATATTATCGCCAAGTATAGAGAGAAGAACTGCAAGGTGATAGTGGACAGTGGAAGTTGTCAAAATGTGATTTCCGCTAACACCTTGGACCGTCTGAAGTTGAAGTTCACCCCTCATCCTGACCTGTACAAAGTCTCTTGGGTTGACAAGACCTCGCTTCCTATCACCCATTAGTGCTTAGTTCTCATCGAGTTCGGGTCATACAAAGAGTCTCTATGGTGTGACGTTATACCTATGGATGTGGGTCATATTATCCTGGGTAGGCCGTGGTTATTTGATAATGATGTTACGATTTTTGGCCGTTAGAATGCGTGTACCTTCATGCATAATGGCAAAAAGATTAAGCTTAATCCACTGCCACCAGAGAGCACTCCAGAGAAAAAAGAAGGATGAGAAGGCGACTGAGCCCTAAGAGGTGAGGAAATCCAAACCTAAGTCTCTTCACATAATCAATGCGAGAGAGTTTGAGAAAGAGATTGAAGGGGATTCAACGGTGTACACCCTTGTGGCGAGAGATGTGACACCAAAGGCTTCAATAGAGTTGCCCCATGAGGTAGCCCTGGTGCTAGAGGAATATAGAGATGCATTCCCAGAAGATTTACTGGATGAGTTGCCACCTATGCAGGACATTCAATATGCCATTTATCTCGTCCCGGGGTCGACTTTACCGAACCTTCCTCGTTACAGGATGAACCCTGCAGAGCATGTTGAGTTGAAGAGGTAAGTAGATGAACTTCTGAGAAAAGGGTTTCATCCAGGAGAGCATGAGCCCATGTGCCGTACCCACATTGTTGACGCCTAAGAAAGACGGAACATGGTGAATGTGTGTGGACAACCGAGCCATAAATAAGATTACGATGAAGCATAGGTTTTTGATACCTAGGCTTGATGATATGCTCGACATGATGGCCAGGTCTACCATTTTCTCTAAAATTGATCGCAAGAGTGGATATCACCAACTTCTCATACACCCAGAAGATGAGTGGAAGACAGCCTTCAAGACTGGGCTGTACGAGTGGTTGGTCATGCAATTCGGCTTGACTAATGCACCTAGTACATTTATGCGGGTGATGACACAAGTGTTGAGACCGTTCATGGGCAAGTTTTTAGTGGTTTATTTTGACGATATTTTGATCTATAGCACCACTAGAAAATCGCACCTTGAACACTTGAAGCAGGTCTGTAGTGTCCTTAGAATTGAAAAGTTGTACGCTAATCTTAAGAAATGTTCTTTCATGTCTGATAGAGTTGTGTTCATTGGATTTATAGTGTCATCAGAAGGTATGCGTGCAGACCCAGAAAAGGTCAAGGCAATTGTTGAGTGGCCAGAACCGAAGAACATTCATGATATGCGAAGCTTTCATGGCCTAACAACTTTTTACCGTCAGTTCATTAAAGGATTTAGCACGATAATGGCTTCCATCACTGAATGCATTAAAAATGGAGAATTCGTGTGGTCTAAAGCTGTAGTCAGGGCTTTTAAGGAAATCAAGGGCAGAATGATAGAAGCTCCTGTCATGCGCCTTCCTGACTTTTCAAAAGTCTTCGAAGTTGCGTTTGATGTGTTCGGTGTTGGTATAGGCGGAGTTTCGAGTCAAGAGGATCACCCAGTAGCCTATTTCAGTGAGAAGCTGAATGAGGTGAAGCAAAATAGTCCACCTATGACAAGGAGTTCTATGTGGTAGTGCAATCCCTGAGACATTGGTGTCACTATGTCCTACCGCAAGAATTCGTCTCGTTTTCAGACCATGAGGCCTTAAGATATTTACATTCTCAGAAGAAGCTCAACCCAAGGCATGCTAAGTGGGTAACGTTTCTTCAGGAATACTCGTTTGTCCTGAAACATAAGGCTGGGGTCGAAAACAAACCAGCCGATGCCCTTAGTCAAAGAGTGGTCGTGCTCAATTCTTTGAGTGTAGATGTTGTCGGTTTTGAGCAACTGAAAGATGAGTATCCCACGTGTCCAAATTTTGGGATTACTTACACGTCCCTCTCTAGTGACCAGCGTTGCATGGGTGAATTTGTTCTTAAAAATGGTTTCCTTTTTAAAGGAGATCTTTGTACTCCTCGTACTTCCCTCCACGATTTCCTCGTTTGGGAGCTTCATTCAGGAGGTATAGCTGGCCATTTTGGTTGAGATAAGACTATTGCCCTTGTTGAGGATCGTTTTTATTGGCCAAGTCTCAAGCGAGACGTAGCCAAGATTTTTGGGTAGTATCGTACATGTCAGTTGGCAAAGCATCGAATGCAAGATACTGGGCTATACACACCATTGCCAGTGCCACATGCACCGTTGCAAGACATTAGTATGGATTTCGTGCTTGGGCTTCCCAAGACGATCAAAAAGCACGATTCCATCTTTGTCATGGTGGATCGTTTTTCAAAGATAGCGCACTTTCTTCCACGTTCTAAAACATCAGATGCGTCTAATATTGCTCGAATCTTTTTTGATGGTGTGGTTTGGTTACATGGGTTGCCTAAGACCATAGTGTCTGACCGTGATATCAGGTTTACCAGTTATTTTTGGAAGACACTGTGGCACATGATGGGTACACGTTTACAATTCTCTACTGCATATCACCGTCAAACAGATGGGCAAACTGAGGTGGTGAATCGAAGTCGTGGAACTTTGTTACGATGTCTTGTTGGTGAGCATGTTGAAACTTGGGACTTATTTTGCCTATAGCCGAGTTTGCATATAATAGTCTTGTTAATAGGTCTACAGGTATGGGTCCTTTTGAAGTTGTTAGTGGGTACAAACCTAGAATGCATATAAATTTATTACCATGTCTGTCACCCAGCATTCTTCTGAGTTAGCCGATGCATTTGCACGACACATTCATGACTTGCATACATAATTAGACAGCAGATAAATGTAAGTAATGAAAGTTACAAACAATCATCTGACTTACATCGTAAGTTTCAAGAATTTCACGAGGGAGACTGTAATGGTAAGGATAAGGCCAGAGTGGTTTCCTCCGGGTACTGCTAGAAAATTACATGCGCGCAGTGCTGGACCATTCAAAGTATTGCAGAAAATTAGGTCCAATGCGTATATGATAAACCTTCCACTTGAAATGGGTATTAATCCAACACTCAATGTGGAAGATCTGGTCCTCTGTCCTAATCCTTTCATTGACACTTCTCCTCATTCCTGGCCATACTCTGAATTTGCTTCCCAACCCATTCCACCCCTTCCACCATTACTTTATTATAAGGAAGAGATTGAAAGGATTGTGGATGAGGAGATAGTATCCACTCGAGATGGAGGCTTCCAGAGGTATCATGTAAAATGGAAGAATAGGCCACCGTCTGATTCTACATGGTTGACAGAAGCAGAGTTACAAAGGATTGATCCAGATTTACTAGAGAGGCACAAGAGTCTTATCTTGCCGAAGTCGAGTTCTTCCCACTCGAGGGGAGTTGATGGGGACATCAAGCCCTACAAAGTATATCAGCGTAGGAGGCGCGTGTCACACACATCCATATGGCTCGATGATGGTTCGTGAGTTCGAGAGGAGCATTGAAGGCCCACACATGGTTTGGAATGCTTGAGAAGACCCCACAATGGGAGGGCATGTGTAGGCTGATTCAAGGAATAGCATGGAGCATATTTGGGGATGTTTTGATGTCTTCGGGCTTGACAAACCGCATCCGAGTCTGACAGATTGCATGTGACGCCCCGGATGCTAGGGTCCGTGGTTGCCCTCAGCCCCCGATATCCCGGGTTCCACATAATGCGGTACACGCATGAGTTGAAGTTAAATGCAGATTTGTAGAGATAAATCAGCCAAGCATAAACAACTTAAACATGGAAGAACATTTCCAAAAGAAGAGGAGATATATATATATGTAATTCCAAAAACATGTATATGAATAACATTCCTTACATTGGGGCCCATTGGGTCCCCACAAGTTCAGAAAATACTGTCCCAAAGGCTGAACAAGAGACGCCGCGTAGGCGCCAATTCCCAAAAGAAAGTATACCCGACCCCACTCTCTAGTAATCTTGGTCGCTTGCGAACTGGAGGTACTCATCGGCGTCCTCTCCCAGTTCTACGAACTCGGTCGCCTCGACCGCCTCTTGTATACCTGAGTAATACGGGTCATCTGGTTGGTGGTTTAAACCACTGCCTTAGAAAGGGAGTGAGTGGCCAACTCAGTGGTTTCATTTCCTTAGATTACTCATTTACCAATATAAGCAACATAGATAATAATTTCATTTTCCACAAATAGAAATCAGAAATAAACACATCATCACAGGCATGGTTGTTAAATAGGATGAGTGCATGAAATGCATATGCATGCTCGAACACCGATGTTTGTCACAGCTGCCAGTGAGTGGCACCACCACCACACCCGCACAGACAATGTATATCATGCCAAACTATAAATGATTAGCCGAGTAGTTAAGCATTTTCATCACATAGCCGATTGGCGAAGTCCCCATACTAACATTCTATTATTTTGGCCAACAAGGACCACCTATCTCGGGTCTACAGTCCTGAAGGCCTGGTTTAGCCGCGGCTCGTCAATCGCGCCCAACACAGGCGGAATATGGTTCGTCGCCCTATCCCATAGCCGAGTAGTAGGTTCTTCACCTCTACGGTGCTCAACGGACACTACGGGGAGGCACCACCCTATCATAGGCCAACAACACGGGCATAGGGCACATACAACCATCCCCGGCTCATGAGTCTTGAGGGATCGGTACACAATACGATTTCTAGTGGGCCCATCAGATGGTATGCTGGTACATGGATTCTACATAGGTGATAGAACACATTCAAATATTTAGATATATATTGCCATCTAGCCCAATGGTGGGCCAAGGTCCTCGGCTAGGGGAAGCAAGGGGAAGATCAGCCTTGAGCACGTATGGCCCACGTGGTCCTCAACCACAGCTGATTGCCCCAACTTCCACCACAGTCGAACACCTCGTTCTCGAGGCTGCTGACCTTGTGCGGCCGCCTCTACTATGATACTTGCCGGGTTAGAAGCTACTATTCGTCGCCACAAACACTTCCCAATTCCATAGCTCATACGTATTTGATTTATAAGACATGTAATACTAAAATCTCAACAATTAACATATTGGCATGAAATCTAAGACATCTTAGCATAGTAAATATACATAATGAGAGCATGTGCAAGATGACATGAGCATGCAAATGGCTCTAGCATACATCTAGCATCCAAATCTCTAGGCGGAGTAATTATACTATTCTCATATAACTTGCCTAGCAACAATTCAGATATTAACCAACAAGTATGACTCCCTAAACTTGAAAATTGAAGTTATTAACTATAATTGCAGGTATTGGTTGCATGGCAACACATGAGTAAATGATACACACCTTGATTTGGAGGAGCTGCAAGAAGGTGCTTGCATATTAGGGGGAAAAAAAAGGAAAATCTACGTAGGAAGCTAGGGAAGATGGGGAAATTGGCATGGACTTACCTCTACCAACACCCGGAAGGGTCCCCAACATAAGAGGTGCCGGCTGGAGTGTTGTGGGGGTGGTTGGATACAAGTAGAGTGGCATGCAAGAGCTCCCTGTTCTCAATTTTTTTTCTCCAAGTTCTCCCTTCCTCTCTCTCACACCTCTCTTTCTTAGAAAATGGCTGAGAAATGAGAGAGGGAGCTGAGAAATGGGTTTATAAGGGTTGGGTTAATTGGGACATATAGCCCCAATGCTTTTAGTTGCATAAAAGTGACCTTTTGGGCCCTGTTTTGATCATGTGGGGCCCACCTGACCCCTCTGGGTTGATCCAACCCATAGGATGGCCTCACCATGGTGAGATCCCTGTTTGGGTACAATTTGGGACCGATTGGGCATGGCGATTGCCGGATCCAAGGCGATATCCGTTCGACGGTCACCGATTATCGATTGGGCCTATGCCAGGGGATCATGTGCTGGTTTATGTTTAAAGTCTATGGTCCACACTCCATGGCCATGCAAGGGTCCATGGGGCCCACATAAGAAAAGTGAGTTTGGTAATGATTGCTCGCTAAAGGCCTAGTGCAAGTATACTTGCACTCTCATGTGCACTTGTAGGTCATCTCAATTTTATGGTTCCGGGCACCGATCTTGTCGTAATGCCTATCTAAGAGCGTCAAGCCCAGTACGTGGGTGGTCCCCGACGAGTTTCGAGTTTATCGGTCTTGGAACGGGCGGCGGAATGGACTCCTACATGCGTATCTAAGTTCATGATTTCATAAGACTATGGTTTTTTAAGTTAAGTATGGTCAATTATTCGTCCAAGGATGATACGTGTCTAGCGGGTTTGAGCATGTGCTCGATTCTTAAAAAGGGCGGTTTTACGGGGCGTTACACTGCACCGGGCCGCAGATGGGCCGACGGGCCTGGTACAGGCTCGTCTCATGTTTAGGCATTTTTTTTTATTGTTTTTTCTATTTCCTAGGCACTTTAATGCACTTTTCCAGTTAGTAGCATATATCTTTTCATGAGAAACCATAGTGGTTATATGATGGTTTTAAGAAAAAAGACGACCTTTTGGGTGCCTCATCTCCTTCTCTCTTGGTGGTTCTTCTTCTCTTCCTTCTCCAAGTTGTTATCTTCCAAGGTATTCATCTTCTTCTCTTCTTCTTCTCATCTTCGTTAGTGAATTTCGTATCATCCCAAAATCCGAGATTTGATCCCAAAGCTATTTTCTCAGTTTTTATCTTCCCTATTCCGAGAAATCTTTGATTCCTCGGACTAGTGAACTTCATTGGGTGCTTGGATCATGACCGTGCAAGATCGGGAGGTTCCATCCCTCATTAGATTCAATCCATGCAAGATTTGAAACCCGTAGTGCGTGATTGTGATGATGGCCCATCTATTACATGAATCTCTTATGCTTTTCTTGACTATGATGATTGTTGGGCTAATGTTTACTTTAATTGCTTGATTTATTCCGCTATATCTTAAATATTTTCATATATGCATGTTAGATTGGGTCGTTGTACATTAGTGTGGTTGGTAGTTCCTCATCTCTTGGAGAAATGCAGGGATCATCGTTCAATGCGTTAACAACCTCTTTAAATTTGAATGGGAAGAATTATCTTTTATGGCCTAAGTTTGTCAAGGTATTCCTCTTAGCCCACAGAAAAGATTAGTTCCTCAGAAATCCTAAACCGGAAGAATCTAGCCCTAAATACAAAAAAATGGATGCGTGAGGCGAGGCCAAATTCAATTGTGTTTGTAGAACAATATGGAGTCTGAAGAGAGTTCTAATTTGGTGTTCTTAAACACGACAAAAGATGTGTGGGATACTTTGAGGAGGATGTACTCAAGACAAAATATTTCTTGTATATCTTAATTATACGAGAAGATCTTCTCTTTCCAAAACAAAGAAAAGCCCCTTGGTGAGTACTTCGGAAAATTAACTGGAATGTGGGAAGAGCTATTTGTAGATCATTCTATTACCTCAGATGTCACTCTCATGAAGAAATTGTGGGAATATATGAAAGTAGTGAAACTTTTGTCTGGACTACCAAATAAGTACTAATCGATGAGGGATTAGATTTTGGGAGGAGCTTCTATTGCTTTAGAAACAGAGGTTTATGCAAGACGAGTCTCCTTGGTAAGTGAATTTGACAACATTGAGGCTAATGCCTTCGATAAAATTGCACTAACCTCTTTATCAAGTTATTCTAGTTCATGTGGAGGCCGTGGTAGATGTGTTGGGCGTGGTGCTCTCCGTGGTGGTAAAGGTGGTAGATTCTCTAGGAGTGGTAGAGGCAGTCGTGGTAATCGAGGTGACTGTACGTGTTTGTGGCCTGACAAATCATACCGTGGACTTCTACTAGGATCTTCATGGAAAATCCCTGTGGTCTAATCAAGCTTTTATGGTGGAAGATGCTTCTTTCAATGGTAGACTCATTACTCTTGCTTCATCTAATTCTGGCAGTGATCGGATTAGTGTTTCATTATTACAGGAGGAATAGGCATGTTTTCTTTCCTTTAGTGGCTCTACATTTAAAAATGCTCCCTCCATCTCTATAACCATTTTGGCTCAATCAAATAAAGCCTGTATTTTCTCGTCTTCTGCCTCTTGGATTATCAACTCTGGGGTGTCCGTTCATATCTTTGGTAATCGTAGTCTCTTCTTTTAATTATGTTTCGTCAAATACATCCGTTACGTTAGCTTATGGTTCATTATTTAATGTCATTGGAGTTGGTACTGCTTAGCCTAATGCACCAGTCTCTACGCCGTTAGTTCCATATGCACCCATGTTTCCATTTAGCATTTTATCTGTAAGTAGACTTACAAAGTATTTGAATTGTTCCATGTTCTTTCCTTCTTATTATGTGTTTTAGGACCTTAAGACAGGCATGGTGATTGGTGCAGGTTGTGAGAGGTGAAGATTAAGAATAGTAAAAAGGAAGGAGACTTGAGAGAGAGAGAGAGAGAGAGAGAGAAGAGGAGAGATTGGGTTCTAACCCTAATCCTCCAAGTTTTATTTAATAGGGCTTATTGGCCTTTTTACAACTAACCACCTTAGAATAGAAAAAAGTTACATAAAGACACCCAATACCCTTACACAAAAGGCCCTTATGTTTCAACACTCCCCCTCAAGTTGGGGCATGAATATCTATCATGCCCAACTTGCTAGAAATCTCACGAAGAGTAGTGAAATTTAGAGCCTTTGTAAATATATTTGCCAACTGATCTAAGGTGCGAACAAAGGGTGTGGAAAGTTCTCTTGAAGCAATCTTTTCTCGAACGAAATAGATATCAACCTCAATATGTTTAGTCCTATCATGAAAGACCGAGTCTGAGGCGATATGAATTGTTGCTTGATTGTTACAATAGAGAGGAATGGTTAAGTAAGAGAATAAACCCAACTCTTTCATAATGGACTTTAACCATAGCAGCTCGCGTGCCCCATGAGCAATAGCTCTGTACTCTGCCTCTGCACTTAGCCTTGAGACTACAAATTATTTCTTGCTTCTCCAAGTCATCAGGTTTCCTCGCACTAAAGTATAATGCCTAGACGTAGATTTTCTATCTATAGAGCAACCTACCCAATCCGCATATGAGAAACTGCATATATTCATATGCCCATGATTCTTGTACAAAATCCTCGACCTGGACATGTCTTTAGGTATCTTAGGATATGATGAACCGCCTCCAAGTGAGGCTTTCTGGGAGAATACATGTATTGACTTACAATATTCACTGCTTGAGTAATATCTGGCCTTGTGATTGTCAAATAAATCAATTTCCCAAGTAGTCTCTGATACATGCTAGTGTCATCAAGCTTGTCACTTACGTCTGCATGTAGTGAATGTTTCTGCTCTATAGGGGAAGACGCTGGTCATGAACCCAACTTTCCTGTCTCCTTGAGAAGGTCAAGAGTGTATTTTCTCTGAGAGATGAAGATGCCCTTTGATGAGTAGGCCACCTCAGTTCCCATAAAATATCGCAGACAGCCCAAGTCCTTCATTTCAAACTCCTTGCTTAGTTGGTGTTTGGTTTGTTGGATGAATTGCAAGTCATTAACCGTAAGGACAATGTCGTCCACATACACAAGCAGAATAGTTCTTCCCTCTGGGCATGAATGAATAAACATTGTATGATCTATTTGACAGTGCTTGAATCCAAAGGAGAGAATTGCAGAGCTAAATTTTGCAAACCAAGCTCTGGGAGACTGATGTTGCATAGAGTATCCAATTAATATATATTTAATTGCTCTGGAGTCAAGTTTGTCCCTGGAAGGACTAGAGTTATGGACAAAACAAACACACCCAAACACGAGGGATAATATGGAATAATGGTGAGGACGGAAGAAGGATATGCATTGAGATTTTTCCTTAAAGGACACGAGTAGGAAATCGATGAATCAAGAAACAGGCCGTCAGAACTGTGACAGACCAATATGACTTGGGAACATTTATCCCTAGTAATAGAGAACGTGTAACCTCTAATAAATGGCGATTCTTTCGATCAGAAACCCCATTTTGTTGAGGAGTATACACGCAAGAAAGTTGATGAATGATGCCATTATCCTGGAGATAGTTTGTGAAGGACTTGGATGAATATTCCCCTCCATTGTCAGACCGCAAGGTCTGAATGGAATAATCATATTGATTCCCCACTAGCTTGTGAAAGGTAATAATTCATCTTGTCGACGCATAAGATATACCCATGTTACTCGTGAGAAATCATCAATGAAAGTTACAAAGTATTTGAACCTATTAAACGAGGCTACGAGACTGGGTCCCCATATGTTTGAATGGACAAGTTCAAATGCTCTGGTACTTCTATGTTCAGCCATAGGAAATGAATTACGAACATGTTTGCTCAATTGACACACTTCAAAACCAGTAATATCATCACTTTTATTTAAATTTGAAATAATCAAGTTGAAGACATGACTTGGAACATGACCCAATCGAGCATGCCACAAGCTTACAGACTCATTATTTGAAGCAGTAATCGGAGCAATAACATCAATAAAAAGACAAGGACCACTACTACTATTAGTGAATGCCGTCAATAACTCCCCTTGTTGTAGAAAGTAAAGACCATCTCGTTCAAATCCCGCACCAATAATCCTCCTCGTACTCAAGTCCTGAAACATATAAGATTTGGGAGAAAGTTATACTGCAGTTTAGAGCACGGGTGAGACTACTGACAGAAATTAAATTCACATGAAATTTAGGAATATACAGGACATTTGGAAGAGTGAGAGAGCAGGACACACGAACAGAACCAATAAACTATACAGGAGTGGTGCTACCATCAGCAAGACGAACAAATTGAGAGCAGGATGTAACAGTAGAAGGTGTAAGGAAGTGATGCATACCGGTCATATGGTCAGAAGCCCCAAAATTGATTATCCAAGTGGATGGGGCCAAGGAAGCATGCAAGGTAATACCTGTGGTTGCAATGAAGGAAGTAGATGAGGGTTGTAGACCAGAAGAAGGCGTAGTGGATGTAGAAGGCTGCAACGATCTCAGGAGGTCCATAACTTCTGCTCTGGTCATCAATGTGGACTCAGAAGGAGAAGTATCAGAGGTTTGACATTATCCATAGGTTGTTCCTCAACATCTATTGTGGCAGTATGTGCTGAGGGATAGTCATGTATTTTGAAGCATCGTTCCGCTGAATATCCTGAGCAATTACTGTGGGTACAAAAGTAGCGCGAACCTCCACGTCCACGTTCTCGACCACGAATTAAGAAACTGCCACGTGAATCAAAACGGCAACCCCTTCCATTAGGTGAAGCAGTGGAAGATGTAAAAGCCGCTCGTTCTTGTGCAGGGGATGATAAAGTAATAGGCATAATCATCACTTGACGACGAGCCTCCTCGGTATGAACAATGGAGTAAACTGTCTTAAGTGATGGAAATGGTATCGTAGCAACCAGCAAGGTACGAAGGGACTCGTAGTCTGCATTTAGTTCAACGAGAAACTTGTAAGTTTTGGCCGTCTTCACGTTGGCGCACTATTTCGGCATTGCTACTATCCGGTAGTATATATAACGGCTGCAAGTAACTCAACTCTTCACATCTGCTCTATAAGGCCCCAAAGTACTCAGTAATAGACATTATTTTGAACTAGTGAGTAAAGTTCTGTTGTCAGCTGAAAAATGCGAGGTTCATTTGAGACCATTCCATATGATTTTTGGAGTGCAGTCCATAAAGCTGTGGCACTTTCATAAAAGAAATAAACAGATATAACATGTTGTTCCATAGAATTTAATAACCAGCCCATAACAATGGCGTTTACAGACTCCCATGCAACAACTTTTGTGGGATCTGTAGGTTTCTTGTTGGCACCCGTGAGATATCCAAAATTTTCTTTTCCAACAACATACATTCAGACTACTCGGGACCACAACAAAAAACGTCCCATTGAATTTGGTGAAAGTAATGGAGAGTAGGCCCTCAGAAGATTTCGAGTTCATAGTTGCAACAACCTCAAGGGAAAGGGAAGTAAATACTGAATACCAGGTGGCCGAAGATGCTTCAATCATTCCGAATGACTTCGAATAGGCTCCATTGCAAACAAACAACCATCTGGAGCCCCATGAATATCAGTTCCGGCATCAGATTGTCAGTCTGGCGCCCCCGTCGGTGTCAGATCTTCACTCCAACGCCCTTGAGGGGGTCGGATCTGGCTTCTGGCTCGCTTGCCGACGTTAGACCTGAAGTCCGACGCCCCCAGGGGGGTCGGGTCTGGCTTCCAACGCACCTGCCGGCGTCAGATCTGGAGTCCAACGCCCCCCCCCCCAGGGGGGGGGGGGGGGGGGGGGGGGGGGGGTTCCGGTGCCCCTGGTGGCGTCAAAACTTGGGTGCGGCGAGCCCGATGGCGTCAGATCACAAATCCAATGCCCTCATGTGGTGCTGCTGCCTCCTATTAGTGCGGCTGGGAGAGAAAACAACTACGACGGGTTCCTAGTTGGTGCGTCTGGGAGAAGAAGCACGTCCGGTGGGGTCCACGTGATCTAGAGAAGCAAGGAACTCCTTGGCTCTGATATCATGAAGATTAAGAACAGTAAAAAGGAAGGAGACTTATCCTTCAAAAAAAAAAAAGGAAGGAGACTTAAGAGAGAGAGAGAGAGAAGAGGTGAGATTGGGTTCTAACCCTAATCCTCCAAGTTTTATTTAATTGGGCTTGTTGGCCTTTTTACAACTAACCACCTTAGAATAGAAAAAAGTTACATAAAGACTCCCAATAGAACCCTTACACAAAGGCCCTTATGTTTCAACAAGAGGAATGGTCTGTACTACTTAGAGAGAGAACCAATCGGTGCGACAGTGCTTCCAGATTCGACAATTCAATGGCATTGTTGTTTGGGACATCACTCTCTCTAGAATCTATAGACATTAGTTCCATCTCTTCTCCATTTGTCAAAGTTGGAGTGCAAAGCATGTAAGCTGAGTAAGCATTGTAGAGTTCATTTTCCCTCTAGAATTGTTTCAAGAAGTGATATTCCGTTTAAATTAGTCCATAGTAATGTGTGGGGACCTTCTATAGTTCCTAGTTTGTTTGGTTTTAGATACTTTGTTCTGTTTATTGATGATTATTCTAGGATGACACAGCTATATCTAATAAAGCATAGATTGATGCGAAATTGTGTATGTTCAGGTCAGATAATGTCATTGAATTTGTTTCTCAAGAGTTCTAAACCTATTTACAAAGTCTAGGAGTTATTCATCAGACCTCTTGTGCTTATATACCACAACAAAATGGGGTGGCTGAGCGCAAAGATAGATATCGTATGGAAGTTACTTGAGCCTTGTTATTAGAAATGAATGTTACGCACTGGGATGATGTAGTTCTTACTATGTCATTTGATCAATAAGATGCCTTCATCAATTTTAGATGGTAAAACATCATTCTTTATGGTGTTTCTTGATCAACCAATCTTTCTTGTTCCTCCTAAAGTGTTTGGTTATACTTGCTTTGCTCATATATTTGGCTCAAGTCAAGATAAATTTTTGCCTCATTCATTTAGGTGTTATATATATATATATATATATATATATATATATATATATATATATATATTCTTGTACTAAAAAGGTCATCGGTGTTATTCCCCCACTCTTAAGAAACATTTTGTGACCGATGATGTCATGCTTTTTTAAAGTGTTCCATTTTACGCCAAAAATAAGCATACTATCGAAGCCACATCTGTGGAAGCTCCCTTGGCAATGGTATTTCCTTTAGAATTTGATGTTGAGATGCCACCACCATCTCAGAAGGATCTCACGCAAACTTATTACAAAAAAAAAGAAGAAAAGACCAAACATTACAGACTATTCCTCTCTAGTCTACAGAATCGACCACTGCACCTTTGCTCTCACATAGGCATGGGAGGCAAACAACTTTTTCTCAAATCAGTTTTGACCTGGTACCACCAATATCTGTTTGAACCCTCAAGTTTTAGCTCCACAATTCATAATTTGACCTCAAAAATCATCTGCTACTACTAAAAGTAGTCCTCCACGGATCATAACCAATTGGGGAAGGCATTTGGATCAAGGTTAGCAATGTTGTCTTCATTTTCTATCCGCACGCACTTCATTGGATCGTGTATGCGTGGAGATGTCTTGTCATAGGATGGTAATATGGGTATTCAAATTAAGGTCATCTGAACCCTCTATCCTTGTTGAGATGGCGTCTGCATGCCATTTCCATAGCTCCTGCCACTATGGATGTGACTCCATACACAGCTTCCATAGCTCGTAATTGGACTTGTTAAGTTTTCCTCAAGACTGTAAAACATGAATCTCTGTCTAACTTCACTGCTCAAATAGTCTTCAAACATCTAACCTTTTCCATGATGCTCATTTTCACTATGGGAGGTATCAACCCTCTTTGAGACTCTTGAGTCCCTATGTGATTAACTTCTCCTATAGTATCAATGGAGGATTCTTCTGATACCACTTGTTGAACCTCGCAGCAGAAAAGCAAAGTTAAGCACATTGTTATGCTTGTGTGAGCTCTTTTCCATTGCATAGTGATCAACATGGTAAACTATGCTCGTGATCTCTTGAAGTATTTGATCTTTTTATCTTACTTCAATCCTATCTTTCCAAAATATTTCTTATTCTGCATATTTATTTTTTTGCGTCAAGATTCGTTAGCATTGTCATGGACTTGAAGCCCTCCAATCCCTTGTGCTATCAGCCTCCACCATTCATCTTGTTTCCGAAACCAGGCACCTTTAACCCTATGCTTTTCTTAGAAGCAGTAAAGATGCCTGTCACGACCCACTACTTTGAGCAAAACAGGGAATGTTCAGATATTGGTATTGTAAAAGAACTTTGATGGGCGCCTGGAAAAAAAATAAATCAAATCTATCCATCTAGACATAATTGGGTGCTCGACATTGGTATGTTGCTTGGTAGCTGCTGCAATTTACTTTGGTATGTAGAGGATGTTATGGGACAGCGGTTGTTGGTTATGCACATATATTCTCTTTCTGGGAGTCTAACTCCCAATTGGTTCTCTTCACTTATCCACTGAATATGTTATGAAACTCTTTCAAAGTGATTGAGAATGTTCAGTCTTGCATTGGTCATTTTGAAAGTATTTGGAACCATGGTGTTTATCTTTCAACACCTGCGAGATCTGTTATATAGTTCCTTGTGTTTCAAGGTCGGCTCTAGGGGAGGAAGTCTGGTTCCCTTGATTTAATGTAAACCTTTTGTTTTTTCCCCTTAATAAAGCTTTTGCTAATTATAATTTAAAAAAAAAAGAATATGTTATTTGGATTTCTTTCGAAACAGGTGAAATGGTGATTTTGATTCTTCATCATGGCTTATGACATTGTGACTGTGCACAATTTTTATTCATGCTTTTTGTTGGTTCTGCATGAGTGAAGGCTCTGAGGAAATCATATAAATCTTCCACTAGATTCTTTTACCACCTAGATTTTGCTGTCTTCCCTCTTTGCAGTATCACTCCTTTCTCATTGCTTGGGTTTCCATCCATAGGTTATTTATCGGATAAAACTTCCGGGTCCTGCTATTTTGGGTGAGGGAAAGCCAGAAAATCAAAATCATGCCATAATTTTTACTCGTGGAGAAGGGTTGCAGACAATTGATATGAATCAGGTAAGAGTGAATTTCTGATAATCTTTCATGATAATCTAGTCTCCTCGCATTCACAGTTGAGATGTCTGTTTCTGCAGGATAATTACATGGAAGAAGCCTTCAAAATGAGGAACTTACTGCAGGAATTTCTTAAGAAACATGATGGTGTGAGGTATCCTTCAATACTTGGGCTGAGGGAACATATATTTACTGGCAGGCAAGTGCTCCAATACCATTTTTCTTGACATTTATGTGGGAAGGAAATTATTCTATCAGATGTCTAGTAAAATTAGTTTTTTCATTTTGTTTCTGGAGTGTCTATGTGGAGCCTCACTTCTTTTCTTTTTCTTTTTTGTTGGCTAAATGTGCAGTGTTTCTTCTCTTGCATGGTTTATGTCAAATCAAGAGACCAGTTTTGTAACTATCGGGCAGAGATTGTTGGCAAATCCATTGAAGTGAGTATTCTAATATTCAGAACTGGAACCTAGATGTCTAACTCCATCTTCTGTTGAAACAATAATGTGAATATTCTCCTCTCTTATGAGCACATCTTCAGAGTTTTCAGTGTCATATGGTCAAGTTCAATAGATGCTACCACAAGCCTTTACCAGTGAATTCACATGCTTCATTCTTTCTCTAAATTTTCGTCATGTTCTATTTTTCTGCACATCAAGGGTCCGTTTTCACTATGGCCATCCAGACGTGTTTGATAGACTATTTCAATGGTCGAGTTCAATAGATGTTACCACAAGCCTTTACCAGTGAATTCACATGCTTCATTCTTTCTCTAAATTTTTGTCATGTTCTATTTTTCTGCGTATCAAGGGTCCGCTTTCACTATGGCCATCCAGACGTGTTTGATAGACTATTTCACCTCACGAGGGGTGGTGTGAGCAAGGCATCGAAGGTCATCAATTTAAGTGAAGACATATTTGCAGGCATGTTCAAATTCAGTTTCTCTTGTTTTCAAGTCAGAAAATTTTGTATGAACTTCATTCAAATGTATACTTTCTGTGGCTGTGGCATGGCAGGTTTCAATTCAACACTTCGTGAAGGAAATGTAACTCATCACGAATACATGCAAGTTGGCAAAGGGAGAGATGTGGGTCTTAACCAGATCTCACTATTTGAGGCAAAGATAGCCAATGGTAATGGTGAGCAGACATTAAGTCGTGATATATACCGGCTTGGACACCGTTTTGATTTCTTCCGGATGTTGTCATGTTATTTCACTACCATCGGTTTCTACTTCAGCACCTTGGTACGACACGACTTTTACCCTGCGATTCGTCACGAGTCAAATTATCTCATCTGGTATGCCTAATTTTTTTTCTTTTCACCCATCAGGTGACTGTGCTCACAGTATATGTATTTCTGTACGGGCGCCTTTATCTTGCTCTAAGTGGACTTGAAAGAGAACTGTCCCAACAAGCAGCGATTCGAAACAACAAGCCTCTTCAAGTGGCTCTTGCTTCACAGTCCTTTGTGCAACTTGGGTTTTTGATGTCCCTGCCCATGATGATGGAGATTGGCCTGGAAAGAGGATTCCGCACCGCACTAAGTGACTTCATACTGATGCAATTACAATTGGCACCCGTCTTCTTTACATTTTCTCTTGGGACCAAGACCCATTATTATGGAAGGACTTTGCTTCATGGAGGTGCTGAGTATAGAGGTACAGGTCGTGGATTTGTGGTCTTCCATGCCAAGTTTGCCGACAACTACAGGTTATATTCCCGCACCCACTTTGTCAAGGGAATCGAGCTGATGATTCTGCTGCTTGTGTACCATATCTTCGGTCACACATACAGAAGACCAGTTGCGTATATCTTGATCACTCTTTCTATATGGTTCATGGTGGGCTCATGGCTTTTTGCTCCGTTCCTCTTCAATCCTTCGGGTTTTGAGTGGCAAAAGATTGTTGATGATTGGAGTGATTGGAACAAATGGATCAGCAACCGCGGAGGAATTGGCGTGCCTGCAGCAAAAAGTTGGGAATCATGGTGGGAGCATGAGCAATCGCATCTTCAAGATTCGGGACTGCGAGGGATCATCACAGAGATCGTGTTGGCGTTGCGTTTCTTTATCTACCAGTACGGGCTCGTGTATCATTTAACTATAACGAACAAGAATAGAAGTGTTTTGGTATGTCTTCATTGGTGTTCCAGTGCTTTTACTCCTGGATGTATTCTCATATGGATGTTTGACGGTAATTGAGTTTGCCTTTTTTTTTTTTCCTTACAGGTCTATGGCATCTCGTGGCTCGTGATCATAGCATTATTACTTGTGATGAAGGTAACCACCCTTTAGTGTGTGCTCAATGTTTTCTGTATCGTTATCGTGTAATGCATTGCACCCTGGGGATATGGATACATATGGATTATCGCATAAGATATATCAATCGTATCGCGTAATTTATCATTGTTGTCAGGAAACATGGGAAAACATTAGGAAATTGGTTTTTTCAATGAAACTTCAGTGATTGTTAAAAACAACCCCAATACACACTTAGAAATAATAAAACATAAATCACAAAAAACAAGTGCACATAATAGGTTTCCTTTGTATAGGGTCCTACTCTATGCACTGTCTGATTGAACTGATGCAACTATATTTAAAGGTAATTCGAAAACACAAGCATTACATTCAAAAGCAAAACAAGTAGGAAACTAGAAATATACCTGTGGATTTCAAAAAAATATATATTTTTTTAACATTTTTAATTATTTGTTAGTTAAAAAAATATTTTTTTTCCAAAAAATTCCCAAAATTTCAAGGTGTAGATCGGGTTATATACATGCTTGATTTCGTGTTTGGACACTAAGATTGCAACCAATTTAGAAAAAAATTCCACAGTTCGACCCATACCATATCTCAAAATCAAAGCTCCAAATATGTAATTTTTCGTACAAAACATGAAGAATCGTAGATTTCTTACCATTTGACATTATTTACAACATATAAAAATGAAAAAAAAAACCTGAATCAAAACTGAAAAATATGCACATTTTTTAATCCGACCCCGGGAAGCTTCCGATCGCAAATTTGGAGAAATTTCGAAGATCTTTCAACAAATTAGAGTGGACTGGACGAAATTACCTTACAAGGTACTAAGAAGTTTTTTTTTTTGTTAAATAAAAAAAAAAAAAAAAGCTTTTTGTGATTTTTTTAGAATTTTTCCAATAAAACAGCCCGGTTACCTTTATCCCTTTCGATATCACACTCAGTATCGATATATCGTTTGATGCATTAAGAATTTGTAAAGGGGGAATGTGGATATATAGCACGATATCGCAATGTCCACGACGTATCACGATGCAATAAAAATGAATTATAAGATGGGTTTCATATCGCCCTGTTGGGATAACCGATATATCACGGTATATATCGGTGATATCGTAAGATACTAAAAACGCTGTATAGGCCCCACCATGATCTATGTTGGACATCTACACCATGCATTTGGTAGGTCCCCTTTAGGTTATGGAATATCCAAAAAACCAGCCGTATCCGGAACTCAAGTGGGTCACACCATCTGAAGCTATGTGAAATCATGCCTAAAACATCTAAAAGCACTTGATGTGGCCCACCTAGTTTTGTATACGATTGAATCTTGGTGCGATCCCTCATCCAAGCAGGACACACACGATGGATGGGTTGGATGTCTACACCACATCTCAGTGGGCCCTGTAATGATCATGAAGGTTTCAATGGGTCGGTATCCACTTTCAACTATTGTCTGTGGTGTGGCCCACCTAAATCATGGATTGGCCTGATTTTTAGGCCCATGGTCCACCATTGAAGGGTGCATCACTCACACACACACGCACCATCCCCACCATTGAAGGATGCATCTGATTGATGGGGTGGAGTCCAACATAGATCACTGTGGGGTCCACACAGCTCAACCTCATGTGAAGCTCTCGTGAGGGGTGTGTGCACGTGCGTGCATGTGTATATATATATATATATATATAGAGAGAGAGAGAGAGAGAGAGAGAGAGAGAGAGAGAGAGAGAGAGAGAGGAATGCTCACCTGGGCACTTCTCTCACGAGAAACTCGTGAGCACTTTTTCATGGCTCATTGCACATGATGTGTGCCCAAAATCTGAGCCGTCCATGTGATGCAACACCCCAAAAAACCTCTAAGACCCATCTTTCAACTTGATCCAGAACTCTGGTGGGCTGCAACAGAAAGCAAGAGGCAAATCAAGGGAGGAAATTGTTTCCTTCTTTCATGGCCCACCATAGTTCTGGAACAAGTTGAAAGATGGGCCCTGGGGGTTTTTTGGGGTGCTGCATCACATGGACGGCTCAGATTTTGGGCTCACGTCGTGTGCGATGAGCCATGAAAAAGTGCTCACGAGTTTCTCGTGAGAGAAGTGCGCAAGTGAGCATTCCTCTCTCTCTCTCTCTCTCTCTCTCTCTCTCTCTCTCTCTCTCTCTATATATATATATATATATATATATATATATATATATATATATATATATATATATATATATCGATCTCATGGGAACTTCCCATGAGGTCGAGCTGTGTGGGCCCCACTGTGATGTGTGTTGGACATCAACATTGTGCATTTGATAGGTCCCATTTGATATGGCATACCCCAAAAATCAGTCGTATACGGAACTCAGGTGGGCCATACCATCTAAAACCATATGAAGATATGCCTAAAACATGGAAAAGCACTTGGTGGGGCCCAGATGAGTTTTGGATGTGGCTGAAACTTACTTTGGCCCCTCATCCAAGTGGAACACACACCATGGATGGTCTGGATTTATGAACCACATCTCAGTGGGCCCAATAAACGATCATGAAAGTTTTAATGGGCAGGTTACCCTTCTCAACTGTTGTCTGTGGTGTGGCCCACTTAATTCATGAATTGACCTGATTTTTAATCCCGTGGGCCACCATGGAATGATGCATCTGATTGATGGAGTAGATGTTGGAAATACATCATGGTGTGGCCCACACAGCTCGACCGCATGGGAAGTTCCCATGAGGTTGACCTCATAGTACCATTTCCTATATATATATATATATATATATATATATATATATATATATATATATATATATATATATATATATATATATATTCCTTTTTGGATTTTCTCCTTGAGTTGGATTTGCCGATATTTTGGAACTGATAAATGCCATGTAAATACACACAATGTACACAGCATGTGCCAATGGGACACTTATGGAAGGTCCCAGCCATCCATAAGGTAAGGCACATGGTGAACATCTTGGCTCCATTATCATCCGTCTCTCATCAAGTGGGCCACACATGTAGGAAAAAAACCAAATAAAACCATATTTGGCATACATGTATTGCTGAATGATGAGGGGAGCAGCCTGATTTTTGGGATGTTCATGGTGGGCCCTACCTGAATGGCTTGGCTCTTGCATGTGTTCCAAACTGACAGCTTTGCCGCATATGAACAAATCTCCTCAGACATGTGATGCCTATTTAAAATGCAATCTGATTATTTTGACGGCATCTTGTTATTTTTTTCGTGCAGACTGTGTCCGTGGGAAGGAGAAAATTCAGTGCAAACTTTCAGCTTGTGTTCCGGTTAATCAAGGGTCTTATCTTCCTGACATTTGTTTCCATTCTGATCACGTTGATAGCGCTCCCCCACATGACGGCGCAAGACATCCTTGTATGCATTCTCGCATTCATGCCAAGTGGATGGGGGTTGCTTCTGGTCAGTAGATCCTTTCTGCCTCGTTTTGTTTCGTTGCTACAAACCCTGCTAATGATATTCACTACACTAGGATTTTGAATCCTGCTCTTCCTGAATGTGCAAATGTTGCAAGTACATGTGAGATTGGAAATTCATCAGTGTGGCCCATCTGTATGTTCTGTGGCCTGAAAATTAGACTGGTCCAATCATCAGGTGATCCACATGTATGGGACAAATGTGGACCGGTGGTCAAATCTTTTAAGGTTCATTATTTCATGCATGTGGAACCCACCTGATGACCAGGCTGGTGATTCTTGGCCATGGAAATGCGCTGCAATCACCCTTTAGATGGACAGCACAGATGTTGCACACATCCCACACTGGCACATATGGATCGTATGATTCAATTTATACTCACATTTCTCTTCTTGTGATTGCCAGCTGCAGAGTCATCAGAATTCTTTTCCTCGCATTCTTTTTAATTGTATTTTATTCTAAATGTCATTGTGTTTTTTCAGATTGCCCAAGCCTGTAAGCCGGTTGTCCAAAAGGCTGGCTTATGGGGGTCAGTTAAGGCACTAGCTCGCGGCTATGAAATCATCATGGGTTTGCTTCTGTTCACACCCGTTGCATTCCTTGCATGGTTCCCTTTCGTCTCCGAATTTCAGACCCGTATGCTGTTCAACCAAGCCTTCAGCAGAGGCCTTCAGATCTCCCGTATTCTTGGTGGGCAGAAGAAGGACAGGGCGGCCAACAACAAAGAGTAATACATACCGCCTGATTGACCATTTCAAACACTGTAAGGGAGCTCCACCTAATTTTCTCAATGTATCCGATAACACCATTAGGTCCCTCTACAATTACCTGTTCATATAGACATTGTATTTATAACAGATACCGTAGTTTGAGAGAGAATTGGGTAGTGCTTGTTTTATGAAATTGTTTTATGAAATTAACTCCAGGAACACCGGCTACCCATATCTCCGTTGATTTTCAACAGACTAATCATTTAAATCATCCGATTTTCAAACACGGTTGCTTTTTCTTGTTTGGATTTCACAAAATTGAAACTGCTAAAGAAGCAAGCAGACCACCAGCATCCTGGGGTTTGAGTCCTTGCCTCGTTGGTAGACTCTTTAGAGTTTCAACAAGAGGTCTTGGGTTCGAAACCCATAGGTGGGGAAAAACCCAGCTAGGGAGTGAGTGGGGTTTGTGTGCGTGTGGGGCCAACGTGATCTGTGTTTTATATCCACGCTGTCCATTGGTTTTGCACCCTCATTTTAAGTTATGAAACAAAAAATGAGCAGATCTGGAGCTTAAGTGAATCACATCACAGGAAACAATGGTGATTGAACACCCACCATTAAAAACTTCTTGGCGGCCACAAATTTTTTGGATCAGGCTGATATTTGTGTTTTACCTTCATCCAGGTCTGAGTGATGTTATCAACAGGTCAGATGACAAATAAACAATACCATAGGCCCTAGAAAAGTTTCAATAATGGGTGTCATTAATCCCCACTGTTTCCTGTAGTGTGGTCCACTTGAGCTTTAGATCTGCTTCATATGCATCATGCTGGGCCCCACAGTGCCTAACTAATCCAGGTCCCACTACTGTGTGTGAGCCAGAAAATCTCAAGGTGGCTGACACTCGACGAGGGACTTGTGTTGCAAACGGGCACAGGTGGGTGATGTCTGCGTGTGTGGGAGGAGGACTGGGTGCATGATTAGCAGAACTCTGATAGCATTATTGTGCAATTCTCCGTGGATGACTCTGGCTATTGAGTCTACCTTCCAAAGCTTGTGTTGACCATTTTCCCCTCTACTCAAGGAATTGTACGATACTTTACTGCTCTACCTGAGGATATGGATTTTTGGTTTGTGCAACCAGTCTTGCAGCTGATCCAAATTTAGATCTGTTGGGCTCACCACTGATGGGCCATGTCCTGAAAACATCTTTCATTGGACGATCCTACTCTTCCATTTTGTGGACTGCTGGAAATAGACAGTTAAGAGGAGAAATGAGGAAATGTAACGCCCCTATACTTTCAACAGAGAAAATAATAATAATAATAATAATAATAAATTGTGGCTAGGGGGGGAATGGTGTTTTATCTAAGGCTGGTTGCATCAAACCAACAGTCAGGATCTCTGTTCCAATGGGCTACGCCATACAAATCAAAACTTGAATATTTGGTGCTTGTCCTCAGAGGTGGATGTATATACCTGTTCATCTTTTCACACTAGTCCTTGAGGTGGCAATGGGTTTGGTCGGGTCAAGTTCCCGACCCAAATTGAATTCGGGTTGGATTTTCCCAACCCTTACCCAACCCGAATTAAACCTGGTCAGGTCAGTTTGACCTGCATTTTAATGATCAACTAACTAATTTGTAGATTAAACTAGATGCATATAATGGCTTTTTTAAATGCATCGACAGGGAATAATGCTTGATACTCTTTCACGTAAAACTTTTTGAAATTGACATTTAATATTTCATCCAAACCATCCAATTAATGTGCAACAATTCTATTTTTATTTTTTGACCATTGGGTCAAATCAACAAGACCATTTGATATTAATTTTTTAAATAGTTAAATTGTGGACATAATTATTGAAATGGAACCATTTGATCCTTTCATTTTAACCGTCTAATAAATTCCTATCAACAATCAAATAAATATAACCATTAAGATAATTTTATTAATTTATTTTATGGACCGTTAGCTACCATTTCAGTTCTCTAATAAATGAGCACTAGAAATAATAATAAAAAAAATCTTATAATATTTTAGTTCTACATGTCATAAAATGTGACCATTGGTGTGCACATGTTTATTAAATTAACAGACATGTGGACTGTTCCCAGCAGGGTGCGTGAGAAGAAAAAAAAAAAACTATGTATTATTTAACTAATAAGAAAATTAATATATAATAGTTTACTTAACCCCTATATAATTCGGGTTAGGTCACCTTTAACCCTAACCCGACCCATAAAAATCTGAGTCGGATCAGGTCAACCCAAAAATTGAATTTGGGTCAAAATTTTCAACCCTACACTGGAAAAAACCGAGTCAGGTTGGGCTGGGTTAGCAGGTCGGGTTGAATTTTGCCAGGTATACTAGCTTCCCACCTCACGTTGGTAAACCACTCCCTTGTCCAGCCTGGACACCATTTGCCTATGCCTTGCTATGTGGAGCCCACTGCAAGGAATCCAATCCATCCATCAGTTCTACAAACTCACAATTAGGCAGGAACCAAAAAATGAGTAGATCCAAAACTCAGGTGGCCCACATGATAGGAAAATGTGAGAATGGAAACACCTACCGTTGAAACGTTTGTATGGCCACTAAGGTTTTAGACCAGGCTAATTTCCGGATTTTCAGTTCATCCCAGTGGGATTAACCTTATGAATGGTTTGGATAAGATATAAACATCATGATGGGGGCGTATCCATTCTCACTGTTTCCTGTCGTGTGGCCCACCTGAGTTTTTTTTTTTTTTTTAGCTTCTGGCCTATTGTGAGCTTGTGAAACTGATGGACGGTGTGTTCTTACGGACATCGCAGTGGGCCCCACAGGTTGGTCTAGTCTCCGGATTTTGATAGGGTACGGTTGCCCCACCACAGTTACAGTAGGATTGCAAATTAGATGGTGATCTGAATTCTGTGCTACAATGGTCATAAGAAGAAACATTTGTTGAATGAGTGATTGTGTATAAAGATGAACATAAAAGAAATTACAAAGAAAAAAAAAAAAAAAAAAGAAGAAGAAGAAGAAGAAGAAGAAGTTGGAACTTATTCTATTGTCTCATATTAAAAATTCAAGAATCGAAGGTCAGATCATCAATTGAGTATAAGGTCATATCTTCTATTTATGATAGTAATGAAAAGATGAAATGGTTCAGATTAATCTAAGGTTGCAGTCTTTATTTGTTCACCTAGATTTGTACTCATTAATTGCCAAAAAAAAAAAAAAAATTGCTTTCTTTGGAGACGTAAATGGTGGACCGTCCTGTAAGGGGTGGAAATGTGTCAAAGAAGAGTAGGTAAATAAATTACACGTGTCAGAGATCCAGGCCATTCATCGACATATACCACAAATCATAATAGTACATTGATCAAGTGGGCCAAACATGTGTTAGATCAATGGCCATGAGTCCCCCTTCATCCTAGCCATTCGTGGTGGAGATCCCAGGTAATCCCTACATCAGTTTGTTAAGCTTCTAATCGGTTTGTTATTATTATTATTATTATTATTATTATTATTAGTTTTAAAAAATAGTTTAAACATCTTGATCAACAAACTGGTGTGGGGATTAAACCACTCTCCACCACGAATGGTCAAGATCAAGAAGACCTTATGACCATTGATCCAACAACATGTACGTTGAATCTTAACTGTTGAACTTTTTTCCCTAACCGCCCATGTTCTCGTACAAGATTGACCCCACTAATCCGCAGGAAATATCACTTTTGGTCCCTGGCATGTTCAAAACGCTCCCTACCAGATGAACGGGCCGGATTTCTGACACATGTGCCATCACCAGATCTTTGACAGGTTTTGTCCCCTCACATGGGAGCCCGCCCTCGTTGAAAGATGACCATTTATAGGCTATTTCGCAAGGGAACCATTTTATATTCTATACGTTGCGACTCGGTTTCAAATTTGGTCACGTGTGATACGTGGGGCTCGATTTCAACCAAACAATTTTGACCCCAGCGCCAAGCTAGGTTGATATGTCAGATCCAACTGGATATGAACGAGATCTGAGGAGATCAACTGCCTATTCAACTACTCGCAAGATGTTTAAGATAATTAGGCGATTATTAAAGGGTAGGGTTCATCTTCCATAAATAGGTTGCACCTTGCCTTATGTATGAAAGGACTTTCAAATATAGAAGTAAAAAAAAAAAAAAAAAAAAAAAACACTTATAATTGATCATAAGGAGCAACTACAATGCACCTTTTTGAAAGGAGAATTGCTTGTATTCAAATAGAATTTCATCCAGCGTATGAACGTAGACTTGGATTACTATTAAGGATTATAGTTACTGGATTACTACTCCTCCTAATGTAGGACTAGATTACTGGTTACTCTAAGAAACGTAAAGGACTGAGTATACTAAGAAACATAAAAATGATTGATTTGATTGGGTTGGTATGAGACCATTTGATTTATTAAACTCCTTCGCTATTTATAGAAATCCTTGAAGGAAAGAACCATCTGGATGCATCCCGCGTTCAGCAGTTATAGTAACCGTTTCAACACTACTCCAACCTTCCAACTTTCTCTCTCTTCTTGACACCTGTCATGGTAACCACTTGCAAGGCTCTTCTTAGCCATGACCCATTTTCAAATGACGTGTATCGCTCGACAATGTCAGTTGTCCTTTCCATAAAATGCGCTTCACATATCCTCGCAGATCTTATGCGTATTGCATACTATTCATGTAATGACATGTGCCCTTTCATGGTTGGTTTTTTTAGGAATGGTAAAAAAATAGGTTACAACACTATCATGGTATCACACATGATACGCTAGCATTATAAAATTGAACACGTGGCATGCAACCAAAATTAGATTTGTTGAATGATCCTAACATTTGAGAAACAAGACAGTTGTGTATTGAATCGAGCCTTAAATCTACAGTTTTAAGGGTCATTGATCAACCGACCACTGTGGTTGATCGATAAAAAATGCCTTGGATGAGACAGATTGGTCTTTGGACAATTTCAAACAAGTTCGGTCAATCAAACTTGGGTCTTGATCGATCGAAAGTAGCCAATTTATATCGCAAACACTCAGGACAGTTTTGAGCATGTTTAGTCGATCAAACATATTAACGTCGATCGATCGAGGAATCGTCAATCGATGTCGATCAATCGACAGTTCGCGTGGTTTTGCATAAGTACATGATTTTGTTTCTAATTCCGGATGTCACGCTATATAAACGGTGTAATACGGGATTGAAGTATAATAGAGAAATCTTAAATATTTCTAGGGTTTGCAAGGGAGGAGTTGTTCGCTCGCCTCAAGTGCAAGGCTGAAATGTAGTAATAATTTTCAGTAAGACCGAGGTCGATTCTCAGGGATTGTTGTAACAATTCTAAACTACGTAACTAGGATGGGCTAAATTTGGATTTGTATTAATGGATAGAATTTAATAACATAAAACTAGCTATTTAATAACTAAATTAGGGAAATAAGCACTAGAGCGCCAATGATCCACTTATAATCATTTACAATGCTAATTCAAATCATTTAAACTAATAACTTAATTGGAATCGGAGTTCTATCCCTATCCAACCGGAATATAGAGCAATCAAATCATCATAATGCATCTAACATAGATGGATCATCCACTAATATGGTTCTCTCATAAACAACTAAGGCATTGGGTGTATTCAATCACACAACCCAATCCTTCACAAAACAAGCAAGATCACATTCATAATTCTTCATCAAGGTTTGTCACTAGACTTGGTTTAGAAGCATGAATTGAACTTCTATTAAACCAAAATCAATACATAAACACCTATCTCAGATTAATCTCAAAGAGAAGAACTTCTTCTAGTTTAGTTTTAGATAAGTACTTAAGAAACTTAGTTTGTAAGATCCCTTAGCATCCAACATATCATGGTGGATCTAAGATCTTTACAATCCAAAATCCTATCAATCAACACCCCTATTAAGCAATCTCAGTAATCAAAACATCCCATGTAAGAGCAATCACAAAATATAGAAGATTAACTAAAAATACTAACTTTATTTCAAACTAGAACTAGAAGTGTTCTTCATAAAATTCAAAAGTACTTGAACTAATTCGAATTAAAAATGACAAATAACTAAAAGCTTCACCTCTTAGCCCTAGCTAAGAGGTTTAGCCAACCGCAGACAGATTAAACGAAAACTCAAAAGAAAACTACTCTAAAAAGCATAGAAAAACATAGAAACCCTAATTGGAGGAGTTGCGAATGCTCCACGACGCTCTTCTCCACTTCCCACTACTTTTCAAGCCTTCTATGATGCCTTAGGAATAACGTAGAGGTGTCCTTTTATAGCAAAATTCCGTCACCGACGCGGAATCTTCTAGAGATCAGAGAGTCCTTACGTAGTCTGGACGTTGGCTGACCAGCTGGAGCTTGGGCTTTAATGTATATAATTCTCTGGACATTAGAATGCATAAGCTAACCTGCCAGCCGATCGGTCAACAGGTCAAGCTTTATAAAAAGTGTCCAACGATTTTGCTGTTTCTGGAGGGTTTGGCCGGCCGGCCAGCCGGATGACATGTAAATGTAACTTTTTTCAGCTTTTCTTCCTTCATTTCCATTGCATCTTTCCTCCATCTCTAGCCCTTTATTCCTTTGATCTTCAAGACATATAAAGTGCATCTTTTAACATCATATAGGTAGACTCTCTCTCGCATCCCTACAAACACAAAAAACATGTATTGGATTAGTCTTTAATCATGAAAACCATGCATAATGTGTGATGAATTGGGGTTAGAATATGCACAATTCAGAGCTCAACACAACCCCCAACTAGCATTTTGCTAGTCCCGAGGAAAATATGCATGAAGCAAATCCATCTTTCTAAAACCCAACTCTCTTTCGGAAACTATGTTTCTATAGACTCCAAGACATGCAAGTGCAAAATTCAGAAAAACTAAGTGATAAAAGTTAAAATCTTAAACTTTCTAAACATAACAAGTGTTCACATAAAATCCCCACTGATTGATTGATAAATAGAACAATCCGAACAAGTTTACCCTAGTGTGCATAGTGAATGTTCATCTCATGAGTTTCCAGGATTACCTTCTTCATAGATAAGTACTAAAGATTTAAAGGTGTACAGCTCAACCAAATGCCTATGACAAGAATTTGCCTTACAGTTCATTCGACAACTTTCACACTACTTCCCATTTCCAGCTTTGGTTATGGGTAGACCATCCCCTGGTTGGTAATAGGTAGCCCTTTTCGGAATTTTTCAACATATATTCGATGAACAACCATACTTTCTTTCTCTTTTTCATATACATTAGATAGGATTTTTAAAAATTCATATCTTTCGTTATTTTCTCTTATTTCACATGAACAAGGATGAACAAAGTTCCCCAGCTTGGTTCCTTAACACCTTAGATCTAAGTCAAACTAATCTACAAATAAACATAATCCCTTCAAAATCATGAGAATCGTGTAACGTGAACTAGGCTCAAAAGTGTTCAAATTGTCTATCGATCATATAAATAGAGAAATTCATATAGAAAACTATTATATTTAAGTTAATTTAGAGATATCAAAATCATATCAATTCGTCTCTCATCATTTCATACTTATGACATCCCAAGTGCATAGTAACAAAGTTTTCCAAAAGAGTTTTAAATTTCAGAAAAATTGAATTTTTTTTATACAAATATTGCTCGAAATGTTACAAAACACTAGATTCATCTGAGAATCTCACCCCCAACCAAATCTTACATTGCCCTTAATGTAAAAAGATGTGCAATGAACAATATCATGAGAGCAATGATAAAAATAAAAGAAGGTGAGAACGAGAGTACCTAAGAGAGTCGATCATGGAAGTCTATAACTCCGATAATTAAATAATTCAAACTAATATAAACTACTCTATAACTTCATCAAACTAGAAGGTCAATCTTAATACACATAATCATCGAAAGGAATGGAATCTAGTAGGATTATGAAGTGGAGTAAAAGATTTTTCAGTAATACAATCCACCATCCTATTTCATAATGCACATGGGTGATATTTTTCATTCCAATCCATTGAAAATCCTACTAAAAAAGTTCAGCGGATTTCTAAAACTTATCATCCCATGTGTTAGGAAATGAGGATTTCTTCGGTTGAAATTCATCAAATATGAATCTCTGTAATACCCTGAAAATTTAGGCACACGAGTGAGTGTTCACACGCGAGAAATCAAATTATAGGCCTTGTTGTTCGCACGTATACACACAAGTATACACTTTTATACGTATCCCGACACTTTTACGACTCTGAAAACTTAGCGTACTTAATTAATTTAATAGACGGACCGTTAGAATGATCTATCATTGCTAGATAGGAATATCTAACTGTCCACTTCGATTTTGAACTACGCGATCAACGTAAATCCGTCGTATGATCTTCACATCGTCCTGTACACATGTCTGTCCATAAATCTGATCCGTACATCTTGTCCGTCACCAGGCATATGATTAGATCATTGATTTTCCATCCTATGAACTCTTCAAGCGTGTTTATAACACTCTAGGATTTTAGAATCATTTAAATTATAATTTAGTTAATTATTTAATAAATTAAACTACTAATAATATTGATAAATTAATAATAAATCATCCGTATGGAATTAGGATAGGGTCCCTTTATTAAAGTTGCTCAGAATAAACCCTAGAATAGTATAGAAGTGTTAGATTTCACAAAACTCACAAATTTATAATAATTACAAAAATGCCATCAGTTAAACTTAAGTTACACCACCATTTTTAAGTATTATAATTTCTGACGTTTACTTTCACACAAAACATAATATACAAGTTTTATAGCACATTTTAGCTGTACATGTCAAATTTCAGCCGTCTGATCATCCCACAAATTCCCTAATAAAAAATCGGGCCATAAGTGGCCTACCTTAACTCGGATCTGCCTCATTTTTCTCATCAACGGTTAAAATTATGTTGCCGCCCTAATGGATGGAGGAAGTGATCTCAGTTCACTGCGGGTGGACCCCACTTGTTGAAGTTCTGTACGAAATCACCTTTACATGCGGACGCACGAACCGGACGACATGTCCGTCTTCTCCATGGACGCTGCAGCATCAGCATTGCTGCTGCCACCATGCATGGTTCACGCTGTCCTTTAGGTGGGCCCCATAACAGCCATCCGAGCCATTCATCTGACTGGGACCCCTCTGTACTCCAGTCCTCTTAAATATCTTCACCCACCGTTGATCCTGTGGCCGGCTCCAACCCTTCGTTTCAAAACCAAGAAAGACAAAGATCGAGGAAATCTCTACTTTTTCTTCGCATGGACGGTCCAAATTTCATATGAAGATTCGTATGGACCCCACCTACGTTTCCAACGGGTCCCATGCGAAATCAACTCGAGGATTAGGATCCAACCCACCTACAAGTCTAAAACGGAACCGGGGTTTCCTTCTCGCATCCACCGACCTAGCAACATGTTAAAAGTCAACCGTCCGAACCTCCCCTCCTTCAGAATCCTCTAAGAGAGAAAGGGACGCTTGAGAGAGAGGGAGTGAGAGAGAACGTAAGAGAGAGAGAGAGAGAGAGAGAGAGAGAGAGAGAAGAAGAAGAAGAAGAAGTAGAAAGGAAGAAAGAGAAAGGAAGAAAGAGAAGAAGAAGAAGAAGAAAAGAAGAAAGAAAGAAGAAAGAGAAAGAAGAAGAAGGAAGAGGAAAGAAAGAAAGAAGAAGAAGGAAGGAGAAAGAAAAAGAAGAAGAAAGGAGAAGTGAGCCGATCAGACTCGCTGAGTCGACTCAGATTCCACAAATGTGAGTGATTCTCCTACGGATTTTCCCATTGATTTTCTTAAATCCTTCCTTCTACCTGTGCTTTAGTTTTACGTTTAGATCTTCCAATTTCTCTCTCGAATTGATTAGAATTATAATATTGATTTTTCTTTCTAGTTAATGTGTTAGATCCTAGGTGAGGGATTCATCTTTTAATTCTATCTTTGAATTCCAAGTTCAATTCAATCTTCCTTATTAATTTTCTTAAATTTTCCTTCGTAGTCACACGTACCAAAATTTTAGACAATCTTAACTTCACCTAGATCATGTATAAGACAACACCTTTAAGGTAATGCTAGTTAACCGTCAAAAACACTAAAAGCTGACACGTTGTTCTCTATTTTCACATTTACAATAAAATAAGGTTTAGATGAGGAAATACTCGAATAAAGATAATGCATGCATGGTATGATTGGACTTGGATTTTGATATGCATTGTATGCTTGAAAAGTGCTTCCATGCTTCATGACATTCATATGCATCCTTTTATGTATATTTTATTTAAATTGGACGACGGAACGGGAGCATGGTTGATTTGACTCCCGGTGTGCATGGTTGATTTGCCGCCCCGTTGTACTCTGGGTTAGGTAAGCATGGTTCAATACTTGCAATAGGTACCCTAACATCCAGGGGCAGAGGGATCTGTTCGTCGGGCATGGTTGATTTGCCCAAGGCATGGTTGATTTGCCTGGTTGGAGATGTTGAGCATAATTCATTTGCTCGGTTGAAGATGGGGGCATGGTTGATTTGCTCATATATATTTATTTGCATCACGCATTGAACATGCACATCCATGACATCATGATACTCACAAGCATCATTCAAGAACACAACTCATAAACTATTTAGATGTGACATGAAAATAACTCTCCATATTTAGTATTGTGTATGATCTTATCTTGAATCAATTGGAATTTTCTTATGTTAAAAATGATCTCACTGGGCTTTTAGCTTACAAAATCACCACAGTTCTTGCAGGTTTTCAGATAAAAAAGGACGTAGATGGAGCAGAGTATTCAGATGGTCACGTGTTACTCAGGCGCCAATTGTAGTTGATTTATTTTGTAAAATTCAAAATAATAAGGCATTAAAAAAATTATATTTGGGATTTATTTTAGATATATAATGTGTGGGATGGTATCTCAAGGAATCTATACTCAAATTTTCAATTCATACTCTGGAACTCGGGCTTTGGGTTGTTGTACTCGAGTTTCAATTTTCGGGGCATGACAATCTCCTTTTCAACTTGTCTGGGAAAAAATTATTCAAATAAGGATCATACTAGAGATGGTGCTCTTCGTTTTGAACAAACTAAAGAGATGTGAATACTTGAAATTCTTCTTCACAAGTTGGTATGATCTCCACATTTTCAGATTCTACCGGTGCTTCCACTATTGATAATTTAGTTTTACACTTCGTGGAAGGAGTCTTTTTAGGCATCGGTGAAGTTTCCCTTAAGGCATTAACAATGTCAAGGATCATAGGATCATCCCAATCCTCAAAATATGTCAAACACTCTTCTAGAGTGTAGGAAACTTCGACCTTCTCGGTCACTTGTGTAGGTTGGAATAAGTCTTCAACCACTACACTTTCAGAAATTGGCAAATCAAGCACAAATCCATAGGCAAATCAAGCACAAATTCATCAAATTCATGCACAAAAAAATTGATTAAATCAGTGATTGGTGTCTTGTCAATCAAATTTTCAGATTTTGGCTCTTCCAAGGCTTCATCAATATCCAAATTTATTTCTTCCTTGGAATGAACAAGCAAACTTCCAAGGTTTTGAAAATTTAGTTGAAGGTGGCTAATCATCATCCACAATTGTATCTTTAAAATTAATCATGTGGATCTCATCTTCATCCCCTTCATCATCGTCTTGTTGTTTATGCAAATTAAACACATTTAGCTTTATTGTCTATTTTCAAAGAATATTTTCATGACTCCATTCCTTCAATTGATTATAGCATTGGCGGTTGCTAGGAATGGTCGGCCTAGAATGACGGGAACTTGAGTGTATACATTTGTAATCGCTTGTGTATCCAAAATGATAAAGTCTACTGGATAGTAGAACTTATCGATTTGGACTAACACATCCTCAATTACTCCTCCCGGTATTCTAATGGAGCGATCCGCAAGTTGTAAAGTTATCTTGGTGGATTTCAATTCACCAAGTCTAAGTTGCTCATATACCGAATAGGGAATCAAGTTAACACTAGCTCCTAGATCGAGAAGTGCTCTATTGATCCAGAAGTTACCTATCATGCAAGATATTATAGGGCTTCCGGGATCTTTGAATTTAGGGGGAGTATTTTGTTGTATGATAGCACTCACTTGTTCCGTTAAAAATGCCCTCTTGTGCACATTCTACTTACGCTTTACGGCACATAAATCCTTTAAAAATTTGGCGCATGAAGGAATTTGCTTAATTGCATCCGACAAGGGAAGGTTGATTTTAACTTGTTAGAAGACCTCTAAAATGTCTTGATTTTCACTTGGCTTTTTGGTTGAGACAAGATGTTGGGGGAATGGGGCCACTGGTTTATACACACGCTCCGACTCTTCATCTTGTGGAGCATTATTCAATTCACCTTCACTCTTAGAATAAGCCAGATCATTAGGTTTTGCGGCCTTCACCGGTTCAGATTTTTTAATTGTTTTATCACTTCTAAGAGTGGTGATGGCTTGAACATGTTCCACTTGAATGGTTGAAGAATTGAAATTCGATTCAAGTTGTTCCTTGGGGTTAAAATGAGATTGGGTCAAAACAGTCCCTTTCTCCCTAACTCCTAGGTGTGTCTTAATTCTTTCAATTGAAATTTTAAGTTCATTCATGGCCTGCATGTTGGACTGATTTATCTGAGTTTGTCCAATCATGAATGCGTTCAATGAATCCTCAAGAGTGCCCTTTTGAGGAGACCCTTGGGAAGCATTGTTTATATTTACCATAGGTCCATTCTTCCCATTAAGATTCTGTTTACACCTCTAATCGGGATTATTCAAGTTAGAATTTGATCCACTAAAGGGGCGTTGATAAGCGTTTGTTGCATTTGATTGAGTTTGTAAGATATCTTGAAACGCAGGGATTGTTGGGCAATCCTTTGTCAAGTGAACACCACTCTCACAAATACCACATACACTCTCAATGGCCTCACCGGTGGTTATCATGTTAATACTCCTCAATTCTATGGTCTCAACCTTCTTTGTGAGACTCGCCACCTTTGAATTTAAATCATCTTCCCATCTAATACATGTACTCCTTTCTCTCTTGGGACTGACTTGGGATTACTAGTTGGAGTGGAGATATCCGAAGATCGGGCATTCTCAGCTAGCATATCAAAGTAATCACAAGCCTCATCGGGCGCTTTGCTAAAAAATTTACCATTACACATCATTTGGATAAATTGGCGTATGTTTGAACTTAATCCATCATGGAAGAAGTCAATCAAGTGCCACTTTTCATAACCATGGTTTGGGCACTCTAATAAAAGATCTCTAAACCTCTCCCAACATTGAAAAAATGTTTCATCTCCTTTTTGGGAGAAGTTCATGATAGTCCGTCTTAGTACATTGGTTTTATGAACCGGGAAGTACTTTTTAAGAAACTCCCGAGTCATCTCAGCCAAGTCCTGATGCTTCTAGGTTTAAGTGATTGAAACCATGCTTTGGCTTTGTCTTTTAGAGAGAAGGGGAACAATTTCAGTTTGATTACATCTTGTGAGACATCATTAAATTGAAAAGTATTGACGATCTCCTTAAATTCGCTTAGGTGCGCATATGGACTTTCAAAATTGAGCCCATGGAATTTTGGAAGTAATTTGATAATTTCAGGTTTAAGATCCACGTTTCCTGCATTAGTTGGAAAAACAATGCAGGAAGACATGGTTGTTCTCTCCAGTTGTAAATAATCTCGCAATGTTTTAACCGGATGAACATGGCGTTCCTCATTCTCATTATGTTCCGTTCTATTTGGTGGTGTATCATGCTCAACATTCTCATCATTGTGTGGTTCATTCTCAGTCATGATTCTAGATGATTCAGGAATTCCTAGACGTTTTTTAACTAGTCTGTGATCGATTAACCCTTCAACTAAACCTCCCTCACTTAGAAGTCGGGATGTATGATCACGCTCCCAATGGGGCATAAACTCACACAAAAACTAAACTAAATCCTAAAATCTAAAAATTTGAAAACAAAAGTAAAAACTAAGAAACAAAAGAGTCTAAGTTAGAATTGTGTTACCAGATGGAAGAACTATGTTAAAGAAGAAGATCCTACAAAACAAATAAAATTTGTTAGTAGAAAATTTCTGGTAAAAACCTTAAAACAATAAATCCTAACCTAACCTATCTAACCTAACTATACCCTAATTACAAAATTTAGAACCATTAACCTAATCCCCGGCAACGGCGTAAAAAACTTGTTCGCTCGCCTCAAGTGCAAGGCTACGATGTAGTAATAATAATTCTCGGTAAGATTGAGGTCGATCATCAGAGATTGTCGTAACAATTCTAAACTATGTAACTAGGATGGGCTAAATTCGAATTTATATTGATGGATAGAATTTAATAACATAAAACTAGCTACTTAAGAACTAAATCAGGGAAATGAGCACTAGAGCGACAATGATCCACTTATATCATTCACAATGCTAATTCAAATCATTCAAACCCATAACTCAATTGAAATCGGAGTTTTATCCCTATCCAATTGGAATATAGAGCAATCAAATCATCACAATGCATCTAACATAGATGGATCATCCACTGATATGGTTCTCTCATAAACAACTAAGGTATTCGGTGTATTCAATCACACAACCCAATCCTTCACAAAACAAGCAAGATGACATTCATGATTCTTCATCAAGGCTTGTCACTAGACTTAATTTAGAAGCATGAATTGAACTTCTATTGAACCAAAATCAATACATAAACACCTATCTCAGATTAATCTCAAAGATAAGAACTTCTTCTAGTTTAGTTCTAGATAAGCATTTAGAAAGCTTAGTTTGTAAGATCCCTTAGCATCCAACATATCATGATGGATCTAAGATCTCTACAACACAAAATTCTATCAATCAACACCCCCATTAAGCAATCTCAGTAATCAAAATATCTCACGTAAGAGCAATCACAAGAGATGGAAGATTAACTGAAAATACAAACTTTATTTCAAACTAGAACTAAAAATGTTCTTCATAAAATCTAAAAGTACTTGAACTAATTCGGATTAGATATGGCAAATAACTAAAAGTTTCACCTCTTAGCCCTAGCTAAGTGGTTTAGCTAACAATTAACAGATTGAACTAAAACTCAAAAGAAAACTACTATAAAAAGCATAAAAAAAACATAGAAACCATAGTTGGAGGAGTTGCGAACGCTCCACGACTCTCTTCTCCACTTTCCACGACTTCTCAAGCCTTCTATGATGCCTTAGGAACAACGTAGAGGTGTCCTTTTATAGCAAAATTTCGTCAGCGGCGTGGAATCTTCTAGAGATCAGAGAGTCCTTACGCAGTCTGGACGTTGGCCGGCCGACCTGAGCTTGGGCTTTAATGTATATAATTCTCTAGACATTAGAATGCATAAGCCGACCTGCTAGTCGGCCGGCCGGTCAATAGGTCGGGCTTCATAAAAAGTGTCCAGCAATTTTGCTGTTTTTGGAGGGTTTGGTTGGCCGACCGGCCGAATGGCATGTAAAATGTGACTTTTTTAGCTTTAATTTCCTCCTCCATTTCCATTGCATCTTTCTTCCATCTCTTGCCCTTTATTCCTTTTATTTTCAAGGCATGTAAAGTGCATCTTTTAACATCATATAAGTAGACTCTTTCTCTCTCGCATTCCTACAAACACAAAAACATGTATTGGATTAGTCTTTAATCATGAAGACCATGCATAATATGTGATGAATTGGGATTAGAATATGCACAATTCAGAGCTCAATAGGAGACTAGGATTTTTCACATATGTAGGTTTGGATTCCCATATCTTATAATTCATTGTTAGAGTGGATTGTTGTCGCTTTGTGTCGTGGTTTTCTCCCGATAAGTGTTTTCACGTAAAAAAACTATGAGTTCTCTGTGTGCTTTGATTGTGTTTGATTATGGCTTCTTTAATTGAACTCTGTGATTACTTCTGCGGCTGCCCCAACAATTGGTATCAGAGATATATGTCGGGTTTTGAGTTTGAATCTGAGACATGGCGATGAAGGGATAAAACATGTAGTATGAAACGGAGAAGTTCATCGGAAAAAACAACTTCGAAATATGGAAGGTGAAAATGAGAGGTCTTTTAGTTCAGCAAGGATTACAACATGTACTCCTTGGCAAAGAGAAGTGTCCCGCGACTATGACCAATGAAGAATAGGAAGAACTTGATTAGAGTACAATAACCTTTATCCAATATTTATTCGATGATGTTCTATATAATGTCATTTAAGAAGATCAATGCTGAGGTTTGGAAGAAGTTGGACGCCTTGTACATGACGAAATCTCTTACGAATCGTTTGTACCTGAAGACATAATTTTATAACCTGAAGATGACAAAGGGGTTAGATCTTGATGAACACATTAACGAGTTCAATCAACTACATTGCAAACTGACAACCATGGAAGTAAGACAAGGAAGAAAAAGCCCTAATTTTGTTATCGTCTCTTCCGAAATCTTATGACTATCTAGTGGATACTCTGTGTTGTGGTAGGGACGCCTTGGACGTTGAGACTGTTATCTCGACCCTTCAATCGAAGTAGTTAAGAAAGAAAAATGGTGGTGAATGGTCTTCTACAGATGCTCTATTTACGGTAAACAGATTGAGCAAGAGAAGGAAAAGACTTGATCTATATCTAAATCTAAGGGTAAAGGGAAAGCAAAGTGCTGGAATTATGGAAAGGTGGAGCATATGGATAAGAATTGTTAGAATCCTAAAGTACAGAAGGGAGATAAATCAGATGATATACTGAAGGAGGCCAATATAGCGAAATCCGTTGAGGAGACGGGTGGTTATGATGTGTTAACCACATCCAAGTCTGGGTATCTCAATTGTGAGTTTTGAATTTGAAGGCATCATTTCACATGTGCCCTTATCAAAGTTGGTTCACCACATACAACGAGTGTGATGGTGGCTGGGTGTTTATGGGCAATAATCATGCATATAAGGTAGTTGGTGTCGGATCGGTACACATCAAGATGTTTGATGGGTTGGAGTGTATCCTGATGGATGTACGATACGTTCCTGAATTACACAAGAGTCTAATATATTTGGGAGCTCTCAAAGCACTAGGGTACAAATTTATCAGATTAAATCGTGTCCTAAGAGTTTCAAATGGGGCACTCATGTGATGAAAGCACAGTGCGGCAGTAACCTTTACACGTTAATTGGGAGTATTGTATCAGGTGTAGCTGCAACATCTGTAGTGGAGTCCACGTCGGCACATTTGTAGCATGCATGCCTAGGCAACATGAGCGAGCGCGGTATGAAGGTACTTTCTGACCGATGTTTAATTCATGTTTTTAAAAGTGTAGATTTTAATATATATGAACATTGTATTTATGGTAAACAATCTAGATTATCTTTTAAATTGAAAAAACATGTTAGTAGATGTGTACTTAATTATGTGCATTTTGATGTTTGATGGTCGTCATACTTTGTCACTTTTATCAATGACTTCTCTAAAAAAGTGTGGGTTTACTTCTTGAAGAATGAATCCGATGTTTTCGCCACCTTCAAGATATGAAAGGCGATGGTTGAAAACCAGTCAGAGTAAAAAGTGAAAGTATTCAGGATAGATAATGGAGATGAGTTCACCTCAAAGGAATTTGATCGGTACTGTAAGGATAAAGGCATCATGAGACGCAACACGGTTAGGAATATACCTAACCAGAACAGTGTGCTGAAAGAAGCATGTTGAGTAATGCTGCGTTGGGTAAGGAGCTATTTAGTGAATCAGTCCCCATCAATAGGAATAGATTGTAAAATTCTAGAAGAGGTGTGGAGTGATCATGAAATAAACTATTCGGGACTGTGTATATTTGGTTGCAATGCTTACTCTTATATACCTTCAGTTGAGAGAGATAAGCTAGACCAAATGGTAAAGAAATGTATTTTTGTTGGCTATGTTGAGGGCGTGAAGGGATACAAGTTGTATGACTAGGTCACACGAAAGATCACGATTAGGCGAGACGTTAGATTTAATGAGGATTCCTTATTCTGTAAGGATGAGAACAAGGAAACAGAAAATTCAACAAAGATGGATGTTAAAATAGACAAGGGTGAGATACAGGATGAAGCCGAGCCACATGCAGAGGTACAAGAGTAGGTGAAGCCGCCACCTGTGAGGAGAGTGTTGAGCTCTCAATTATACACATTCTAACCCCCTTTTCATCACCACATTATGCACGTTTTCTATCATAAAAGACCCATTTAAATAGTGTTTTTGTGATTGTAGGAATGAGAGAGAGATGTTATTAATTTGAGGTTAAAGAGCCACAACTAACCACCTTGAAAAACAAAGAAACAAAGATCAAAGAAGTGGAAGAAAGAGGTGAAGAGAGGAGAAAAAGAAAGGAAAGAAGAGAGCATAGAAGACATGAGAAGCCAACCCACAAGGTGGTCCGACCGGTCAAGACCGGTTGACCACTATAACATGCCTCTACACAGCACGCTGGACAAAAGACCAGGTGGGTCCGACCGGTCAAGACCGGTCGGCCACCCAAGCTGCCCTCTACAAGAGCTTGCTGGACCAGCCCACAGATGGGTCCGACCGGTCAGACTGGTCGGCCATGCACAGTCCGCGAATTTGCACAATTTCTGCAATTTCTAATTTAAAATTTGGGTTTCCTAGTGCGGCTAGGACAGACGGTTTCATGATTTTTCTCACGCGGTGACGCCTCCAAGCTATAAAAGGACACCTACAGCCTCTTCCTAAACAAGCTAGCAACGTGGGGAGTAAAGGAATCAAGACCTAGAAAGCTTCCTAGCCTCCAAAAATTAGTTCTTCTTCTTCTAGTTATAGTTTCAAGTTTTCTTTTAATACTTTCTTTTACTTAACTCTCAGCTAGAGTTGAGAGGTAAATCTTCTAGTTTTTAATGATGCTTTAATACATTGATCTCGAATTATGGTTTAATGTTTTAATGATTCATTATAGTTTGAATAAAGTTAATAATTTTAGATAATTCAGGGAGTTTGTGTGCCAAGTACATGAGTTCTTGTTGGATTTCTGAGATTAATCAGAATGGTTTATGGGTTACTGATTGATGGAAATTTTTTATTCAAGTTCTCCATGATTCAAACAGTGGAATCTCTATTAGAACTATGATGGAAAGTTATGTATCTTTTATAGAATCTGAGATAGGTTTGTTGTCTATTGAAGTTGGTTTAATTAGAAAAAAAAGTTACTTATACTTGATGTTAAACTAAACCTACTTATCTCAAATAAGGGGTCATTTGGCACCATGGATTTGAAGGGGGTTTCAAATCCCTGTCCAATTGGCACCATAAAGTAATTGGGGATTTTAAATCCCCTCAAGGAGAGGGTTTGAAATAAGGTGTAAGCTAGGATTAGAGCTATTCACGAGTTGAACAGAGTTGATATTGTCCTGGTTCATTCACGAATGAACCAGGGCAATATCAACCTGCTAACCGGGACTCTTTGCTCGAACTCGGCTTGGCTCGGCCATTGAGCCTAACTTTCCAGCTTGGCCTGGTTTGGTTAACAACTCAGGCCAGTTTAAGTCGAGTCCGAGTTTAAGTTTTTAGAGTCGAGTTTAAGTATTTGCTTTCAAGCCGAGTCCAAGTTCGAGTTCGAGTTTATGCTTTCGACCGTATCTATTGAGTCAAGTTCGGATTCAATCTGGTCAAGTTCGAGGTTAAACAATGAACACAAAACAACATAAATAATTCATTCTAATTACTACAATAGAATTGAAAATCAAAGACTTATAAATGAAAAGTGAAAATACTATAATTACTGAATTACGGTATTCACAATCACAAGATTAACTTAAAATCCTCCATATGATCTATCACTTTCACTGTCTGATCCATCTGAGCTGCTATCTAATTTTTAATATACGTATTGGTTCAATTCTTCTGAATTAGAAGGTGAAGAGAGTTTTCCTTCATGCTCTTGTATAATTTGAACTAGATTTTTCGAGCTTTCTTTATAGGAAGATTTATATGTAGTTCCCAACGCCTTATAAAATTTACCAAGACAAGTGAGAAACTTGAATTTGTTACTCTTTTTCTTTTTTTGCTCATACTCGATCTTACTTTTGCATCATGTTGTCCTGGAGGATATTGTTGATGTATAGAAGCCTCTTCCATACTATGTTTTAAGTCGAGTTGGAGTTGCTCTACTTCCGATGCTCTTAGTTTAGCTTCCTCTTCTTCCAATGCTATTAATTTGGCTTCCTCTTCTGCCTCTTCCTTACCAGTTCTCCATGTACCACAAGGTTTGGATTAGGTGAAAGGTTTCTTGTTTGAATCTAAAAAGATCTGAAAAAGAATTTGGACTTCCCTTGAGACTTTTGGATACGGTTTTATATCACTACCCCGACATACCAAGTGTAACTGAAGCCTATTAGTTTTATTAATAAACTCTGCCCCACATAAACCGCAAACAATCTTCACTCTTCCAAACCTTGAGGATTTGACTCAGGAACCGTAGTTCCAAATGTTGGACAATGGGTCAGACGATGAAGACATATTTACACTCCATTTTTTTGAAAAAAAAAATTAATACGTTGTGGATTTTTAAAAATAAAATATAAATTAAAAAAGAATAACTTAATGTAAAAGATAAATAGAAGCAACATGATAAACAAAAGCAAATAAGCAATAATGAAATATAAAAGTATAATATAAACAAATTTAAATATAAGTCACATTACACCACTTTCAACTTAAATAATATTACACCACTTTCAAGTTTGACAAGAATAGAAAAAATTTATAACCACCTTCATGTAGTGTAGCTATTGTTGCAGGTGCAGATGCACTCTCGTCTTGATTCTCAAACTGTTCATCTTCCTCATCCTTAATATAAAAACCATTACCTCCTCAAATCGAACGCAACTAATCTTGTGTACAAATTAATACTTCAATTGTTGCTAGTGAAAGTAAGCTTCGATGCTTACTCACAACCCTACTCACCATACTAAAAGCGAATTCTGATGTCACTATTGAAATAAGTATTGATAATATGTCCCATGTCATCACCGATAATGTAAAGTATTTTGATTCTCTGACTCTCATCTTTTACCATTCTAAAACATTAAAATCTGACCGCTTTACGATTGTCTCTTTTAAATACAAGTCTAGCTCCGATTATTTTGTATGATATTTTGTTTCTTATGCTAAGAAAGACATGTATTCATTGAGCACATTGTCATCGCCTATAATTACATCTGCAACTCTAACTTCTTTAGCACCCACTGTGGATGAAGTAGTAGCACACGAATTGTACAATTCTTTAAGTGTGTGATGAACTTTCAAGGTCTCCGTCACTGCCCTTTCAACAAAATAAATTTTCATAAAAATAAACTTAACCAAGACTATATTGCAACGAGGATCAAGAACAATTACTAATGCCATTGGCAAATGGAATTCATCCTAGTACTTTTCAAACTTCATTTGCATACCAATTGCAATCTGCCATAGAAAATTTAGACCCTCACTAACATATTTTTATAAGGCATTCTTAATCTTCTAAAGAGACGATAGAAACAAATTTGCGGTTGGATATTTTTTTTTTCAGAAAAAATCTTTGTGCAATTATAAAAAACTTTGAGAATCTTGTGAACTTTTTTTGCTCTACTCTAATCATCTGCACTCGACAACCAAGAATACATTTTGTCACGCATTGCATATTTAGGAAAAACAACCTCCAATTCCATCGCCACATTCAACATTTCATACGTCGAGTTCCAACATGTACATACATCTAACATTAATGTTTTTTGAGATGCCACATTCAAATGCTAGATTATATCATTCCATATACTTAATCTCGAAGGCGAGCCCCTTATATATTTCACACTCTCTCTTATGCTCTTTACAGTGTTGTCAATTATTTTCAGCCCTTCATATACAATCAAGTTTAATATGTAAGCACAACACCTGACTTGAAATATTTTTCCATCAAAAAATAATTTTTTGGTTGCCTTGAACTAGTTACTTAGACATGAAATTACAGTGTCATTTGTTAAAGAATTATCTAAAGTTATTGCAGAAAATTTATTCTCAATGCCTCAGTCTCGTAGACAATTGTTGATGCAATCTAAATAGTCAAACTAGTATAAGGAGGAAATAGAGAAAGTTCAAAATTCTCTTGCAGAGTTTTCAGTCTTCATCTATGTAGTGTGTGGTTAATGAAATATATCACTTTCTTTGATTGGACGTCGTCCACAAATTAGACGTCAAACTTATTCTGGAGACTAATGCCAAAACTTCTTTCATTTTCATCTTCTCGTTTACGTACATCTTCATGCACTCTCTCTGCACAGTGACGCGAAAAAACCTTCTTAACTCAAGGGTAAAGGAATTGGTAGAAAGACATGAACACTTTACTTTCTATAATTTTAAAAGCTTTTCTTCAATGATCACCAATCTCACAAACCACTCTTTCAGTTTCTCCTTCTTAAACTTATGAGTATAAATTATTCCTTTATAGTCTTCCCCTTCAAACTTACTAAATGACAAGAACTGTGTATGATTCTTGGTATCTTTGAATTGGTTTGCCTATGTTTGTTTAAATGTGTAGTTAACCCCCTGGCATTCTTATTGTATAATGACTTGCAATGGCTACATCTGATCTTCACCACATCGTTAACCATGACTTCTTCAAAGTCATCTCATACTGCTAATCTTTTCTTTCCTTGGGCTGCAGTTGAAAATGTTAGTGCATTTTTCTATAGCGTACTAGTGCACCTTATTTGTTAATTACTTAGGTCATTAAGTCTAGGTGTTGGTTGAGCCCAAAGAAGATGAAGACTAAAGACTCAAGTGGACTTACTGCATTAAGGAAGAAGAAACAGGTAAATGAGATGCCTTGATGAGCTAAAATCTTTAAACCATACCAAAACCCAAACTTCTAGATGGCATAACCCAATAAGTAAACTTTTAGTCATCTTAGAATGGCCTTAGGTGTCCTAAAAGACCACCCTAAAGAAGGCCTTAGAGGTTGCATGAGCTACTATAAACAAGATAGAATAAACAGCAGAGCTCATAGGTCTGTTGACTAGTAGCAGTTTCTGGGCGACCGGTCGCCAGAGGCCAAAACGGATCAGCAACAAGGGTTTGATCCCTGGCCAAATTCAATCAGTCACAGACCGGTCGACTGGTCCAACATGCCACATTTGGGATAGCAAGCAAATGCCAGTCCCAGCCTAATTTGACTGGTTAGCGCTCATTAAGCGACCGATCGCTATAGAGTGACGATCAGTCATCAGTTAGCCGTTTGTTGTAGTTTGCTATCCGTTGGAGCTTTTGCTCTATATATTGGCAGCTCGATTTTTTGGAGTTTCAAGAGATAATTTAATACATTATAAGCCAATTTCACTGTTCACATCATTAGGCTCTAATCCTAACCATTTCAACTTATCTTCCTTGTGTTTAATTACAAGTTGGAGCATTCAAAAGCGCAATTAAAGATGGACTTGCTCTCTCTTAATTTCTAGATTTTTAGTAGAGCTAGATACAAAAAATAAATTACCGAACAGTTCGCTCGGTTCGATTCGAAAAAACGAACCGAACAATCGATTTAAAAGTGAAGCGAACTTGATCGAACATGCTTATGGTTGTTCAAAAATATTTTGAACCGTACACGAACAAACTTCTGTTCGATTATATTCGGCTCATTTTACCGATTCGAAGTTGTTTGATTCGAATTGGTTCGATTCGGTTCGAATGAGATATATAATATAAGTACTTTTTTTCTTACCACTCATTTTTCACTCGACCCCAGCTGACCCTAGCATTTTTACCCTGTCCAAAACCCTAACCCTCCCCCTGCTGCTCGTTCGACCATCCTTCTCCATCTGCTACTCGTCCTTCTTACTCCCACACTCCTCCTCTGTAACGCCCCGAATTTTCGACTCTCGTGGACAACACGATCTATCAAGTTTCGGGTGTTAACTCCTGTGTGTTAACATCATAATTCCATACACACATACTATACATATATACATGCATGGCGTTCAAGCAAAATGACGGAAAATAAATATCTTATTCCATAATTTTCTACTCTAAGTTCAAAAACAAACATAAAACATGCCTAACAAAATGTTCATTTAAATGTCTCCATAAAAGGAAACTTATTTCAAATTCAAATAATTAACTTTTCTCTACTAAAGCAATAAATAGATCATCCTCAATCTACGTGGGCTTCTTCATCCGCCATTTATTGCCATGAGCCTTCATATTCGTCACCCTGCAGATCAGGCTCACATAATGGATCGTCACCTGTAATGTCTGGTGGTGTTTTAAACAAAACACCGTCCCAGAAGGACGTGAGTTGCTCGCGATCAACTCAGTAAGGATCACTAATTAAGACTATTACAATAATATCCAAACAACGCATATATCATACAAAACACGCAAAAAGAAATATGTTGATTAATGCTATGCATGAAATGCATGCTCTGGTTTAGGCACCCTGACCAATGAGACGGGATCACTCCACTCTTCTCACCAATCACTAGCAACCAGAGGTTCTAGTTACGGGATCACTCCACTCTTCCCATACACAAAAAACAATTAGTGAAACGGGCCCATGCACACTTTCACTAGCAACCGATGTATGCATGATTTAGTTTCACATTTAGTTAAGTAGCTTATCATCCAGCAGTTTTAGAGATGTTCTTATCCTAAGGTCACTCTACACCCCATCAATGGTCTGTCATGACGTAGAATAGCCGTTTCCTCTCGATAGGGGCCAACCACGAAAAAGCGTACACATCTTAGTCAAGATGAGACACATGGCACCCAAAACATTTGTATCTGACTCAAGAGTCCATTATTTACTCATTCACATAATGCTTGGCACTTCGTTAACATTACGACCATAGTCTTGCCAAAATACACCTCATAGTTTCTTACGAATCCATCAATTTCTATATATAGTTATACTATTCATGGGGTAAGGGCTTCCCTTAGGACGACATCCATGCATACAACCATCCTCATACATGAATCATAGTCTCAATCTTTTACAGGTGAACAACATGTTGAAATATGAAGCAAACATAATCTCATATACACATGTGAATAAGCATTTTGAAGCATGTTGCATACATATTCTCATATATACATACAAATAAATCATCATTTTTTCTTTAACCCTCAGATCTGACATACATCTACATAAAATGAAATTTCAGCAATTAATATAAAATATATTCATCAAAACACAATTTCATAAAGGATATATTCACAATCATTCATGTTTAAGTACATACTGCAAACCATAACGTTAAGACACATATCAAACTATCATGCGATATTGCTGTAAATGGGCTTAAAAAAGAAATCCTTACCATAGAATTTGAATGATATGATTCATAAATAATGTGCACCTCCTCTAGGTCCTAAACCTGTATAATCGTGGAAAATAAGCAAATCAGGAAAAATTTCAACATGGTATACAATATTATGGACATCTACAATTGGGTTCACCATAAGGTTTAAATGTAGGCTATCTATATGGGACGATATCAAAGAAGATGGGGCCTACCTCTTAAAATTTCGGGTGCCGGCTGAGTCGACTCGGTTTGGCTCGGTTCGACCCGGTTTGGCTCGAGATTCCTTCTCCTTTCTCTTTCCTTTCTATTTCTTCTCCTTTCCTCCTCCTTCTCCTTCCCTGGACAAAGTCCAGCAACAGCCGTCCAGCGACGACTGACCGGCAGCAACCGTCCAGCGGCAGCCGGCCTCCTATCTCTCTCTTTCTCTTACTCTTTCTCTCTCTCTCTCCTCACGTCCTCTCTTTCTCTCTCTCTGACGGCTTCTCTCTCTCTCTGACGATCATGGAGGCTGTGGAGAAGAAAAATAAGTTTTATACAGCTCAGATTAGGGTTCTGTAGACACCCCACCTTCGGCTACACTGTTGGTAGAGATAGCTGGTTGAATGGAGGACCATACCCCCAAATCCCAAGTCCAAACTCAGCCAAACTCGCCCTTGTAAGCCCCATTCCATAGCCCAGTTCAAGCCTGAACCCAGTCAACCCAGTCCTAAACATCAGCCTGAAAAACCCCCCATAAGAAAAGCCAGTCAAAAAATCTTTAAAAAGTCAAACTCACTGAGTCAACCCGCTGAGTTAACCCGCTGAGTCAACCCGCTGAGTCAACTCGTCGAGTCGAAACACCGATTCAACCCGCCGAGTCAACCCGCTGAGTCAAACCACCGAGTCGACCCGCTGAGTCAACTCACTGAGTCGACCCAGCGAGTCAAACAGCAGCCCCGAGGGAGCGACCGTACCTCGCTGGAAATCGAGGAACGGCCGTACGGGCGGCCCATAGCAGGCCGCCCAAAAATATTTACGCGAAATGCCACTGCCCGCTGCTATAAATACCCCCCTCCCCTTCTCATTTCAGCATCCCTTTGAGTCCATTCAGTCCGAGAGCTCTGAGTCCACCTCTCCACCCTTTTAGCCCATTTTTCCACCAAGGAGAGCCCGAGTGAGGAGAGCTTAGCCCTGGTCCAGCCCAGCCTGACCACTGGTCCAAGCCTCCAAAGCCATCCAAGTCTTGATCCAGCCACTCGAAGCCAACCTTTGCGACACCTCTGTCCATCCAGCTACTCTTTTTTCAGCATCATCTCATTTGCATCTAGCATAAGTGCAACATTTACTTTTCTTCCAACCCCCCTGCTTCACTGCAAGCACCTTGATTCTTTAAGTACACTGCATATGTCTTAAATTAAGCACCTGTCAGTTTGAGCGTATGCTCTGGGCTTGCCCGTTGTTGGAACCTGCCCATCAGAAACTCTTACTGTTCAGACCTGCATTCATGTTTCACTATAAAGCACCTTGATTATTCAAGCACACTGCATACGTCTTAAATTAAGCACCTGTCAGTTCGAGCGTATGCTCTGGGCTTGCCCGTTGTTGGAACCTGCCCATCAGAAACTCTTACTGTTCAGCCCCGCATTCATGCATCATGTCATCTATGAGAATGTACGAGGATTAAAACCGACTTTCAAGTATTAATTCGATTCTGTGAAGTAGAGACCGTACTTCGGTACGGGCAGTGTGTGGGGTGCTTAACCTCTTCCCACCCTGTAACCGTGATCCCTTACCTTGAATCTCTGGCCGCAGATCAAAAGGAGTCATTTTAGAGAAAGGAATCTTCGGATCCCCTTCTCTAACGTTTCTACGGGGTCTAGCCGACTGTAGATTCGAAGTAATTGGCTAGTGGCGACTCTGGTCTTATATAAACTCACTTAAACACATCCGGCTTAACACGACAACCAAACAAAGCCCTCGAGAACGGGGCAAGCCAGTGGCACAAACGGCGATTTGGCACTCACGCATCCTCCTCTCCTTCTTTTCCCGAAAGGGGAAGGGGCGAGAACGTCGGGTGGGAACGCGGAAACGGCGAGGGTCCACAGAATGGCGACTCTGCTGGGGATAAATTAGTCCCACTAGTCGTGATCCGTCTTGAAAAACAGAATCCTTCCGTACTTGAAAGTCATTAATCCTCATACAATCTCATCTGCATAGTATTCTACCCAAAACCCAAAACCAAAAAAAAAAAAAAAAGAAAATTCCAAAACCAACAAAAAAAAATATATAGAAAATCCCAAAACCCAAAAAGAGAAGAGTACAGTCCTCACCATTGCGGCTCCTCGGGCTCAACGTACGCGGAGACAACTTCCCTACCGCAGCATAATCCGCACTCGGGCTCAACAAGCCATGTCCGACCACGAAGAAGAAACTCATCTCCTCCTCGCTCTTGAGATGACCGAAGCGCAACTTCCAGCGCAACAGCCCATTGATAATACGCCAATCATACAAGAATTGGCACAAGGAGTGAGAGCAATGCAAGAAATGCTCTTGCAATTCATGCAAGCACAAGCCACCGCAGCAACCAACAATCAGGTTGGCCCAGTTCAGCAATCTCAACAGCCATTCCAGGTCCTTCCGGCCTCCAGTTCAAATCAAGCACAACCATTGGAGTCTGCCCAAGACTACCGACAGCAGCCATCTCAACCCTTCGCTACGGGGCATCCTCCTCAGTACCTTCCCGCGACAACAAGGCCGTCTCAGGGCACTCCCGTCGCAGGAACTTCCAGTCAGCTTTCAGCCAATCTTGCAAACAATAGTCTCAGTAGATCTCAGCATGTCCCCGCCGATGGGACAACTTTTCAATTTCAGCACATCCCCGCCGATGGGATTTCAATTCAATTTCCAGCAACAGGGACAGCACTGGCGAATGCCCACAATGGGGGTCAGTGTCAAGCCCACATCAATCAGCGGACAGTGGCGAATACCCAACAAGGGGGTCACTTCCCAGCATCTCAGCCTCCTGCAAACAGGAGCACTTTTCAATTCCAGCACATCCCCGCCGATGGGATTCGAGTTAATTTCCAGCAATCTTCAAATCAGCAAAATCCAGTTAATTTCCAGCAATCTTCAATTCAGCAAGCTCCAGTTAATTTCCAGCAATCTTCAATTTAGCAATCTCCAGTTAATTTCCAGCAAGTTCCAGTTCAACCTTCAGTACAATCTCCAATTCAATTGCAATCCTTTCAAGCACAAGTTTATCAGAATCCAGTTCAGTCATCAAATCAATTTCAGCAATCCGCGGTTGCTTTTCAGCAAGCCCATAGGGTCGAGGACATCGACCACTATGTCGAAGAAGAACGTGCCTTACTCCAGGAGGCACCAGTCGCTCGAACAGATCACTCAGGATTGGACGAGTTGCGGGAGCAGTTCCAGATCTTGCAAATCAGCTTCAGCGACAACAAGGAATTGATCTACCTTCGACCAAGTTCAGAGACTTGTGTCCCTTCCCAGATGCTCAAGTACCTCAAAACTTTGAGGTTCCAAAATTCAAAAGATACGATGGCAGCGGTTGTCCCACAGCACATCTCAAGGCCTTCTGTGGAGAGCTGAGTGCAATCTCAGGAAATGAAGGGGCCCTCATTCGCTTGTTCCAAAAATCTCTAAAGGGCGATGCCCTAGATTGGTACACTTCATTAGACTGCCACCGCATCAGGACATGGGAACAACTTTCCGAGGCTTTCGTCGACAGATTCGCGTACAATCTCAATATGGCACCCAGAAGAGCCGACCTCGCGGCTCTCAGGCAAAAGAGTGATGAGACACTATCAGCTTACGTGGGACGTTGGCGAGCTATGGCAGCTCGAATGCGAACGCCTATCGACGACGAAGAACAAATCTCCATGATTGTTCATTCAACATATCCAGGCATATCCGGGTATCTCATCTCGCATCCATATGCGAATTTCTCACAATTGATCCGTGCTGGAGAGCAAGTCGAAGCAGGAATCTGTGCCGGTACAATCTCCCCATGGCCTCATCAAGCCACTCCAATCAAAAGGAACAGAGTGGAAGGAAGACCTATCGGGCACGGAAATGGAAACCGCAATGGTTCTCCTCCTCGCCCAACAGAGGTAAACAACATCAACACCACTGCTCAAGGAAATCAACATGCTCCCCCACAGGGACGTCAACAGTATCAAGTTCAGCATCAGCCTCAGTGGTATCAGCCACAACCGAATCCTCAGCCACAACCACCTCGACAACAGCAGCAGTTCAGAGGAAACGGTCAATACTCATATCAAAATAGGCAAAACTACAGGAAGTTCAGGAAATTTACTCCCCTCTCTCAACCACTCAGTCAAGTCATGGCTACGCTAGTGCAGAAGCAGTTACTTACTCTAATGGCACCTCGGCCTCCGCCTCATCCTCTGCCACCAAACTACCAAGAAAATGAGTATTGTGCCTATCATCAAGGGCGTGGCCACACCACTGATCGATGTTATACCTTGAAGAATGCCATACAAGACCTGATTGATGACCGCAAGATCGTCATCTCGGTCCCTGGAACTTCTCCATCAGCTTCCACCAACATCCTTCAGAATCCTCTGCCTCAGCACCCAACGGACCCCAGTTCGTCTCGTGGCCCTGCAGTCAATAGTATAGAAGAAGGGGACCATCTCGATCGCTTCTTCTCCCCCATCCAATCCATTCATGCCTACACTTATGGGCCAACAAATCCTCCTCTGATCATGCAAGGGGCAAGTCCCTTCCCTCCTTCAATCTCTGAGCCAGTAGTACTTGAAGGAGCACTTCCATATGATGTACCAGTTGTGCAAGGGGCACCTTACAACCATTCATGCTGGGAACCAGTCATCCTGGAAGGAGCACAATCATACATCGAGCCCACATACGAACCTGTCATCTTGCAAGGGGCAACCCCAATTCAAGAACAATCCAATCCACGAGGGAAGGATTATACTCATCAGCAGCAAGAGCCCATTGTCTTGGAAGGAGCTCCTCCAGTTGAGTCGGTCATATTGCAAGGGGCAAATCCTAGAGGCGTGTCAATCACATTACGACAGTTGGGACGAACAGAGAAACCTCCTGCCATATCAAGAGGACCAGTATTCATTCCATGGGAGCCTCCTGCCCCAGGAACAATCAAGCCAGGACCACGACCTTATGTGGTCTACGAAGATAAGCCTCGATATTACCCTTTCAGCACAGGCAACAATGTAGTTCTCAAGGCAAAAGCTCCATACGAGGAAGATCTGGTACCCACACCAGCACCGTCGCAAGAATCGGTGATCCTAGAAGGCAAAGGTGAGGAAAGTTATAAAGAGGTCCCATGGCACTATCCAGAATGTGCGGAAGTAGGGAACATGAATCCCAACGGGCGTTGCATCCGAAGAGATAATCAGAACAGAGGAGATCCCAAAGGCCCTCTTTCAGGCCCCGGTAACAAAAATGAAGCCGCATACGATGTGGCGACTCAGCTCAAGTCAATCCCTGCTCAAATCTCAGTATGGGAGCTACTCTGCACATCTCGCATACATCGAGAAATGTTTGCCAAAACCTTGAACGATGCTCACGTCTCCTCTGATACGGCACCAGAAATGATAGCTTTGATGATTGGACAACTCCTGGCTCCACGCGTCATCACCTTCACCGATAATGAGCTGCCACCAGAAGGACGAGATCATGGGCGATCCCTCAACATAGCCTTACGATATAAAGACCTCTGCGTCCCACTGGTCCTTATCGATAATGGCTCAAGTTTAAATGTCTGCCCACTCAAGACCGCGGAACGTCTGGGGATCAGTCCTTCTTCATTTCGACCCAGCACCATATGGTCAGAGCATTCGACAACACCCGCCGATCAGTGGAAGGGGAGGTCGACATAGAGGTACAGATAGGTCCGAAAATCTCTACCATCACATTCCAAATCCTGGATATATCAGCCTCTTTCAACATGTTGCTCGGGCGACCATGGCTGCACAAGGTTGGAGCTGTGCCATCAACTCTGCATCAACGAGTGAAGTACATCTGTGGAAATCAAGTGATCTCTATCCATGCAGAGAAGGAACTCATCATTCCTTCCAATGCTGCTGCTGCTGAACCAGACATCCCTGTCATCGATATCCAGCACTCTGAAGAAGATATCCCGTTCCACAGTTTCAAATTCGAGACTGTGAACTTTATCGCCAATCCAGAACCGATAAGGGTGGACCGTGTCTTTTCACCAGCAGAACGTCTGAGTCTCAAATACCGAATGAAGAATCATTTCAAGTCTAGAAAGGTACCGCTGGTATATAACCAACGCAAATGGGGACTCGAATACAGGGCAACCTTCATGGACAAAAGGAGAAAAAAAATTTCGGTGCTCACCCATCCAATTCGTCAAGCCAGGAGAACCTTGCAAAGATCCAAGAGGGAATCAACCGACTGCACTACACAAAGGCCTCCCGATGAGCCTAGTTTGGGCTACGTGGCCCCCCATTCGATGGGATTAGATTCTCGAACCGTCTAAGCCTCCAGAAGAAGAAGAAAAAGATGAAGATGAGGAAGGAAGTCAAATACAGCAGCTTCAAGACCAGGTTACTCTGATACCTGCTCCCAACCAGGGGCACAACCTGCCCACTTCAGCATCAATCAACCAGGGGCACAACCTGCCCACTTCAATTCCAGCCAGTCAGGGGCACAACTTGCCCATCTCAGCATCAATCAGCAAGGGGCACAACTTGCCCATCTCTACAAAGTCAACATCATCAATCATCAGCCAGGGGCAGAAGCAGCCCATCCATTGGACCAAGAAAGGGAAGTGGCCAGCTCTAGATTGGTCTGATGTCCAGATTCCAAATTTGTGTCTCACTGTGGAACCAGACGAACTGCAATGCGAGGTAAGTGACCCGGGAGGGACTGAGTATGACTCAGATCTCGAACCCGACCAGCAAGAAATCATGGTCATTGGGCCAGACTATGATTCTCCGCCTGAATCATCAACCCCCACCTCTTCAGGGGAGGAAGTGTGGGGTCCTGAATGGTCATCCGTTCCCCTAACTTTTGAATCAGCCAAAGAGCCATCTGAGGGCTCTGGCTTCCAAAAAAACGCCTGTTTAAGCAGCGACCGGAACTTTGGAACAAGTTGGGCTCAATCATGGTCTGCAATGCCTACTTGTTCAAAGTCCCATGAATTTCAAAAATCCAAAAAATAAAAAAATTTCAAAAGCCAAAAACATCTAGCATTTCCATTTCAGAAAAATCTCAAAAACCCAAAAACATTCCTTTTCATGCATTCAGTAGTGTGCCAAGTTCGTCTAAAGAGTCACATGAGTTTGAAGTCGAATCATATGATTTTGACATCGAATTAGACTTCGAGCTCATGGGTCTGGATGAAGCTTGGGACGAGGAAGATGATGATCCTGCTCCCGAACTTGAGGATCTCCTCAAAAAGTTCGAATCCAAAGCCAATGTTGTAGCCGATGATTTCGAGATAGTAAACTTGGGGACACCTGAGATCCCTAGGGAAGTACGCATTGGAAAATCGTTGCCACCTGAGATGAAACAGAAAATGATAGAGTTCCTAGCTCCAAGATTGTCCAACTTCGCGTTCTCATATGAAGACATGCCGGGGCTCGATGAAGAGCTCGTTGTACTCCATCTGCCAACCAAGGCAGATATGAAGCCAGTAAAGCAGAAACTTCGAAGAATGAAGCCAGAATGGGCTCTGAAAGTCCGAGATGAAGTCATCAAGCAGTACAACGCGGGATTCTTGGTAGTCTCCAACTACCCTGAATGGCTCGCCAACATCGTACCAGTACCGAAGAAGGACGGCAAGGTTCGAATGTGCATTGACTTCCGAGATCTCAACAAAGCCAGTCCAAAAGATGACTTCCCTTTGCCACATATCGACACTCTGGTCGACAACACTGCTGGATATAAGATCTTCTCATTCATGGACGGGTTCTCAGGTTACAATCAGATCAAGATGGCCGTCGAAGATCGCGAGAAGACATCGTTCATCACTCCCTGGGGAACCTTCTGTTACAGGGTAATGCAGTAGCAACATATCAGCGAGCAATGACAGCATTATTCCATGACATGATGAACAAAGAGCTTGAAGTATATTTGGATGACATGATCGTCAAATCTCGCACAATTGAAGGACACTTTGAAGATCTGAAGAAGTTATTCAACAGATTAGAAAAGGACAAGCTCCGTCTCAACCCTCAGAAATGTGTCTTCGGTGCAATGGGAGGTAAGCTCCTCGGCTTTATGGTGAGTGAGAATGGCATCAGGGTCGACGAGACCAAAACCAGAGCAATCATCGAGATGCCCCCTCCTAGAACAGAGAAGGAAATTCGTGGCTTCCTCGGCAGAATTCAATACATCAGTCGCTTCATCGCACAGCTCACACCTGTTTGCGAGCCCATTTTCAAGCTCCTTCGAAAGAACGTTCCGAAGGAATGCAATGAGGATTGCCAAGTCACCTTCGACCGCATCAAGAAATATCTCATGAATCCTCCAGTCCTAGTGCCGCCCACTCCTGGACGACCACTATTGTTATACATCTCGGTAGCAGCAGAAGCCATTGGCTGTGTCCTCGGCCAGCACGACGAGACCGGGAAGAAGGAACAAGCAATATATTATTTGAGTCGAAAGTTCACTGACTACGAGACCAGGTATTTCCCGATCGAGAAGACCTGCCTGGCCCTAGTCTGGGCAACTCAGCGACTTCGTCAATACATGATTGCATTCCCTATTCTCCTCCTCGCTCACATGGATCCACTCAAGTACCTGTTCGAGAAGCCGGCACTCACTGGAAGGAGAGCTAAATGGCAGCTACTCCTGTCTGAGTTCGACATCACCTATGTCACTCAGAAGGCAATCAAGGGACAGGCCCTCGCCGATCATCTTGCCACCCACTCCCTCCTGGATTATCAACCGCTCAAGACATTCTTCCCTGATGAAGATCTCTTGTTTATTGAAGAAGAAGAAAAGAAAAGAGATGAGTGGACGCTATTCTTCGACGGCGCAGCAAATTCTAAAGGGAGTGGTATTGGAGCAATTCTCTACTCTCCAGATGACGTCCCTATTCCTATCTCAAGGCGCATAGCATTCGAGCGCACCAACAACATGGCAGAGTACGAAGCATGTATCGCTGGCTTAAAGGAAGCCATAATCTTGGGCGTCAAGAAGCTGCGAGTATTTGGAGACTCACAGCTTATCATTAATCAGACCAATGGCGAATGGAAAACCAAGGACGAGAAGTTGATACCATATCATGTATATCTTAAAAATATGATCGAAGAATTCAAAGAAGTCACCTTCTCATACATGCCCATAGCCAAGAACCAGTTTGCAGATGCTCTCGCCACACTCGCGTCAATGCTCGAGATACCAAAAGGAGCTTCAGAATGGGAGCTCACAGTCGAAATTCAAGAAGAACCTGCTTTTTGCCTGCAAATAGAAGAAGCCGAAGCTGTCCCTGACAAACCCTGGTATGCCGACATCAAGCAATATCTCGAAACCCAGGAGTATCCAGAGTCAGCAATAGCAACAGATCGCCGAACCATTCAGCGTTTGGCCGGCCAGTTCACTATCAGTGGCGAGATTCTTTACAAGCGATCTTATAATCACATCCTCCTTCGATGCGTCGATGAAACAGAAGCTGCAAAGATCATGGAAGAAATACACGAAGGAATCTGTGGCCCACACATAAACGGGCACACGATGGCAAAGAAGATTCTACGACTCGGTTACTATTGGCTCACCATGGAGACAGACTGTTGCCAGCACGTCAGGAAATGCTTCAAGTGTCAAGAGCATGCGAATCAAATCCATGCCCCCTCATCAGAGTTATACAACCTGACCACCCCCTGGCCCTTCTCCATGTGGGGACTCGACATCATCGGCAAGATCAGTCCCAAAGCATCAAACGGTCATGAGTACATACTTGTGGCAGTCGACTACTTCACCAAGTGGGTAGAGGCAGCCTCCTACACCACAATTGCAGCATCTCAGGTAATCAAATTCATGAAGAACAACATCATATGCCGGTATGGAATCCCTAATGCTATCATCACAGATAATGGGACCCCGTTCGTCAACAAGAAGATGGATGATTTTCTCAGCAAATTCAAGATCCAACGTCATCGATCAAGCCCCTAACGTCCCCAGATGAATGGTGGGGTAGAAGCCGCAAACAAGACAATCGTCAAGATACTCGAGAAGATGGTCGTGACCTATCGAGATTGGTCAGATATGCTCCCATATGCACTTTGGGCCTATCGAACGTCTGTACGGTCTGCTACGGGCGTTACTCCTTTCGAGCTTACCTACAGAATGGAAGCAGTCCTACCAGTCGAGGTGGAAATACCATCGCTACGGGTGTTACTAGAAAGCGGAGTTGAAGAAGGAGAATGGCAACGGGCTAGATTCGATCAGTTGCAGCTAGCAGATGAAAAACGCATGCGTGCACTAAGTAATTCACAGTGCTATCAGAAAAGGATCGCTCGGGCTTACAACAAGAGAGTCCGAAAAAGAAGTTTCAAGGTAGGTGACATGGTCATGAAGAAGATTCTACCGTCGCACCTTCCGGATCCCAAAGGAAAGTTCAAACCCTCGTGGGATGGACCACTGATCATCAGAGAAGTACTTCCCGGAGGCGCCCTCAGACTCACCAGCATGAGAGGGGTGGATCTTCCTGAGCCAACCAATGCCGACAACGTGAAGATCTTTCATGGTTAAGTTATTCTGACCTTATCAAGAGTTACTTTAATAGAGCTGAAGTCAAGAGGTCGAAGCTAAGACCTCTGAGAAATCATTTCCGTCCACCAACAAGTGTTTCAAATAAGGGGATTCAAAAAGAGAAAAATACAAAAAAAAAGGGGGATTCAAAAGGAAAAGACAAAAAAAAAGAGAGAGAAAGAATACAAAAGAAAAAGAAAAAAAAAGAAAAGAGAAAGAAAAAGGGAAGCCAAAACAAGGCACCCAAGAAAAAATCAGTCCAAGAAGAAACACAGTCATCCATCCATTCATCTCAGAAGGGTCTTTAGCAAAGACCGACAGCTCTATTATCGTAACTAAGGATAAGGGCTGAAAGACTGCCATCGGCCGGCAACGACGGATTCCCGACCTCTAGCCGCCGTAGTTATCCAAACATTCAAAAAAGAAAAGAAAAGAAAAAGAAAATGTGTGCCTAAACAAAGAGGGCGGATTGAAAACCCGAAAGGGCGCTCCGAGTAAAAACAGTGGGCATACAGTGGACTTGGTGAAAACCCGAAAGGGCACTGAGGGTAAAAACAGCATAGCTGCCAAGGGGAAGGCAAGATCAAATACCCGGGACGTGGTGAAAACCCGAAAGGGCGCCACGGGCAAAAATGACGGGGAAAAGCCGGCTGTGGTGAAAACTCGAAAGAGCGCTACAGGCAAAAATGGCTCAAATGAAAAAAGAAAAAAAAAAATGAAAAGTGCAGGTACCAAGAAATCAGACAGTCCAGATCAGTTCAAGCAGTTACAGTTCAAGAACAAGAAGAAATGCAGTCAGGAACGAAGAGCTCTACAAATTCTGACAATCTCAGGAGGCAACAGTTTCTATTGCCTACACCTCTAGGAAACCAAAGGATCAAACAAGTTAATCTTGAGACATCGGTCAAAGCATTGGCCGAGCCCCAGTTCTGATTCCTATATCCCAACACAAAATCCAGGCACACTCACAAGACCACTCATGGCACAGTAGATTTTCAAACAGTTTTCTCTTTTCAAGTAAATGCATCATATTTCTTTTACACGTATCATATCATCTTTTTCAAAAAAAAAATACAAAAAAAAAATTTTCATTATCATCAATCATATATGCAAAAAAGAATGTGCAGGTGGCCAACACAATCAATCTCTACCCTCCTCCTCGGCTGTTAATGTCAGATTCTGTAACGAGATCCTCCGGCTTTGCTCCTTCACTCCATCAGGGATTTCGCCACCAGACCTGAAGCAAGACAGCAAATAAGGGTGGCTGGGGCTCAGCCGTTAGCCCTCCGATGCTTAAGTTAGGCCACAATAAGAAGAGAAGCCAAGCAAAACGGAACCAAGATTGAATGAAGTGTGCGTACCTTTCTCCTCATGGAGTCACTCCCTTATATAGATCTGAGGCTAGCCAATTTTGTTACATAAGATATCGAAATCCCGATGATATCGCGTACGATACTGAAATCTCGCTGATTTCGGAGGACAAGATCCTTATCCTCAAAGATAGTATCTATCCTAATAACTCCTTCCGGCAATCACGTTTCTTGATAGCAATCTGAGATTCGGAACCACCAGAGAAGATAAGCCCAAAGACCAACCTATACAGGCTGTTGATCGACATGGTAATAGCGCTGATTGCTCATAGTTGGAGTCATAGCTACCGAAAAGGAAGGAGACGCCGAAAGGAAGAAGACCATCCGAACCAAAAGACTCAGGACTACTCTGATGTCGGGAGCTGCTCGTGTCAGGGGTGCTCGCTTCCGTGAACTGCGACCCCTCCTGACGAGCCCGAGCAGAGCTGCTCGCACCCTATAGATGCGACCTCTTCTGAAGAGCACGAGCCGAACTGCTCGCATCAGGGATGCGCGACCCCTTCTGAGGAGCACGAGCCGAGCTGCTCGCATCAGGGATGCGCGACCCCTTCTGAGGAGCACGAGCCGAGCTGCTCGCATCCAGGAGACGCGATCCCTTTTCGCGAGTACGACCTAGACTCCTCGCATTCATATGGTCACGACCCTTCACTTCTTGTCAGATTGTATTAGCCTACAACAGAAGCCCCCCAAACCCTTGGTATTGAAGAACTATGCCAAGGGTTTGCTAGTGTTGACAGCTGGGTTCTGGGAGACAATCGCGCATGATTCACTTATCGTGCTTCCGCATTTATGATGACCAACTTTTGCGCAGCTTTCTCTGCCGCCAGAGATGAAGCGTCAGGTGCCACGTGTTTTCGTATTTAATGCTGGCGTCCGTTCGTCTGATGTGCCGGATGAGAATCTGCCGCGTGTCCAGCAAATCAAGCGGAATGATTGCGTATAAATATCGGACTTAGAGAAATTCCTTCATTTCCGAATTCCATTGCTGCAGAGTTTTCTTCTTCTTCTTCCTTCTCTATTCTGGAGTGAAAAACCTCTTTACGGAGGTACCCTTCTTTCTTTTCTCTCATTCATTTCATCTTCCATCCCCTTTTTATAATGGCGGAAATCTCTGACGAAGAGATTGTTCCTCTGGGAGATGAAACCCCTGACTCCTCTGAATCCAATAACGCCAGAGTACCGGCTGGGAGGTATTCTGCCTCCGGTTACTCTTCCATCTTGACGGAGGAAAGACTCTCTAACCTTAGAGAGGTTTATAGGGTTCCAGACTCTGTTTTATTCAGACTGCCTGGGAGAGGGGAGACAGCCGATGCACCACCGCCTGGGTGTGTGGCTGTTTATGAATACTTCTTCAAAGTGGGCGTACGCCTTCCCCTCCACCCCTTTATTCAAAACTTCCTCCGTCTCTACAAGATTGCCCCGGGCCAACTTATAGTTAACGGCTGGCGGGTTCTTCTAAGTGCTTTCGTCCTTTGGAAGCAGGCGGGTAACGAGGAGTTAACCGCTGAGGAATTTTTGAGGTTATTCCAGCTGAAGAAGGCGCCAGCTAGCGAGGGTTGGTACTACCTCTGCTTCTGGCACCGGAATAACTTCATTTTGGGGAACCCTTCTTCCAACTGCCCGGGATGGAGAAAGAAGTGGTTCTATGCCTCCGGTAACTGGGAGTCCGAGATGGGATCCGACCCCAAAGGCCATAATGTTAATCGCCATTTTGGCGAAGGTGGGTTAAGTGCCTGTTTACTTGTCCGAAAGGAAACAATAGCCTTGCTGTATTGACGATTTAATGAACTTTCTTTTTTTTTTTTTTTGCTCGCAGGAATTCCAATTGGTGTGAAGCCAAATCTGCGAGGAGGGCTCAACGAAAAACTTGTCAAAGTCTACAAGCTCCCTGCGGCTGCGCGCCACGTCAACACTGCACTAGAACTTCGTCATCTTTGCGCAGCGGGTCTCACCTTCCGAGAAGAGATGACGAATGTTGGCGATAAGAGAGGCGCACTGGGGGTACTTCCCCGGCTGAAGGGCACTGCCTCGAAGAGGCAAAAGAAAACTGCGGGGGGTCCTTCAAATGCGCCTACTCCCGCAGAGGGGCCTGCTCGCGGACCCCAAACCGCCTCTGGAGGAGTCGCGAGCACTTCTCGTACGACCACGACCCCTCCGGTCAACGCGACCCCTCTCTCCACCGTACCCCCGCCAGCTGACCTTCCTCGCCCTCCAATCATCGAGGTAGCCGACAACTCACCGAAAGGTGATCGGAGAGGGGGAGGCCTCCCTCCAAAGGGGCCTTCAAGCGAGCCTACTACTGCTCGCGAGTTGTCGATGCCCGTCCCTGGCGTCGCGAGTGCTCGCGACTCGGGGCCCAAGGAGATGGTCGTAGCCCAGGCTTCGGGCTCGGGGACTTTTGTCATTCCTCCTCACTTGCATCCAATATGCGAGTTTATGTTTGACAAAATTTCCCCCAACTCCTTTGGGAGTCTCCCCGAACCAAGCCCTGAAACCCTCTCCACCGACATCGGGGTGAGATTGTTGCAGGTAACTACACGATTCGTGTTTTTCGTCTCTGATAAGGTGGATTGCTTTAATTTACTTCCTTTCTCACACACATGTATTTTGTTTTATATAGAGCTTGGATCTCACGCTTCGAGTCAGACGTGACATCGAAGCAGCTCGCCGCAGCGTGGAGGATGCGGAGAAGAAGAAGAAGATGATGGAAGTCGAGGTCCAAGGGAGGGACCGCTTGGTGAAGGCCTTGGAGGTTCAAATCTCCAAGTTGGACGAAGAGAAGAAGATTCTCCTGATCAAGATCCAATCCCTGACTGAGCGCTTTCAGTCAGTGGACCTCCAGCTCGCAAAGCTTCAAGAGATCCATACTAAGAGCGAGAAGGAGAAGGAGATTTTTCGCAAGGATAAGGTCCAGCTTGAAGAATGGCTCAAGGATGCTCGGACCAAGTTCGAGGAGGCTCGGACCCAGCTCGGGGAGGCCCAGAAGCGACTTAATCAGCTGAAGGATCACTCCATCCACTGGGAGGAAGAGCGAGTGGCTCTCGTTCAGATGGTATCTGATGAGGGTCCTCGCGCAGTTCAGGAGTTTCGTACTTCTCAACTTTATGACGAGGAGCGATACGATGCGTACATCGCTGGTCGCGATTTTGCGGTCAGGGTTATGCAGCTAATTGCTCCAACTTTTAACGTTGAGGAGTTCGACAGAGTGGCATTCGAGGTTGCAGCTAAAGAACGGGCTGCTGCTGAGAACGAAGTCACCGGGGCAACAGATGCTGCTCCTGCTCCTGAAGCTGGTCCTGAAGCTGAGAGCCGCGAGCCTGCGCAAGAGGATGACCAACCCTGACCTCGGCAGCTTCCCATATTATGTATTTTTTTTTTTTTTTTAAGAGAAGAGATCTGTAATTGTAAGGTCATTATTTTAATGAACACTTACTTTTTTAGTATTGTGTATTCTTCTCTTTCCTTCATTGTTGCTTTGTGTTGATCCCATTTGATTCATCAGGGGATGCGACCCACATGCGAGCACGAGCTTCGCTGCTCGCGATTTTAGAGTGCATGACCGCGAATTCGATCACGAGCCGCAGTGCTCGCGATTAGGGTGCATGACTGCGAATTCGATCACGAGCCGCAGTGCTCGCGATTAGGGTGCATGACTGCGAATTCGATCACGAGCCGCAGTGCTCGCGATTAGGGTGCATGACTGCGACCCTATTCAAGCACGCGCTATGCTGCTTCGCATTTTGGAAATGCGATCTCTTTCATCAGTTGCGAGCAACTAGCTCATAAAAAAAAATAAAGACTCAATCCGGGGGTCGCGTGACCATGTCCACGTTGAGATAGACTGATCTATCGATTGAGATTTCGATCCTACCAAGGGCAGAAGGTTGGTCAAGAGATGGTATACATTCTCTTCAGGGCTTGTTCAGGTCCATGTAAATGGAGAAGCAACCAACTAGTAACGACTTCAGTCCTACCAAGGGTAGGCAATTGGCCAAGAGGATGTGTAAGCATTCTCTTCAGGGCTATCCAGGTCCATGTAAATGGAAAAGCAACCAACTGATATCTTCTATTTTATTCATAAAATGTTGTAATGAACTACATCGAATCTAGGGATAGTATCGTAGCAAATGCTCCACGTGCCAAGGGCGACGTACGGGCTTCCCCAGCATGTCCTCAAGATAATAAGTACCAGGTCGCACAACCCTGATAACCCGATACGGGCCTTCCCAATTTGGATCTAATGAACGGGTAGGAACTCCAAGATTTTGCCTTAATACCAAATTTCCGGGTTGGAAGGATCTGGGCCGAACCCTAGCATTTCGATATCGAGCAATACGTTGTTGATACGCTGCCACTCGCACTTGAGAAGCATTTCTTCGCTCTTCCAGGAGATCAAGATGAAGTCGAAGGTTTTCGTGATTGCTCGCGGGATCGTACTGCTCGATCCGATATGAGGGGACTTGAATTTCCACCGGTACCACTGCGTCAACACCAAATGTTAAGGAGAAAGGAGTTTCACCTGTTGACGTACAAGCCGTGGTTCTATAGGCCCATAATACCTCTGGCAGAAGTTCTGGCCACACCCCTTTACATTCACCTAGCTTGGTCTTTAAATGGTGCTTTATTATTTTATTCACTGCCTCGACCTGCCCATTCGCCTGAGGATGATATGGAGAAGTGCGGAGATTACGTATTTTCCATTTGTCGCAAAATTCATCAAAGGCTGCGTTGTCGAACTGCGTTCCGTTATCGGTAATTATAGTATGAGGAAGCCCGAAACGACATATGATATTTCTCCATATAAACTTAGTAGTTTGTTTTTCAGTAATCTTGGCTAACGGTTCTGCCTCGGCCCATTTGGTGAAATAATCAACCGCCACGATCGCGAACCTATTCTGTCCTTTTCCCATAGGTAAGGGCCCGATGATATCGATCCCCCACTGGGAAAAAGGCCAAGGGCTATCAACTGGGGTCATCCGCTCAGACGGTACACGAGGTATGGGTAGATATCGTTGACACTTGTCGCATTTTTTAGAAAATTCGATGGCGTCTGCTTTCATCGTGGGCCAATAATATCCTTGCCTCATCGCTTTATATGCCAGGGATCGCCCCCTGGGATGATTACCACATGCCCCCTGGTGTATCTCATCTAGAACACAATGTGCTTCTTCTGGATGAAGACACCTTAGATATGGCAAGGAGAAGCTTTTTCGCAACAATATTCCATCTTGTAAGGTGTACCTGGCAGCTCGAAGCCGAATTTGTCTCGCAGCTTTCTTGTCTTCTGGTAGGTATCCATCTCTGAGGTAAAGGATGATAGGATCCATCCAGCATGGAGACGATTGTACCGATAGAACTTGCTCTAGAGTCACTTGGTCGATACTCAAGTTCTGACGATGTTCGATGGGGATCGAATGTGATAACTCCGATTCCGGCGCAGAAGCGAGTTTTGCCAAGGAATCGGCAAGTTGGTTCTGCTCGCGAGGGATATGAATTATTTTATAAGTCTTCAACTTAGCGAGCAGGATGAGGACACGAGACTTGTATAAGGCCATTCTTTCTTCTTTGGCTTCGAATTCACCAAGAACTTGATTGACAATGAGCTGGGAGTCGCTATGAATTATCAAATTCTGGACTGCGAGTAGAATGGCCAGTTCGAGGCCAACAATTAGGGCCTCATATTCTGCTTCATTATTGGAGATGCGAGATTCGAAACGCAGAGCGTATTGAAAATGCGACCCGTCGGGAGCCGCTAAAATCAGGCCCGCTCCACTACCGGTGGCCCGTGACGACCCGTCCACGAAGAGCGACCATGGAGGCTGGTCGCTGGTCATGACATTATCTTCAGAAGAATACGTAAATTCGGCTATGAAGTCAGCCACGGCCTGGCCCTTGACTGCGGCCCTAGGACAGAATGAGATATCGTGCTCACTGATTTCGACCGCCCACTTAGTTAAGCGCCCCGGAAGCCTCAGGTTTTTGAAGGACTTGTCGTAGTGGATGATTTGTTGGTACTAAAATAGCATGGGCTTGAAAGTAAGGTCGCAGTTTTCGAGCCGCCGTGACTAAGGCTAGGGCCAGTTTCTCCATATCAGAATACCTATTTTCTGCATCGACCATTGCTCGACTGATATAATAAACGGGCCTTTGCACCCCGGAATCTTCTCTTATTAAAGCGGCGCTAACAGCCGTGGAAGACACAGATAAATAAAGAATGAGTTGCTCATGAGCTACAGGTTTAGATAAAATGGGAGGAGTGCTCATGTATTGCTTCAGTTGTTGGAAAGCTTCTTCACACTGAGGTGTCCACTTCCAATCAGATTTGGCCGTTGCACGAAGGAGTTTGAAGAAGGGCAAACACTTGTCAGATGCTCGCGAGATGAACCTATTCAATGATGCGATGCGACCTGCCAGACGCTGAACGTCCTTCAGAGTAACAGGGGATTTCATCTCTATCAATGCTTTAATCTTTTCAGGATTTGCCTCAATTCCACGCTGGCCAACCATGAACCCAAGAAATTTTCCTGCAGACACTCCAAACGCGCATTTTTCTGGATTTAACTTCATTTGATACTTCCTCATCAGATCAAAAGCTTCTCGAAGATCTGAAATGTGGTTATCTTCAACGATGCTTTTCACGAGCATATCGTCGACATAAACTTCCATATTCCTACCGATTTGAGCAGCGAACATTTTGTTGACAAGACGTTGATAAGTGGCCCCTGCATTTTTAAGACCAAACGGCATTACCTGGTAGCAATATAGTCCTCGATCTGTGATGAAGGCAGTATGCTGGCTATCAGGTGGATGCATCATAATCTGGTTGTAACCAGAATAAGCATCCATAAAGCTGAGGAGAGCATGTCCAGCTGTCGAGTCGACCAACTGGTCGATCCGCGGTGTCGGAAAGCTATCTTTGGGGCACGCTTTGTTCAAATCTGAATAGTCGACACACATCCTCCATTTGCCATTAGCTTTCCGGACGAGAACTACGTTTGCGACCCACTCTGGGTAGTCAACTTCCTTTATGAAATTAGCCGCGAGTAGCTTTTCGACTTCAGTTTTGATTGCCATTTGTCTTTCTGCAGTAAAGGCACGTCGACGCTGATGTACGGGTTTATGCTTCGGGTCAATGTTGAGACGATGTGCGATGACATCAGGATCGATGCCTGGCATATCTTTATGAGACCAAGCAAACACATCCTTGTATTCGGTGAGGAAACTGATCAAATTTTCACGATGGACAGTGGTCAAGGAGGACCCGATGCACACGATCTTAGATGGATCGTCTTCGGTCAGGTGGATCGCCACTGTTTCCTCCCCTGGAGTTCCCGACTTCAGAGCATTTTCTCTCGGATCCAACGAGGTGGTCGAGGGAACACCGGGCGATCCTTGAGTTATTTCCAGGACGGGCGTCGCTTGAGCCTTCTTTCGATCTTGGAGGGCTATCTGGTAACAGGACCGTGCCTCCTGCTGACTTCCTCGTACGACCCCGATGCCATTTGGGGTTGGAAATTTAACACACAGATATGAAGGGTGCAAGGCCGCTCCAACCTTAGTCAAAGACGGCCGCCCCAAAATGGCGTTATATGCTGATTTTCGATCTACGACGAGGAAGTTTATGAAGACGGTGGTCTTCGCCGGACTCTCTCCAAAAGTAACTGGGAGATCGATGCTTCCTTCGGGTGTTACTACCTCTCCTCCAAAACCGACGAGGGGGGTCGACACTGGCTTGAGGAGGCTTCTGGAAAGTGCCATTTTGTTGAAAGCCTCCAGGTACAGAATGTCGGCTGAGCTACCTGTATCCACCATAATCCGATGAGTCAGATAATTTGATACCTTCAATGTGACTACGATAGAATCTTCATGAGGGAAGTGGATTCCCGCTGCATCTTCGAGGGCGAAAGAAATTGGAGGATGGCTCGCTTTTGATGAGCTGGACGTCTGTTCCAGCCAATAAATTTGCTGGGGTTCTTTGGACGCCTTTCGAGCGTATGCCTTTCTTGAAGCTTGAGAGTCACCCCCACAAGCTGGTCCTCCGACGATAGTGCGAATTTCTCCAGTGGGCTCAGCGTCCTTTTGATCGGTTTGATGATAAGATGGTTCCTTCTGGCGAGATGAGGTCTTCGCCCTTTCTGGTGATCGATTTTTACGAGCAACATAATCTTGGAGATGGCCTTTTCGAATAAGGGCTTCGATATGGTCTCGTAGAGAGATACAGTCCTGGGTCCTATGCCCGTGATCTTTGTGAAAGTAACAGAACTTGCTCTTATCCCTCTTCTCGGGATCGGATTTGATCTTTGCGGGCCACTTCACATATGGCTTGTGTTTAATCTCCATTAGAACCTTTTCAGGGGACCGATTAAGAGGAGTGTAATTATGATATTTACCAGAGTAAGGCTTCCTGGGAGAACGATCGCGCTGATCACGACGGTATTTCTTATCTGTAGAAGAAGTTCCTTCTGGCTTGCGTTTCTTACTTTGTACTCCATGGCGTGTCAATGCGACTTCTTCCGCATTGATATATTTCTGAGCTTTGGCTTGGAATTCCGCCATAGTTTTCGGCGGGCTTTTATCTAAGGCAAACCTGAATTTCTCGCTTGTTATTCCAGCGATGAGGGCTGTGAGACCCTTTTCTTCAGTGTAACTCTCGGTTTGAACGGCTTCAGCAGTGAACCGTACTGTGAACTCTTTTATTGTCTCCCCATGTTGCTGTTTCAGATTCATCAGATGGGAGGCCGGCTTCTTAATGCGAATACTTCCCATGAATTGAGAAAGAAATATTTTCGATAATTGAGAAAAGGAACTGATGGAACGAGGCTTTAACCCCCGAAACCACGTACGAGCCGCTTCTTTCAATGTAAGGGGAAAAGCCCTACACATGATTTCTGAACCATGTCCCTCCAACTCCATGAGGGACCTGTATGTTTCCAAATGTTCCAGAGGATCGCCAATGCCTGTATACGGAGCGATAACAGGCGCTCGATACTTTCTGGGCAACGGGGCTTCCATGACCTCGCTAGTGAAGGGAGATTCAGATTGGTGTATCGCCGCCGTAACGGCAGATGGTCGATTTGCCTGGTATCGCTGTTCCATGACATCAAAACGATCTTGGATTCTCTTGAGATCTCCTTCCCATGGTAGGGTATAGCTAGATGTTTCGGCGGTGGAGCCTTGCGGTTGAGGTTGTCGAGACGAACTGGAATGTATGGAATGTGGAGACAGTACAGGGGGATGGCCGCCGAGTGGCGGGGCCTGTGGTTCGTCCATAGAATGTCTGGAGGCTACCGGTATGGGTTGTGGTGGTAATCCTCCGGAGGGTTGTTTTTGCGGTTCAGGGAAGTGTTGATCTAGCCGACTTGACAGTGCCTGAACTCCGGCATTTAGGGTTAGGAGAGTGTTCCCGAGGAAACGCAAGACATCATCTTGATTTCCAGAGGCCTCCAATAATGGGTTCGTTGATGGCATATTTTGGGCTCCTTGAGGGATATCGGTCGGAACGGGTGGGAGGGCAGGTACGGATTCCGTCTCATCAGGTGGAGGTGGTGCCTGCCTCGAAGCTGAAGGATGAACCGCCTTTTTAGGAGGCATCAGTGAAGGATTTTAATCGGTGGTTAACACGATTGATTTTGACGATCAAGTCGTTCCCACAGACGGCGCCAAACTGTTAATGTCAGATTCTGTAACGAGATCCTCCGGCTTTGCTCCTTCACTCCATCAGGGATTTCGCCACCAGACCTGAAGCAAGACAGCAAATAAGGGTGGCTGGGGCTCAGCCGTTAGCCCTCCGATGCTTAAGTTAGGCCACAATAAGAAGAGAAGCCAAGCAAAACGGAACCAAGATTGAATGAAGTGTGCGTACCTTTCTCCTCATGGAGTCACTCCCTTATATAGATCTGAGGCTAGCCAATTTTGTTACATAAGATATCGAAATCCCGATGATATCGCGTACGATACTGAAATCTCGCTGATTTCGGAGGACAAGATCCTTATCCTCAAAGATAGTATCTATCCTAATAACTCCTTCCGGCAATCACGTTTCTTGATAGCAATCTGAGATTCGGAACCACCAGAGAAGATAAGCCCAAAGACCAACCTATACAGGCTGTTGATCGACATGGTAATAGCGCTGATTGCTCATAGTTGGAGTCATAGCTACCGAAAAGGAAGGAGACGCCGAAAGGAAGAAGACCATCCGAACCAAAAGACTCAGGACTACTCTGATGTCGGGAGCTGCTCGTGTCAGGGGTGCTCGCTTCCGTGAACTGCGACCCCTCCTGACGAGCCCGAGCAGAGCTGCTCGCACCCTATAGATGCGACCTCTTCTGAAGAGCACGAGCCGAACTGCTCGCATCAGGGATGCGCGACCCCTTCTGAGGAGCACGAGCCGAGCTGCTCGCATCAGGGATGCGCGACCCCTTCTGAGGAGCACGAGCCGAGCTGCTCGCATCCAGGAGACGCGATCCCTTTTCGCGAGTACGACCTGGACTCCTCGCATTCATATGGTCACGACCCTTCACTTCTTGTCAGATTGTATTAGCCTACAACATCGGCCACATCAGGCAAGTCCTCTGACTCATAAAAAGATAGCCTCTCTCTCAACCTGCTCACCTCCATACGCAGGTAATGCGCCTCATCGCGCTCAAGGGTATGGATCGCTGTCTCCTCATCAGACAATCTCTGATCGGCAGCCAATCTCCTCGACATCATCTCACAATGATACCGAAGTGCAGAGATCTCAGACAGCAGATGGCCATGAGTGGCCAAAAGGAAGCAAGGATCAATGAATGGGCGCTCCTCAAAAGGTTCATATGAACTAGATGAAGAGCCTGCATCTCCAAGGATATCCTGCTCATCCTCATCAGCAGTCTGGTGCCAGCAAGGGATACGTCGGTACAAAGACTACTCAGCAACCCAGTACTGATATGGGGCGGTCGCCATCGGAAAAGTCCGCAGCTCAAAACCCAGCAAATCAGCAGTCAAGTAACTCGCCCAAGAACAATCAATCCGGGTCCTAAAATCAGAGGATCTAGATGAAAGTGCTCGACGCCCGATACCCGTGAAAGCAAAAAGAGGAACATCCTGCCCATATCTAAACTGCCACAGGAACCGAATGGGATGATAAGAAAAGTAGGATCGAAAGCCTACCAACATCAGAGGAAGGCGGTGTGCATCACAAAGCACTGGAGGAAGTGAAAGCCAAGATGACTCCCAACGAACATTCCAGTCACGAAGTTCAGCAAACATCCTGCGATACAAGGGCTCGCTCATCCTAGCTGTATGCGGAAGGAACTCCATGATATAACGCATGATGTCAGAGCTAGGAATGCCAGGAAAGGGTACAGGAACGGTCAAAGAAAGACGCTCCCATAGCCAGACCTGATCACAAAAAGGAAAAGAAGTTCAGCTAGAGCAAAGCAATTCCTAACAAAGCAAGAAGAAAAAGGTGCAGAAAAGATACCTGAAGAAAGGCACAACAGCCGCGAAGGACACGAGTACGGCCCAGGGCGCAGTCGGTTAGCCCATTAAACAGCTCAGCCAAGATAAGAGAAATGATCCCCTGCCGTCGGATAGCTCAGCTCATCACCTCAAAAAGTAGAGAAGTCTGGGACCTGCGCCATCCCGAGAACAGCACCTCAGCTATCAAGAAGAACATCAGTGCGTTCCGAGCAAAGGTAGAATCGGCTACACTCCGAAGACCCGAAAAAAGATCATACAGTAAATCCAAGGAGAACACTACAGCATCCTGGCCGGCAGCTGCAGGCCGAACAAGATAGGGGATCCTGAACCAGTTCTGCGGTGTGGCAGTCTTCGGCGATGTCTTCGGCGAGAAATACTGAGTATAATCTCAAGGTAGGCCTGTCAAACGCACAAGCTCCTCCAAAGAGGGTCCCATCTCCATATCGTTGAACACGAACAAGTTCAACGAAGGGACGCAGTCAATCGAAGCAGCTCCAAGCATCCTCCAATCAATATCAACTCTAGCCATATGGATCAGGCCGCCAAGGCCATAGGACTCCAAGTCCCGAATCTCATAGGCTGACAAGCTGTCAAGCCAAGCAAGCAGCCGTGGCGAGCAAGAAGGACGAGGAACCAGCTGACAAGTCCTCACTGATACCCCCTCCAAAACAAAAAGGCCCAAAAATCAACGATGACTCATCGAGGATCGGAAGGTCAACGGGCGAAGGAGAAGGAAAAGCTGGAACCTCTGCAGACTCGACAGCCCCTGACCTACCCTCAGTAACGGCTATGTCTGATATAGTCGCATCACTATCAGAAACTGTCATAACCTCAACCGCATGAGAAGACTCGCCCACCTCATGAACGGAGTGCGCAAAAGACCGACGATCAAGAGAAGGACGATACTCCCCATCAAAAGGGCTACTAGCGAAGATCACACCACACATCGTGGCACCCTGGCCAATCTGACCATCGAAAAATGCATCCAAACCATAAAAAAGGGTCCTGGCAACCCCGATCGAAGAATCAACGGTCAAATCTGGATCTGCGGCCCTCTCCAACAGGAAATCATGAATCCGGTCATCATCCTGGCCGATCAAAGGGATCATCGAGGCATCCACACCATCCATCATCAAGGGGACATCATCAATGACCACATCAAGTCCACCCAAACAAGTATGCCGCACATCTCGGCCTTCATCAAGAGCATCCAAACCGTCAAAGGTATCATCCGAACCATCCATCCCATCCAAGCATGAGATCAGCCCATCTATGTCCATCATGGTCCCATCATCACCATCCATCACATCATCCATGTGGCCCACATTCAAGGGATGCATAGCCTCACCTATGTCCCATCTCCCCATCCCATCCATACCATCCATTTCTCCCATAATGAGGGGCCCATTCAAATCTGAAATTCCAGCCATCCCACCATTAATGGAGCTATTCAAAGCTCCACCAACCACCATCCCTAACCTCTCATCAATGCCCCCATTCAATGCACCATCTCCACCATCCATTAAAGAAATCCCTCTATCATTAAAGCCTTCAACACTTTCTGAAGCATGGGACCCACCATGGACAGCCCCCACAACCCCCAAATCTCTACCATTCATGCCCCAAGAAGGGACAAAGCAAGATGAGGACAAGATGATGAGGAAAGAGGAGACAAAGGGAAGATTCATTGTTGGAATCAAACCTGGACATAAAGAGCGGGTGGGGACAGCAGCAACAGACATCAGGGAATGTCCGAGCACGAGCCAGCCCAGGCCGCTCAAGAGGCGATCCTTGGGCGGCCTGCTCTGGGCCGCCCGTACGGACGCGCTCCTTCTCTCTCCGCGGGATTGGCTCCATGGTTCTTGGTAGGTGAGGCTGACAGTCCACGTCAGCAGATGGCACTCCATGGGCCGCCCAAGGCTCCGGTCCACTCCAGATTTCGATTGAGGCTGATCAAGATCATATAAAAGGTGCCCCACCGGTCCAATCACGAAGCAATGCAGCCAGAACATGGCTGATCAAGTCAAAGAGAAGGAAAGGTGATCAAGTGGGGGCCACAAGCAATCCAAGTCATTCAAAGACTAGATCATCATGATCTAAACCATTGAAGGACCTACATGAGCCATCAAACAACAAGATCAAAGGTCTGATCATCAAAAGAAGGGCCAGAATCCAAGATCTAATCATCAAGTGGGCCCACAAAGCCAAGTCAAGCGATCTGAGACGTTCAAGCCATCATCCACACCATGAGAAGCCTTCTTAGCCTCACAAATCATCAAAAGAGGTGCCCCAAAGTAAAGCCAAGGTCTCAAGTGGGCCCACAGGTCCGAATCTATCAATCTGAACCATTCAAGGGCTAAATCATCAGGATCCAAACCATTGGAAAGCTTACCCAAGTCATGGAGCAGCAAGATCAAAGGTTCGATCATCAAAAGAAGGGTCAGAATCCAAGATCTAATCATCAAGTGGGCCCACAAGGCCTAATCAAGCAATCTGAACCGTTCAAGTCATCATCCATGCAGTTAAGAAGTCTCATCTTCCGCAAATCATTAAGGAACAAGTCAAAGGTCAAAACATCCAGACATCATCAAAGAATTTGAGACAAGTCAAAGATTGTATATTCATTCAAAAGAGCTTGATACAAAAGAAGACCAAAGCAAAAGTACAAGGCCATACAAAGCAGAATACCCAAGCAAGCTACAAGTCGCCAACATAGTCATCATCATCCCTCCTCTCGTCCCGCTCCCGACGATAAAGATCCATCAAAGGAGCAGTCACCGATTCTCCAGCATACCTGCGACGACCCCCTGGAACATAAAGCGAAGGAAGCAGAGGCCCCTGACCGTACAACAAATACCACTCATCATAGTCACGATCCGGGATCGTGAAGCGAAATCCGGGCTGGCCCACGAGAGCCTCAGTTCTCTCATCAGCTGGGATCCGAGCAGCTGGAGGAGGTGCAGAACAAGGGACCCGAGCCACCCCAGTGACTTGCTGAAGCAACCTCTCCCCCAGATACCACTGAAAAGATTCAGCGTCGGAAAGCATGATACGGAGACATGAAGCATCGTATGCCTCCACACACTGGGGGGTATAATAGAGAGGGAAACTGGCATACGGCATCCGAGCGAGCTGCAGCAAATGAGGTCACCACGATCAGTTACAGTACAGCACGAGGGGTAGGGAAAGCAAGATACTTACGTCCTCAACAGTCAACCCGTCTATGTCAGCACGCCAATTGTCCCCAAAAACTCGGGAGTTCCGCTGATGGTTTTGCTAGTGCCAGTACATGTGGCGATACAGAGAGGGCTCAATATTATCACGCATCCTCGGCGCGAGATGGGGAAAATGGTCATAAAAGCAGGTCTGGGCAAAAAGCACACCTAATGATTAGAGAAAGAAAGAAGGCGAAAGCCCTTCAAGAAAGGTGAAAGAAGAGATACCTCAACGATAGGCCAGAAACCTGCGAAGGACCGGCTATGCCGACAGGTCTTGTCTAGACCTTGGAAGATATGGGTCAAGATAGCCCCGTTCCAGTTATAAGTATGATGAAGATCCTCGACTAAACGAAGAAATTTAGGATCAACCCTCTCATTCGCATGGCAGAAAAGGAAGGACCCGAATGCATAAGTGATCATGGCCCGTGCCTTGTGGAGGGCCTCTCGCTCGGTGGTGGGGATGACGGGGGCAAAAGTGTTGTAGAACCATCGCATCTTTACTTGATGGCCTCACCCTCAGGTGGGACATCACCGACGAGCCGTAGCCAATCAGTAGAAGTGAGGGGAGCCAGAGAACTGACTGGAGGAACAACTGTCCCATGAAATGGAAAGCCTACTTGCATATAAATGTCCAAGGAGGTTATTCCCCATTCACCACAAGGGAGCTGGAAGGTGTGGGTCTCATCCCGCCACCTCTCGCAAAGGGCCGCGAGCATCATGCGGTTAGCATCGTTATTACGGAAACGTAAGGTGAGGAGGCCAGCAAAAGGAGTACCATCCAGTACTCGTTCAAGCAAGGGCTGTGGATCCTTCACCCAGTTGTCCCAGCGATCCCTGGTACCTCGACCCTTGATAGCGGGAAGAGGTTGATGCTCCATAGCTAAGGAACACATGTGGTCCCCTCGACAAATGATGAAGGCAGGATCATCTTCATCAATCACTCGGCGACCTCTAGTACCATCCGCCATTGAATCCTACAAGCTTGGCAAGGTAAGTCCCTATCCCTTACCTGTTAAAATCTAAATTATCATCCAGGAAATCCATGGGATTGGACTCGCATTCAAATGCAAGATCTAAAGTCCAACTCCATATGTCACCTAGGATATGTGTTGGGCCCATTGGAAAAAGCAAGGCCCATTTTAAAGAAGGTTGCATGGCATGCCTTGGGCAAGAAAAGTTCATCATCTAAGGACATATTCTGGACAACAGTGCCATGAGATCAACAAAGGATAAGAATCCTACTTCACATGAGAAGCTCCTCTTCAAAGTCCATATGTGACCAAGGATTGATCCACTTTTATGCCAAGGCCATGATTCTCACTTAAGATGTTTCATTCTTTTTACACATGTGCATGGACAAGTGGGGGATAGAAAGGAAGTGGGCCCCCAAGAGCAACCCAAATGCCTCATCTCAATGGATTGGAGGGAGCACATAGCCCACTTGTAAAACATGAGGACCCATTCATGGGTTAACCATGGGCAACCCTATGTGCACCATCTTGATGAAAGTTTTGACCATGAGAGTACAACATGGCGGTCTACCCACAAACATATGAATCAAAGAAGCTAATGGTAAAAAAGTTAATGCACATAGCCCACATGAAGAACCAAGTTGAAAATGCCCATGAAAGGGCAAGTTTGGGCAACTTATGTGCACCAATTTCTTTACCAAAAAGGGGGACCATTTGATCACAAGAGGGCATGGCTTGATGAGTCACCCAACCATCATGAAAATGGATAAGAATGGTGTACATAGCCCACTTGAAGATCAAAATCCAAAATGTCCCAAAGCATGGGACAAAATTGGGCAACTTATGGGTATCATTCTTTCTCACAAATTGAAAGGAAAATCACTCATATTTGAGAATGATGGTGGATGACCCACCAAGCCCCCAAAGAAAAGTTCAAGGAACTATGGTTATATGGATAGCTCACTTGAGGATCATCCATTTGAGGTTGATAACATTAAAGGGAAACTCTTGAGAACCACATTCCTACCACAAGGAAAAACCATTTGAACTTACTGAGATTGTTGGAACAACTCACTCACGGGACTTGTAGATGATCAAGTAACTCAAGTCCTCCATCCATCAAAAGAAAAGGGCATGAAAGGAAAAAGCCTACATGGACAAAGTGTAGTGGTGCGCACATGGTCCAAAGAAATCCAAGCTCCAATGAAGGCCCAAAAGCTCATCCACATGAAAAACTCCAAGGAGCCCACCACAATTTGTACAAGGATGTACATTATAATCAAGAAATGGTAGAAGGCTTGGGTCATTTGTCCATAAAGGCCCAACTAGAAAATCTAGCCCACTTGAGATCCAAAATGAAGAATGGGCTAGTCATCTTGGTCCATACATATGTGAAGAAAGATGGGGTCACCTAAAGTGAGCCCCATGAGCCCAAAACTTGAGATGGGCCCTACCATGCCCATGGGCCCAAATCTTGAAAAGAAGATGGAAAAGAAAAAGAAAGCTCCAAAGGAAATGACAAGGGCAAGAAAGTAAGAGGGAGCCCAAAATGAAGCATTGGGCCCATCAAATACACCAAGGGCCATGACTTCACTTTGAGCCCATTTGATACATATGAAAAAAGGCCCAACTCCCATGGAAAAGATAGAGTATTTTGCCATGCACACTTGATGACATGGCAAAATCACCGTACACATGAAGGGAGTGTGAAAAGAAGAAAAGGAAAAATGAAATGGAAAGCTTGCAATGTCCTTCTCCATGCACCACCTTTGGAAGAGACTTGAGATCTAGAAAATGGCCAAAAATACTTGGGCCCACCTTCACTCCTCTTGGAATAGCTACATGGAAAAAGAAAAGAGTCATGAGAAGGGACAATAAAGAAGAAAAAGGACAAGAAAGAGAAAGGGAGTGGTCCATACCTTTACCACTCACCAAAGAAGGACCACCTTGCTGACTTCTCTAAGGCCCACCACTTGAAAAGGGCAAAGAACCACCAAAAAAGAGAAAGGAAACTTGAAGAAAGAGAGAGTATGAGAGAGAGAAGAGAGAGATTGCACGTTGAAGGGGACAAGGGTGCCCCATGTTATATAGAAAAGGGGGGTGCACCCCTTTACCCAACCCACTGAAGAAACCGGAGGTCAGAGACCGTCCGGGCGGCCCATAGGAGGCCGTCCTACCCCCTACCTATATGAAACGACTTCTCCTCCCCTCTCCTTGGGAAGAACTCCTCCTTGGGAAGGGTAGTTGCAAGTGAATCTTGTACCTCCATGTAAGAATGAAGTGATGGAAGAGAATGGTGAGAAAAAGGAAAAGATCTCACCAAAATCTCACCATGAGAGAAATTGGTGAGAAAGTGGCTTGATGATGTGGAAAAGTTTCATGGAATTTTCAAGGAAAAGAAAGAAAAAGATTGACTTGGTCAAACAGTGATCTCAACCATCCAAGGGTATGACCTGATGATCCGAACCATTCCAAGAAGAATTCCCGTAGTCTCCAACCTGGATTGCTGCTCTCTTATACATGTTTTGGGTCCGAAGACCTTAAACTACGTCGGGATCAAGATCCCGAGGGACTTTTTAATAAAAACCGGTAGCAGTCTGGATCGTCGAATCAAGATCCGCTGATACCGGATATTTTCCAAAAAAGAACAAAAAATAGGTTTTCCCTGTCATGCACAGTTTCTGGTCCGAAGACCTTAAACTACGTCGGGATCAACGTCCCGAGAGATTTTTAATAAAAACCAGCATCGATCCCAGCCGTTCAGGCCAAGATCTGATGATCTGGATCATTTCGAAAACAAAAAAAATGTGTTTGCCCCCTTTTGTATAGTTTCTGGTCCGAAGACCTTAAACTACATCGGGATCAATATCCCGAGAGATTTTCAATAAAAATCGGCATCGGTCTTCATTAAGGCCTGATGACTCCGAACAATTTCTAAAAAACAAAAAAAGTGTGATTTCCAGCATCGCTTGCACATCTTTATGGTCTGAAGACCTTAAACTACGTCGGGATCAAGATCCCGAGGGACTTTTTAATAAAAACCGGTAGCAGTCTGGATCGTCGAATCAAGATCCGCTGATACCGGACATTTTCCAAAAAACAAAAAATATATGCTCTGTTTGTTCAGTTTTGGGGTCCGAAGACCTTAAACTACGTCGGGAACAAAATCCCGAGAGATTTTCAATAAAAACCATTGTTAATCTTGATTGTTCAAATTGAGATTCAACAGCTTGGATCATTTTAAAAAAAAAGAGCACAAAAAGAATGTATTTTCAGCATGTACAGATTTCGGTCCGAAGACCTTAAACTACACTGGGATTAATTTCTCGGGGGACCTTTCTCGCTTTCAACTAAAAACCGGCATCGGCCTCGACCGTTGGGATCAAGGTCTGATAACCCGGATCATTTCCAAAAATACCAAAAAGATTTCAAGCTTTCCATAAAAACCAGCATCAACCTCGATTACCCGAGTCAAAATCTGGAACTTTTTTAATAAAAATACAAAAAAATATAAAAATAAAAATAAAAAATGATTCACCAAAAATTTCAAACTGCACAAATTCATCCCCAGCGGTCCGAAGACCTAAAACTACACTGGGATTAACTTCTCGGGGGCTTTCTTTCCTAACCTGTTCCAGACATGGTTGACACTTGATCGTACGGGTGTCTGGAATCTTCTAAACAGGTAAGGGCTAAGGCGGGTAGAATTCCGCAATCCTGTTCGTGTTGAACGCACCGTGATAGACAACCTTGATTTGGAAGTCGCTGTTGAATCTGACGGATGTTCCCTGTTCCTAAAACTCATGAAGGGGATTAAGGCTGTTGGGAGGTGGAGCGCACCCTCACGGAATTGTGAGCAATGTAAGGCCCCAAACTGGATTGACTAAGGGAAATGTGAGGATGTGGCTCATTTTGTGGCCGAAGGAGTCCGTCGGACGATACGTGGTCTATGTGCATTGCACATGAGGAACAGGCAACTTTATGGGTGTGTTGACTGAAAACCCTCAAAATCCCCTCATCCGAAGATGTAAAACTACGGCACTTAACTGTGTGAGACTCGTCTTGCTCGCTGACGTAAAATGGATCGGGTGCCTTACCAGCAGTAGAAGCTGGAAGTGGATGAAAATTCCATACTTTTTCCTGCATTTCAGAAAAATCACAAAATACAAAAACATTGCAAAATCACCTCTTCAAAAATCACAAAAATATTTTCCTTGCTTTCAAATCAAATATTTCAAAAAATCACAAAAATATTTCCCTTGCTTTCAAATCAAATATTTCGAAAAATCACAAAATATTTCCCTTACTTTCGAACAAAATGTTATAAAAAATCACAAAAATATTTCTCTCGCTTTCAAAGAAAATACTTCGAAAAATACAAAAATATTTTCTTTGCTTTCAAGCCAAATATCCTCAAAATCACAAAAAATATTTCCTTTGTTTTCAATAACCAATCTCTATCTTGACCACTCAGGTAAGGATTCGGACCACATATTTACAAAAATCACAAAAAAATTGTCAGTATCTCCAGCACTACACTTCAGGAGTCTTGAACTCCGCTCACTTCACAGTATGGGATGACGGATCCAATCGCCCGCAAATTGGAATCTTGACCAAAACTGGCGACCAAGCACCATCTCAATCACATTTATGCCCAGAAGAACATCTTGAAGTCAGATAACATCCTCGTACATTCTCATTAAGCAAAGAAACAGCATCTTGGGACGATGGACCTGATCAATCACGGGTCGGGATCTTGACCAACCCGCTGACCAAACATCCGCATTAAAAGGAAAATCCCCAGGGAGCACAACCCTGCAAGCAATAAGCTCCAAGTTCTCTGCATCACCAGCAAAAGCAAAATCGTCAAACTGAAAGAGAATGAGCCAAAGCCATGCATTCATCATGCATCTCCATGCATCAGCATCCATTGCATCAATCATCACGTTTACCTGCTTTCAAAATAAAAGTTGGTTAGCCAAAGACCCCACAGGCATCCCTAGTGGAGGCACGTGCAGACCAAATTTCCATTTCAAAAAGACAAAAAAATATTCCTATTTGCAAATAAAAACCCCACGGAGTATCACTCCCCATAGTGGGTATCTTTTCAAAAACTCAAAAAATATTTTTCTAGTAGAGCGTTCTACCTCCAACACGCCAGGAGATCTTCCATATCTCTGGGTAGGAGCCGACGTAAAAATCAAATAAGATCCGATGTCTCGAGGTTTCCCCGGAGACCATCGGATCCAATGCACTCAAAGTACGGTCGAACTGAACTCCAGTGTCAGTGCGGTCGTACCACATGCCAAGATACGAAAAGATGAAAAGTCAAAAGGCTCGGTCAAAGAAACCATTTGAACAGGTGGAAACGATGAACTGTAACCCAAGTATTAAAATCAGCAGATTGGGTGGAAAGAGTTCACCCGCACATACCTAGGCGTGGATGCCTGAAGTACCTTGACTGAGTCCAAGTCGGCGTAGTAGAATCCCGTAAGACTATCGGACGCAGGGCGTCTAACCACTTTGACAGTCAAGCGAAACAAGTACTCCTGGAGTGATCTGGGAGAACATCGAACATACAATCAATCACAGGGTCAGTAACCTCGTAAGACTGGCGACGTAGAGGCTCTGCTGTACCTTTCCGATGTTAATACCGATCGGGAATGGAAGGGTTGCGATTGGGTACCCAGGTTGCAGCAAACTGCAGGGACAATCGCAACGTTTTCTCCAAACTCCCGCGGTATGTGCGAGTGATCGATCTCCAAATGATCAACCGGCACAGATGCGAAGGCAAGCAAAGATTTCAGAACATGATCCATGAATGACCGGGTCAGAAGTGGGGTGTCCACTCGCTTTGGCATTCGGTTGCACGCAACCTCTGCCAAAGAGGGGCATCTGTAGACACCCCACCTTCGGCTACACTGTTGGTAGAGATAGCTGGTTGAATGGAGGACCATACCCCCAAATCCCAAGTCCAAACTCAGCCAAACTCGCCCTTGTAAGCCCCATTCCATAGCCCAGTTCAAGCCTGAACCCAGTCAACCCAGTCCTAAACATCAGCCTGAAAAACCCCCCATAAGAAAAGCCAATAAAAAATCCTAAGAAAGTCAAACTCACTGAGTCAACCCACTAAGTCAACCCGCTGAGTTAACCCGCTGAGTCAACTCGTCGAGTCGAAACACCAAGTCAACCCGAGTCAACCCGCTGAGTCAAACCACCGAGTCGACCCGCTGAGTCAACTCACTAAGTCGACCCAACAAGTCAAACAGCAGCCCCGAGGGAGCGACCGTACCTCGCTGGAAATCGAGGAACGGCCGTACGGGCGGTCCATAGCAGGCCGCCCAAAAATATTTACGCGAAATGCCACTGCCCGCTGCTATAAATACCCCCCTCCCCTTCTCATTTCAGCATCCCTTCGAGTCCATTCAGTCCGAGAGCTCTGAGTCCACCTCTCGACCCTTTTAGCCCATTTTTCCACCAAGGAGAGCCCGAGTGAGGAGAGCCTAGCCCTGGTCCAGCCCAGCCTGCCCACTGGTCCAAGCCTCCCAAGCCATCCAAGTCTTGATCCAGCCACTCGAAGCCAACCCTTGTGACACCTCCGTCCATCCAGCTACTCTTTTTTCAGCATCATCTCATTTGCATCTAGCATAAGTGCAACATTTACTTTTCTTCTAACCCCCCTGCTTCATTGCAAGCACCTTGATTCTTCAAGCACACTGCATATGTCTTAAATTAAGCACCTGTCAGTTCGAGCGTATGCTCTGGGCTTGCCCGTTGTTGGAACCTGCCCATCAGAAACTCTTACTGTTCAGACCTGCATTCATGTTTCACTATAAAGCACCTTGATTATTCAAGCACACTGCATACGTCTTAAATTAAGCACCTGTCAGTTCGAGCGTATGCCCTGGGCTTGCCCGTTGTTGGAACCTGCCCATCAGAAACTCTTACTGTTCAGCCCCGCATTCATGCATCATGTCATCTATGAGAATGTACGAGGATTAAAACCGACTTTCAAGTATTAGTTCGATTATGTGAAGTAGAGACCGTACTTCGGTACGGGCAGTGTGTGGGGTACTTAACCTCTTCCCACCCTGTAACCGTGATCCCTTACCTTGAATCTCTGGCCGTAGATCAAAAGGAGTCATTTTAGAGAAAGGAATCTTCGGATCCCCTTCTCTAACGTTTCTACGGGGTCTAGCCGACTGTAGATTCGAAGTAATTGGCTAGTGGCGACTCTGGTCTTATATAAACTCACTTAAACACATCCGGCTTAACACGACAACCAAACAAAGCCCTCGAGAACGGGGCAAGCTAGTGGCACAAACGGCGATTTCGCACTCACGCATCCTCCTCTCCTTCTTTTCCCGAAAGGGGAAGGGGCGAGAACGTCGGGTGGGAGCACGGAAACGGCGAGGGTCCACAGGTTCGGAGGAAGCTTCTAGGTTCCGGTTCCGTATTCACAAAGAAACAACTACGGGAAGCTCGGATCTCTCTACACACCGGTCCCTTACGCATGAGGACCGTCCATAGTGAAGGGAGGGTCCACAAGAAGGTTTGGGTGAAGTATGAACGGCCCATGCAAGGTGGAGGTCCGGATCTTTATGATTCTTTGATTTGGACAGTGGTTAGGAGCAGCCTGTACAAGTGACGGTTGACGAAGATTTTCAAGGGGACTAGGTTTTGCTCGGCCACAAGTTGAATGGACGGAGTGGATTCGGCCGTGGGGTCCACTGGAGGACCAGTGTGGAAGCCTCAAACGGACAGTGTCGTCCGCTTGTTACAGAGAATCGTGAAGAAGAAGATGTCTTCTTTTAAAAAATAAAGGTTCTTGTATTGTGCAATGCATGTACACGGCCATTTATGGCTGCCCTCACAAGCGGGGTCCACTCCAAGTGGATCGGGATTCTTTGATCCGTCCAACATGTCGAAATCATCATTTTAACCATTGAAAATAAAATTGAGACAGATCCGAGTTAAGGTGGGCCACTTATGATCAAATTTCTGATTAGGGCATTTGCACAATGATCGGGGATCTGATTTTCGACGTGTACGGTTAATTTGTGTTAAATAGGCCATACACTAAGTTTAGGGTCAAAATGATTGTGGGAAATGGGTTATTTAAATGGTGAGGTTTTAATAGTGGCATAAAAAAATATGAAAAAAATACGGGAAAAATACGGTAAAATACGGGGTGTTACATCCTCTACTGCTCGTTCTTCCCACTCCCACCCTTTCACCTCTGCCCATTAAACCGACTAAGATTCTGACTATCCTTTGCTCGTAGTCATCCTTCAGTCCTTCCGGACGTCTGGCCATCCCTTTGCTCATCAGCCATGCTCGCAGCTCGTTGCTCGCTCATCGATTCCACCATTCAAGTGCTTATTCTCCTCGCTGCTCGTTCTTCAGTCCTTCCAGATGTTCGATCATCACTCTGCTCGCCACTCGTCAGTCTTGCTCACTGTTGAGCTCCTAATTGTGTATATTCTAACCCCAATTCATCACTCATTGTGCATGGTTTGCATGGTTTATAGATAAACCTAATGCTTGTTTTGTGACTACAGGATTGAGAGTGAACTCCACCCATTTGAAGTTGAAAAGAACATGTTTAGGACCTTGGATGAAGACCCAAAGGAGGACCGAGGCTTTGAAGGAAGAAAGCAGATGAAAGAAAGGAAGAAAATAAGAAGAAAATGAAGCTGACCGGTCGTGACCGGTCGGCCAAGGAAGCCTGACCGGTCAGTGACCGGTCAGCCATGCATGTTTGGGCACTACTGAAGAGGACCGACCGGTCATTGTTGCTGGAGAATTGCTGAAGGCGTCCGACCGGTCATGACCGGTCGGACATGCTTGCTGGACCAAGGATGAATAGGCCCGACCGGTCATGACCGGTCGGAGATGCTTGCTGGAGTGTTTTCACTTGAGGCCGACCGGTCTTGACCGGTCGGCCATGCATACTGACTTAGAAATTTCTAAATTAAGTCCGAAATTTTCTGCGCTGCGAAACTCCTACGCAAATTCTAGATTCTTCCGAAGATGGGGAGCCTCCAGACTATAAAAAGACACCTAGGGATTGTTCCTGGGGTATCCTAGAAGGGTTCAAGCGAGGTTGGAGGCTGTGGAAGTGAAGATTGGAGTTTCACAACTCCTTTTGTTTTGCTTTGCTGTTTTCATGCTTTTTGTAGTTGTTTCATGTTTCCTTGGATCATGAGCAGCTAAACCTCTTAGCTAGGGCTAAGAGGTGAAGCTTGTAGTGAATCTAAGATGTTTTAATTCGTAGTTAAGTGGTTTTAGTTTGGAATTCATGATTATGAACTAAGGTTTGAAGTTTATACAAGTTTTTAAGTAATTTTTCTTAGTCTTGTGATGACTCATGGATGTTTGGATGAATTACTTATCTTCTTAATTTGTTTGCAACGGTATAGACCTGTATGATCCGAGGAATCGGAGTGCGCTCTAGTACTAAGCTCTTCATAAAGGGACTTCAGGCCAAAGTTCTATTTTAGTTGATTTTCTGGAATATGTAAGGACTGTGCTGGTGATTTGAATCTAGTTCAAATCCTAATCTAGCCTTGTCTTGTGAGAGGACTTGGGGATGGTTATGATTGAGAACTGGACCTATAGGAAAGGGGAATGACCTATGCAATTGAGCATGCTCAGCTCAGCCTAGATTGAGTGAATCTTATGCATAGAACTTATATATTACAGATTGTTTGGTTTAACAGTTCTATCATCCGACTGGACAGACAGGAATGTCGATTCTAGTTGAGAGAATAAGAAACCACAGCGGATTGAACATCAAGGATTGCTACAAGTGGATCCTTGAAACCCTAGTACCCTCTTATAATTAATTACTCTCTATTTAATTCAGCTTTTGTTACTCACATCAACTTTATACAACAATCTGATTAGTAGACTTCAATAGACACTTGTGGATGAATTTGTGAGATCCTACATAGTCCCTGTGGATCGACCTCGGTCTTACCGAGTTTATTACTACATCGCAACCCTACACTTGGGGAAGCGAACAAGTTTTTGGCGCCGCCGCCGGGGATTTTTTTGACGGTTTTCACAAATTTCTGAAATTAGTATCTATTTAGGATTTTTTTTTTAGATTTTTAAACTAACTTAGTTTGTTTATTTGATTTTTCTTTTCAGGGATTTCTAGGAAGCTGAAGAAGATTCAAGGATTTCAAGGGCAAAATCAGGTTTTATCGTTCTAAAAACCTTACTCTTCTCCTTCTCCTATTCATTCCTATTTTATTCATCTCTTGTAGAGTGGGTGGAGATTCCTCTTGGATCTCTGAAAGGTCGGCCTTTTTGCCACCTGGATTCCTATTGGTCGGCTCTGCCGCCTTGGATCACCTTGTGCTCAGAGATTTCTTTTCTTATCTCTACTCCTCTTTCTCCTTTTTCTGCACTTTTTCTCAATAGATTCAAAGAGTGGGTGGGGAGTTCTCTGAACCCCTATTGACCAGGAGAAATCGGTCTCTATCCTTGCTTCTGGCCTAGCCATTGCAAGACACCTTGTGCTTCGGTCTTAGAGAAAAGTAAAGAAAAGGGAGGAAGAATTCTTCTTTCTTTTTGTTTCTTATTTTTGGTTTTGCATGCCACATTGGGCTCGGGATTCCAATAACCGACTCATAAGTGAAGGGGGGATAGTAGAAGGAATTGATAGAGAGCCACGTGCTAGGAGACAGCTAGATTCTCCAATTTTATCTGAAAATATGGCTGCAAATCAACCTAACCCGAACCAAAATCAAACTGAAACTGGGGAGAATGTGGTTGAGGATGTTCCCCGACCAAGGACTTTACGTGATTTCTTGCAACCTGCAAGAACGAGCACTCCCTCATGCATAGTATTTCCACTAAATGCAGGGAACGTGGATTTGAAACCGGGAGTGATCAATCTTCTCCCTAAATTCCATGGTCTAGACAGTGAAAGTGCCTATCAACACCTTAGGGAGTTTGATGAGGTAATCACCACCATGCACTTTGCAAATGTGACTGAAGATGTAGTAAGACTTAAATTCTTCCCTTTCACTCTTAAGGATAAAGCCAAGAGTTGGCTTTATGCATTGAGGCCAAGATCAATTGGGTCATGGAATGATATGCACAGAGAATTTATAAAAAAATTCTTCCCTACTCACAAAACGAACATGCTTAAGCGTCTTATCATGAACTTTGCCCAAAAGGAAGATGAAACCTTTTCCCAATGTTGGGAGAGGTTCAAGGACCTATTAAACGCATGCCCACATCATGGCTATAAAATTTGGCGGATTATAAGTTTTTTCTATGAAGGACTGACTTCATCCATGCGCCAATTTATAGAGATGATGTGTAATGGGGAGTTCATGAATAAGGAAGCTGATGAAGCATGGGATTATTTGGAAGAATTGGCTGAAAGTGCACAATCTTGGGACACATCTAAACCAACAAGTTCCAAGACTGGCTAACAAAAGGAAAATGGAGGAATGTATGTCTTATCAGAAGAAGATAGCATAAGTGCACGGTTGGCTAGCCTTACAAGAAAGGTCGAAGCCATGGAATTAAGGAAAGGAGAAACAATCAACTCCACTGAGGTTGAAACTGTTTGTGGAATTTGTGCTGGAAATCAACATGCTACACCAGATTGTCCCACAATTTCAGCAGTCCAAGGCATCTTACAAGAACAAGCAAATGCCATAAACAGTTATCAGCAGCAATATGGTGCTCTAAACTCAAACACGTTTAATCCTAATTGGAAGAACCATCCCAACTTCAGTTGGAGGAATGGACCTATTGCAAATGCAAACAACACTCCAAAAGTATCACTAGAAGAGATGTCGGGTGCATTCGTATCGGTCCAGAATGAGTATAACAAGACAAATTCTCTCAAAATAGATGGGTTCATGCAAGAGCAATTGAAATTCAATCAAAACTCAAACCAAGCTATCAATGAATTGAAAACATCTTTGGCTAGAGTTGAAGCTCACCTTAGTGTTAGAGAGAAGGGCACACTTCCTGCTCAACCTCTTCCTAACCCAAGGACCCAATATGAGATACAAGATGCAAGCTCATCCTCCCACCATACGGAACATGTCCAAGCTATCACCACCTTGAGAAGTGGGAAAGAAATTGACAAATCTAATCCGGTGAAGGCCCCAAAGCCTAAGGATCCGGAAATTCCCAAAGAGGATGATAGTCCAAACAATATTCCACAAGAGAAAGAACCAGAAAGGCAATACAAGCCGGTTGCCCCATTTCCACAAAGGTTGATTTCACCAAAACCATTAGATAAAAATCTGGAGATTCTGGAAATTTTCAAGCAGGTAAAGATCAACATCCCGCTGTTGGATGCAATAAAACAAATACCATCTTATGCTAAATTTTTAAAGGAATTGTGTACAATCAAAAGGAAACATAACGTTCACAACAAAGTGCTTTTGGCTGAGAATTTGAGCGCCATCATCAAACAAGAGGTGCCCCAAAAATACAAGGATCCAGGTAGTCCAACCATCTCATGCATCATAGGAGACTACCAGATTAAACAAGCCCTACTCGACTTGGGGGCAAGTGTGAATCTCATTCCATACTCGGTCTACGAACAACTTGGGTTAGGAGAATTGAAACCCACCAAAACCACAGTCCAACTTGCTGATAGATCCATCCGGATACCGAGAGGAATGGTAGAGGATGTTCTAGTCCAAGTTGATAAATTCTACTACCCAGTAGATTTTATTGTCTTGGACACACATCCCGTGATAGGCACCGGTACTCAAATTCCCATCATACTTGGACGACCGTTTCTAGCTACTTCAAACGCCATTATCAATTGTAGAAACGGACTTGTACAAATGTCCTTTGGAAATATGACCCTTGAGCTTAACATATTTGAGTTATGCAAACAACCGCGGGAAGTTGATGATGATGTCCACGAATTAAACATGATCGAATCATTCGTGGAGGATACAGTCCCCTTATCACTATTTTCCAACCCTTTGGAGGCATGTATGGCCCACTCTCATGAGACAAATGATTACACAATACAAGAGATGGATGCCATTCTAGATGTGATGCTGGTGCTTGAGAATAAAAGATGGAGGGCCCCAATTGAACCTTTGCCTGTAAATGAGAACAAGGCCCTCCCATCCAACATCAAGGCACCAAAACTCGACCTAAAACCATTGCCAAGTGAGCTAAAGTATGTTTATTTAGGTCGAGATAAGACTTATCCAGTGGTGATTTCTTCCCACTTGGATGAGGAACAAGAGAGTAGGCTAATAGCCACTCTATTAGAGCACAAGAGTGCCATTGGATGGTCAATTGCGGATCTCAAAGGCATAGACCCACTGATTTGTACTCACCGCATACACCTTGAGGAAAATGCAAAATCATCCCGGCAACCACAAAGACGACTAAATCCAAACATGAAGGATGTGGTTAAGGCTGAAGTGGTGAAACTATTGGATGTAGGTATCATTTACCCAATATCTGATAGCCAATGGGTGAGCCCAACTCAAGTGGTGCCTAAGAAATCCGAAATAACCATCGTAGCCAATGCCAATAACGAACTCGTGCCAACTAGAGTCTCTACTGGTTGGAGAATGTGCATTGACTACAGGAAGCTAAACACTGTCACGAGGAAAGACCACTTCCCCCTACCGTTTGTTGATCAGATTTTAGAACGGTTGGCGGGTCATTCCCACTTTTGCTTCCTTGATGGCTATTCAGGGTACAACAAAATAGAAATTGCCCGTGAAGACCAAGAAAAGACTACATTCACATGTCTATTCGGCACTTTCGCCTATCGACGGATGCCGTTTGGACTATGTAATGCCCCTGCCACCTTTCAGCGTTGTATGATGAGCATCTTTTCTGACATGGTGGGGACCATTCTCGAAGTCTTCATGGATGATTTTTCCGTATTCGGTTGTAGCTTTGATGAGTGCCTTGAGCACTTGAAATCTGTGCTAAAAAGATGTGAAGAGAAGAACCTAGTGCTCAATTGAGAAAAGTGTCACTTCATGGTTCAAAAGGGAATTGTACTTAGTCACATCGTTTCACAAAATGGAATTGAGGTGGACAAGGCGAAAATTGATCTTATCTCTAACCTTCCACCACCCAAAAGCATACGAGATATACGGTCTTTTTTAGGACACGCAGGATTTTACAGAAGGTTCATAAAGGACTTCAGTTCACTCTCTCGCCCTTTATGTAACCTACTTCAAAAGGAAAATTCATTCGAGTGGAATGAAGAATGTCAAAAGTCCTTTAACACCCTTAAAGGTATGTTGACATGTGCCCCAATAATGCAACCACCTGATTGGAGCCTTCCTTTTGAGATTATGTGCGATGCTAGCGACTATGCTATTGGGGCCGTGTTAGGCCAAAGAAAAGATAAAAATCCATGTGTCATCTACTATGCAAGTAGAACCCTAAACTCAGCCCAGGCAAACTACACTACTACTGAAAAGGAACTTTTAGCCGTAGTTTTTGCTTTGGAGAAGTTTAGATCCTACTTGATTGGATCCAAGATCATTGTATTCACTGACCATGCCGCGCTTAAGTATCTTCTCTCTAAGAATGATGCTAAACCATGGTTATTAAGATGGATCCTCCTACTCCAAGAATTCGACATAGAAATACGTGATAAGAAAGGAGTAAAGAATGTAGTAGCTGACCACCTCTCTCGACTTGTCCTCACTGATTCCCCTGAAACGACTGCAATCAATGACATGTTTCCTGATGAACAACTTTTTGCTGTTTCCCAATTGCCATGGTATGCAGACATTGCTAACTATCTTGTTACAGGTGCAATTCCTACATATTGGAAAAAGCAAGATAAGGATAGATTCTTCACGGAGGTGCGGAAATTTCTATGGGACGACCCATACTTATTCAAGTACTGTCCCGATCAAATCATAAGGAGATGTGTCCCAGATGATGAGCAACAAAGTATCATCTCCTTCTGTCATTCTCAAGCATGTGGTGGCCACTTTTCGGCCAAAAAGACCACAGCGAAAATTCTGCAATGTGGGTTTTATTGGCCCACCATGTTCAAAGACACACATGAGTTTTGCAAAGCATGTGAACCTTGTCAGAAATTAGGAGGAATATCCCGTAGAAATATGATGCCACTCAATCTCATCTTAATTATCGAAATTTTTTATTGTTGGGGCATCGATTTCATGGGCCCATTCCCATCTTCTTTTGGAAATTCATACATCTTGCTTGCCGTTGATTATGTTTCCAAATGGGTCGAGGCCATCCCTTGCCGAAATAATGACCATAAAATGGTCATTCGATTTTTAAAAGAAAATATTCTTTCCCGGTTTGAAACGCCTCGAGTCATCATAAGTGATGGAGGGTCTCACTTTTGCAATCGCCCTTTTGCAACCTTAATGAAGAAATATGGCGTTACACACAAAGTGAGCACTCCCTATCACCGACAAACTAGTGGACAAGCTGAGATATCCAATAGGGAGATTAAACACATTTTAGAGAAAACGGTGAATCCCGATCGCAAGGATTGGTCACTTCGACTTACCGATGCGCTTTGGGCCTATCGTACTGCCTTTAAAACCCCTATTGGAATGTCTCCCTATAGACTTGTCTATGGGAAGGCTTGTCACTTGCCTGTGGAGTTGGAACATAAGGCGTATTGGGCTATTAAGAAGATGAATTTCAATTCTGACAAGGCAAGCTCGTTACGCAAACTACAATTGAATGAACTTGCAGAAATCCGGAATGAAGCTTATGAGAATGCAAGAATTTACAAGGACAAGACGAAGATATTCCATGATAAGAATATTCTTCGCAAGACATTCACGATCAACCAAAAAGTCCTCATGTATAATTCTCGCTTACATCTATTTCCGGAAAAACTGAAATCTCGATGGACCGGTCCCTACATTGTGCAAACTGTCTATCCATATGGGACCGTCGAGCTGTTGAATCCGAGGAACGGCAACATTTTTAAAGTGAATGGGCAGCGATTAAAGCCATTCTTTGAGAAATTCCCGTCAGAAGGTATGTCCATACCCCTGAATGATCCTGTGTATCAGGATGATTGATCTCCTAGTCTGATGGAGGTATAGAGTAGTTAGGATTAGGATATTGCTGCTTCTGTTTTTCTTTTTCATAGGTTTGTTAGAAGGAGGAAGAATTCCACTTTTCACTCTCACAGGTACTATCATTCCTCACTCCCTTTTATTTTCAAATTGCTCTCATGTTTTGCTCATTGCACATCTTTTACATTGAGGACAATGCAAGATTTGGTTGGGGGGTGTAGGATCGCTTGGATGAATCCAGCGTTTTGCAACATTTCAAGCAATTATGCGGAAATTTTTCGATTTTTCAACACTTTGAAACTCTTTTGGAAAACACCGGTTCTATGCATTCGAGTTGATATGAGCATAAGAGGAGGAGATATGAAGTGTATAAGGCTGGATGTCTGGAATTCCTCATAGCATAATGGTTTTTATATGCAAACTCCCCTATTTTGTGATTGATAAAAAATCTGAACACTTTTACACCTAGCTCACATTACACGATTTTCATGAGTTGAAGGGATTATGTGATTTATGGATTAGCTAGACTTTGAATTAAGGTATTGAGAAATCAGGCCGGGGTACTTTGTCCATCCTTGTCCATGGGAAAATAATGAAAGATATGGATTTTTAAAAATCCTATCTAATTTAAAAAGAAAAAGGAAAAGGAAGGATGAAATTGGGAATGTGGAAAAACGGTGGAAAATTCCGATTAGGGCTACCTACTACCAACCGGGGGATGGTCTACCCGTAACCAAAGCCGGAAATGGAACGTAGTGTGAAAGTCGTCGGAAGGACGGTAAGGCAAATTCCTGTCATTGGCTTGATGTGGCTCTATGTACCTTGAATTCTATAGTCTACCTGATCTATGAAGAAGATAATCCTAGAAACTCGTGGGATGAATTTTCATTACCCACACTAGGTTGAATTTGTTCAAGTCCTTCTGTTTATCAACCAATCAGCGGGAATTTCATATAAATGCTTATTATGTTTTGAGGATTTACGGTTCCAACCTTTGACGCCTAATCTTTCTGAATCTTACACTTATGAACCTTGGAATGTATAGAAGAATGGTTTCTGAAAGAGAGTTGAGTTTTGAAGAATGAGATTAGTTTCACGCATGTTTTGCTCGGGACTAGCAAAATGCTGGTTGGGGGGTGTGTTGAGCTCCTAATTGTGTATATTCTAACCCCAATTCATCACTCATTGTGCATGGTTTGCATGGTTTATAGATAAACCTAATGCTTGTTTTGTGACTACAGGATTGAGAGTGAACTCCACCCATTTGAAGTTAAAAAGAACATGTTTAGGACCTTGGATGAAGACCCAAAGGAGGACCGAGGCTTTAAAGGAAGAAAGCAGATGAAAGAAAGGAAGAAAATAAGAAGAAAATGAAGCTGACCGGTCGTGACCGGTCGGCCAAGGAAGCCTGACCGGTCAGTGACTGGTCAGCCATGCATGTTTGGGCACTACTGAAGAGGACCGACCGGTCATGACCGGTCGGTCATTGTTGCAGGAGAATTGCTGAAGGCGTCCGACCGTCATGACCGGTCGGACATGCTTGCTGGACCAAGGATGAATAGGCCCGACCGGTCATGACCGGTCGGAGATGCTTGCTGGAGTGTTTTCACTTGAGGCCGACCGGTCTTGACCGGTCGGCCATGCATACTGACTTAGAAATTTCTAAATTAAGTCCGAAATTTTCTGCGCTGCGAAACTCCTACGCAAATTCTAGATTCTTCCGAAGATGGGGAGCCTCCAGACTATAAAAAGACACCTAGGGATTGTTCCTGGGGTATCATAGAAGGGTTCAAGCGAGGTTGGAGGCTGTGGAAGTGAAGATTGGAGTTTCACAACTCCTTTTGGTTTGCTTTGCTGTTTTCATGCTTTTTGTAGTTGTTTCATGTTTCCTTGGATTATGAGCAGCTAAACCTCTTAGCTAGGGCTAAGAGGTGAAGCTTGTAGTGAATCCAAGATGTTTTAATTCGTAGTTAAGTGGTTTTAGTTTGGAATTCATGATTATGAACTAAGGTTTGAAGTTTATACAAGTTTTTAAGTAATTTTTCTTAGTCTTGTGATGACTCATGGATGTTTGGATGAATTACTTATCTTCTTAATTTGTTTGCAACGGTATAGACCTGTATGATCCGAGGAATCGGAGTGCGCTCTAGTACTAAGCTCTTCATAAAGGGACTTCAGGCCAAAGTTCTATTTTAGTTGATTTTCTGGAATATGTAAGAACTGTGCTGGTGATTTGAATCTAGTTCAAATCCTAATCTAGCCTTGTCTTGTGAGAGGACTTGGGGATGGTTATGATTGAGAACTGGACCTATAGGAAAGGGGAATGACCTATGCAATTGAGCATGCTCAGCTCAGCCTAGATTGAGTGAATCTTATGCATAGAACTTATATATTACAGACTGTTTGGTTTAACAGTTCTATCATCCGACTGGACAGGCAGGAATGTCGATTCTAGTTGAGAGAATAAGAAACCACAGCGGATTGAACATCAAGGATTGCTACAAGTGGATCCTTGAAACCCTAGTACCCTCTTATAATTAATTACTCTCGATTTAATTCAGCTTTTGTTACTCACATCAACTTTATACAACAATCTGATTAGTAGACTTCAATAGACACTTGTGGATGAATTTGTGAGATCCTACATAGTCCCTGTGGATTGACCTCGGTCTTACCGAGTTTATTACTACATCGCAACCCTACACTTGGGGAAGCGAACACTCACAGCTCGCCCATCCGATTCCACCATTCCGGTAAGTCTACATGTGTAGCTCCAAAGGTTCGAATGAAAACCCATACTCAATTTCTCTTAAAATAGGGAACACTAGTTAAATAGTTATGTACTTAACTATTTATGTTGGTTGGTTTTGGTTATGAACATTGTGCTTTATGAATATTAAGTATATGTATGATGTACATATGAGTCATGATTTGTGATTTAGTTGGTTAAAAATTTTGTGATTTGTAATTTGCAAAAACGTACTAGAACAAAAATATTTTTACACGGAAAAATAAATTGTTTGAAATTGTTAGAACTGGAAAAGTTGTTCGAACATGTTCGAACATGGGCTAGACCAGACTGAACCAAACACGAACAAGGCCTCATTGTTCGAATGTTTGTTTAAGCATTGTTCAAACATAGCCTAATCAACAATCGAACCAAACTGGCCAACGTTCGACTCGGTTCGGTTCATTGTCCAGCTTTAATTTTTAAGCACCTTGACCATAGGTAGATCTTTTGTCTAAACCTTTCTCGAGATCCATATAGGTGAATCCTTCTAGGCTTGCAACACACAACTCATTGTAGAAGATTCAACCTATCTCCTATCACCTTGGGCATCTCAAAAGAACACCATATGCAAGGTGATTGATCGGTGGAGCTGAGACATTGGCAACGCATCGACAACATGATCTGGAGAGGAATGTGGAGTTCATTGAAGCATGTGAGAGTGAAGATTAAGCAACCCAAGTGACGCTGAACAAGGGGCTCAATCCGACAAGTAAGTTGTTAATTGTAAGAGTTCAGTTGCATTCTTTCCTTGTGAAGTATTGAGTTTGAGAGTTTGGAATCAAACTCGACCAATTCTCCAAAGGGAGCCTCCGTCGTGAGTGTACGCTATGTTCTAGTGTAGGACCGAAGGGTTGGAAGGAACCTGTAAACTCTTGGGTTGGATGGAAGCCGTAAATATCTTGGTTTTAAAGATGAACCATTAAAATTTTCGTAATAAGTTGAGAGGAACCTTGTCAAACTCCTGGTAGGGTGGAACTGATTTAAATCACTTACGTTTGGAGGAACTTGATTTAAACTCCCTAGTGAAATCCAGTGTGCTCAAGGGATAAGTACGATAACCAGGTGTGGAGTAGACAAATAATTGAACCACTATACATGCTTGTGTTTAGGATTGATTTGAGCACATTGTTATTCTATTATTGTCTATTTAATTGTTAATTATATGAATGCTTGAATGGAATGTATGCATAGTAGGTAGATTCTCATACACATCTTGTAGTTTCGCTTGCTAGACTAATTGCTTGATTAGTAATATCATTGGTAGTCTAGACATTGCACTTAGATTAGAAGCTTAACATGTTGCATCATTATAATATGTGTTTAGGCTAGTTTGCTTAATTGCATTATCTTTTGTAGCCTTTGTGATTGGACCCAGTTGTGCTGGGAAGTCGAGTATTCTTGTTTAATTAATTTACAATTTCTAATTTAGTTTAATTAGACAAGAGGTTTTTAAAACTGTCCTAATCACCCCCCCCCCCCCCCCCCCCCCTTTGGGACTTAGCCATGGTTTTATAAGCTTCGGAAACTTGTAGTGTAGGGTATCCCCCTGATGTAATTACAATTTGTTATCAAAGTGGGTTGCTCTTCAAGGACTTAACTGTCTGGAGTCAAATCCAATATTGGAGCTATAACACGATGTCTACCCAAGAAGGGGGTAGTTTTATCACTTGTCCACGATATTTTGATGGATCAAATTATGCCTATTGGAAGGCCAGATGCGAATATTTTTAATGTCCCCAGACCCCTCGGTCTGGCACATTGTTGTAAAAGGCTGGACCACACTAGTGGAAATGGTGGAACGAGATGGAGTTGCAGTCACCCAATTCAAACCAATGGAAAATTGAAGTGTTCGAGAAACGTCTCTTTATGGCTATAATGCCAAATGTCTCAATGCAATCTTTTATGTTATCTCAACTGATGAATTTAATCGTATATGTAATTGTGAGACTAATAAATCAACTTAGGAGATCCTAGAGACAACACATGAAGGGACTTCTACCGTCAAACGTTCCAAATTGTAACTCTCCAACACACAATTTAAAAATATTAAAATGGTTGAGGATGAAATTTTCATAAAATTTTATGTTAATATGAATCATATTTGCAATTCTATGTATGGCTTGGGAGAAAGGGTTTTGGCTGAGAGAATTTGTAAAAAAAAATTCTTAGATCCCTACCGGAGAGATTTAGCTCCAAAGTTATTGCCTTAGAAGAGTGTAGAGATATAGACAGTATAAAAGTAAAAGAACTGCCAAGTTCCCTATAGACACATGAATTACACTTTAAGGCTCATTCTAAGAAGAAAAACATTACCTTAAAGACTTCACATAGGCACTCACATATGCAAAAACAAGTTGAGAGTGAGTCTTCTGAAGATAGTGATGATGATGAAAAAGAATTGAATAAGAAATTTAAAAGATTCTTCAAATTCGAGAGATGGAAGAGTTGTGACAAGAATGACAAGAAGGGTGAGAAATTCAAAGGAAAATCATCCAAATTTAATCACATCCAATGTTACAACTGTGATGAATATGGTCATGTTACCAATGAATGCCCACAAAACCTAAGAGAAAAAGGAATAAAGGTCATGACAGCAACATGAGATGATACGGAGGAGTCAAAATCTGAATCTAGTAACTCCACTAGTGATGGGGACAAAAAACCAATGATAATTCTCATAGCCTCCACCACTATCTCTCTTCCCCCTAATCTAAGAGGGGAAATGAAAATTGGAGGGAAGCATGTCGTTGGAGGAGGTTGGATGTTAGAGGAGGCCGATCGCTGGAGGAGAAAGGGGGAAATGAAAAAGGGAAGATTTTTTTTTAAATGTTTAGGCTTAGGTTATGACCGGGTATTTATACTTGGTCAAACGAGTCAAACTGATATGAGTCGAACCGAGTCGGGTTCGAGCCAAATACCAATCCGAGTCAAGTCGAGCTCGGTACACCTCGGACTCAACTTGAATTTTTTCGAGCTCCCAAAATTTGGCTTAACTCTACTCGAACCCGATTTCGAACTGAGTTAAGTCAAGCTTTATCAAACTGAGTCGAGCGAGTTAATCAAGTTGCATCACTAAAATTACTTCAATAGGATGATTTGCGCGATCCAAACATTGTCCATGTAAATCAACGGTTAAAACTCATTGGTTAGTCGCTTGGTTGTGATCCTATGCTTGTGGCCCATCCGAGACTTGGAATTTCATCATTTTCGGCCAACATATATATTTCAATGGGCTTATTACAATCATTGTGTTAAACATTACACACGTACACTAATTAGGGATATTGAAGTTTATTTAGGGTCTGTTTGGTTGCAGAATCTAGATTTTAGAGAAAATCCAAATTCTAGTGTTGGAATCCAAAATTGCAAAAACTAAATTGGAAACACAGATTCCATCTAGAATGACTGTTTGGTTGAAAACTTATGTAATCCAACCGTTGCTTGTGGCATGGCCCACTTAGGCTTAAGATTCGCTTGAGGACTTGACCCCTAGCCTATAGTGGTCTTGCAAGACAGATGGCTGGGTTAGATGGCAAATAAACATTATAGTGGGCATTAGGAAGTTTTTAATGGTGGACGTTCAATCAACACTGTTTTCCTGTAGTGTGGTCCGCTTGAGATTTAGATCTACCTCATTTTTTTTTTCCTAATACCCTTAATTGAGCTCTTAAAACAAATGGACTGCATGGATAACGCATACATCATAGATGGACAATGCGTACATCGAGGTGGGTACAACCCTAGGGGTATTAATGTCAATATTGAATGAGGCTCACTTTTGCCTCTTTTCCTTCCGTAGAAACCGTCCTGACATTGTTTCCACTGATCTCGATTCTAGCCAATTTAGGTTTCTAGATGAAATCCTGTTTGACTAGAATTTGTCGCCAAACACACCAATTAAAATTGAATTTTGCTCGAATTCAGATTTTAAGTCGGAAACAAGTTTGAAGATGCCAACAAAACAAGCTCTTAATAATTAAATTCAAATCCCTGATGTATACTTTTTGTATTATAAGGGATTCCAAATCTAAAGTGCCAAACACAAATCTAGAGGTTTCTAAATCCAGGGGGTTTCCAAATCCATGCTCTCAATCAAGCCCTAAGTTACTTATCTACCGGTGTTAAGTAAAGTAGAAAAAGTAACTTATTTGGTGTACCCAGAGAATGAGGATTGCATCCTCCCCGCCGGGAGTGGCTGGAAAGCCAAGTGGCCACCGTGATCTATGGGTTTTATCCACACCGTCCACCCATTTCTCTGTATCATTTGAGGAAAAAGGCAAAAAATGAGGCAGATCCAAGACAAAGGTGGACCACACAATGGGGATTAAATTCTCACCATTGAAATCTTCTCGGAGGCCACATAAGTTTTGGACCGAGCTGATATTTGTGTTTTCCCTTCATCCAGGTCTATACAACTTTATAAAGAGGTTGGATGGCAAATAAAAATCATGATAAGCCCTGGAAAAGTTTCAATGGTGAGAATCATTACCACCACTGCTTTCTGTCGTGTGGTCCACTTTAGCCTTGGATTTACCTAAATTTTGGTCATATCCCATCAAATTGCAAGGCGAAATGAATGGACGGTGTGCATAAAACCCATACATCACGGTGGATACTCAGCGCTCCTGCCCTTCCCAGCTGGAGACAGGCAGGATAGGACGCAATCGGCGTTCGTACCCAAAGGGGCCGTAAAAGAAACTGAGGAATGGCCAAGTTTTCCACGCGGAATCCACGTCGTGATCGGATCACGGGGCGCGAGCTTAGTGGGTGTTACCCCTACCGTATGGCCCACATTGATGATACTTTGTATATCCATTCCATCCATCCGTTTTTAAATCCCATTTTAGGATGAGGTTTCAAAAATTATGCAGATCCAAATCTCAAGTGACCATACCACTAGAATCAGTGTGGTTGAATGCCCCACCATTAAAATTTCCAAAGAGCCCATCATCGTAAGGTTTTTGTAGTGTTTATTTGCAATCCAAGCTCTTTATAATGTCAATAAGGTCTTGATGAAGGGAAAATATAAAGATCAGATTGATCCAAAACTTTTGTGGCCTACAAAACGTTTTTAATGGTTATTCATCACTGTTTCTAGTGGTATGGTCCACCTGAGATTTGGATCTTCTTATGATTTTGGATCATATCCTAAAATGATATGAAAACACATATAGACGGCTTCAATACATAAACAAATACACCAATATGGGCCCCACACGGTTAGGGTAACACCTACTAAGCTTTTCCAGGGGGTAACACATAATTCGCGCCCCCGGATCACGCTATCAACTCCAGGGTGGGAGCAGTCCAGCCTTCCGCACGTAGGCTTCATTCCCACGTGTGGACGGACCTCTGATTTATTCAATGCGACCCACTTACTGGGACCCACATGAAGGACCAGATAATTATATAGTCCGGAGGACTACACTCTTTTTCAATCTGACCCACTTATCGGTACAAAGCAACAGCCAATAAGTCAACTCTTTCGATTCCCACTCCCCTCGCTTCTACGGTCTACGTGACACATGCATGCCATCAACCCACTGAATCCACATGTGCGAGATCAATACCATTCATCAGGTGGGGCCTACGTGAACTCATCTGATCCATAGATCATTTCAATCCACTTGTCAGGTGGGCCATACATGTATGAAAAAGTGGACAAATAGAATAAAAGGCAGGTGGACCGCGGACTACTGAACGAATAGGTCTCCCTATGGAGAGGCCATGCAACGGGACGCGGGTTGGGTACAACCCGCCCGGACAGAGGCTCGGAGGGGCCATCGTGATGTATGGATTTTATCTTCACCGTCCATCCATTTTTTCATATCATTTTAGGATGCAACACCAAAACTGAGGTAGATCCAAGGCACAAATGGACCACACCACTGGAAGCAACAGTGACAGTGAAACCCACTGCGGAAACCTTCTTAGGGTCCACCATGAAGGTTAATCGCTACTCAACCTATTTATAAGTTCACATATGAAGGGAAAACACTAATATAATCTTGTTCCAAAACTTCTTGCCCTCAAAATGTTTTCAATGTTCGTTGTTTAATCCCTATTGTGTGGTCCGTTTGGGCCTTGGAACTGATTATATTTTTCTGGATTGTACCCTAAAATGATATTGAAAAATGGATGTACGGTTGGGATAAAATCCATACATCACGATGGCCCCTCAGATCCCCTGTCCGTTTCTAAGCAGGGACAAAGGGATAGTACCCTATTCGCGTCACGTAGAAGGTTTCGGTCTCAATCAGTTGAAAAAAATGGACTTTAAATGTGAACCGTCCACAATACGATTGTTCATGTATCTGATGGCTAGGGTCGTTTGTAACTACCCAGACTTTACCTCCATAACCAAGCATGGTGGGATCTACCTCGTGAACGGTTTCGATCCTTCTGATCATGAACACATGTGGGCCTGGAGGACCACGAATTCGGCTACGTGCTATTTGTAGAAGGCCGTGACATATGGGGCAGCATATATTAATGGCCGGAAAGCCTATTTAAGAAACTTCACCCCTAAAATTCGAGAAATGAACTTAAACGTGAACCGTAAGCTATTCTACAATTTCCGTCAAATGGACGGCTAAAAAGTAAAATAGTAAAAGCAGTCCCAATTCCACTTGTAAATTCAGATGATATTATAATCCTCTCCATCCACATCTAGTTCAGCAATTTTAACGGTATAGATCTACTTTATAACGATTTCATGTGGTCCGAAGCTGTGTCGGGCCCACAGAGATGCCCGTGACCGTCCGTCGTAAACATTAAAGTGCGACAGGAATCCAAAAAATGAGGCGTATAAAAAACAGTGGTAGACCATAGGAGATGAAACAGTGTCAACAGAAAAGGCTGCCAAAACCTTCATGTAGCTGACCATGATGTTTTTCTGCCATCTAAACCGTTTATAGATTAACACTTAGATAAGTTTCAGGAACAAACATCATCGATACAAAACTTTTGTGGCCTCACAAAGTTCCAATGGTGAGCGTTGAATCCCTGTTGTTTTGTGTAGTGTGGCCTAGTGGAATTTTAAATCTATCTTATTTTTTTAAATTCTTACTAATTATGATATTTATAAACTAATGGACGGAGTGGATTTATCACTAAAATCTCTTTGATCTGCTGAACACGAGAACTTTCTATGGTCAGCCAATGCAAATGCAAAACGCGTCCCCCAAGTTACGGTGAGTATGATCCTACTTATTGCTCCAGCGGAGTACGGTTCTATTTTTGGCAAGTCAACTCTTCCGCTTCTCTACCATAGTAGCCACTCTTTTTCCTATATTCTGAACTGCATATGCGCATGTGCGAAAATAAGTGACTAACACATGCTTAAATGGAATACTATTGGTAATCCAATACGTTAATCAGTTCGGCCCATGAATAATTGATAATTATCCAAGAGATGAGATCGTATCATAATTATTAATTACCAATCAATGTTTTATAACATGGACCGTTAGTTTCTATTCCTAAAATCAATTTCATCTTGTACATGCGGCTCAGATGCAGTATAACTGGAATCTTTTTAGTTGTGATATTGGTCCCACTTAGTAACGTTGTGGTTATCTAACACATGCTCCAATTTCACACGAATGTGGCGCTTGAGGATGCGTGAATCATTTCTAGCATCCACGCGCACGTCATCATGTACAAGCCGGTGCGGTTCTTTCGTAATTCCAACCAACTAAAGTGGCATTGTCATAATCCAATGCTATATAAGGCTACCTCCATTGCTATCCCTTTCCCTCTGAAAAAAGAAAGAAAACTCCACTCTATTTCCCCTCTTTTTTAACTACTAAAATCTCCTCCTCTCTTCGAAACCCTCCATTTTCTCTTCCCCACTACCTGTTTGTGAAATTGCCTCTTACAGAGAAAGAGAGAGAGAGAGTTTTTTTTTTTTTTTTTGTTGGGATCCAGCGCTGCCCTTGAAAAGCACTTGCAGGGTTTCCCTGTGTTGGAAATGAGGGATGCTTTCGTGGCTGGCAAGGCTTGCGGAGTCGTGCTTGCGTCCTGTACGTCGGTACGCCCGTATGAACAAGGATGATGGGGATGACGTGCTGCTCTGGTCTCGAGACCTCGACCAGCATTCGCTTGGCGAGTTCTCGTATGCCATCGTCCAGGCCAATGAGTCCATTGAGGACCATAGCCAGGTCGAGACAAGCCGTGATGCCACCTTCGTCGGGGTCTATGATGGGCATGGCGGGCCGGATGCCTCCCGATTCGTGTCTGATCATCTCTTCCTTCATCTCATGAGTAAGCGAAGGTTTTATTCTTCATATGCATTTGGTATTCCACATTGTCTGAATGTGTCCATCGATGTTTGTTTCTGCGTGCATAGTTCGGTTATATGATGTTTTTCTTTCCTAGGATTCTTCTTAATTGTATTTTAAGTTGGTTGAATTTGGGTGCTGTATAGGTATACTATGTGTGCCAGGGAGCAAATCTTGTTTGTCTTTGAGGCCACTATTTGGTCCATCCATGATGGCTTCTTTTTGATGCATGTACCAGTGATCAGGATAGTCCATCTTGTGGGCCCTGTGATAGATGGGTGTCTTTACAGAGATCACATTGGTCAGACATTTCCATCCATTCAGTTTACAGCGTTTGCATGTATGGTTATAAACCAAATAATTTTTTTTTTTTTGTCAACGTTCAACTGGGAAAATCAGGTACTAGGATTGTCCCATGAGTTCCATAGTTTTTTAAAAGTGGTGGGGAACACCAGTCATTTGGTCTGGATTCTCTGGCCATGCAGCCACAAGGGGTCCCAACATGAACGTTCTAAACTTGATGGACCTCATGCATGATGAAGTGTCCTGCTTCGTGTAGTATAGGAGTAGAATATGCATTGTCCCACTAGTTGTCCAGTTGTTGATAATTTGTAGGACATGCATTGTCCCACCAGTTCTCCAGTTGTCGAAGAGTGGTGGGGAATACACCAGTTGGATGGTTTGGATTCCCTGATCATGCAGTCACATAGCTCCCATCATGAATGATCTAAGTGGGATGGAGCTCAATCATGTATGGTTCTTGGTCTCAATTTGCATAGGGATGCAATCTATTGTTACTTGCTAGTCATCTGTTTTTGTTGACTCTCTCTCTCTCTCTCTCTCTCTCTCTCTGTTGACTCTCTCTCTCTCTCTCTCTCTCTCTCTCTCTCTCTCTCTCTCTCTCTCTCTCTCTCTCTCTCTCTCTCCTCTCTCTCTCTCTCTCTCTCTCTCCCTGTTTGTGTGTGTAGTTGCATCATGCACCTTGTTTGCTTGACAAAGTGTTTTATTATATTTAAAAGTGACACACATTCCTTTTATTTCCTACAGGATTGGCTCGAGAAAACAAAACGATATCTGAAGATGTTCTTAGAAATGCCTTTTCTGCTACTGAGGATGCATTTCTTGCTCATGTGCGTAAAACACGCCAAACAAAACCATTAATTGCTGCGATTGGTTCTTGTTGTTTGGTTGGAATTATCTGGGGAGGAAAATTATATGTTGCCAATGTGGGTGATTCACGAGCTGTAGTAGGTTGTTTGAGTAGGTCAAATGACATCATTGCTGAGCAATTGACTAGGGATCATAATGCAAGTTTGGAGGAGGTTCGACAGGAACTCAGGTCTTCGCATCCAGATGATTCCCATATTGTTGTGCTAAAGCATGGGGTATGGCGTGTCAAAGGCATCATTCAGGTATGATCTCATACTTTCGTACTTCATTTCTCCTCCCCCCCCCCCCCCCCTCTTTCAATGGAACTGCTTTGTGTTTCCAAGAATCTAAATTAGCTTACACCCAGTATACTCAATCAACCCAGTATGTAAGATTATGCATCTAATGGCAAGACCCACATTATGAATGGATTTGATCTTGTACATGTGTGACACATCATAATGTACCAAAAAAGTGCATTCAGTGCACTAACCATTTGTAAAGAATTAGAAAGGCCAATAATCCCAGAGAGAGAGAGAGAGACTGCATAAACAAAAGCAAAAAACCCTAATCAGTCCCAAACTAAAAATCTACTCTAACATAAACATCATAAAGAAGGAAAGGCCTAGGTAGGCCATACAACTGCATGACTCACATAAGTATGTGTCAACATTCCTCCTTAGGCTAGAGCGTAAATGTTGTTGATGCCAAGCTTAGAGTATATGCATGTGAATTGACTGTGAGCAATGTTTTAAATAGTGGAGTGTTCAACCCTCTGTAGCATGTAGCGTAATAGCGTAGCGTAAGCTTGATACTTCTATTTTTTAATTTAAAAATAAGAAAAATATGATAATGAGTAAGAAAAAAAGCAAAAAACCTAAAAATGCTTGACAAATTATTCATTTTTTCAAGTATAAGCATGTTCAAGCAAGTTATTAATTATTATTTATCAAAAGTTAATACACATATAAAGTTATAAAAAAATCAATAATCAAATAATTATCGCATCAACAACTTTCTAAGCAAACCACTTTAATTAATAATGTCTAATTGAAACCACAAGTCACAACTCACAAGTATGAAAAGAAATAAAAATCCTAGAGGTTAAGAAGGGTTTTCGAAAACCCTCTTTCAAAACCCTTTTTCTTTTTAGTTTTAAAGGTTTTTTAGTGTGTGAATTTCACACCAACTTTAACAAAGGATCACCACCATTTTAAGTAAAAGTAAACATAGAAAGGTTTGGTTTTGATTTTACATTTTGATTTTTGATTTTTTATTTTTATGTTGTGACTTTTACACCATTTAAAACAAACAAAAATTAAAAAAAATCATTTTTTGAGAGATAATAAAAAAATACATTGTGGCTTATGCTACAAACGCTACACGTTGCGACCCTTGTAGCGTACGCTATAGGGGATTTACTCTATTTAGCTACGCTACCGCTACACTATGGACGCTATTTGAAACACTGATTGTGAGGAAGGGCCTTGGTGAATACATCAATCAGTTGATCTTGAGACTGGGCATATGGTATAGATATTTCACCACTAGAAACCTTCTCATGGATAAAGTGACAGTTAACCTCAATAAGTTTTTTATTTTTCAACACTTGATCAGGCCACAATGCGATGCTTCTTACTCTTCCACACGAGTAGATTTTCTCCTATAAAAATACAGTACCCAGTAGTAGATCGCCTATCTGCCAAAGAACATTACTGGTCTGCAATAGAGTACCCTATAACTTGAAGATTATTGTTCCATTTGTACAAAATTCCCAGACCCGGTGTCCTTTTAAGATACCGCAAAATTAGAACATTTGCATCCATGTGCGGTACCCTTGGAGAGCTCATAAATTGGCTCACCACATTCATGGCATAAGATTCTAGTTCAATGATAGTTAAATGGTTAAGTTTCCTAACCAATCTTCTACACCTACATGGGTCTTCAAATATATCTTCTTGATCACTAACAAGTTTGTGATTCGGATCCATTGGTGTATCCACCGGCTAAGTACTAAGAAGATTGATCCTATAAGTACATTCAAAAGATACTTTTATTGAGACAGATTAATTCATTCCTTTGATCTGGCAATTTTTATACCTGGAAAGTGTTGAGTGCCTCTACAAATACTTCTTCAACTCCTCAACTACTGTCATTTCTTGCAACATCAATATCATTAACATATTTACTAACACAATTAGGCCCAAGGTGCCTCTCTGTATAAAGATCGAATGATCTGCATGACTTCGAACAAGGCCATAGTTCACTACAACTTTATTGAATTTGTCAAACAATGCACGTGGTGGTTGCTTCACTCCATAGACTGCCTTTCTCAATTTACACACATTGTTTGACTCTCCTTAATAAAGAATCCAGGTGGTTGCTCCATGTAAACTTCCTCTGTGAGGTCACCAAGAAGACATGCATTTTTAATCTTCACTTGGAAGAGGGTCCAACCATGATTGATAGCCACGGAAAGAATAAAACGAATAAAATTCAACTTGGCAACAAGAGAGAATGTTTTAGTATAATGAACACCAAGTGTCTAAGTATATTCCTTAGCAACCAAGCGAGCCTTCAAACGTTCAATCGTACTATTAGATTGAAACTTAATGGTGTACACCCACCAACAACCAACAAAACATTTTCAACAAATAAACTGGTGAGTTGCCAAGTGTTATTTTGATAAAAAGCAACCATTTTATCTTCCATTGCTTCCTTCCATTCCCTATGTAACAATGCTTCTTGGTTATGACTAAGGAATAGAATGAGATGACAAGGATAGTGCAAATTGGCAAATAGTGGGAGATAAGCATTGAAAAGATACATATTTAGATATAGAATGATCCTTAAGGCAATAGGAACATCAGACCTATTTGGAGAAGCCATTGGATTATATGGCTCGGAAGAAGATATGGTAGATAATATATCATTTATTGGCTACACTGTATAATCATTTCGGTTGTAAGTAGACTTTCAGTTTAGGTACAGTGGGAACAAAGGAGTCAACAGGTACTGAGGTAGGAGATTGGACTATGCCTTCTTCAATTGCAATAGACATAGGCATAACTTCCACATTAAGATATTTACTATCTTTTGAAAAGAATGGAGTAGACTCGAAGAAAGTAACATTTGCATATACATATTATCTTTGAAGTGAAGGTCTGTGGCAATGATAACCTCTATGTGTTCGATAATAGCCAATGTTGTCAAAAGCGATCGTATAATCGATTATGCGATAATGTCATCCATATGGATGGTATGCCATCGCATATCGCATAAAGCGATCGCGTATGCCATTATGCCCATTATGCGATCGCATATGCCATCACATACTTTCCATTTTTTTTTCAATTTTTTTCTTTTAAAAAAAAGATTGTGCGATCGCATAATCGCTTATGCCATTTGACAACATTGATAGTACCCGAGGAAAATATATTTAATGGCTCGAGTATCTTACTTATCATGGCCCTATTCCAAATAGTAAACAAAACATACACATCTAAGAACTTTAGGAGGTAAAGAGAACAACTAAGTATCTGAGAGTAAGATGTTGTTAGGTGATTTACCCATTAAAATATTTGAGGGCATTTGATTTATCAGGAAACAAGTCATTAGTGCTACATAACTCTAAAAACTTTTGGGAGCATTCATGTGAAACAATAAAGCACGAGTTACTTCTAGCAAGTGACGATTTTTCTGTTCTGCCACACCATTTTGTTGTGGGGTGTGTGCACGCGATGTTTGATGCAATATACCTATTTTAGAAAAAAAAACCAGAATAAAGGATTGTGACATATATTCCTTGGCATTTTTTGAACGAAACACGAACATTTTTTTTGAATTAAATTGGGTTTGTACGAACATGTGAAAGATCTTAAAAATAGATAATAATTTAGATATTTCTTTCATTAAAAATCTAAGGTAATTGTGAAAAATCATCAACAAATGTAAAAAAATCTTGTGCCCTGTCCAACTAGGAATTTTAACTAGTCCCCAAACATCTGAATGGACCAAAGAAAATGGAAATGAACTACGGTTTTTTTTCACACGGTGGGAAGATAACACAATAATATTTACTCAACTCACACACTTCACTCTAAAATTGACACTAACGATAAGGAAGGAATAACACTTATGAGAAATTTCATGGGTGGATGACCGGGATAGCAATGCCATCGATAAGGAGAAATGTTTCTTGTATTGTGGCTCCAACAATTTCACTATCAAGATAATACAACCCATCATGTTAATGTCCTCCACCAATCTTCTTCTTTGTCTTTAGATCTTGGAAAGCACAATGTGAATGATAGGAAGTTATAGAGCAATTAAGAGATTTTGTGAGCTTGCTAACGGACAGAAGACTTAAAAGGAAATTTAGGTATATAAAGGACATAAGACAATGAAAGGAAAGAACTTGGATGAACAGTGCCCATTTCATCTACTTTGGACTGGATACCATCTGTCCAATTGACGGATGAATTCATTAAAATTGTATGGAGGAAAAAGTAGTAGACTCATCTATCATATGGTCAGATGTTCTAGAGTCAATGACGTATGGAGTAGAACACTTGGATCCCAAATAACCTATATATGAGGTCACGAATGTAGCTGTAGAGGCAGAAGTAGTAGGAACATCTTGATCCTGCAAGTTTTTAAACTTGGAATACCCTTGAGTAAGTGTGACCATCTCTCTAGACGTACATGGCGGTTGTGTTGTAGAAGTGGAGTTGGCTGGATGAGGCCCACTGCTTTCTTCAATATGAGACACCTGATTAGCCCATGCTGACTATGCTTGAAGATCCCAAGTTCCCAACACTTCCAACCGAATGATTTGTCAGCCTACAATGTGTTCACTTCCAATGTCCATGATCTCTACCATGGCCTCCTCCCACTTCACCACAACCGCCGTTGATTACTTTTGCCACTGCGACCACCACCTCTGCCTTGTCCAGAGAAAGATGTAAGAGTAGAGTTATCATTGGTTTGACATGTAGGCACCAGGGATACATTTTAGAGGCGTGCTTATACCTCGTTTAGAGATGGCATATCCTTGCCACCCAAAATCTGTGCATGAACAGGCTCATACTTAGGTTTTAAACCAGATAAAAATTTAGCTACCCAAAACTCTTCACGTTGCTTTGGGACCTAGGGTTGGACGTCCCCCCCTCCCCCAATAAGAGTTAAAAGGACCAATTTTCTCTTAAGCAACAAAAGCAAAAAACCCCAGTCAGTCCTAAACTAAAAACCTAGTCTAACATAAACATCGTGAAGAAGGAAAGGGTTAAGTATTTGTCAACAATCCCAAATGGTTATTTCTTCTAAATGCTCCAAATACAACAATCAAAATTAGATGGCTCAGCTGCTCTATTAATGTAAATTTTGGTGGGTGCTCCATACACAAATGGGGCCCCTTGATTTGGATGGTCCTATAGCCACACACTTATGCATGTGTATGGTGGATAAACACCAACTTAAAAGATGGTGTTGAGCTATCACAATAGTTCATGCACCTTCTATAAGCGATGGAGTATTGTCTACCACAAATGTGGCATAGGGTTGCAACAATTGTGACTGACCAGACCTTGGGTTCCATTGTGGATTGAGCATCAACCACAATTTGTACCGATAAACAATTTCATCTGCTCATTGAATTTAACCCATTAATGATTTTATTTTAACCATCCATTTGATGTCATAAATTAAGGGCTAGTACCTTTTGATAAATGTGAGTTGTAAACATGCTCCATCCACAATGGATCACTCACTTTGGATTGTCTAGATTGAAGTGTGTTGTGAACTTTTATGTATTTAAGATATATTGTTGTTGTTGTGGTGGTGGTGCTGCAGCTGTTTGCATGCCTGTGACTCTGTAGATATGCAGGTGGTTTGGCATTTTTTCTTGCCACAACCTCCACGTGTAGGCAAGTTTGAAATGAAACTCCATAACAGGATGCAGTGACTTCCTCTTCCTCTTCCTCTTCCTGTAGATATGCAGGTGGTTTGGCATTTTTTCTTGCCACAACCTCCACATGTAGGCAATTTTGAAATGAAACTCCATAACCGGATGCAGTGACTTCCTCTTCCTCTTCTTATCTTATATTTGTTTGTAAATGGAACTAAATTGATCTGATTCATGAATTGAACCAAATGGGCTTTGAACCCTTCATCAAACTGCTTCAATCTAGCCCCCTGATTTTGGGTGATTTGAACTGAGAATTTGTTCAACAAACTAAATCACTTTTCAAGGATAGGTAGGTTCATCAAATTAGGTAACTATGGTTGAGGCTACCATAAGAGGGATGGTGAGGTTGTGGTGAACAAAAGTTGCAATGAGAAGTGGTGTTGGCCAAGTGATGGATGGTGTTTAGAGGCTGGTGCTGGTCGAAGTTTTGTCAGTGGGGCCTTCTGGAGATGAGGTGGTTGTCGCACAAAGGTTGGGGGAGATTAAGAGAGGAACACAACCTTCTAGAATGAAGGAGAGGGAGAGGAGGAAGATATGATAAATGATAATAACTATTAAGAAGAAAAAAAAGGATAAGAGAACATTCCCCAATACCATTTTAGCATTGACTGGAATTGAATTTCTTGAATAGAGGGAATACAGGATCCACTATCTATAGACCTTTATGACTAGATTTAGAAAGATCCTAGAATACCTAGGATTATGTTAGAGATTCGTGAAGCAATATCATTTAAAGTATACCACCACACAGTAACTAGAAGATGCCATTACAGTACAAGAGTAAAAATCATCCCCCATGGCAATGGTCAGGTGGTGGCAAACAAGGTGGCAACGTGAAGCAGTGGTGGCCAGGTGATGGATGGTGCCTGGATGCTATTGTCAGTTGAAGATGTGTTGGTGAGGTCTACTGGAGACAAGAACTAACAACAAGGTGCTGTCATACCAAGGTAGGGAGGGAGGTGGGGGTAAGAAAGTGGGAGAAAACCTTCTGGAATGGAGGAGAGGGAAAGGGTAGAAGAGGTGAGAGAATAGGGCATCAGGATCATTGAGCTTGCTCTAGTTCTAATACCATGTTAAAGATTTGAAACAGTGCTGTATTGCTTGAATATGATGAATATGGAAGGGGGCAATGAGGGTCATTGGAAGAGGGACAGTGAGGTGGCGTCAAACTCTGTTGAGATGGAGTGGTGGCAGGGCAAAATGATGGATGGTGGCTAGAGGCCAGCATTGGTGAGGCCTTCTGGAGACAATAACCAAAGATGTTGTGGCTGCTGTACCAAAGCAGGGAGGAAGGGTGAAGAAGAAAGAGGAAGACATCCTTTTGGGATGGAGAGGGAGGAAGAGTTGGTGAGAGGGTAAAATAATAATATCAAAGGGCTTCTCCAGTACTATGTTGTTGACTAATGACAATTGTATTGCTGGAATAGAATGAATATGGTATAGGATATTTATGCATATCCACTAGTATATTTCAAGCCGAGTCCTTGGGAAGCTCAGCCTTGAGACTGACTTGGCCTGGACTCAGGAAGACTCGTCGAGTTGACTCGCCGTGACTCGATCGTAGTAACTCTGCTTGTGAAATTGGTATTTATTAAAAATGAAAATTCACAGAGAACAAGAATTGAATTCACGACCTCTGTTAGAGTTGGTGGCACCCTCTACCACTAGGCTACATGGCACTTTGTTGTTAGGTCTCTTATTTATAGTGCTTATATTAAAATTAACTATTTTAAAATATCCTTTATAATTACAAATATAATAAATTATGATTATTAAATATCGAGTTGACCCGACCCAAATGAACACCAAGTAGAGTCCAGTTTTGGATTTTTAACTATGAGTGCAGTTTTGGGTTTTCTAACTATGGTACAAAATCAGCCCCTTTGGCGACATTCAGGTGGTATTAACTTAGGTGGCGAGGAGAAGTGGCGGCTGAGTGATGGATAGGTTGGTGGCTAGAGGCCTGTGCTGACTGAACTTGTGTTGAAGAGGCCTCCAGGAAATGAACCAGAGATGAATTGGCCACTGTGCTGAGGCAGGGGGAGAGGAGGGTGGAAGAAAAGGAGAACCCTCTGGATTTGAGGAGGAGAGATGAAGGGATATATATATATATATATATATATATATATATATATATATATATATATATATATATATATATATATATATATATATATATATATATATATATATAGGGTTAGAGAGCCTATTGCAAATTTTACAATACCAATTTTCATGAATTGAATGTATAGAGGACACTGTATTTAGACCTCTAGGACCAGATCCAATAAGTTCTAGAATACCCAGAAGGATTTTAAAGATTTGTAAAACAATACAATTGCAAGCAAGCATCACAATATAATTACAAGAATGCATACATCCCTTGTGGTAATGGTTAGGTGGGGACAGGAAGTGGCAGCAGCTTGGTGATGGATGTTGGCTAGAAGCCGGAAGCTGTTTCCTAATGGCCTGTCACAGACGAGGTCTGCTAAGCCTACGTGTGCACAAGGGATACCACCTACGCACCACCATGTGTGCATGTGTGGCAGATAGGTGGACGTCCAAGCCATCCATCAGGTGGGTACAACCTTGAAGTTGTTCTCATCCTAAAATTTGGTAGGTCCACTCATCAACTGGCCTATTATGATATTAGAAACTGGTGGATGACTTAGAAAGCTTCAACCAAGTTTTATCAGACTCACGTTTGTTTCATAAACTGCGGCCCACCTTATTAGTTGACTGACCTGGTTCTTGGGCCATGGCATCTATATAGTGGGACCCCTGATGGATGGATTGTATCTCTTAGCTAGATGCCATTTTGGCACACGTGGTGGTATGTACATGAGTTGCCTTGCACATGGGCAGGCATAGCAAAGCTCTGGGGACAAAACTATGGATGAGGGGGCTGCTGTACCAAGGCAGAGAGAGGAGGGGGTAAGAAGAGAGAGGGACTTCTAGAATGGAGAGCAGAGAAATGGAAAAGACGAGGAGAGAATTAATGTAGGATCAGAGAACTTGCCCTGAAGACAATTTTATGTGATAGAATGCAGGATATGATATTTATAGGCCTCTGGTACCAAATGCGGGAAGAATCTAGAATAGTTAGGAGGATTTGAGAGATCCAGAAAGCAATATAGCTGCAAGTTTGCCATCGCTAAAGAATTACAGGAATGCCTTACAAATACAAGGGTACACATCATCGTCCAACAAGTACAGCTTTGTCCGTTAATATAGAAGTTCTGGCAGTGGATATGCACAGGTGGCTGATCTTTTTTGAAGCATCTGGGTATCATGATTCTGAAAAAATCAGTACCAGTTCATGTGAAATGGATCGATTATACTTTACCTGGCCGCCGTGCTTCCATTTGTATGTATTTTCAATGTGTCTTAGGTAAGCATGTGCCTGGTGTTCTGTTTTTGGTTTGCATATTTAGCTGATATACTTAACTGAAATCTAATTTGATTTTCTTTTTTATTCCACGAGTGCTGTGTGCTTGTGTGGTTTGTTATGTTGGTGCATGCTTTCTACATTTGGGTTTGTTTACATCTCTTGTACATTGATGGTGCCTGTAGGTTTCCAGATCAATAGGAGATGCATACTTGAAAACACCAGAATTTGCTCTGGATCCATCTATCTCACGTTTTCGGCTTGCTGAACCTCTTCGTCGGCCTGTACTGACAGCACAACCATCTGTATATACGAGAGTAATATGCCCCCAAGATAAGTTTTTGATATTTGCATCTGATGGCCTTTGGGAACATGTGACGAATCAACAAGCGGCAGAAATTGTGTACAATTACCCGCGAGCGGTATTTTTTTCCCCCTCTGCATTTCCCTGCTTTATCCTCTCTTTTTGCTGCTCTGAGGTTCACCCTCATTTCTATGATAGGGAATAGCCAGGAGACTTGTCATAACAGCTCTACAAGAGGCAGCTAGGAAGAGAGAAATGAGATATGCAGACCTTAAGAAGGTTGAGAAGGGAATCCGGCGCTTCTTTCATGATGATATAACTGTCATTGTTGTCTTTATAGATCACGAGTTGCTGGGTAAAAACACCACTCCATCACAGTTATCAATACGAGGATTTGTTGATGCAGTTGGACCGTCAGAATTTTCTGTGTTGGAAGGGGTCAGCATGCATTCCAAATCATCTGTCTGACGCAGAACCAGTCTTTGCTAAATCCAGGTCTAGCTTCCCCCCTCCCCCCTTTTTTTGAGAGAGATGGTCCAGCTTCCCCCCTTGCTGTGCTATTGCTACATTTTGAAGGTTTCTGTCCCCACCTTTTCTATTTCAGTCTCTCTTTTTTTATTTTCACTTTTTGTTCTTTCTTTTTCCTGCTGTAAGTTGAACCAGACCCTGATCCTGTTTTTTTTTTTTCCTGCTGTTTTTTCTTTTTCCTGCCGTAAGTTGAACAAGATCCTGATCTGATACCGATCAGTGCTCATCTTCCAATAATAATTTCCATATGCCTGTCTTTTTCCCCATATACAAGCATGTGTAATGGGCATGTATACAATTTTTTTTTCCCTTTGGCATGCTACTCTTAATGCATTGCAACTGTAAATTGTTGGTTTTTGTGGTTTTGACTTTTGCACCGGATCCACATTAATTTCCCAAAGCAGGATGAGATGTCTTTCATTGATTCCGCTAATGTTCTAAATACTGGCTACCGAGTTGTCAGGTTGCAGATACAGTTCCATGATCATCAATATGCTTGGCTGATCATGTATCAGTGGACCCATTGTGCTGTTTGAAATAGTGATTGTGGGCCGTAATTTAGATGGTATGCAGTTCCTGATGAACCGCCATGAATCCAGATGGCTTGGGTATAAATAATCTCTAAATCACACCAGCCTTTTCTCTTGGATCCCTAAGCTACGTCCGTTTGCATTGGGTTATTTGGATAAATCAATCTATCCATCTATCTGCAGTGTCTGTTGAGTTTAGAACACATTTCATGGGCTACCTTGTGAAAATCAGACTGTTCGTATGATCCAAACCAACCTTGAATTCGGCTTATTCCCTTTTTTTTTTTTTAGGTGAAACCGTGGATGGGATGGTTATGATTGACCAACAGTAGTGATCCTTAAGTAAAATTATCCTTGATGGGGAAGATTTTCAATGGAGTGAAAACACAAGTATGAGCTTGAAACAAAACTTTTGTGGCCCAAAAAGTTTTTAATGATAGGCTTTCAATCACCACTATTTCTTGTGGTGTGGTCCACCTGAGATTTGGATCTGTTCATTTTTTAACTCATGCCTTAAAATAATGATCCAAAATGGATAGATGGGGTGGATAAAACACATACATTAGGGATAATGTATGCCACATGTACCATCTTCTCCTATAAAGCGTCACATTCTTCCTCAATATCACGAGTTTTTAACCATTTGAGAGTTTTTAACGATTTGAGAGATGGAAGTGACTTCTCAACCTGGCACGCGGCACTGATTTGCTGCTATCCAAACCAGTCAAATAGGGTTCCATTGTGGATGGATGATATCCCCCAAATGACTCTGATCAAGCAATCCTAACCATCCAATTAATGGCTATCGAATGGATTGCTAAGAGTGAAATGGTGAGTAGTCCAAAGGGAAGATACAAAAGGTAATATACTTCTGATTTAGACTTAAAGTTATGCTCCATCCACGACTGAGTCGGGTTTTTTACCATCTGGATTGCAGTACAGCTATGCCATGCATATAGTTGAAGAGCCTCCACAAGTTGTTTGTCACAAATCCACCTGTCCATCTGCTTTTCCAGCTCGTTTTAGGGCATGGGCCCGAAAATGAGGCAGACCTGAAGCTCTGAGTGGGCCACACAACAGGAAAAAGTGGAAAATAACGCCATCAGGGAGCCCGCTTTGGGTTACCTCATTTTTGGGCCATGCCCAAGCTGGAAAAAGAGATGGACGGGGTGGATTTGTTACAAACAATCAATGGCCCCACGAATGCTGCCTCTCTAAGCACGTTTTATTGATGTTAATTGCCATGCAACCCTCCCCAAGCGTACGTCGAGCCCACATATTTGTGACAAATACCCCCTGTTCATCTCTTTTTCCATCACATAAAGGGCATGGGCCTAAAATTGAGGTAATCCAAGACTCGGTCTGAAGTGGGCCATACGATAAGAAATAGTGTTAAGGAACACCCACTGTTGAAGTATCTTCATTCCATACAGGGCCGGGCCGACTGAGAGTCTTGCATCTGCCTCATTTTTTGGCCCACAACCTCAAATGAGATGGCAAAACAGATGGATGGGGTAGATTTCTCACAAACATCATGGTGGACCACACGTACAGTCAGAATGAGGGTTGTAGGGCAATCAGCGCCAGTAAAAATGTTTTCTATGCTGTTGTTGGACATTTTAAGCCCAGAGGGTGAGGGTTGCCTGTCTGTAGGTAGGGCCCACGATGATGTTTGCGACATATCCACCCTGTTCATTGGATTTGTCATCTCATTTTAGGGCATGTGCTCAAAATGAAGTCAATAAAAAGTGCAAGTGGACCATGAAGGCCCGCTGTTGTAACATTCGTGGTGCCACAGATTGTTGTGACAAATCCACCTGGTCCATCTATTTTTCCAGTTTACTTTAGGGAAACGGCCTAAAAATGAGGCAGAAACTAAACTCAAGCGGGCCACATGACAGGAAATAGTGGGAAAGGGAAGATTTCCCCAAAACACCAAGATGGGCCCCGCGTACGGTTGCGGTGAAGGTTGGCACGGCAATGCATCCACGGATGCGGTAATAGGAAATAGTTTAAAAGTGGAGGTTTTCAGTCCATGGCTGAAAAGGCTGGTGGCCATATGAAAAAATGGGGATTTTATGATACTCAGGCTGCGTATGACAATCGATAAACACACATAGGCACTCATAAACTATAGACGTGGCATATATCAATTCAAATAAATTTGATTAGATAAAGCTCTCTATAGCTAAGTCACAATATCAATATGACAAACTGGTCGAACAATCATAGCCTCGTATCCGTAGAGATGGAAATAAATCCTTGGGATATTTTTCATTTAACAGTCTAATAAATGTTCACAAATCTGCAACTGAGATGATCGTATAATTGTAATTTTGGATTCATGAATCATCTCAATTATCATAATTTGGACGGTTTAATTTAATTACTTGTGACATGTCATCTATCACACTTTTCCAAGGTATCAAAGTGCGTTGCCTGTGGGGTCCGCCCTCTATTGGTATGACGTGGCCAAGCTCTGTGGAGCCCGTGTGATATATGTGCTTTATCTATGCTGTTCATCCATTTTTTCAGCCCATTTTAAGGCATGAGCCCAAAAATGATGTAGATCCAAAGCTCAAGTGGACCCCACTAAACAGTGGGAATTGAATGCCCATTGTTGAAACTTCCTAGTGCCCACCGTGATGTTTTATTTGCCATCCAACTTGTTCATAAGATAACACAGACCTAGATAAGGGCAAAACACAAATATAAGCTTGATCCAAGAAGTCTGTAGCCTCCAAGGAGCTTTGGACAGTCACAGAGACCTGGTTGAAGTTTTTCTCCAACCTGTTCGAACCAACAGTATAGATTAAGCCACGTGGTATTTTTGATACCTCCAAGGTACCCACCAAATATACTTAGGTCAGGTCGCAAGCCTTTGGCGTTCATGCAGTCTGTATAATAGCAGTACCATAAAGCCACATCATCACTATAGCACGATATGGATGATGACAAAATCAATACCATGATCGGAAGAGAATCATTCTTTCCCAGCTGGTTACAGCGATAGTGCCACGTGGGTGAAGCGGTTGTTGACTATTAATCTCAGCAAAGTTATAAATAGCATAATCGAATCGAATTAAAAAATGAGATTGCATCCTTAATTACTGTTGCACCTTTGAAAGTATTTAGTTTTCAAGTAAAAAAAGAGCTCATTAGAGGGAGAGCCCTGACCTCCACCAATCGCTTAATTGATGTGCACATCGTTGGCTATGTAGACGGTTGGTTTGTCGATCGCTCGGCCAAGCACCACTCTATCTCAATGCCATGGGTCAAAAGTGATAACGGTTTGAATCGGACCCAATCAATTCTGGCATGCCCACATAGCAGTGCACGTACCTCGTGTGGCCAAAAATTACACCAACACCATCTTGCGGCACGCCCGGTGAGACAAGTGTGCAATTGTTAATTGAATTTTATAATAACATGGGTAGACAATCTACTCGAGTTAGTGGAAATATTGAAGAACATGATCTTAACAGGTCCTTGAAGCATTCTCAATGCAAGTCGAACCAGAGATCCCTAACCCTCCACTTCCAGCCATTCAGGAAGTAGGGTTATCATCCTAAAACAACTATGTAGATGCTAATGGAGTTTTGGGAAGCGTTAATGATTACTTATGGGAACTAACTAAACAAGGAATGATGCATGCCCAATACTTTAGGGCTCAAACTAAAACCATAAACAGACTTGTAACATTCGTTAATGACATGTTACGTAATTATTTTCATCATAATCAGAAATCACCTCGATTTAGCAATGCTACCCCGGAGCCACTATTTATGCTTCCACGTAATGTACGACCAGACCCACATCTAGTAGGACAAAATATGCCACCTTAGGTAGGTATTAGGATGAATGGACGAAACAGCCGATTCAATGGCCCAAATGAAAATGATATAAACCATGACATACCCGCTATAGGACAATTCATGTCGAACAATGAAACACTTGGGGATAGGTTCTAATGGTCAACCTGCTCAAGGCATGCAATTGCCTCAAATGATTAATCCTGAACTCCCTTCAGTGGATCGAGAAGAGTTAATTAACATGACAAACGAGGTAATCGGCTAATGTCATGGTCGTCACACTAATCGACTGGTCTACCGTAAGCCATACCCAGATTGGGTTGATCAGCTAGTTGAGGTACCAAGAGGTACAAAAATACCAGAGTTTTCATTTTTTTCGAGATACAGTCCAGTCTACTGTTGAGCATATTGGCCAATTTACGGTGCAATTCGATGAGTTTTTTACCAACAAATATGTAAAACTGAAATGGTTTGCAAATTTGTTAACTTATATGGCATCTACACGGTGCATTAATTTGTAAGTGAATTCAATTCAATCCTGGCAAGATATGGAAGAAATGTTTCACGTTCAGTTCTTCCACATGGAACCAGAATTTTCCTTAACCGATTTATCACGATTGAGACAATTTCCTAATGAATCAACAGATAGATACATCACTAGATTCAAGAAAGCGAAGAACAAATGTTGGATATTCCTCCTAGAGGCTCAATCTGTTAAATTAGCTATGGAAGGTCTTGATATCGAATTTCGAAAGAAGTTCGAAGGAATGGACTTCGAAGATTTGGTCGAACTGTCTAATAGAGTGACCAGACACGAATGGCTCGTCCATGAGGAGAACCAACGAAAGAACTCATGAGTGGGAACTTACCACCTACCCAAACTATGAGTTAGTGTTGGCAGAAATAAATTTTAACAAGCCATTCGTCTATACATCATTTTCAAAGGCCAACGATGAATCTTACCCCCAAGGTTCCAATACTACCAAAGGAATCACCGAACAAAACAAACAATTTTCTTTTGATATTACAGAAGCCGACGATATTTTTGATCTCTTACTGGCTGCAAAACTCATCAAATTTGCACCAAAATAGAGAATTCTAGTGGCAGAGGAATTGAAAAAGATAGATTTTTTTTTTTAAGATATCAAATTTATTGAGAAAGGAAGAGCAGCAAGCTTGCAAACAACAAAGCTAAAAAAAAACCCGCAACAAGGGAAAGGAAAACAAAGGACAAAGGAAAGTAAAAGATCACACCCAAGCCCCACACCCAGCCCTAACCCCCTACACTTTAGGGGGGCCAATCTCTAAAAAGGGTAAGGACTCTAGAGAAGACCCCCTGCTGCCGAAGAGGACTTGCTCGTAAAGAATATGTTATTGCATTCTACCCAGATGACCCAAAAAGCAGCAAGAAGAAATCCTCATTTTCTTTTCCCCAGGGCCCCTCCTGAATCCGCATGCCATTCAGACAGGAGGTCTTCAATAGATAAAATATTGTAAATAGCATGGAACACAAATTCACTTAATTAGAAATTGTATTGCCTTCAGGAACATGATCCAAGATAACATAGATTTCGGTATGCTCATATTTCCATAGAAAGAAAACGAAGCCATGTTGGTGGATACCGACCCATTCCCTCCAACAATGGGAATCAACATCGTCTCCACCAATTTGAGAAATATGAATGCCCCTAAGAAGAAAGTAGACATTACATCAGCAACGACACGACATGGCCATCGACCAAGTCAGGCTTAAGAGAGGCCAAAAGGAAACACTAGAGGGCAATGGCATTCTAGGAATCAATCAACAATCAAGGAAAGTCGGCTATATGAACAGTGTCATGAAATATTTAATAGCAACATTCGACAAAAGTTTACTATGTGCCGAAGAAACAAGTGAATGTGCACGATGACAGTATTGTTCAAAAATATCAAACCAATTACCTGAAAGAAAGATCTTTCAGAAATGATGACAGAAAACAACTAAGGATGGTCAAACCTATTGAAACTTCCACCAACCAAAAACTTCAACCAACTAATGGGTTAGGGCCGTTCATCCAAAGTTTCCACAATACCTTCTGAAAATGACAAGATCTTAAAAATGTTGTTGGCAACAATAGAGGGTGGTGGGAAGAGTCATCGAAATGCAAAGACGAACGCAAGATAGACTAGTAAGATCAAATATTTATAGTTGGCAATATTCTGGTCAAAACTGAACTTAGGCAATTAATTTCTCTAAAAACCAAAAAGCCAAAATAAATATGCTGTAAAAAAATATACGACCCGACTAAGATGAACCAGATCTAATTGGCAAAAATGTAAAAGACCACATCTTCGAGGAAACACTAAGCGACCCAAATTCTCTGAAAGAAGGATTGTTAATTGAAGAGATGCTAGCAAATGCAAAAATTCTAGAGAATTATGTCGACTTCCAACGGGCAATAGACATGAAGAATGTCGAAAAACCTGACGAACAAGGCACACCAATCATTACATTCAGGATAGTTGCCCTCATTGCAGGAGCAACCTTAGTCTTGGAAATAGTAATTCCTCAAGAGCCTGTAAATTGAAAAAGTGTGAACATGGTTACCATTGAACCAGGTATACACGCGGAAAAGGTAATATTTGACCAATCTTTTTATATAATGTCACAACACCGCAAGCTATTATTTATATCGGCGTGTATAAATGGATGTCCTATTCCTCTCATCATGGCCGACAATGGGGCAGCGGTTAACATCTTGCCAAGAAATATGTTAAGAAAATTGGGAAAAATGTATGCAAATATGATCGCTATAGAAGTAATAGTCACCAATTTCATGGGTGATGTGACAAATGTTAAAGGTATTCTACTAATCGAATTAACAGTAGGAACTAAAAAAGTACTGATAGCATTCTTCATAGTACCATCAACTTCAAGTTACAATGCTCTCCTCGGATGAGATTGAATTCATGCAAATTATTATATCCCATCGTCTCTACATCAATTCCTTATTTTTTTTGGAATAAGGGGAAGGTTAAATGGTATTAGTCGGCAATAAGCCATTCCGTACCGAATTGAACACAACCGAAGCTTATTTTTATGAAAATGAAGTTGGGTCGATGATTTTCACAAGCCGAGATCAACTTGGCCGACGAATGGGGATTACAACGTAAAAAAAATCCTCTGATTAAGGTAAAAGATTGAAGCATAGTTGCCAGTAAGGAATTAGTCATGCCGAAAGCACTTGTTGTATTCCGGCCAGGATAGTCTTACATTGTTGAAGAGTCGCTATGAATAAGGCCTTAAAGAAAAAAAGAAAAAAGAAATAACCGAAGTAACAGCCTGGTTTACGAAACTCAAACAAGCATGGGACAAATTTGAATTAGAGAATGGTTGTTTCATCAACATAGTTGAGTGTTTACTAGAACACAAAGAGATTGCTGAAGAAAGCATATTCTTCGAAGAGTTGGAAGCAGCACCTGCAAAGTTAGATGACTTGAAAGTGAATGTTCAAGACTCATTCGTAGAAGTTAATTTAGGAATGAACCAATGTTCAAAACAATGTATATTAGTGAGTGTTTGTTGCTTGAAGAATTCTAGCTAATAGTCGAACTTCTGTTCAAATGTAAAGACTGCTTTGCTTGGGATTACCATGAGATGTCGGGTCTAGATTGAAAATTAGTCCAACATCGGTTGTTAATAAAAGAAGGTTTCAAACTGATCAAGTAGCCCCAAAGGATGACTATGGAAGTCACGACTAAAGTGAAAGAAGAAGTCAAGCGATTACTAAAGGCCGACTTCATTCAACCAATTAGGTATTCCGAATAGATCTTTAATATACTCCTAGTGGTAAAAAAACTGAAAAAATAAGAGTTTGCATTGATTTCAGAAATCTGAATTATGCAACTCCAAAGGATGAATATCCTTTGTCGGCTATCGATTAGTTGATAGATCGAGCAACGGGTCATAGAATAATATCATTCATGGATGGTCATCCATAGCTATAACCAAATCTATATTGCAAAAAATGATGTTGCAAAGACAACTTTTAGGTGTCTTGGGGCTATTGGTACATATTTGGAAAGTAATGTCGTTTGGACTCAAGAATGCTGAAGCAACTTGTCAAAGAGCCATGAATGCTATTTTTCATGATATGATCAGCCAGACATTAGAAGTATATATTGATGATGTGGTCATCAAATCATTTGATTTGGCGATCATCTTTTTCATTTACGCCGAGCCTTTGAGCATATGAGAACACACAAACTGAAAATGAATCCCTTAAAATGTGCATTCAGCAAATTTGTAGGATTTTTTTTAGGTTTCTTAATGCATCAAAGGGGTATCAAAGTTCATCAAAACAAAACTCGAGCAATTATCAAGGCCTAACCTCCAAGAAACAAAAAGGAATCATAAAGGTTTCTTAAATAGGTAAATTACTTACGCGGATTCATTTCAAATTTAGTAAGAAAAACTAATGCATTTTCTCCACTCATTAAGTTAAAAGAAGGAGAAGCGTTCGTCTGAGAAGAGTGTCACGGGCAGCCTTTCAACAAGATAAAAGAATATCTAACAAAGCTAACAGTGTAATCCCACCACATAAAGACAAATCTCTTCGAATGTACATATCCGTAGTCGAGGCATTAATTAGAGTGTTGTTGGCACAAGAGAACGATGATCGAAAGAAGTTATTTATTATCTAAGTAGACGTTTGAACGATTTCGAAACTTGGTATTCACTGTTTAAAAGTTATGTTTGTCGTTGTACTTCACAACTATCAAACTATGACATTACTTTATGTTCAATGTTGTCTATGTAATTGCCTCTACCGATCTAATAAAATACATGTTGACTCAGCCTATATTAATATGCCGAATTGAAAAAAGGATTCTCACTTTATTTGAATTTAATTTTAATTGTATATTTAAAAGTTGTGAAAGGATAAGTAATAGCCAATTGTTTAGCCGATCACCCGGCTAAAAATAATGGCTCACTCCCTCAAGAAGTAGTTGAGATATGTCATGTTAATTATTTTCCATCTTGGAACCTAACTTTTGATGGTTAAAAAAATAGACCAATCGACTGGAGCTGGAATTATCATTACGTCTCCTACCGGTGAAAGGTAAGAGTAGTGTTTCAGGTAGAATTCTATTGCACAAATAATTAGGCCGAATATGAAGCTTTAATACTCAACTTAGATATGTTACATGAATTTAAAGTCTAAAATGTTGAAGTATACGACGATTTTCAGTTGGTCAAAAATCAGATCAATGGGACTAATAAATGTATGAATGACAATTTAATCTCATATTTAATTACAACAAAAAACTGATGCGCTACTTTGAGGATGTCACGGTAAGCTATATACTAAGAGAAAAAAACACTGATGCCAACGTAATGGCACAATTATCTTCTGGGTTAAGACTCCTAAAAGGGATAGTGATAAAAATGACCCTTACCATCGATAAAAGAAGGGAAGTCCCGTGTAAGAGTATTCAATGCGAGCACAGTGGATCTACCTGATTGGCAAACGCCAATATTTTAATTTTTGAATAATCCAAGCATGAAGGTTGATTGAAAGATCAAATGAACTACAACCAACTATCTTATGATAAATGATGAATTATTTTAAAAAGGCTACGATGGCACACTCTTAAAATGTGTATAGTTGGTTGAAGCTTTAAGAGTAATTGGTGAAGCTCATAAAGCATATGTGGGTCTCACCAAGGCATGGAAGAAAGCTTAAGATGTTAGTTCGGCGATATAGCTACTGTCGGCCGGACATGACCAACATGTGTATAAAGTATGCAAAGGGATGTCAACCTTGCCAAAGACATGGTCCTGTGCAACACTTGTAGCAACAATAGAGTTACATCCTATCATAAAACCATGGCCTTTCCGTGGCTAGGACATGGATTTAATCGGTATGATATGTCTTCCGTCTTCAAATGGGCATAGATTCGTTATAGTGGCTATAGACTACTTCAATAAATGGGTAGAAGTCAAACCAATGAGAGAAGTTAAGCATGCCGACATGATTACATTCATATAGGAGCATATCATTCATAAGTTCGACATTCCTGAGTCTATTACGGTAGATAATGTGATATCATTCAATGTGGCCTAGGTGAAAGCGTTTGTCGAAGAATTTAAGATTAAGTTGTTGAACTATTCGTTGTATTATGCACAGGCGAATGGTCAAGAAGAATCTATAAATAAGATTCTTAAAAACATCATCAGAAAAATAATAGAAGATAATCCACGTGCATGACACCTGAACTTATCTAAAGCACTTTGGGTTTACTGAAATTCATCTAGGACTGGGACACGAGTAACTCCATTTGCGCCAACATACGACCATGATGCGGTGCTACCAATGGAGATAACAGTTACATCTCTAAGAGTGGCATTCCAGAACAATCTCACTCTTGAAGAATTTACAGAAGCTATGCTGATGGAGTTGGAAGAATTGGATGAAGTTCGATTAAAAACCTTAGATGTTTTGAAGTGTAATAAGGAGAGAATAGGCGGAGTTTATAATACGAAAGTAGGAGGCAAACATTTTTCTGAAGGAGTAATAGTCTAAAAAGTGGTTCTGCCGATTGGTGCTAGAAATGACGAATTCGACAAATGGTCACCTACATTGGATGTTATTTACATCATCCACAAGTGTTGAGGATGAGCATACATTCTACAAGATCTAGATGGTAATATCGATAAGCCTTCCGCTAACGGCCGGTACCTAAAGAAGTTCACTCTCTCGATGTGGGAGAGTGACATGCCAAAAGGTTTGAGGAAATAAAAAAGAGATTTGGCCATAATGTCCGGCCGAACCTCATATGCAAAAAGGAAAGGACATTAAAACATTTAACCAACAAATAGAAGGTCGAGTGATAGCTCTTTTATTTTCCCTTTAAAATAAGAAAAGTTACTATTTCAAAATTATACAAAAAAGATTATAACCTAAGTTGGTTGGTTTCGGAGCTACTTGTATCGACAGACACAGTCAGCCATAGTCTTACCCACTATAGTTCCACTGATCTTCCCAAACAGAAGCTTCAATAGAGCGTTGTTTGAAAAGGGCAATTGCATTGGCAAAGCGATCGGTGGCTCCTTCAAAGCGCATTTCTGCATTGGCCAGAGTCGCATCTGTTAACAATTTCTGATGCTTGGCCGATTGAAGTTGAGTCTCTGCTTCTGCAACGCTATCAACCAACTTTGCAAGGAGGCCTTCGTCCCTTAAACAATGTTGTAGTTCAAAGTACTGATTGGATAAATTGTGAACGGAGGTTCGAGCATTTAGATTTTCTATGTAGAGGGCCTTTAAGGCAGTGCGCTCTGCATCATGAGCTAATTGTAACCGATTAAGTTTTCATCAAGCAGTCCGACGAGCTTTCAACCATTGGTTCGCTAAATCGCGGATATGCCGAGCCTCACCATATTCATGGAGGTTGGTTCACACCTTGCGTAGAGTATCCGCATAGGCTCAGTAAAGTGGCTTGACGACTCGAATGGTTGGAGTGCCTGGAGATGCAAAGGGATTTCTTCGACTATATCTGCATGATGTAAGAATGGTAGACTAAACTAAAAAATGGATTCTATGAGAATGCAGGCTGAAGAAACTGCAATGAAGGCCATTTATAAAAGGACTTGAAGATGCGAAATTGAAGGGATGAAGAGCCTAAGTGGCTATTTATAAACCAAATTCTAGGAGATAATCCCGCATTTAATGCAACATGCCTACAAATAATGGCTTGTAGAGCAGCATTTGAGAATACTATCTTCAAATGCTCACAGAAGATGAAGGGTTCTAATTAGTACAGGTATTCAATAAGATTAAAGTGTAGTCGGAAGGCCATTTATAAGTCTAGAAAAGGATGGGCACGATGTCGCATTTAATATGGCATAGCTAAAGATAGAAGAATGTGTGACGACGTTTAGTTTCACAAAGATGCCTTCCTCAAATACCCATTGAAATCAAAGAGTTTATGGGTAATACAGAGATTTTTTACCAATATAAATAACTCTGATGAGAGTAACGCAAGTATTCAGTTCCAATGGTCGATTAGAATAAAAAAAGAAAAAGTACATATATTCAAAAAAGCATAAATGACTTTGTACATCGAAACGGAAAGCTTTTGTACAAACAAAAGAAATGTAGAGTATAGAAAAGAAAATATATAATTTAATTCGGCTAATCCAGGAGCACTTCATATCATGAAATGCATTTGGTCATCATTTCCTCCACTTCTAGTTTGTGATCAGTCCATCGAGGTAGTTCACCATTCTGTTGCTCAAGATAAACTCGCATCTCTGTTAGAGATAATCTTGTTTGGTCGAGGGTAGTCTTCATCTAGTCTCATTTGTTAGAGACAAATTGCAGTTCACGACGAGTTATGTGAAGTTAGGATCTCATTCCACGAAGGCGATCTCCCAAGTCGGCAAAACGATTATTTTTCTAAGCCTCTTGCTTGAGTTCTCTCCTAAGTCGCCAAAGATCTCTTACATGACACCAAGCATCTTTGTATGCAAAACGAGCTAATGGAAGAGAACTCTGAAGGTTAGGGTATGCGAGCTCCATTTGCTCAAGTCGAGCCCTTGAAGTCTCTATATCTTCGATCCATTGAGTCACAAGATCATGGAAAAATACAGCTTGACCAAAGTCTTCTAGAACGACTTGAAGTGTTTAAAGAATGGCTGCATAGGTTCGGACATAGTTATCTCGAATTAGCATCGACTCTAATACGAGAAGGTGTGTCACAATCTCTTCTTCTGTTTTTGGCACATGAAGAAATAGTAAGTCGGATTAAAAAATGACAATTATGAAAAGACTAATGGGGTTAACTACATCTAAAGCCAGAGTTGGAAGAAAAGGTAGTTCAAGAGTTAGCAGATAAAGAAGATTGAGTACAAATGAAAGAAGGTCAAAGGCAACGAGCTATTTATAATTATTAAGGAAAATGAGCACATTTATGCATCATGATGATATGCTTGCATATGGTAGCTGCATGACGATAGTTAACTTCTCATAAGCGGCTTTCTCGGACCTCAACAAGCACGTCTAGAAACTGGATGATTCCAATATGCAAAACAATTAATGTAGGAAATGATAGTTTTGATGTGATGTGTCAGGTAATTGCATCATGAAAAATCATCAAAGCCTAAGGCCAAATTAACACACGACCAATATCATCCTTATGCAGTATGAGAGGAAAATATCCTTGACCGATATATGGCCAAAAGTTTCTACAAAAAACATAAAAGATAGTCGATTCAATGGTTATCATGTCCATAGTATGTCCATAAGTTCATAAAGATAAAGATAAGTCGGCTTAACAAGGCTGAAGACGTTTCCTCAATCAGCCGAAGGATCGTTGCCGAGAGAGCCATGTTTGGCTTTAAGTTCAGCGTATTGCCCCAGAGTCTACTCCACAGACTTATCTTGGGTAACCCAATTTTCCTTCCACAAATTCTTGTCCTCATAGACTGCATCAAGGAAATCGATCACAATTTCTATTCAACCTCATCAGTCAACTCTTTGTGCTTCATCACCATGGCCTAATATTTGGCAAAGCTAGCACTGATAATCTGTTGAAGATGACGGGAGTTAACAACGTCCAAAGCAGAAAAAGACGTTCCCCCTAGTGAATGTCCCCGTCAAAGTCATCTCGGTCGCACCAACAAACTTTTAATTGGCTCCTAGCATGCTAATATTGATAACTGCGAATGAGGGCTTGGGTACAGGCTTGGTCATACTTTGTCAACAAAATGTCTGCTTCTTGCATAGAAAAGTCTTTTTTTAGCCAAAATCTTCCCCAAGCGATCATGCTCATGGCTAGCGTAGTCATATTCCTGAAATAACTCGTAGACTAACTCTAAAGACTACAAAATCTCCTACAAAACAAGGTTAATGGAAACAGAGCCTGTTAGTCCCGAAACTAAAGGAAAAAAATTGTATACTTCTTCATGGTCGCCTATATCTTTCAAGTCCTAGGCTAGTAAGGTGGTTAATAGAGTAATAGCCTGAGTATAGGGAGGAGACTTAAGAGGCTCATTTGGGACTCCGTTGCTGCTGGTTGGATGATTTCTCAAAGAAGGGGACATGTTGGTACTTGGGTAAAGGATTGAGAGTTTGCGTGTAGCTGGCAATTACTGGAGTGCAAGTATTTATAAGCTACAAGGAAGGATCAATCGTGGCAACTCAAGTACCCATCACCAGTGGTTTTGGAAAAAAGTGCATGGCAGGAACAATTGTTTATTCTCCTTGATCGCATGAATGCCACATGGTATAACCGTTATTTTGAATTTTAAAGGAAGTTGCATCCTCACTTGAACGATTACCTTAGGAAACAGAGATAACATTCCAAGAAAACCAGATTAAGGGTAAACAGTGTTTTTGTTTCTGAAGGCATTCTCTGAGTAAAATCAATCTGGGGTCTTTGAGCAATATCATAAGGACCAGGTAATACATTGGTTTGACAAAATATAAATCATACAAAGAAGATCCAAAGCAATAGAGATAATGTTGATTTCATTCAGCATGGTGAGGTACAACTGACAAAATACAAAATAGATTACAAAAAGTACAAGCCAAAAAGCAGTCTTCGTCGGTGGATGATTGAAGCTACAAAACTTTTGTCAAAGCCCCCTTGCTGAATTGGAACCACCTGCTGCCATGGTCCATTCCTAAAAACAGAAGAAGTTGCCAATCTTGAGGGCTCTATGAATATTAAGATAACCTATGCCTAAGTCTAGGGATCCACCTTTACTTGGATGGTCCGCTGGCAAGGAAACCTTAAACAAGGGTCTCTGCCGTTAACCATGATTGGTCAAGGGAACCATAAAGATGACTTGAAGAGGACATGAACACTACCATTTGCAAATGAACGTCACGACCTGACCTTCTCTCTCTCTTCGATCTCCCTCTCTCTCTTCTCTCTATCTTTTCTTCTTTTTCTTTCTCCCTCTATTGCTCGGGAACGTGTGAGATGTTAAGTTAATCTAATTCCGCATCAACATGTACTTATATAACACTAATACCTGAAATTAAAAAAAAATAGTAAATTGCGCAAAGCAGTCGCTTGGCTGTCGGTCACTCGACAACGGCCAAAACTATCCAAAGAAGAACTGAGAAAATGCTCAAAATTTCGGTCGCTCGAACTCCCAACTATCGGTTGCCCGATACTATCCGAAATAGTCCAGCGAGCAATTGACCCATCTTGGGGAATTTTAGTCGCTTGGCCCAACCTAGTTAGTCACCCAATGACCCCCGATCTACACTTCTCTCCTCACTCCTGAGGAGGAACACTCCAACAAATCCCCCCCTTCTGACTTAGGAGGAGGGTTTCACCGTCTTCAAGCCTATTAGGATTTTACAAGCCTCGAATCTGCCCTTGGCCAATGCATTGGTCATCACGTCTGACCTATTATCATTCATATGTATCTTCTCAAGTTGTAGCACCTTGTTCTCCAATATATCCCTGATTCAGTGATATCGAACTTCTATGTTCTTTGACTTAGAATGCTGGCTTGGATTCTTGCTCAAGTGTATCACAATTTGGCTATCACAATAGACCACGTGCTTATCTTGCTTCAAGCTAAGTTCTTAGGAACCTCTTCATCTAAAGCATCTCATTGCATGTTTCTGTGACTGTGATATACTCAGCCTCTATCGTAGACAATGTCACACACTTCTGTAGCTTGCTCTGCCATGAGACTCCCCATGCAAATGTGAACACATACCCTGATGTAACCTTTTGAAGTCTATGTCACCTACCATATCTGTATTTGTGTATCCCTCTAACACAGGTTTCCCTTCATAGAATCATATAATCAATTTTGAAGAGCTCCTTAAATACCGTAGTATCCACTTACTATTGTTAGTGCTCTTTGCCAGGATTGGCAAGATATCGGCTCACCACGCCAACCACATATGCTATGTCTGGGCGTGTACACACTATATCATATATTAAACTTCATATTGTTAAAGCATAGGGTATCTTCTACATCTCTTCCAACTCTTCTTTGGTCTTGGGATACTGCATATCACTCAATTTGAAGTGACCATCGAGTGAAGAATTGACCAGCTTCACTGTTTTCATATTAAACTTGTCTATGATCTTTTTAACATACTGCTCTTGTGACAATCATAGCTTCCTATTGCTTCTTTCACGGGTGATTTCTATTCCTAGAATTTGTCTAGCCGGGCCCAAGTCTTTTATTGCAAAAGACTTGTCCAACTCCTGTTTCAGCTTGTCATGCATTCTTTTAGATATATTTTCCCATGATGAGCATGTTATCAACATACAACAAAAGGCTGAGAAAATCACCACCGAGAACCTTCGCATGAATACACAGTGGTCTAACTCTATTATATCGTACCTATGCTTCGACATGAACGAGTCGAACTTCTTGTATCATTGCCTCGAAGCTTGCTTCAACTCATACAAGTTCTTCTTCAACTTACACACCATGTGCTCCTTTACGTTTATTTCGAAACCTTATGGCTGTTCATATATATCTCTTCTTCTAGATCCCCATGGAGAAACGTTATTTTAACATCTAGCTGTTCCATCTCCAGGTCCATACTAGTAGTCAAACCAAGCAACACCCATATGGATGTCATCTTCACCACCGATGAGAATATCTCATCGAAACCAACCCCATTTTTTTTGTCCAAAGCCTTTCACTACGAGTATGGCCTTGAACCTCGGATGTGAGCTTTTTTATTCTTCCTTATTTCTGAACACTCACTTATTGCTCATAGCTTTCTTTCCCTTATGCAGTTTCAGCAACTAGTATGTGTGGTTCTTATACAAGGATTTCATCTCCTCTTGCATAGCTTCCAACCACTCAGTCTTATACACATTGGATAAGGCTTAGTGTAGTCCTCTGGCTCACCACCATCGATAAGCATAATGTACTCATGGGTTGAGCACCTCTTGGATGGTTGTCTCTCCTTAGATGACCTCCTCACTTGTGGCCCAACAGGTGGATTAAGTGGGGATTGCTCCCCCATTTCATCTGTTGTAGGAATGCATCATCTCTTGCACCATGCTACATTCCCCCATCATCAGGCACCATGGAAAGAGTGATCAGATCCGTGTCAACTAGTTCGCCTGAATTGGGTTGTGTCTTCTCTACTTTATTAATATCCTCAATACATTAATCTTTAAAGAAAATCATATCTCTACTTTTGACAAGCTTCTTCTCTACCAGATCCCACAATATGTAGCCGAACTTCTCGTCTACATACCTCACAAACACGCGATGTCTGATTTTCGTATCTAGCTTGTACCTCTTGTCTCTTGGAACATGAATGGATGTCTGACATCCAAATACCCTAAGATGACTGTACGATACATCTTGTCCAGTTCACACATTCTCAAGAACCTCCCTATTCAATGGAGCCGAAGGAGACCTATTTATCTAATATACAGTTGTAAGCATTGCTTATTGGCGACATACATAGTGTCTGCATGGAGTATTGTCTGCGTGGAGTAATGTAATATGACACTCTGATGTCGACCACCCAATCTGAATCCCGACACGTAACAATGAAAAACTCATTATGTCAAGCTGAGAGTATCACAATTATATCGCCATCGGAGGCAACTGTAGTAGACTCTATCTCTTGCCACTACTAGAACGAGTTTCAGTAGTGACTCATCTTGCTACAATTCTAGCACTTTTTTCCTGGACTTCGACTTGCCTCTAGATTTATCACGGTTATTACCGCCATTCCTCTGCTTTTCTCTCCCCCGTTCTTCTGACACCAAGGCCTCTTGCTAAAATGACCCCTGAGATTTTCTCCTTATCTCCTCATTGAGAAGACTTATAACTTGATCCATGGACACATTCCCTTCAGGTGTGGAGTTACTCAGAGAGATAACTAATGTCTCCCAACTATTAAGAAATTGGAAAGTAGCAATCTTTTTTTTCTTTTACAAGCTCTCACAACCCCCACCCACACCAAATGGGTGGGCACTTAGAACCCATCATCTGTGTTGAAATATAGCCTGTCTACTACTGAGCCATGGAATGGGACATTGGAAAGTACCAACCTAATGGCCTCTGTTTGGAATACATGATTAAATGGTATTGAATATTTGAATTGTGCTGGGTGGAATTTACACCATTATTGCAGTGATCATGTCTGGAAATACCATGGTATTTTGACTATCTAATCCCATGTTTGTTTGAGATGAAATACTTCCTTTGGGAAAAACATTGTATCAAGTGAACCTGTGTTTAGTGGACCATCAAATTGTAATCAATGTACCAGATTTCACAACTAATGCCGATCATGTAGTATGCATATGCAACTAATTATAATGTGTAAAGGATACATATGGATGGATGGCGTGGATAAAACACATGTATCAATGTGGGGCGGACAGATGTGGTAAGTAGATTTCAAAATCCACTAGAAATCACACACGGCATTCCCTCCGGGCCTGGATGATATGACACCTGATGATTAATCCAATCCTTCCCATCTACATTGGATTAAATGCAATTCCATACCAACTAATCCCACGTTACCACATATAGGTATAATTTTTGCATGTATCAAGTGCAACATTCAAGACAATAGATCAAAAAAGGAGCAAGGTTCGTGCACTCATCAGGTAGGCCTCTACTTATAAGAAAGAAATGCATGGGAAGAAACTGACCGTCCACGTTAACGATCAAGATATTGCAGAACAGATACTAGAGCATAGCAGCTATTTCCGGGAGGTAGGACCCACAGGATTTTTGAGAAATAAGGATCGAGGAGAGAATCCAGGAAAAAAGTAATCTCACAGCATTTTTCTTAAATGAAACGGATACTTATTTGATTTTCATTGCACATCTAAAGACTAAAAAGAATCCAAATAAAAATCCAAACCAAAAGCAAAATATTAATAAGGTTTCTTCCCCAAAGATTACACAATTCTCACATCTTTTTCAACAGAAATTCAATAATGAAAAAATGGGCTACCGATTTCCATCGCTTGAAATTCAAAAGGCCAACACGACATCGAAATGCTAAAAGAAGGAAAAAAAAAGATGATGAAAAAACAAAAGCAAGCAAGCCAAGCAGCAGCGTTTCCTCACATTATAAAAATAAATACGCCTGTTTCTCTCTCTCTCTCTCTCTCTCTCTCTCTCTCTCTCTCTTCATCAAGCCTCCTGCTCTCAGACAATCAGACAATCAAAAGCATTTCCTGTGTACGATTGATGGGCCAGACTCATCATACTCTGCCTTTGCAATCCACATCTACAAGACATAACAACAATATCACTCATTAGACAATTAAAAATGTAATAGGAAACAAAAATTCCCACCTCAATTTTTACCCCACATTGGAATTTCAAAGGCAAATTTTCTACCTTGATAAATCAAAGCAAACCAGAAAACAAATGGTCACAGTGAGAGAATTGCATAAACTCCGTAGTTTAGAAAATGTCAGTTCTGTCAATCTCCATTTAAGATGCTTACCATGTTCTTGTTTATGTTTATATGTGCCATGGTCCCTACTCAAGTTTCGGTAAAGATAATGCCATTTTGAACTCCTCAAGCATTTGGGGGTATTGTGTAAGCAAAACCCAAATGGGGGGAGATTATCAGTTTTCCACTTTTCAACCCCAAAACAAATTTGGCATTCCAACCATTTAGTTGAAATTGATTCCACCAGCACCCCAAATTCACAAGGAAAATCCAAATGTGCCCCCTAAAAGAAACACGTGATGAGAGAGACATACCTGCTGGAAGGTGCTAAGGGAAGCTAAGATGGAGCCTCCAATCCACACACTATACTTCCTCTCAGGAGGAGCCACCACCTTGATCTTCATGCTGCTTGGTGCTAGCGCTGTGATCTCCTTGCTCATCCTATCAGCAATACCGGGGAACATGGTTGACCCACCGCTGAGAACAATGTTCCCGTACAAATCCTTCCTTATATCTACATCGCACTTCATGATGGAATTGTATGTCGTCTCATGTATACCCGCAGCCTCCATCCCAATCATCGATGGCTGGAAGAGCACCTCTGGGCAACGGAAGCGCTCAGCCCCAATGGTGATCACCTGCCCATCTGGAAGCTCATAGCTCTTCTCCACGGACGAGCTGGTCTTGGATGTCTCCAGCTCCTGCTCATAGTCGAGGGCAATGTAGGCCAGCTTCTCCTTCATGTCCCTCACAATTTCACGCTCAGCCGTGGTGGTGAAAGAGTAGCCACGTTCAGTCAGGATTTTCATAAGAGCATCCGTCAGGTCACGACCTGCCAGGTCAAGACGCAGGATAGCGTGTGGGAGGGCATATCCTTCGTAGATGGGGACCGTGTGACTGACACCATCCCCAGAATCCAGCACAATACCTACAAAAACATAAAAAAAATCACAAAAAAAATCATAAATAACAAATGATTCCACAACTGCAATGCACTCTTAGGATGGGGACTGATTTATTTATTTGTTTTATGACGTCAGGGTGTCCCTGCCCCATTTTAAGGCGAGACTATTCCCTGCGAATGCACGCAATCACCCGCAAACCACGTGCATTGGGTAATCCCAGGGAGGGGAATCGAACTCACGTCTGTGGGGAGCACACCCACGACGCTTGTCATTCGCCCAAACCCCGTGCAGGTAGGATGGGGACTGATTATTCATGCAATTTCATAAAATTTCATGATATTTGGTGCAACCAAACACATCCTAAGACAACATTTACAATTCTGGCATTAGGTGTAACTACATCAACAATACAGAGTGCACTGAAAAAGATCTACATCTGAACAGAGAAATTAGATGAGTACTAGAACAAGCAAAGCAGACAAGCTAAACTAATGCTTCCCATAATTGCTTTGTCAACATGAGTCTAGCAAATCAATCCCTTGGCAACAACAATCTTCATTACAAAGTAGGACACGATGAGAGGGTTTGTTAACCTTCACCGCATGGGCGAAGGAAAAAGCATGTTACCCTTCACAGACAATCATCAAGTTTAGGTGCTCATTGTTGTGGGCCCTTGCCCAAAGCCCACATTGATACCAAAACAATAAAACAGTTGCCTACAATATCCATTAGATGGAGAACTTCACAGACAATCATCAAGTGTAGGTGCTCCTTGTTGTGGGCCCTTGCCCAAAGCCCACATTGATACCAAAACAATGAAACAGTTGCCTACAATATCCATTAGTTGGAGAAAAATAAACCCGTATTGTTAGGTAGTATTGACCATCCAATTAATGGGATCATGCAAACAACTCTTTGCACAGTTTCAAGCATCCAAATCTGAGGTTTGGAAGTGGCTATTCTAATGGATAACCCCAGGCCAATGAGCACCCGGAAGAAGGTCAAGGAACCCAGTAATATATTCATCTTTCACTCAATCAGTTGAGTACTAGGGCTTTTAACACTTCCATATCTTGTTTCACCAATACCTTTTTTCTCTCTCAAACCAGGGATATCTACCAACTTGTAATTGGCCAGAAAAAGTAAAATTGAACACCATCACTTGACATGTATAAAACTTCTAAAATCTCCCCAATATTGAAGAAAAGAAGGTGTGCAGAACTAAAAATAAAGAATTATTTGATTTGCTTACCAGTAGTACGACCACTGGCATAAAGTGAGAGAACAGCCTGGATAGCAACATACATAGCAGGAGTGTTGAAGGTTTCAAACATTATTTGAGTCATCTTCTCACGATTAGCCTTCGGATTGAGAGGTGCCTCAGTGAGGAGAACAGGGTGTTCTTCAGGGGCCACTCGCAGCTCATTATAGAAGGTATGATGCCAGATCTTCTCCATGTCATCCCAGTTGCTCACGATACCATGCTCAATTGGGTACTTTAGAGTTAAAATACCACGTTTGGACTGAGCTTCGTCCCCAACATATGCATCCTTTTGGCCCATACCAACCATCACACCAGTGTGACGTGGGCGGCCTACAATGCTAGGAAACACAGCCCTTGGAGCATCATCTCCGGCAAATCCAGCCTGAAAAGCAACAGTTTGGAAGTTTCAGAACCAAAATAGGCATTTAGTACGTCGAAGTGAAGTCAGAGAGGTACAGTATAAAATCCTAGAGATGAAAGATTCCTAAATAACAAATGTATAAGATGTCCATAAAAATAGGTTTTGGAAATAAATAAATATTCAGGCATCGTCCTTAGGCGCATTTTCTCCTGAGGAAGCAATTGTATGTTCCTAGGAAAAAGTTTTTAAATACCAAAGAAAATTAATGAGATGGTGAATATTGCATTGGTACCTTGACCATTCCAGTCCCATTATCACACACAAGAGGCTGAATATCCTCACCATCCGCCATCTTCTATTGCCTGCTGCAAAAATGTATCAACGTCATATTAGAGCAACCTAGAAAAAGTCCGGAAATATATAAATTCTTGCCTCACATTAATCTGCAGATTCAATTTCTAATTAATTGACTTGCTAGAGGTATGTCATGTGCAACACACGTGGAGAGAGAGAGAGAGAAGGGGGGGGGGGGGGGGGGAGGGGGGGGGGGGGCAAACTGCAAAGAGGTGGAGGCTACACACAGGTGCATACTACAGATAGAGAAAGAATGAGAGAATGGAATAATGGCCAACTCATCCCCACTATTTCCTTTGATGTGACCCACTCAAGTCTCCGATCCACCAAATATTTGGGCTAACATCTTTATATGAGCCGACGCAACAAATGTATGGAGTGGATCAGAGCCTTTGTAGCACGGTCTCACACTTCATGTAAGCTACACATAAAGAGGAGAGGTCGATACTAGATTCATGCATTAAAGGAAGTGAAAGGAAGCAGGTGCAAGGAACAGTTGAGATTTCACCTAGTAGGGAGACATGGTTAGGATCAACCAACAATGTACACCGCATGGTTAAGATCATCTAACGCTGGACACCATGTGAAAATAGAAGGGGTTAGGATGGACAAACAAGACCCCACATGGTTAGGATCGTATAAAGATTGGGCCCACGCAATTAAAAAATTTAACGAAGGGCCCCTTGTGGAAGCACACATGGTAGGAATTAAGATCAGCACCACATGGTGAGCATGGAAAAGGGTTGAGATGGTGAAGGAGAAGAAGGAAAATGGATTTTCCACTCTAGTGAGGACATTATATTTCTGAGCTTTTAAAATGGAAATTGAAAAGGGCCCTAAGTAACAACCTTATGGAAAGAAACAAGATAGAAATACAAGATTACGGAAGGGGCAAAGGAGGAATCACAATCGCATCCAAACGGGCACATCTGCAATTTTTTGCCACCCTAAGTGTACTAGGAGAATCAACCATTGGACCAGACTCCCATCTACTAATGGGCACATTTCTATAGTCAAGGCATCTTCCTTGAGGCCCAAAGTGAAAATATTTGTAGGATCTCCCTCCACAATTAGGCAAACCTTGGCATTTGTGGAATCCCCATGAGAGTCCAAATCTCTCAGGCAATAAAAGACACATTTTAATCATAAAAGTCAAACCATGGAAATTACAAAAAGGGTCAACTTAAACAGGTAAAAGGCATTAAATTGCATCAAACATTGCATAACATGAATACATTATCATATAATTTCTCGCCAGAATCCATGAAATCTAGATCCTATCACTGGGATAAGCTAGCATGGAATCATTCAGGCCCCATGCTCCACAAACAAAATCCTTAAAAGCTAGGGAGATGTGGCGCCATATTAACAAAATGCAGTTAGTGAAATATGAGCATAAATCCGTCTCAAATCAATGTTTCAAAAAACCCAATTCCAAAACAAAAGAGAGAAAGAAGAAGAATTAATCCAGTAAAATTGCAATTTAGTACTAAATTAATATGATTCCATATTAGAAGCACTAAATCGAGGTACAAACTTCAACGAAAAAACCATTGGATAAATAGAAACCAGTTTGATCAATTTCGCATGCATTACCTAAACAAGTTTAACAAAAGCATACAACTGTATCTATAAAAAAATGTTATGCATAAAAATGAAGTCAGTAACAAAAAAATTACTTTTTTCTCTTTGGTTTTTTTAAAGAAAAATACATAAACCATTTTGTATAGACAAATTCTCACAATTAAAAATTTAGAATTACCGTCAAGATAGCATAATGCATATTTGCACCCTTTTTCTTCTTTCAAGGAAACGTGACTATAGGTTTGCATTTAGATGTACCGAATACATGTGGTGTGGGTAGATGCAGCAATTTTCAATGAAATTAATGCCCAAAACATTTCCTGTTAGTCTCTTTTTCACATAAGTTTTAATTTAGGGCACAGCAGTACCAGTACCATTACCGGGCTGATGTGGGGCCCACATGATGTACATATAACATCCAACCTATCCATCAAATAGGTCAACTCAATAAGCTCCCAAGGCCCAAAAATCAACTCAATCAGAAACTCAGGTGGGCCATAGCATAGGGAACAAGTAGGGAGCGATGCCCGCCCTTGATTTTCACAGGGGACACTTGAGTTGCAAAAACCTCCTATTTTTCGCCTGACCCTCAGGTCAGATAAAGGGTCTGAACGGCTTGGATTCTGTATGCGCAACATGATGGGCCCGCCATGCAGAAAAGGCAGAAAAATGAAATCCCACATAATGTGATTCCCAACATTAATCCTACCCCAAATGCTATGCAGAACTGATCACCGTCTGTTCAGCCAAACATCCGCCACGCTGGCAATTTGGCGCACATGAAAGATACCCTAGATTTCAATAAACCTTTACCAAATGATCTCAGCACATTCACTCATTTTCTACAAACCAAACTCAATTGCAGATTCGCATTTCAAAATCAATAAAAGGGAAAATGCCAACGAAGAAAAAGAGATTAATATCAAGAAAATTACATCTCAAACCGTAATTCAATGACAAAACCGAATTTTTCTCGACAAATCCGTCACAACAGCAATGTCGAGAAAGATCGAGTCGAATTCAACTCAAAGAAACATCTGACAATCAAGAGAGAGAAAGAGATCGAAAGAGAGATCAAATGAAAACCAAAGAACGATCTGCAAACCCTAAAACTTGATGAAAAAATAGATCTGCAGACATCTTACATAAGTAATCGATGCGAAAATCTCCGATCTAATCCGATCGAAGGGGGGGGGGGGATTACCTTGTTTGAAACCCTAGTTTTGGAGTATGGAGTCCTTGAGAGAATCTCTGAAACCCTCTCTCGCGCCCAAATAAACTCCGACCGCGATGAAACTCTCCTTAAAAGAGCCTCAGGTTGAAGTGGTCTAATCTCAACCGTTGGTAAATCTCATCATATTCACGGCTCGGATTGCGCGTCTCTGGTGGAACCAGCTGTTTCTAAAATGAGTCGATTCCTTTAGTCCTTTTTGGCTATTTGGTCCGTTTTGCCCTCCTCTTCTATTGGAAATGACAGTTGTATCCTCGATTATTTTTGCAAGCTTAATTTCGAAAATGTGATGTTCACATATATGCCAGTCGAACTATCCTAACCGTTCATTTGGGGGAGTCCGGGTAATGGGAACCGCAATTGAGGTTTACCAAGACCACACGTACCTATTCACATGTGTGGGCCATCCAGGGCATGTATCAAGTGGGTTCCAACTTGTAGATGACCTGGCACAAGCCTCGTACAATTTTTGTTTTAATCTCAAATCATCCGTTGTTTTGAGATGAGTGGCCCACCTATTAATTATAGGGATCAGATGGTCATTTAAACAAATAATCACAATCAATTGACGTCAAGCCGAATCAGCAAAGTGAGGCAGTTTCTAATGAGCTCGGATGGTGTGCTTGGCGTTGACAGAATTTTCTTGTTTGCCGACCATTAATTGGTTAGCACAGAATTTATGTCATCAGCACTGCTGCATTTAATGCGCTTAGTATTGATATGTGTTAAGCAAGAAGAATCCAGATCCTCTGTTGAAATCGAGCAAAGAACTTCTGCTTCTGTTGCTCTGATTGGTCCACCTTATCCTGACTATGAGCAGCTCTGACACAATCAGGCTGATCTGGACCAATTAGAGAAGTGATGGACAGAGTTTCTCTGCTTGGTTCAACAAAGGATCCGGACTCAACCAAGAAAATTATGTTGAAGCCTAGCTGGCCATCCAGATTAGTTTCTAATAGGTAGATGCATTCTCGCTGCATAATATTTCATTTTGCACAAGTGGGGCCCATCGTTTACTTATCCATACCATTGGTTTGCTTGAAGCCACCTTAGATGGGCCATGTTATAAAAATATCCTTGATTAAAATCCCTTAGCCACCGATCATTAACCACTTTTCAGTCAAATGCGTCTTAAGAGCCACACAAAAAAAAGAAAAAATAAATAAATGCAGCCAGAAAATTTTGTTGTATCCTCCAGAGACAGGTTCGTCATATGGACAATTTCATAGGGGTAAATTCGTCTCTTAACTAAAAAGGCCTCTAACCTTTTCCTCGCTTTTCTTTTTCAGAAAAACTTCCATACTCTCGAAGCGAGTGACAGATGATACACAGCCATTTACAAATGATTTAGAAATTGCATTCCCAAAATGCAGGTGGTTCAAATTAAACTGTCCAAATTATTTCTCCAAGTTTACATTTATTTTGAACCAAAAAATACAATAATTCGATGAGTTGACTATCTGATTCGTAGAAATTTATTGGACGGTTAAAAATAAATATCCGACAGTCCTATTTCAATAGATAATTGTCCACTAATCAAAGGTTAGGATTGTTAGTGCAATTTAATTTTGGAAGAGATGCAGCAATTCCTAAAATTTCGTAGGTTTATTATTAGTTAATGTATGCCCTGTATGCAGTTTCTGAGTGCCTGCGTATCAAGTTTCAAATGCAGGCAGAGTATCAAATAATTCTCCTTTGTTATTCCTGGTTGGGTGTAATTATTTGTGGAGATGGAAAAGGCGAATGCCAACGCAGAGGTTTGTTAGCAACAGCCTGGAGATCATGTGGACCTCTTCCTGGCATGTGCAAGAACAAGACGCGGCACGTGCGAAAGGAAGTAGCTTTAAATCGCCGCTTAAATCTGCCTTTGACCAATAGAATCGGTAAACTCTCTCTCTATTCATGAGGAGTTGGTTTTCTGACAGTGGAACCGGTCTCCTCGGGAATTCCTCGGCTAGCATGAGTCGCGGCCATTCCTTCGATCTGCGAAATGCACGGTTATTTTACTTCTCCTTTTTTATGGGAATTTAATTTTCGTGTCCACCAAAATTCTTAAGATATTTATTATTATTTCTTTTGGGAATTTTACAAAATAGTATCTTATTACCATATTTACATCCTGGTACCTTTTTAAATTAACCTTGAGTTAGTTTTCTCTCATTAACGTGGACCCCACCATGATGAATGCCTTTTATCCACACTGTCCATCCATTTTGCGGGATCATTTTATGACACGAGCCCAAAAAATGAGTTAGATCCATATTTCAAGTGGACCACACTGTAAGAAAGAGTGGTCATTGACCACCCACCATTAGAAGCTTCTTGGGGGCAAAGAAAGTTTTAGACCAAGCTAATATTTGTGTTTTCCCACACCTGGATCTATATGACCTAATTAACAGAAAATAAACATTACGATAGGCTCTAGGAAGTTTTTAGTGGTGTTCCATCACCACTGTTTTCATGTAACATGATTCACCTATAGTCATTTTTTGAGACCATATCCTAAAATGATGTCAAAATATGAATGTATAGTATGGATAAAACACATAAATCATGTTGGGCCCATGAGGCACTGACCGGTATCCACATTCCTTGCCGCAATCAGTGTTCCATCTCTTCCAAAGGCAGATTTGGTACAAACCAACCATCTTGCTAATAACCGACATAGTCTTTAAGAGGTTATAGTAATGTATTTCTTTTATGCACACTGTCCATCCATTTTTCCATGTCATTTTGGGGTATGACTGTCTGAGCTCAAAAATAAGCAGCTCGAAAGCTCAAGGGAACCAAACGATAGAAAGCAGCAATGTGACCATTGAAACTTCCCTAACAGCCGCCATGATGGTTAATTTCAATCCCACCTGTTGATAAGGTCGCTGGCCCAGCTGGTAGGACTCCTGGGCGTTTCCACTGCTGGTCTTGGGTTCAAAACCCACTAACCCCACCAGTGGGTGGGAGCACAGTGTGACCACTGGGTGGGTGCATTGTGCATCTAATAGGGTGTGTGTATTTATTGTATGTATATCCATGCTGCCTATGCATTTTTCCCGATCATTTAATAAAATTATCCCAAAAATGAAACAAATTCAATTCTGACGTGGACCACACCAAAGGAAACAATGATGATGGACTATTTAAAACTTCTCATGGGCCACAAGAATTTTGGATCATGATGATATTTGTTTTTTCTCCCGTTCATCTCAGTCTTTGTGACCTTAGCAACAGGTTAGATGGAAAATAATCATTAGAGTGGGCATTACAGTGGGCCCTAGGAAGATTTTAATTTCTTATGGTGTGGTCCGCTTCAGAATTGGATATACTTTACTTTTAGGATCATTTCCTAAAATAGGCTGAAAAAACAGATGGCCGGTGTTGATATATAATACATATATCAAGGTCTCAGGGTCGCACCATGTCGGGTGTGGTTGGGACTACACCTAATCCACTCTCTAGTTGCCAAGACCACCCAGCAACGGTGTGGTGATGTGTTGGGCGCTATGGGGCCACCTGTGATGTATGTGTTTTCCATCTAACCTGTCACACAGACCTAAGTAAAGAAAAAAAAAAAAACAAAAAACAAAAAACAAATATCAACTTGATCCAAAACTTTTGTGAGCCTTAAGAAGTTTTTAAAGGTGGGCGCTCAATAATCATTATTTTCTTTGGTGTGGTCCACCTGAGATGTGGATCTAACTCATTTCTAGGCCCATGCCATAAAATAATCTAGAAAATAGGCTGAACGGCGTGGATAAAACACATATATCATGGTGGGGCCCACATGCACCGACCATTAGCAGCGTCAATTAGCAAAAGATGACTCTGGCTAATTAAGCTACATTACTGATGATTAGAGCTATACACGAGCTGAATTAAAAATTGAGCTTGGCCAGCTCGGCTCAACTTGGTCATGGAGTCCAACTGGATAGCTCAACTTGATTTGAATGAACTTTCGAGCCGAATTAGAGCCCGTTCGAGCCAATCCGAGCTCAAGCTTTCGAGGTGGGCGTGCGCTGGCTGCCGACCGCTGGAGAGAGAAGAGGGTGTGTGTGTGTGTGTGTGTGTGTGAGAGAGAGAGAGAGAGAGAGAGAGAGAGATATCCGGGTGAGGGTTCGCACGGCTGGCCGGATGGGAGTTGGCCGTTGGGGGGAGTGCACGGATGACCGAATGGGAGCTGGCCTCTAGGGGGAGTGAGAGTCTGAGAGAGAGGGTGGGGTTTTGCCGAACAACAAGATGGTCGGCGAGGACGGGCGTGGGGGCACCGGGCGAGCTACGGGCAAAAGGGGGGCGTTTTGATTTTCGTGTGTGTGTGTGTGTAATATTAATATATTATATATTCTAAATCAAACTAAGCTGATTCGAGCCTGGTTCGAGCTGAACAAAGCCTGGTTTCAAAACAAGCTGAATCGAGCTTGATTGGAAATTTCTAATAGCCCCAAAAATTGGCTTGACTTGGCTTGTTCCATCTTAAGAATCGAGGTGAGCCAACCTTTTCTTAGCCCAGCTGAGTGAGCTTTTCGAGCGGGCACGGTTCATGTACAGCTTTACTAATGAGGGGCATTTTTGTCACTTTATTAAAAAACTTGATGGAAATGAGAGAAAGGAAAGTACCCCTTCACAATCATCCAGTTTAATGAGGTAGTTTAATGAAAAGATAATTTAAAAAGAAATCAGGGTGTAACTATTGTATTAATGAGGTAATATTTTGTAAAATTCCCTTTTTCCCGAAAATGCATTATCATGGCAGTGCCCACACGTTCTTTTTGTGGACCAGATCGAATCGGGCGGTTCCCATGTTGTAAGAAAGGGAATTGGCCATCAATCCAATAGAACTGGGGCGTCCACTTAAGTGGGGCAGATATTCGGGTGATCTTTGACCGTTGATCTTTCAGAACCCATCATGGTATCCACCGTGGACAGATGCACATTTGATGAATGAGCCCAACTGGACGGTTAGATCATCCGATAGGGGATATCTTATATTTGGACTGTGATATGATAGGACTTGCAGGATGATTGGAGTGGATTGCCTTGTAATGGGCCTCTCCTTCATGGTTTGCAGTAGAGTATTCTATGTATTTTCCTAAACCTAATCCATTTAATGTTGGTTTCTGGCAGTAGTGTATCCAATAGGTGGCCGTAGTAGTTGACGGCCTGGATCTATGAGGATGGCAACAGCGTATCTAATAGATGGTCATTCTTGTGGACGGCCTGGATCAATGAGAATACTCATCAATGAGGGTAGGTTAAGGTCCTCCACCATCCTTCATCCAGAAATGATCGACTGCGTGCGGAAATCCAATTCGTCTAATAGATTGGACCCATCATAAGGATCATCTTATACAAAAATCAGCCACATCTACCCATTGAGTGGACACCACTAATATTTTCTACTTATCAATGGCTAGATATTGTTCTCTATCATATAGCCCACCTTATAAGAAGATGGGACTATTTTTCGTACAACATGATCCTCATGGTGGGTCCATGCTATTGGAAGGTTTGGATGTCGCATGCATTTAAAAGGCTGGAAATTATTTACTGGGTGGACCGTGAGTCCTGGTCCAACGAGGTGGACCTGATAGTCGCACACCAACTTAGAATAATCCAATACAACGAAAAGACCAGACTCCATTTTTTGAATCAGGTTTTTTCAAGGTGTATATTTTATTTAATTGGAAAATGATCTAATTTCTAAGTGTATGGAAACCTTCTACTGCACATGGTTGCATTTGGACTAATTAGCGGTAACATCATATATCTGGAACATCCATTAGGTCCAGTCCGTTGTACCTCCATAAGTGTGCAAAAATGGCAACAATCTGATGGTCCTAAACATTTGTGATTGGACCTATCTTCTAGGGTCAATTTCGCCCTTATGTTTTTGCTTACAATGGCTAGATGGTTTAGATCATCCAACCAGTGCAATTTTTCCCAAGCAGCCTATAAAGAGTGGACCAGAACCAATGGACGATAGATATAGGTGATGTGGACGCCAATGAATCTAAATGCAACTATGTGCATGAGAAGGTTGCCATCTACTTAGCCACTGGGTCATTATTCTTTAATAAGAGATTCATTGAATTAATTAGAGGTATGACTACATGCTCATTTTCAATGACTCGCAATTTGGCAGTTCATGGCCTTACCAGTTACATCCATGGCCACTAATTTAGACTAATCCAACTTTGAGCCTCTCTTTAAATCTAATGTTAAAAAAATTATACTAATATTTAGTGTCATTTTTGTAACTTCTTTGTCTACGTGGGTATTTTAGTCTTTTTCTATAATATATTTTTGTAATTTGGCAGAAGTTCTTAAGAAAGGGTAAAATTATCATTTTTTAACATTTGGAATTTTTAGAAAAATAATTATTGGATGACAATTTAGAAATACGATAGGTAATAAAAATTAAATTTGTTGGGATATATTATCAAGAGATGACACAATAAAAATAGAATGAATAAATAGGAATAATGAGAAAAAAAATTTAAGAATTAAAAAGTTAAGGCACGTTATTTAAATACTTTTTAAATTTTATTTATATTTTAAACAATTTTTCATAAATTTTAAAGAGATTTTTACCCAATTTTTTTTCCCTAAATGCATGGTATTACAAAAAGATGCTTTGATGTTGGATATTTACCAAAACATTCTTTTGATTGTACAGACATAGCTATTATGAAAACCAAGAGTGATGTGGGTCCCATCATGATGTGTTTCTGAATTTCACTTAGATTACCAGTTGCATAACCCAATTTTGGACATAGGACTCAAAAACCATCTTCATCCATGATTCAAGTGGACCACATGATTGGTAAAGGTGTACAGAGGGTACTCATCCTCCAAATTATTTCCCTTAGTGTGGCCCACATGAACCACAAATTGTCCTTAATTTTTAGCGTCGGGACTAATTGTTTATATTTCCTCTAATGGTCTCAGTGGATTTCACATAATCATCATGGTAGGCCTGGTAAGAAATTAATGGTGGATGTCTCTCTCTCTCAATTGTTTCCTTTGGTATGATAGATCTTAATCACCAGTCAACCTATTCTTTTAGTTGTAGGCCTAACATGGGATTACACATCTAATGATTGGAGTAGATTTCAAATACACATCACGGTGGAGCCCACCAAATATTTGTAGGTGAATTCCTCTATGATTTGGATTGTCTAGTGTAACACACAGCACTGACATCGATATTAAATGGTGCTAAAAAGATTTATAGGCCCCACTATGATGTATATTCACGTTGTCCATCCATTTTACCAAATCATTTTAGGACATGATTGAAAAAATGAGGTAGATCTAAATCTTAGGTGGACCATGCCAAATGAAACAGTGGTGATTGAATGCCTACCATGAAAGACTTCCTAGGGCCCACAATAATATTTATTTTCCATCTAACCTATTAATTAGGTCACACAGACCTCGATGAAGGGAAAACACAAAGATCAACTTGATCCAAAACTTTTGTAGCCCCCAAGACATTTTTAATGGTGGGTGTTCAATCACTACTCTTTTCTATGGTGTGGTCCACCTAAGATGTTGATTTGCCTCATTTTTAGGTTCATGCCCTAAAACAGTCTAGCAAATTGGATGGATGGCGTGGATCAAACATATACGTCATGGTGGGGCCCATAAAGCTTTCCAGCACTTCACAATACTAACATAGGTGTTGTGTGGTACACTGCGAAATTGAGTCTGAGAGCAATGCCCTTGTCTATTTTTTGCATTGCCCACCCTGATTTGTCATCCCTAGGAAATCTGATAGGGGACCCTTTACAAAAGTTTCTTAGAATGATCCCATAAACATCGTAGATAGATCAGATTTCAAAAATCACGCACTTTTCAGATAATTACGAAAATGCCATTAGTTAAACTTAAGTTAAGATGCCATTTTTAAGTATTATAGTTTCTGACGATCACTTTCACGTAAAACCCTGGATTTAAGCATTTGGGCACATATTAACCATACATGTCAAATTTCAGCCCTTAAATCATAGTAGAAGTGGTCCAATTGTCAAATCAGCCCTTAACCCTTGATTTTCATGTCCATCGAGTGAGGAAAGTAGATGGTTAGTCGTAGTCGAATATTTTCCTTCATATGAATGACTTGGATCATCTTTATCATGGACCAATAGTGTGATTTGAGTGCCCCACCTTGATAAGCCTCTTTCTTATGCGCGAAGTTATCCCGTTCTAGAAATTAACGAGTTACCAACTCTTTTTAAATCTGAACCTTTCAATTTACCCACTTCTCACCATCAATCGCTTCTCAAATTTGGACCACTTATTATACTCATATGACTACGAGTTTACACAAAGTTTGGACCCCGATCTATAATCCTATACCGTTGAACCACAAAGCCAGCCCCTTCCTTTTCCGCCAAAAGTTGGAATTTCAGATCTAGGCATTTCTCACCATCAATCAACCACTAAATTTTGTACAATTGTTTGCCTATCATGACTACATATTTTTTCAAAATTTGGGCCCTGATCATCAAGCGTAGACCGTTAATTGAGATCTAGCCCATTTTAGCACCCGTTAGGCCATTTTCAAGGATCAGCCAATCTAGAATGTGGATCATCAAGAAATTTACGTATTCTGACTCTACTCTTCGAGCTTGATAAGATGAATGGATTGGAATTGATCATAGATCATCCGAATATTGAGATTTGAGAAACCCACCTCAAGAGGTTGTTACACAAGACCTCGCGTGCACATCCCTCTCCATATTTCTACTACGCACCTCCAAATCCTTCTCCTAACCCTAGCCTCCATGCCGTAGAGAGAGAGAGAGAGAGAGAGAGAGAGAGAGAGAGAGAGAAGAAGAAGAAGAAGAGAAGAGAGTTTTTTCTCATATTTTTCCAGCGGCTAGGATCTTCTACAACCCTCTTCTTTTAAGTCCATCCTAAGGTGAGGATTTTCCTTCAAGTCTTTCATTAATAATATTATGATTATCATAAGTTTCTTTTGTGGCATGTGAAGTTGTTTTGTTTTGAATTGCTGATCCATATAATATGAAGTTTAATGTAGGATTTGTAATGAATATTATTATATAATGATGTGATTCATTGTTTAGATTTTTGACTAAGAAGCATGTGTATTTGTGTTATTTATTTTTATGAAATCCATGCCCTTATTTTCTTAGTCCATGTATTACAAGTAACATTGGTTTTCATATTGTGATATGAAATATGTGTATAAGATCATCATATGGACATCCCATTATTGTATACTCTTTGTCCATAAGTTGGTAAAATTATTCGATGTAGAGAGATGAAACCCGTGAGAGGTGTCCATGATGGAAGAATATATCTTGACTTAACTGAGAGAATGAAGTGATTGTTTGTTAATGGATCCTTACATGTACATGATGCTTGATTTGATCCATTTACAGTACATGGGTATTTTAATGAATTTGGTCATGATGTACAACCTTGGTTTTTTGGGATATGATGAAATCATAAAACGGGACAATGAGTAAACACTAATGGTATATAAATTCTCATGAGCCGGGGTTGGTGCTATGGACACTAATCCCGTGCTGTCGGCCTATGCTGGGTTGCTTGCGACTCCCCATAGTGACCATTGAGTTTTATTTAAATTGGTTGTATGCGAAAACACTTAAATAAAGGTGAAACTAAAGTCATGCATTCACTTGGCTCCATGTGGGTGTACGGAATTGAGAATAGGCTAGAGCTTCCTACTTCTCCCGTACACTGTCACGTGTAGATTTGGGCTATGAGCGTCCCGTTTCTCACGTGGTCAGGCAAGACTATGGGCTTGTGCGTCCCAGGAACCTCTGGTGACTAGTGGCTAGCATGAAGTCGTAACAGGGAGTCTCCCACTTCATGTATTGTGATTCTAGCCAGGGTGCCTTAGCCAGAGCATGCATTCCATGCATCGCATTAACAAAGATTTTTAGTTGGTTGTTTTGATTTGATTAAATGATAATATACTGCTTGCGTTTACTCTGTACCGTTATTATTATTCTTGATTGTCTTGGAGGAAATATTCTCCACTATGATAGCGTTTAACGCTATCCCAAACACAATTTAGATAATGCAGGTGAAGATCCAGGTAATGAACCGATTTTCAAGGAAAAGAGTTCGATGGTTCGTACAATCACATGGCGGATGACGATGTTAGAGAAACTTAGTTGATGTTTTCATTTATTAAATATTTCTTTGAGTAGTTGATACATTTATGGAATTGTAATAAGTCTTCAAGAGAAAACATGATTTTGTATTTTAATTAATCAGTATGGATATTGGTTGGTTCTCTTATTTAAACATTGCTGATGAAGTAGTAAGTTTGATAGAATAAGATGATAATTGTTTCCGCCATTGTGCTTGAATGCTATATTTCATTATTTAACAAATCAATTAGTCCATGATTTACTTGGAAATTCGGCCGTCGTGTTATACACGAGAGTCGAAAATCTCGGGTCGTTACATGATGTGTATGTGAAATCCACTCTAACCATTAGATCAGTAATCCCACGTTAAGCCTATAGCCCAAAAATCATGTTGGCCTTTGAATAGATGGGGCCACACCAAAGGAAACAGTTGGGGAGAGAGACATCTACTGTTGATTTTTTACAAAGCCACCATGATGATTATGTGAAATATGCTTGGACCATTATATGCAATTAAAAATTTAGTTATGAGAACAAAAAATCACGACAATTATGAAATTAAGTCACTTTGATTATATTTGTGGACATGTATGCGTGTAGAAGCTAAAGAGCGGAGTAACTAGAATTATGGCTAAGTCTAGAGGGGGGGGGTGACCTTTTATTTAAAATTCTTTTCACTTAACCAATTTAACAATTTAAACTAAGAAGGCAATAACACTTTGGCTTCCAAGTCTAAGTGGGTCCAATCACAAGACTAGCATATGATTAAAGTAATAAGCAACCTAGTCTAAGTATGCATATATTAACATAAGGTAAAACTAATCAAACACATAATTTATGTAACCTAAGTAAACTATACGAGAATGGATCATATAAGCTTCAAGTCTACTCAAGAAGTGAAAATACATTTTGTGTTTGTGGATGTGCCATCAAGTGCCTAGCATACATTCTAATTAAGCATTCATGATTAAATAATTAAACACAATGCATAATAATAAAAAATGTGCTCAAATACAATCATAAACATAATGATGTATAGTGGTTCAACTTTGGGTCTACTACACTCCTAATTTAAGTACTCAACCCCTTTGAGCACACCGACATTCACTAGGGAGTTTAAATCAGGTTCCTCTCCAACCTAGGTGTTTTAACTTGAATCCACCCAACCGGGGAGTTTACAGGTTCCTCCCAACTTACATGTTCACACCTGTGTTGGTGGCTCTCCTTGGAGACTTGTTTAGTCCCGATAAACGTACCAAGGAACGACAAACATTCCTACGCTTTTAGGCTCAACTAACAAGCCAATGATCAACAAACGATCCTAAATTTGAGTTTGACAAATAAAATCTACACTCAATTCTCATCGGAAAAAGAGTGGATGGACTTTAACAAATGACAACCTTACTTGTCGAATTTGAGCCCCATAGTTGCGCCACTTTGGATTGCTTCTTCTCTCTCTCTCTCTCTCTCTCTCTCGTGCTTAAGTCAGCTCCCATTATGCTCCCCCAATCTTTGATGCTATTGCGTCGCCAATGCTCCAGCTTCAAGATCAATCACCTTGTATATTATGCTCCTTTGGAGATGTCCAAGGTGCTAGGAAGGTAGTTTGACATTTCTACAACTAATGGGAATGAGTTGCCTAGAGTATCTCACTTACAATAATCTTATCATAGAGTTTTGGATAAGAATATAACTATTAAGGTTTCTTATCAAGGTTAATCCAAACTCTAGAGATCAAAAGAGGGACAAGTGCATCTTCATCATGAGCTTGGAATGTCCATTCTTGTGATGAATCACAATGAAGATCACTTGTTAGGGTCAGGAATAAAGCTCCTAATGGTATGCAATGGTAATAGGTTCTATTTCCTCAAAACCCCTCTCTTAAGTCCAAAAATGAATGCCCTCGCTTTTATAGAAAAATTTCTAGCGGTAAAAAAATGGGTGTCTCCGATTGATTGGAACATGGTCTGATTGATCGGAGGTCACATCCAATTGATTGGAGACATGTCCAATTGATCAGAAATCTGTCCAATGAATTTTTCAGATTCTTTAGAATAAATTCTAATTGATCAGAATCACGAAACGATTGATCAGAAGGACCACATTCGATTGATCGGAGGCACTGTTCGATTGATAAAAAAATCTGTCCAAAGGGTTTTGAATTATTTAAACCAAATTTCGACTGATCAGAACTTATGTCTAATTGATCGAAGTCCCATCTGAACCACTGTCCGATTGATCGAAGATCAATCGAAAACTACTATTTAGGGTGATTTGTTTACAACAGTTTCCACCTCTTTTATTAGTCTAACTTATCATGTTTTTTAAGGTATTCTAAGATTAATAATGATGACTAAGGGTATTTTTAGTTGGTCTAAGTCATTGAAGAGGATTTTGGTGTTTTGGTTCAAAGGGTTAGGGTTACCAAGGCATCTCATTTACCTGTTCTTCTTCCTTGATGCATCTTGTCCACTTGAATCTTCGGTCTTCAACTTGCCAAGGCTCAACCGAGATTATAACACATGGACACACGTGATTAAAAATAAGGTACATTAGTATGCCACAGAAAAGTGTACTAACAATCTCCCCCTTTGTCAATTACATAACAAAAACCTAACCTAGTCTATGTCATGGTCCATACCAATGGCACTATCAAAACACAAATACATTACATGTCAAAAGAAGATAAACATTACAACTCAATTACACTAAGGCATGTAAACTAGCAAGCTCCTTTTGATTGCTCCCCTATATCATGCCAATCCTGTAACACAAAACAGAAAATTATTTTGATGGGACTTTATCTTTCTCCCCCTTTTTGTGAGCAATTGACAAACCAATCTCTCCCCTTTAATGATACATCAATTAAGCAAAGAAAATGAGATATTAGAGTAGTCGTAGTTATAACTATAAAAGCATGCTAATTAGGAGAGTATAGGGTGCATGATCATTAAGACATGGAGCATGCATGGGAACATGATTAACAAGAAAATGTACTTATCTAAGCATAATTAATCATATATAATTGTCATTCTTAAGATATAAATTAAGCAATGAAAGCTCAGGGCTTATAGCTTAATCAACCAGCCTCCCCTATATTATGTACATCATGACCAAAGCAAATATTAACATACATTTAAGCATAAAATTTAATAAGATTAGCTAATCTAAGTAGGGTTATAGTCTAGCAATAAGATATACCAATCGAAAATAAGGCTAAACTATCAAAGGCGGGCTTATGAGGCTAGAATCCTTTGATATGTCCCTAATAACAAAATGAGGCTAAGATCCTCAGATTTTTCTATAGTTTCAGTTTTTAGTTACCCTTACTAACTATGTTTAATTTGATTAGGCTAATGGTAACTAATTTTCACAACTCCCTCATAAAATGTAGCATGAGATGAGGGGTTGGAAACTCCTACTCCTAGAAGGGAAAGTGGTCGAGATTCTCTCTTAGATTAGGGAGAAAAGAGGTAGTGGTGGAAGCCATGAGAATTCTCACTGGTTTGTGGCTTCCATCACTATTGGAGTCACTAGATTCAGATTTGAACTCCTCCGTGTCATCCCAAGTGACTGTCATTGCCCTTTTACCTTTCGGTTTAGACCCTTTCGGACAATTTGGGACATGGCCACGACTGACTGCAACCGTAACATTAGACAAATGAGGTTTTGGATGATTTTCCTTTATGTTTATCATCCTTCTTATCCTTCTTGTCACGGCTACTCCCTCTATCGAACTTGAGGAATCTCTTGAACTTTTTATCTAGTTCATCATCCTCATCATCGCTATCTTAAGAAGAATTACTCTTAATTTTCATATGCAAGTGTTTTTGTAGGAAGTCTTTAAGGTGATGTTCTTCTTCTTAGAGGGAGCCCTAAAGTATAGTTCATAAGTTTGTAGGGAATCAATGAATTCTTTTACTTTCATGTTGTCTGTCTCTACACCCTTCTAAGGTCGGGAGGGACCTAAGTATTTTTCTACATATTCTTCCTTCCAGAACCCTTTCTCCCAAGGCAAACATGAAGTTGCAAATATATGAAAGTTTAGTGTAAAACTCCATGAAAGTTTCAGTCTCTTCCATCATAATATTTTCCAGTTTAGTGGTCAAGAGATGAAGCTTCGAGTGTCTTACTGTGCTAGTTCCCTCATGGGTAACCTTCAAATATGTCACATGCTTCTTTTGCAATTGCGCATGTGAGAATGTGCTGAACTTCTTCCGGGGAAACTGCATAGCAAATCGTATTAAGAACTTTGGCATTTGTCGTGTATAAAGCTCTCTCATGATCATTCTATTTATCATCATCATCATTGAGAATGACCATGATCTTACCGTCAACCTCCACTTGTTCCGTAGGCATAGAATATCCATGTTGTGTACTTACCCACATAGATCGGTCTATGGATTGTAAGAAAATCCTCATCCTAGCATTCCAATAGACGTAATTGGACCCGTCAAAGAATGGTGAATGGTTGATGGTACTCCTATCTTGATTAGACATGATGCTAGTGCTTCAGTATCAGGATCTCACTCTAGACAATTAAGTCCTTAAAGAGCAACCCGCTCTGATACCAAGTGAAATTGCGTCACTTTGATTACAGTTGTGAACGCGTATGCGTGCGGAAGCTAAAGAGCGGAGCAACTAGAATTATGGCTAAGTCCCAGAAGAGGGGAGTGATTAGGACCTTTTATTTAAAAAAAATTTCACTTAACCAATTTAACAATTTAAACTAAGAAGACAATAACACTTTGGCTTCCAAGCCTAAGTGGGTCTAATCACAAGACTAGTATATGATTAAAGTAATAAGCAACCTAGTCGAAGCATGCATAGATTAACATAAGATAAAACTAATCAAGCACCTAAGCTATTAAACCTAAGTAGACTATATGAGAATGGATCATATAAGCTCAAGTCTACTTAAGAAGTGAAAGTACATCTTGTGTGTGTGGATGTGCCTATCAAGTGCCCAGCATACATTCTAATTAAGCATTCATAATTAAACACAATGCATAATAAGAAATGTTCTCAACTATAATCACTCCCATGCTTGAATCAACTCCTTTTGTGCTCCCCTGATCTCTGATGTCGTTGTGTCGCCAATGCTCCAACTCCTAAGATCAGCCACCTTGCATATGATACTCCTTCGGAAATGCCCAAGGTAGCTAAGAGGGTAGGTTTGAGATCTTTGCAACTAATGGGAATGGGTTGCCTAGAGTATCTCACCTACAATGTTTTCATCATAGAGTTTTAGATAGGAATATACCTATCAAGGTTAATCCAAACTCTAGAGATCAAAAGATGGACAAGTGCATCTTCATCATGAGCTTGGAATGATCCATTCTTATGATGAATCATAAGGAAGATCACTTGTTAGGGTTAGGAATAGAGCTCTTAATGGTATGCAATGGTAGTAGCTTCTATTTCCTCAAAACCCATCTCTTAAGCATAAAAATAAATCCCCCCACTCTTATAAAAAAATCTCCAACGATAAAAATGGCAGAGTCGCATGTCTCCGATTGATTGGAACATAGTCCGATTGATCGGAGGTCACATCTGATTGATTGAAGACATGTCCAATTGATTAAAAATATGTCCAGTGAATTTTTCAAATTCTATGGAATAAATTCCGATTGATCGAAATCATGTTCCGATTGATCGGAAGGACCACATTCAATTAATCGGAGGCACTGTCCGATTGATAAAAAATCTGTCCAGAGGGTTTTGAATTATCTGGACCAAATTTTGATTGATCGAAACCTTTATCCGATTGATCAGAGTCCCATCGAAACCACTGATCAATTGAAAACTGTTGTTTAGGCTTATTTGTTTACAGCAGTTTCCACCTCTTTTATTAGTCTAACTTATCATATTTTTCAAGGTGTTCTAAGACTAATGATATCGACTAAGGGTATTCCTAGTTGGTCCAAGTCATCTAAGAGGATTTTGGTATTTTGGTTCAAAGGGTTAGGGTCACCAAGGCATCTCATTTACCCGTTCTTCTTCCTTGATGCATCTTATACACTTGAATATTTGGTCTTCAACTTGCCAAGGCTCAACCGACATTACAACACATGGACACACATGATTGAGAAATAAGGTGCACTAGTATGCCACAGAAAAGTGCACTAACAGATTCATAATTCAAGTGGGTAACATTGAGGAAAACAGTTTGGAGGGTAGGCGCCACCCTATACACTTTTTTCAATTATTTGGTCTACCTAATCACGGATGGGGATGGTTTTTTAGCCCTACACCTAAAATTGGATCACATAATTAGTAATTAGAGTGAACTTCGGAAACACATTATGATGGGGGTCCATATACGTTGGGTCCTCATAACTTTCAGCTTTTCTTCCGCACTAAATGAGGGAGACATAGGTTTTCGATTTATGCATGAATTCCTTAAGGGTAGATTAGACTTTTCACCTTGTGTCCATTCCACCAGACAACTATTTTGTAAATGTCTAAAGTTAAAGCATTTTCTTGTAATACTATGTATTCTGAAGAATTTTTTAGTACAAATCCCTTCTTAAAAAATAAAATAAAATAAATTAATGGACAAATAGATAGAAATATGGTCCATCGATTGAGGTATCCAAAAATTTAAACATTACTCAGTATAAATATATTAGGTTTGTCAAATGAGTAGTAAATTAAAGTCTTCAAATAACATACATTAATAATATTCTTAATATATCACAGACAACACATTTTATAAGAAAATCTAAGTCATTTTTCTAAAGCTAGTACGTTTTTGCCGTATGCGTAATCCCAATTTCATGATTGCTCTAAAGAATGATCCGATTCTCATTGGAAGTAGCATTACTTTTACACTCATATAGGCGTGTCCATTAAGGATGTATCTACAACTATATAGCCTATTATATTACATTTATGAAACTCATTAAGAACATGATCTAACTCCTCTCATTACATGTCATGGCACCGTTGCACCATAAAAATGAACCCCTCAATTTAATAAGCAGTGTTGATACTGAATCACTTGAGACTAATTTGTTGTTAACCATTGAACCTAGTTCTTAGAATCTTTTGTCTATTGCCAATTATTCAATTACATGAGCCTAAGCTCCATTCCCCTTGATGTATTCATTACTAATCCTCTATATTATGGTTTGACTAGTGGATTAACTAAGTTGTCCTTGGACCCTACAAAGTCAATTGCAATCACTCCATCTGTTAGGAATTAATTGAGTAAGTTTTTCCTCAGATGTACATGTTTAACTTTTCCATTATAAGCTCGATTATTTGTCTTTGCAACTATAGCTTAGTAATCTTAATACAAGGCTATTATTGTCACAAGTTTATCCCACGAGGTTACATCTATGAGAAAATTTCTTAATAATTTTACTTCTTCTCCAGCTGTTACTAAGGTAATAAACTCAAACTTCATTATAGACCAAGATATATATGATTGTTTTTTATATTTACATAAAAGTACAACTCATTTTAAAGTAAAACTACTATACCTCTCAAGTACAAATGGACATCTCTCATATTAAAGACCATAAATTCTATGTCTTCTTTAAGTATTATTATACTCTAGTTAAAGCATCCCAATATTCTTGTCATAATTACTTGTATATCTATTCAATTTATCAATGACATATGCAATATTGAGTCTATTATAATTTATTAGGTACATAAGATGCTCTATAAAACTAGAGTACAAATACAATTTCTTCCTCATTTTAAAATAATTTTACTTAAGGATTGATTGAAGTATTAACAAGTATATAATCTAAATAGTTATACTTCTGTAAAATTTTCTCAACATAATGAGATCGAAATAATGTCATTTATTAAAATCTTTAATTATATTAATTCATAGGATTGTATATGCCTTTCTTACGTCCTTCATACAAAAGTGAGATGACAAAAAAGATTTGATCTAATTTAAAATCTTTAAATTTGGACAAAAAATTAACATTTCAACTACGTATATAAATATAATGTGACATACATTATCAAAGCAATTATCACACACACACACACACACATTTTAAATTCATTAATTTAAAACCATTACATAATAAAACTTGATTGAATTTCACATGATATTGTTTTCGTGCTTGTTTAAGACCATAAAATGATTTAATTAATTCACATACTTTCTTTACTTATCTTATAACAATAAATCCATCGAGTTGATCTATATAAATTTTCTGTTCTAATTCATTATTTAGAAATGTAATTTTTAATCTATTTAATGAATTACAAGGTTATGAATGTTTATAATTACTATTAATACATGAATAATTGTAATTTAGATAACAGGTGAGGATATGTAAAAAAAGTTAATCATTTCTTTTTATTTATAACCCTTGGCCACTAATTTAGCCATAAATTTCTTAATAGAATTTAATGTCTAAGTTTATTATTAAATATTCATTTGTATTTTATAGGTTCACTATCTGATGGTAAATCTACAAATTCTTAGATATGGTTATGTAAAATAAAATTCATTTCATTATTAATAGCCCCCTTCCAAAAGGCTAATCATTGATCTCATTGACTCTACAAAAGTAGAAGAATCTTCTTCTATTCGGTAAGCGTAAAAGTTTTGTCTGAAACTATTTGCTACTATAATTCTTTTACTTCTTTTAAATCCAGTCATCTCCTTCAAGATCTCAATTGATTTTGTTAACTAATAGGATGAGTAGAGACAATATGATGAATAAAAAAAAGAGTTTTACACTATTAACTTTATATCACGCGCATCACTTAGATGGGCCCTGAAAAGTCACGTGGGAAGTTTTATTTAACGAAAAAGCGATGAAGTTACAAATAAAAAGAATAATCAAATAGAGAAGAGCAATGACTTAAAACTAAGATAATGAAGACCAACTAACTTTATAGAGGTCGATTCGAGAACGAAGGGTGCCAATAAAGTATAGAGGCGATTATGTGAATTTTGTTAATATTGTTCCTTATTTTCTTATAGAGCTAATAGATAATTAAAAACTAGCATTATGTGAGGAAGTTAAAAAGATCACAGAGTGAGAATCTATAATGAAAGAAGAAATTATAACATTAGCAAAAAATGAGATATGAAATTTAGTTCCTAAGTTGATTGTAAATTCATATCATGAAAGTGAGTTTACAAAATAAAATGCAAAGTGGATGACAATCAATACAAAGTAAAGCTCGTGGCAGATGATTTTCACAAAGCTATAATTTAACTACGATAAGACGTTTAACCTGGTAGCTAAAATAATAGACTATCATCTCTCTTGTGACCTACAATGATTAGAAGCTTTGGTAATTAGATTTGAAAAATACTTTCCTTTTTGGCGAAATTAACCATGAAATTTACTTGGAGCAATCCACCCGATTTAATTAGAAAAAACTATCAAAATCATGTACGCAGACTTAAGAAGACACTCTATATATTTAAGGAAGCTCATAAAGCATGGTATGGTAAAATCTCTATATATATTGATACTCCCCTTTAGTTGGAGCATAAATGTCAAATATGCTCGGCTTGGATACAAAGTAAAAAAGACGAGGCTCAGTAACTACTTTCATAAAAGTGTCAGCAAATTACTTATTCGACAACAGGTAAGGAGTACAAATAATGCCACTAGATAAACTTTTTTTGTACAAAATGACAATCAACCTCAATGTGTTTGGTGTGTTCATGAAATATGAGATTAAAAGCAACATAGATGGTCACTTGATTATTGCAAAATAAAGAAACTAGAGATAGGGTGTTAATGCCAAGTCCATAAAGAAACGAATGAAATCAGAGAATCTCACTAGTACCATGACCCATGGAGCGATACTCAGCTTTAACAGATGAATGTGCAACGACCGAGCAACATGGATAGCCGCTTGATTGTTGCAAAATAAAGAAACTAGAGAGAGGGTGTTAATGCCAAGTCCATATAGAAACGAATGAAATCAGAGAATCTCACTAGTACCATGACCCATGGAACTGATACTCAGCTTTGATAGATGAACATGCAACGACAGACTGTTTCTTGCTTTTCCATGTTATTAGATTACCACCGACAAACATACAAAAGCTAGATACAGGATGGTGATCGATTACATAGCCAACCTAGTTAATATCATAGTAAGCACAAATGTCAAAATGACCATTATTAGAATATAGAATGCCATTCCCTGAAATTCTTTTGAGGTAACGAAGAATTCAGTGGACTGCTTTAAGATGGTGAGAGTATAGTTATTGCATTAACTGACTAACAATACTTACACCATTGGTGATATATTGGGCGAGTGATCATCAAATAGATACGTTCTTCAATAAGGTGTTGATATTATTTTGGATCGTTAAGAGGAGATGATTGAATAGTAAATAATCGATAATTAGCTTTGATGGAAGTATCTAAGGGTACGATAAGCTAGCATACCTGTGTTATTAAGAAGATCTAAAGTATACTTTCTTTGAGGGATAAAGATGTCAATGGTAGACCATGCAACCTTGATGCTAAAGAAGTATTATAAACAGCTTGAATCTTTAATTTCAAAGTTACATATGAGAAAACATTTGACCGAGGTAAATTTTTTTTTTTTCAAAATTATTGTTAATCACCATAATATCATCCATGTACATTGTAATAATCATAATAAAACTCTTTTTTTGCATGAAAAATATGGAATGGTCAGAAGAAAATCACAAAAATCCAAGTTAAATGATAATGGTACTAAAGCAATCAAACCATGCACGTGTAAGGGTTCCAATGAGCTAGGCTCGGGCTTAAAAATTAGAATTTTGAATAGATCGGCTTGACAGCCCGACTCAAAACAGTTTAAAATTTGTCTCGAGACCTATCCCAGGCCTGACCCATTGACAGCCCTACACACACGGAGATTGTCTAAGACAATACAATGCTTTCTTATCTTGAAGTGACACACTTTTCAATTACTACCTTGAGGGGGAATTCAGGAGGCAAATATATATAAATTTCTTCATGAAAATCACTAAGGAAAAAGGCATTCTTAATGTTTAATCAATGAAGAGGCCAATGTCGATGAGGAACAATAAAGAGAACAACTTAGATAGAGTTTAGTTTTGCAATAGGAGAGAATGTATTATGATAATCAATTTTTGATAATTATATAAAACCTTTGGCAACTAATCGCGCCTTATATGTCTAATAATAGTTCCATCATAGTTATACTTGTTGGTGTAAACTCACCTACATCCAACGACATATCATCCCTTAGAAAGAGTAACTAACTCCCAAGTGCCTTATTATTCAAGGGCATGCATCTTATCGACCATGAAAACTTTCCACTTGAGGTCATTAAAGATATTTATAGCTGAAGATGGAATAGAAAAAAAAGGCGGAGATGAAAAAAAAATATGAAAGGATGAAGATAATCGATCATATAAAACATGATTACCAATTCGACGAGTCACAATTGAATCACTACGATAACGAGAAGGAATGATTTTGTTGTTGTCTTTTTTAGAGCAATAAACGAAAGGGAATGAGACATAGAGGCGACATGAAGATTTATTGAAATTATGTTGGGTGGTCTAACATGACACCAACGCATACGCAGTGCGAAAACTTAAGAGCGGAGCAACTAGAATTATGTCTAAGTCCTAGAGAGGTTGATTAAGACATTTTAAAATTATTTTCGCCTACTTAGCAGTTTTATCAAATTAAACTAAGAAAGAACACTTCAGCTTTGAAGCCTAAGTGGGTCCAATCAATAGACTAACAAATGGTTTAAGCAATAAACAACCTAGTCTAAGCAAGCATAGATTATCAAATGATTATACTAATCAAGCTCATAATCTATGCAACCTAAGTAGACTATAGAGGATGGATCAAATAAGCTCTAGTCTACTCAAGTGAAAGTAAATCATGTGTATGTGGATGTGCGTATTTAGTGCATGGCATATATTCTAATTAAGCTTTCATAATTAGACATAATACATAATAAGAAATGGACTCAAATACAATCATAAACATAACGATGTATAGTGGTTCGACTTTGGGTCTACTCCACTCTCGGTTCAAGTACTCAACCCCTTTGAACACATCGGCATTCACTAGGGAGCTTAAATATGGTTTCTCCCAACCAAGGTATTTAAATCAGTATCCACCCAACTAGAAAGTTTACAAGTTCCTTCCAACCTACACGTACACACCCGTATTGGTGGCTTCCCCTTGGAGACTTGTTTATGCTCTACAACCAAGCTAAGATCCTACAATCGAATCTCAATTTAGACTCCACTCATGAGTCAAAGTCCTACAACCGAACCTTAATGGTTTTAGGCTCTACAACCGAGCCAAGGTTCTACAACCAAACCTAGCGTTTACTCCCGTCGGAGGCTCCCCACTTGGAGACTAAATTCGACCCTACAACTGGGTCTAGGTTCTACAACCGAACCTATTGAGTTTGAAGACAAACTTTATATTTAATTTTTCGCGGGAAAAGAGTGGAACTGGACTCTTACAAATAACAACTTACTTATCGGATTGAGCCCCTTTGTTACGCCGCTTCAAGTTGCTTGATCTCCGCTCTCTAATGCTCGAATCAGCTCCCCTTGTGCTCTCCCGATGTTGTTGCTGATGCTTTGCCAATGCTCCAGCTCCAACGATTAATCCCCTTGCATTTGCTATTCTTGAGATGTCCAAGGTGGATGGGAGGTGGTGAAACCTCTACAGATGGGAGGTGATAAAACCTCTACAGATGGTAGGAAATAAGTTTTTTAGAGGAATACATTTATTTGGATTCTTAGATGGTATTTAGACAAATGATATACCAATGATCAAGGTGTCTAAACTCGTAAGAATCAAGAGGGAACAAGTCCATTCTCATTTTAACATTGAATGCCCTAAGCTTATGATGAATCACAAGGAGAATGCCTTATATGGGTTAGGATTAGAACTCCTAATGATAAGCAATGGTGGTAGCTTCTAAATCCTCAAAATTCCCTCACTTACCCAAAAATCACATCTTCCGTATTTACAGATTTTCTCCCAACGATAAAATAACAAGCAAAAAAAGGGGCAAATAACAACTATTCCGATCGATCGGAATATATAATTTTGATCAATCGAAATATCAGTCCAGTGATTTCATCAAGTTACTGGACAAGATATCCGATCGATCTAATAGTGTTCCAATCGATCGAAAATCATTTTTGGTTGATCGGAAAATCAATTCCAATTGATTGGAGTTTTGATTGGAAATTAATGTTTGGGCAGTTTTGTTTACAGCAACTTCCACCTCTTTAATTAGCATAATTTATCATATTTTTTTATGTGATCTAAGGCCAATAAGGATGACTAAGGGTGTTCTTAGTTGGTCCAAGTCATTTAAGAGGTTTTGGGTGTTTGGTCTAAGGGGTTAGGGTCACCAAGGCATCTGATTTACTTGTTCTTCTTCCTTAATGCTTCTTATCAACTCGAATCTTCGATCTTCAACTTGCCAAGGCTTAATCGACATTACAACACATTGACACACGTGATTGACAAATAAAGTACACTAGTATGCCACAAAAAGTGCACTAACATTTATAGGCTGAGCTTCAGAAGGTGCAAAATGAGTCTGAGTAGCCTATTTTGTTGTCTGGATAGATTCTTCTTATGGTGTGTAAGTGAGCTTCAAAGTTGGGAGGAGAGTACCACTAGACATGTTTAGAGAGGCAAGAACAAAAAAGTAAAGAGCATTCTTCATGAAAAGTAACATTTTTGGATATGTACTTACGGTTGGTTATAGGATAGTAACACTTATAACCCTTTTAAGTATTAGAATATTTAAGGAACACATTGAACTGACTGAAGTTCAAGTTTATCATGAGGATCGATGTTATGAACAAAACAGACACACCAAAATATACGAGGAATGATAAAAATGGCAGTAGTTGTGTTTCGATAGTTGTAAAGGACAACTACTCGCAAATAATGAGGATGGTATTCAATTGATTATATATATAGTAGTGAGGACGCCTCTGTACTTTTGGGAACTATCATTCATATCAAGACGATTTAGTCACTTCTAATAACTGACGATTTTTATGCTTAGCAACTTCATTTTGTTGAAGGGTATAAACATAAAATATTTATAACTCAATTCCTCAATCATTAAAAAATATATGGATTTTGTGACTTTGGTACTCTTTAGCATTATCTGGAAGACAAATCTTTATAACTTTTTAAAATTGAGTTTTAACATATTTGATGAAAGTTTGTACTATAAACATAACTTCTAATATATTTTTCATAAGGTATAATAATGTAAACTTTGAGTAGTCATCAACAAAAGTATTAAAATATGAATAATTAAATATAAAAATGATTAGAGCATGACCCGATAAATTAGAGTAAATCACATTAAAAGTCATCAATAAAAGTAATAAAATATGTATAGGCAAAGATAAAAGTTGTTGAAGTAAGACCTCATACACCAGAGTAAATCAAATCAAAAGGTGATGTTGATTTACTGTTACTATATGAATAAGCAGTACGAATGTGTTTTGATAATCAATAAGTTTCATGCTAAAAGATGAAATATTATGAAATTAATTAAGAAATAAAGAAGCAATCAAACATGCTAACATATGTCTTAGGTGGACATTGCTAAAGAAGTAGAGACTCCTCTTAAAAGAAGTTGGATGCTGCCACATGAGAGGAAGGAAAGTCTTTTACATTAAACATATATAAGTCGTCAAACTCATGTCCCCTACCAATCTTCTTCCCAGTCTACAGATCTTGAACAACACAATAGTTGCAAAAAATATAATTGAACACTGCAGTTATTTAGTTAAGGAATTTAGAGAAACAAGATTAGAAGAAGAAAAAAAAGGGATATAAAGAATAGATGAAAAAGTCAATGATGATTTAAGTTGACAAGAGCCATTTTTAGAGACATCGAATGGAACTCATCTACCAATTTAATTTTATGACATGTCAAATTAAGATGAGAATAGATAAGAGATATAATTAACAAATATACTAAAGGATTCCTCAACATGATAGTAAGATGATTAATAAACCCAAGATGATTGATAGAAGTGTGATGGTCACCGAATTAGGGTAGTGAAAAATGGGCAACGACAAGGAGGGTTATGGTGCTGCATGCATGAAGATGGGTTAAGATGTGTCCACGATCTGTGGTTGGGGTCGATAGGTGGTGAGGAAGATGACCAAAGGGTGTGGCTATGGGTGCGAGTAACGATGGCTGTGGGTTTTGATACTCGATGGTAAGGAGCTTTGGGCATTTGAGATCTGGAACAAGGTAGGGTTTGTATTGCGGGTTTGAGTTTGCAAAGGTAAGGTTTTATCAAGATAGTGGTGCACGAAAGGTTAGATGACGAGGGTTGTGGACAAGTGTAGCACGACTTCAATGGCTATGCAGAACAGGTAGGCCTATGTAAACAACAACTAAGCCAATGAAATCTGTTTGATTTAATAATTTAGATCAGATGACTATCATACCATATAAACTTATAGAATTTTTTAGAATTTTCGGGATAATATTTTTCTCCATTTTTCATTAATTTATAATAAAGAGAAAAATACAAATATGAAAAGAAAACAAGCTAATATGGTAAGCTAATATGCAATAGTGGTTTGTAGGGCCACACATATATACACTAACATACTCTTCTACATGGATGATATGATAGTTATAAGAAATAATGTTAAAGAAACTATATGACTTTGTAAATAACTCTTGATTTAATTTAAGATGAAAGATCTTGAAAAGTTAAAATATTTTTTAGTCTTAAAATGTGTAAAAATGATTATTTATAATTTAAAGGTAACATATGAAGAAGGTGCTTAAGAAGTTTGACATGAAAATGTAAGCCATCAATAACTCCAATTTAACAAAATCACAAGTAATAGCAATATTTATTTTATGAATTTTCTCTCTTGTTCATTATTCATTTAATTTAATGTATTTATAAAGTATATGAGAGACATATGGACATCCATGTCATCAATGATAGTTACAACTATTTGCCTACATGGCACATGGCATTATACACAAGAGATAACTTCTACAACTTCTAATCTATATAGGCACTTCCTACATCATACAAGTATGAAAAGAAGGTAATATAATTACTTTATACTTACATGAATCATTTTCTTTCACACATGTATCAAGGGATAATTGTGTAAGTAATTATCTCTATCATCCCCCTCAAGTTGAGCATGGAGAAATGTTCAACGTGTTTCAATTAACTGAGAAAGATGTCTTTGGAAGACTCTTGGTTAGCTTATCCACTAATTGCAGTGCGCTTGAAACAAAATGAACACGTAAGGCACATTGACTAACTTTTTTATGCACAAAATGTAGATCAAGTTCGATTTGCTTGGAGAATTAATGACTAACTGGATTGTGAGTCATATAGATGGTACTTTGGTTATCACAAAGAATAATGAGAGCATCCAAGAGTAGAAGATCAGTTCACAAATTAAATATGAGATCTATGTTAATTCAACTGCGGCGAAAGCAAGTGGTCGATACTCTACTTCAGAAACTTGAGTGTGCAACAGGAGGTTGCTTCTTAATAGACCAGGAGATTAGATTCTTTCCCCAAAATATTGCAAACCCTATTGTAGAACATCAAGTAGTAAGACGTCCATCCCAATCAGAATTAGAATATGCTATAAGACAGATGGGTTTTGTCAAAAAAAAAAAAAAATGTAGACCATAGTGAGCTTTACCTTTCAAATGATAAAGAATTCGCTTTACAGCTTGAAAATTTTCTTGTGTTGGAGATTGCATGAATTGGGACACAAAGATTGACTGAGAATGAGAGATCCGATCTTGTGAGTGTTACATATTGGAGTGCACCTACAATGCTATGATAAAGAGAAGGTTCTTGAAAAGGAGCACTATCAGTAGTTAATTTGTGCTTTATAACTATAAGTGTGGAGGTTGGTTTGCAATTAATCATGGATGTACGCTCCAATAAGTCTGAAATATGCTTCAACTGATTTAAAAGAAAACGTTCATAATTGTTGACAACCTCGAGCGCCAAAAAATAATGAAGATTGCCAAGATCTTTCATGGTAAATTCTTAATGAGATGATAAATCATTGAAGAAGAAGTCTCGAACAAGATTATATCATTCACATATAATAAGAAAATAAGAGAATGAAAGACTTGATGATAAGTGAACATGGAGTTTTTGGCATGACGAGTGTGAAAGCTAAAGTGATGTAGATAATGACTAAACCTTTCAAACCAAGAACATGATGCTTCTTTAGGATCATAAAGTACCTTCTTTAATTTGTAAACAAAATCTAGGCGAGTAGAGTCTTCATACCCAGGAAGTTTTTTTCCATAAATACTTCCTCATGAAGATAACCATAGAGGAAAGCACTTTTTTACATCCAATTGACGGATCACCCAATTATTAGACAATACAACTGAAAGTACAAGGCAAATTGTTGTATGCTTAACAACAAGACCGAATGTTTCTTCATAGTCAGGACCCAGAATTTTACTGTATCCCTTAGCAACTAGTTGTGCTTTGTGCAATTTAGTTGTACCATCGACTTTGAGTTAAATTTTATAGACCCATTTAGAGCCAACAATGTTCTTAGAGGATGTCTTGGGACTAAATCTATATCTCAATTTTCTTAAGAGCAAAAAAAAAATTCATTCATGAAATTTCACCATCAAGATGCTTGTTCGTTGTTTTGTAATCTTTGGGTTCTTTGATCACGTTGAGGGTCACAAAAAGAGATTTTGAAGTAGAGTACAAGTGAGAAGGTGTGGGTAAGGGATACTGACATAAATGAGATGTAGGTTGAGGGCCACGTGATTTAGATATTGTAATCATGGGATGGTCAGTGGTATAGATGTTGGATGATTTATCAAAATAATAATTTTGTATAGGTGAAAGTGGGGGTAAATCAATGAATAGGTGGCCACTTGGTGGAATTGGAGTTAAGGGAGGACATGAGTTGATAGAATGTTCAGAAGAGGTTGAGGTATCGATGGAAGGGACATTTGAAGAGGGCACTGAGATTAGTGAGGCCATTCTTAAAGTAAAAATTGTAGACTTTTTGAAAGATATGTCTGTATTGGTTAGTAGGTAATGGAGAAAAAAAAAAAAGAAAATGAAGAAGAGGAAGAGGAAGTAGATTGAGGAGTAAAAGATAAAACTAAATTACAAAATGTGGCATGATCCATAGAAGTAGATGAAATGTTTTTATCAAGAAAGGAAAAATTAATTCGTAAAAAATAACATGACGAGAAACATAAATTTTATAAGATGAAAGGTCAAGACACTTGAATACCTTATGAGTGTTATTTGTTGTGCTTCTAAAGAGCGCAATACCTAAGTATAGGAATAAATTGTATCACAACAGTATAACTCGTGAGTACGAGGTCGATCCCACAAGGAAGTGTGAATAATCAAAATCAACAACCACACGACAAATTAGAAATCATGTTCTAGAATTTTAAATTGAAGTGGAAGCGATGGTAGTACCGGTCATAAATGGTTCTCACGGCAACTTATAATGTAAACTGAGTGAATAAAAGTGATAAAATGTGAGTAGAATATGGAGTCATGAGAATGTTGAATTTTAGAGAATTTGGAGTGCAGAGAATTAAATGAATGGTAAGCAAAATAAATGAATAACAATAAGAAAAACATCTAGAATTCAGAGATCCGTTCCTATTGAAGCCATGTCTGAGACAACTCGAATCTATAACTCAGTTGAATCCAGCTAGTGAAACTGGACTAATCGGATAATGGAGTGGTAAAATGTCTTAAAATCAATCCAACAATACCTAGATTCAATTAAAAAAAGTGATTAGCATTCAAACTACTTGGATTCATGCATATAAGCATTCATAATACCCATTGTCTACAAAAAATCAAAACATGGAAGTTAAACATTCCCTATGCCAATTTCAATAATTATGAATCAATACCATAAATCTTTGTATAATTATAGTAATGAAGTAAGCATCCACCATGTTTATTACGTTTATGATTGATCAAACCACTATGTCAATCACACAACAATATAAAGAAATTACTTTAATATAATAAAACTAGTCATTAAAATCAAAATTCAAATTATCTCTTACATGAACTTCTCTAATAGCTTCACTCTAAATCTTAGAAATAAACTAGAAAGATATAATGAAGATAAGTAAAAATAAACTAAATTTCATGAAATTTTCAAATTCTTAAGCTAAGGTAGCCCAGGCGGTAGAGCCAACCAAAGAGGGATCTTTACTCAACTTAAGATATGAAAGAACCAGCGGAAAAACAAAACTAAAAATAATTTCTTAAATTTGTCATTCTAAAACCCTACAAAAAAAATACTTGAGAAGTGGCTTCAGCCCCCTATTTATAGTGCAGACAGCAAGATAGCAACAGAGCTAATTTTGTTTCTTTTTATACGGGTTAATCAACAGTAGAATTTTCTTAAAATTTTAAACTGTAGATTTTCTGGCATTTGGACTTCCTCATGGATGGTTTAGATATCTTAACATATGCAAAACCACTTATCTTATGGTTGATGGTACGAAGTGTACAGAGGTTAGATTGGTCTCAAATTTGAAGATTTTAGAGAAAACTTCTTCCTCCACATGATAGACAGTTTGGATTGTCTAAAATAATTACAGAATAGGGTTCGGAAATCAGAACATTCAGGGCTTTTCTAGAACCTCCGCAGGCAGAATCTTTCAGGATGTCCATCTTCCTTTTACTGATACGATCAATCCACACATCCGAATGATTGAAATCTTTCTGATTTTACAGATATCGATGTGTTCTACAAGATGGTCAGTTTAAAATTTTCATATCATTAGTGGTGGCCCACATGGACTGCTTCCAAGTTAAGTCAATGAAAATCAGGAACCTTCCAGATAATTTATATTGTTTCAGCCACCACAAGCCAATCCGTAGCTCGGATCGATGTGAAATTTGTTAGATTTTTTCAGCGTCGAGCTGTTCTTCGACATGGATGAAATGAATTTTAAAAAATAATCAAGGTGGGGCCCATAAATTGGGCCAAAAGTGGGTAGTGTGCAGGTCCTCTGTGCTGGGATTTCTGTATGCTGTGAGAGTTCTTGGGTAGACTGAGGAAATCCTGAAATTAATATCAAATTTAAACCAAGTAGCAACTTAAACTCTTAATACAAATCCTAACCTAAACATACTATTTTACTCAAGTTTTCCTGATAAGTCATTACTAGAAGTGGGTGCAAATATGTAATATTTGACCCTCAACACACACCCCAACCAGCATTTTGCTAGTCCTTCAGCAAAACATGCGAAAGATAAGCTCAAAACTCAAAGTCAACTTTTAGAAGAGTTATTTCTATGTTTTCTGTATTTACCGAATAATAGAACTCCAGGGTATAAGAAAGTGAAAAACATATCGACCTAGATTCTTATGTAATTAGTAAACATTCAACATAGGTTCTAAATCATCAATCAATTAATAAAATAATTCAAACATTTAGTTCCTAGAGTGTTCAATGAATTTTCTAACTTAACATCATTAAAGGTTCAACTTTTTACCAGAAAATTAACATGAAAGAATGCCTAATACGGTCAGATCAACACAAGCCTAAACCAAAACTTACTTTACTATTAAATGAGAAATTTTTCAACTTTTATTTTTATTGATGACTTTCATGCTAATCCTATTCTTTTTTTGTGGTCATAGGTAGCCCTTGTTGATCTCACTGTTTTTAGTGATTTTTCATCATTTTTCTTCTTCTTCTTTTTCAAATCTTTATTCACCTTTTTTTAATACTCTCTTTTTTTAAAACATGATGGACAAGCTCCCCAGGCTTGGTTCCTAGTACTTTTTAAACAATTATCAAGTTAACATATACTGTTTCAAACTTAACCTTCAAGATTGTAAGTTGATGTCAATCGTGTTTCTAGACTCAACCAATGTTTAAAACATTCTAATAGAAAATTCATGAAACGAACTCAATTTAAGAGCTACCAATCAACTAGGCCTTTTACATTCAAACTATTATGTACCTTGGCATTCTAAAATTCAGATTTTTAATTCAAATAGTTTCACATAAATAAATTTTTGATTTTTTTTTATTTATCTCATATAAGCCCGAAATTTTGAAATTTCAAAAAAAATCGAAGACTCCTCACTCCTCAACCTCAATCAAATATTGTCCATAATGTTCAAAAAGTTTATGAATTGAATAATTACATAAAAGAAAATAAAATATAATGAGGAATGAGTGAGAGAGAGTTTACCTGAGATGTGAGAGTGACTTCTCCATCAGGTTAGGAGAATTATTGATATGCCAAATGAAAGAAAACCTAATGCAGAAAATAAAACCTAACCTACCCAACCTGCTCTACTCTAGTCAAATCTTTCACATGGTCAGATTGGAGCAGGATCATCATAAATTTTAACAAGTTGTGCATTAGGACCATCTATAGTCTTTCTCGGACAACATGAGTATTTTTCATCATTAACTGGCTAAAAGTAAGTATCACCACATGTATGAAAAAAGGAGACAGGATCATAAAAAATGTATCTCCTAAATGAATTTTTTTGGGGAATAGTTAATCATATATGGATCTTCCCAGTCATAATCAATTTTGGGTTGAAAAACTCAAAATGGTGGAGAGACGTTAATCAAGTTCTCCTCAAGTAATGATGTCTCCTCAAAATTATTTGCCTCCACAATAAATGGTAATGGTTGTGAATTGGTGGAAGGGGGCTCTTCAAGTACCGATGTGAGGTCTTGCAAGGCTTTCACTATGCCTTAAATCATAGTATTGTTTGAGTTGTCAAAGTAAGCCAAACAATCTTCCAAAGAGTCAGAACATTTAATCAAGGGGGACTCTGTAACACCCCCAAAATTCGGCACCCAAGTATAAATACTAAGACCCAAATTCGAGGGTGTTAGATAAATAATAAATGAATGCTTCAAAATCTTAACTTATTCTTTTTTCACATTCACATGGCATCCATCATATAGAAATAAAATAAACTAAACTTTATTAATAAAGTTCAAATATAAAGTTTTCTAATTTGTCTAAACTAATGGTCAACTAACGGACCTTATTACATCAATGCAATGTCTTCAAACTTAAAATAAATGAAATTTGCGCTTATATATGTCTTTTAGAACTCCTCCTTTGGAATCGCCTCCTCTAACTTCTCCTGAAACTAAAGTTAATCACATAACTACTGCGTCAGCTATAAAAAGCTGACGAGTAATCTCGTACAATTTATCACATGTAATTCAAGTAATAAAAACACATGAAAGTAATTTCAAAGAAACACAAGATCCCGAGTACTCAATTTTAAAGAAAATTAAATCAAATCATTTGCAAATCATTCATGTAATGTAAGGTATACAAATATACATGAACTTCTTAGTACAACTTTTCAGTATAACATCCAGGACCAATTTCATTTAGTTGGTCAATACCATCATCCATAACATCGGTTCCCATTGGAATTCTAGCAATTAGAACATTAGTCCCTAGTGGTAACATCCACTTGACTCTCATATGTTCCTCATTATTGTATGAAACACCAGTCCCTAGTGGCATAATCCACTCGAATCTTACATGCTCCACAACGTTATCTAAAACACCGGTTCCTAATGGCAGACACTATTCCGAAGCGAATCCACTCGACGCACTTATGTCCCGCAACATCGGTTCCTAGTGATATACACTTATGTATGTTGAACTAACTCAACGTAGTCAAACTAACCTTCGCATGACCTGCATAGTTGGTTTGTTGCACACATTGGGTGCTCACCCAACCAACTTATTCGCAGGGCCTATTGCACACACTTAGGTGCTCACCCAGATACTGAAGTTCTCATTCATGAATGCATGATTCATGTTAATCTATTTTCCCCAAAAATTCTAAAACAAAGCATATAGTTTTTTTACCTTTCCCAAGGCACCAAAACATAATCATAACCACAAGTCATCACATGATTTTCAAACTATGCAATGCTACTTAGAAAAATTTATATAATTTATCAAAATCATCACAAAATGCATCATTCAAGGATAAAATTCAAAATTCGAACATAACATCATGAATTTATAGATATAATTCTAGATAAAACAATCACATAATACCCAATTCTCAATTTTCAAATCCACACATCAACGCACAATTTCATAGAGACAATTTGACAACATTAAGTAACAAAATAACAATATAAATTGGATTAAAATTTAAACCAAAATCAAAACAACAATATATGTCAATTCCTGAATACTTTTAAAACACCTATAATTTAAGAACTTAAATTCTTCAGTAACTCCAAACATAAATTGAGTGTTCAGAAATCTGATTTATGGATAACAATTCCACACGGTTATCTTAAGATTAAGAAAAATAAAGCTTCTTAATTAACAAAAACTTTTAACATAGTAAGGAAAATTTTGAAATTACAGACAGAAAAATGATACGAGATAACTCACTTGATTTGGATGCAACTATGACTCGTTCAAGTCGAACAAGCTAGTCCTACGACTCAGTCTTTCTCTCTTTCGATTTTCTTTTCTCTTCTTTATCTTTATCTTTTGTTTTCTTTTTCCAAGTAGGGGAACATTTTTATAGGGTTATTAGCCCTATCTGAAATGTTTCAAGAAGTCTTAATGTAATTGACTCAGTGTAGGGCTAACACGGTTTCAAGACGCGCAATAAATCATATTTTGCTATGCTATATTGTCTTGATCTTTGGACATGATACCTAACATAATTCTTTACACCTTTTACAGTGATTGAATGAGTTTTGTGTGGCCTAGTTCATGAGTAAAATGAATCTTTAATCGACATTTAATCAAGGATGAACGATGATTGTTGTTTGATGAAGAAGATGGGTCACCTTTAATGGATGAATTAAAACCATTGTGTATTTCTTCAAATTGCTTTCGATGGACGTCTTAGATTGGTCCCTCGTGCTTGTGGGGACAAGAAACCAAAGGTTCAGATCGTTTATAGGTGGGTTTGTGTGAAACCTTATTTCAGGTTATTTTTTCGACTTTACGTAAGAAGACTGAGAATCTTGACATCTTCAGCTGGTTGGAATCAATTTAGATTCTAATATTCTCCTGAATAAATAGAATTGCTCTAACACCTTAATTTAGGCGGTTTAGAATTCAGGAAAATTCATCACTTGCATTCACGAAGGAATCCTTCCATATGAAAGATTAAGAGCGGATGTTTCTATTTTGTAATAGTGTTCGCACGCTAGGACTCTAGTTTCATTTTTCTTTCTCTTTTTTTTTTCATATAACTATGATCGGATAGCTGCGATCATCTCCATGGATGGCATATCTCAAACGAGTGTTGTAGATCAGATCTGTTGAAGTTGAGTTCCAGTTTGGTCGTGCATAGAAGAAGAGATCGTGAACTATCTGAATTCTAATGCATGTTCATACACATGTGTATTATAACTGATTCATACGGTGTGCACGTGTGTTGTAACTGGTTCATACATGTAATCAGCATGTTTAAGGTTGCTTCTTGATCAAAGGTCATAATTGTTGGTGATTTGGATTGGTTAATTTTTTATCAAAAACTCAATTTTAAACGGCTAGATTATAGGAATGGTTGAAATTGGTGAGTTGCATGGAGTGATGTTTGGATTACCTAAATTAGCTGGATGGTAAGGATCATGTGATGTTATAAGATCAACCTTACCTTTGCTAAGACTTGTGGAGTCCTACGTGATTTGGTGTGAGAGTGGTGAATGTATTAGGCTTCACTTCATGAAATGAAAACATGTATTATATGAATGTCACAGGGATGATGCATATGTGTATATGTATGGTAACTAGTGCAAGGTGAAGATCTTGGGGATTGGTCGGGCAATTCGGGAGAATGGATGAATGGATAGACAACCTACAATGATCAAGATGGAGATGGAGATGATGCATGTTTGATGAAAGAAATTGAATGACAATAAAATCCAAAGAGTTGTATAATCAGTTGATTTCAGATAGATAAACAGTTTGAATCATGTAAGGTTGGATGGTTAATCCACGAAGAATATGGTCGCTCCAAATGTACAATTAGATCGGACTAATGAATAGGATAGTTGGATCGATCTACATATGTATAGGTGTAAGCGTACGTACTCGCGTGCATATGTACATGCACCCAAATTCTCGGGTTATTACATTCTACCCCCTTAAAAGAATTTCGTCCTCAAAATTCAAACGCTTTAACCATGACTCTAAGTTTACATCTATCTAAGTTTCCACTATGCTTCTCATGAGCTAAGTTTACATGTATTTGTGTATATACTTAATCCTCAAGTTTTGGTTCTTACAGACTCTTCTTTCATAATAAAATTAGGCATGTCAATTAGGTGGATTAGGTTAAAATCACTTAGTTCAAAAAACTCCCTAACATGAATATCAACTAAAGACTCATATGCAATCAAGTCCTTAGGGAGATGAAACCATAGGCTCACAATTACTCTCCCAACCACCACCATCATCAATCCAATCATCACCCTTAGACTTTGTCAACTGTCATTGGAATCTCTTCATTAGTCAGCTCATTATATTTAAAAGGTGAGAATAGATTCATCATACTTAATGATAACATCGGGATCACTTAAATCAACTTTCCCTATTTGATCAATCAACTTGGGTAGAGGTTGGGCTAGAAAAGTTTATTTCTCTACATTAGTGAGGATTGATTTAGTGCTCTCAATATTCAGTTAAGAATTTTCAGAACTTGGTGAGAGATTTTGATTTAATCCATCATTTATGTCATATACTCTCGCCACATATCCTTAAAGGTTTTTGTCAGTTGAAGCTCATAAGATAAGGATTCTTGAGGATAATTGTTAGTGTTCATGGTTGGTTCATCCCTTAAATTCTGATGCTCTCACCAATTTCGATTGTGTGTGTCATATATTGGAGTGCTAGATGGTTGTTGATAAGCATATCCATATAAGTAGTCACCCATTGTCTTACACTAAGATAATATCTTTTACTTTTATTTCGATAGTCACCAAATGTTTTACCTTGTGAAATGTTGCATACATTGTTCTCAGTCCAATAATCATGCAGTGTCTTATATGAGAGAGTAATGTGAGTAGATTGAATCTCAAAGAAATAATTACGTATAGAACGTTTCCGAACATAGTTGTTAAACAACCCTTAATCTAATAGTTCGTCCTCTAGAAGCTATTGTTATGGTCACGTTCCCAACGAGGCATAAACCACACAGGCTAAGATCTAAACTAATCATAGCTCCTAAACAGAAAATTTGGAAATCAAATTAAAAATTCTAAAAATAGAAAATTTGAGATAGTTCAAGTTGGAAGGATAGTACCCGATTCGCTTGAACTAGAAGAACTTCCTACAAAACAAAACAAACATTGTTAGTTATAAAAATTAAAAAAACTAATTCTAAGAAAACAGTAAACCCTAACTACTTCTACTTTTATAACTACTAAAACAATCTAAAACCGTTAAACCTAGATTCCCCTGCAGCGGCGCCAAAAACTTGTTCGCTCGCCTCAAGTGCAAGGTTGCGATGTAGTAATAACTCGGTAAAACAGAGGTCGATCCACAGGGAGTTAGGTAAATAACTCTAAGTTATTCCAGCAACTTCAATTAAAGTAATTTAAGGATTTAATTATGAAAACTAACACCAAAATAGTAAAAGGAAAATTTGATTAATATGAGAGGAAAAACTAAAACTTTAAGGATCCACTCATAACAATTTCATGTTAATCTATTCAATTCAAGCATAAATACAACTAGATTTGAAGTTCTATCTCTTATCTAGTTGGAAGATAAAGCATTGAAACACACACAATCCCACTTAAATCAGGAATTCAAGTTCTAGTCTTATTCAAGCACAAAGCATTTAAATATGTAGCATTCGGAGTAACAACCATGGTTATGGACTATGGCATGCTTAAGGGTTACCATAATTCGAATCTAATTAAGCAACGCATGATAATCTCAGAGAATTGCAAGGAATCTATGTCCGGAGTACATGAACTCTCATAAAACTTCTAAAAATACCAACTGTATTCAAACTAGAACATTCAAAATTCAAACTTGAAGCAAAAGTACTTGAATAAAAACAAATTAAACATGAAATTAACTATAAGCTTCAACTCTTAGCCCTAGCTGAGAAGTTCTAGCTGAGTATTGTCATACTTCAACTAGAATCAAAGGAAAATATGAAAAACTAAAGAAAAACCGGAGTTGGCGGAGTTGCGGACGTTCCACGATGCTCTCCTTCACTTCCCACAACTTCCAATCTCTTCTAAGATGATTTTAGATGAGGCCCTAGGTGCCCTTTTATAGATTATATGCTCAACCGCCCTAGAAAGTTTCAGATTTGCACAAGAGTTACGGAGTGCAGAAAGTTTCAGAGCTTGTAGAACAAGCTCTGTTACGCAGTCGACCGGTCGCAAAACAGCAAAAACAGTTCAAAGAGTTTTCATTTAATTCTTCCTGCTCTGTTGATTGCTTAATCGGTCGGACGATCGGTCTGAGGGGTAGTTGACCGATCGATTTTCAGCCTTTTTCGTCCAGAAAGGTCAGCAACAAGGGGGGCTTCTCTGTTGAGTTACCGACCAGTCGGACGACCGGTCATGGCCCATGGCCGACCGTTCAACAATGCAATCTGTTGCACTACTTCCTTCTTTCTTCTTTTTCTCCCTTGAATCTTTCTTCCACCCTTTTGCACTTAGTCTATCAATCTTCAATGTATATTAAATGACTAATTAGGCATCGAATTAGTGAAGTCTCTCTTTCATTCCTATAATCACAAAACATGTGTTAGAAGAGACTTTTAAATATGTAAACTATGCATATGATGTGATGTAATGGGTTAGAATATGCATAAACTGGAGGTTCAACACACACCATAGGAAACATGGTGATTGAACGCCCACCATTAATAACTTCTTCAGGCCCACTGTAATGTTTATTTAACATTCTACCTGTTGATTAGGTCGCACAGACCTAGATGAAGGGAAAACACAAACAAAAGCTTGATCCAAAACTTTTCTATCCCCCAAGAAGTTTTTAATGGTGGGCGTTCATTCACCTTTGTTTCCTATGGAATGGTCCACTTGGAATTTGTATCTACCTAAATTTTTTGCTCATGCACTAAAATGAATAGGAAAAATGGATGGACAGTGTGGATAAAACAAACACATCATGGTGGGGCCCACAAAGCTATACCATTGGCACACGTTAGCCTTGTATGTGATGCTATTGCTACCCGATTGCCCTCCATTTGAATTTTAGGAGATGTCCACCCTCATATTTGATGTGGCCCACCATGATATGTATTTGAGATCCTCTCCGACCACGAGATATGTAATCCCGCCTTAGTCCTGAGGCAGAAAAATTAGGTTGACCTGTGATTTAGGTTGGCCACATGAAGGTTATAGTTCAGAGGATGAGAGTGGACACGTACACATTTTCCAATCATGTAGTCCTACTTGAATAATAGATGTAACTAATTTTTAGTACTTGGGCTTAACATGGGGTAACACACCTGCTGAACGGAGTAGATTTCACATAAACACTATGGTGGGGCCTACTTGAGCAGAACCCTTTTCATTTCCTTCTTTATTTAGTCTTATTTATTGCCATTACTAACATTAATTAGCTCCACCTTTACCAAAGTGGTTGGACATCCAACTGGTTGGACTTAAGAGTTTCTCTCTCTCTCTCTCTCTCTCTCTCTCTCTCTCTCACACACACACACACACACACACACACACACACACACACACCTTGTTTGTCAATTACATGCGTCATTGAGTCTAGAAGTCGGTTGAGCCTTTGGAAGCTAAAGACCGAAGATTCAAGTAGACAAGATGCATTAAGGACAAAGAAACGATAAATGAGTTAGAACCAATACAACCTTAGTATCTATATAACTTGGGTTTAATAGGAAAACCCTTGGTCATATTCTTTATCCTTAGAACACTTGAAAGAACATGATAAGTTAGGCTAATTAGAGGTGGACGTGTTGCTATAAACCAAACTGCCCAAACAGTAATCTTTGAGTGGACTTCAATCCCATCAAAGTCCTCGTCGATAGGACTTCGATCCCATTGAAGACCTGGTCGATGTCATCATCATGTCCAACAACTATATGAACTCTCTGGACACCTCTTTGATCCCATCATTGGATTCTTCGATCCTATCGAAGGGCACTTTGATCCCATCAAAGACATATTCGATGCTATCGAACAAACTGTCTAGCAACCTGTTAAAACTCTCTAGACAGCTCTTCGATCCCATTGAAAAGCCCTTTGATCCTATTGAAGGACAGTTCAATCCCATCGAAGGAGGCTTCGATCTTATCGACAGAGTCATTTTCTGCCCCGTTTTTTTATCGTTGGAGCTTCAACTCTTTTTAAAGGGCATTCAGTTTGTGGACATTTTGATGAATTTTTTATGCAAAGTCATCAAAACTCCATATCATTAGAGCTTCTAATCCTAGAAGATTTAAGTCATCCCTTGTGATTCATCACAAGTAAGAGTATTCCAATCTCAAATAGGAGATAAATTTAATCTCTCTCATTCTCTAGTGAGTTAGACATAAAGCTTATAGGAAAATCATTATCTAAACTTACTAGAGAGTTCCATTATGTGAATTCTTCTAAGAATCCAACTTTCCATTAGTTGTAGAAAATTTAACACAAATCCCGTTATCTCGATCACCTTAATGGAACATTGCATGCAAAGTGTTTGATTTGTGGAGTTGAAGCCATTCGGCGTCAATGATCGAGAGAGCAACAAGGAGCTAATTTAAGTACGGGAGAGCATGAAGAAGCAACTCAAAGAAGGCGAGGGTCTCAATTCGACAAGTAAGTTGTCAAGTGTAAGAGTCCAAGTTACACTCTTTCTTTGTGAATGATTGAGTATAGAGTTTGAGAACCAAACTCGAAATAGGTTCTTGTGTAGGATCTTAGATCTTATGTAGAGCCTAAATTCAAAGTCTTTAAGGAGAACCATCGAATACAGGTATGTACGTGTTAGTCTCCAAGGGGAGCCTCCAGCAGGAGTAAACATAGGGCCTTGGATTAGGACCGATAATGGTTGTTGGTTAGTCCAAAAGAAAACCAATTTAGTTTTCGATAGAGCCGGTCCTTGTGTAGGATTGTAAATGTTGGGAGGAACCTAATTAAAACTCCTAGATTAGGTGGAACCTATTGAAACACCTATAATGAAACTCGGTGCACTCAAAGGATGAGTGTGGATGTCGGGAGTGGCGTAGGGAAACCGAACCACTATACATGCTTGTATTTGTAATTGTATTTTAGCACAATGTTATTAATGCATTGTTAGTTTAATTGTTGAATTGTATAAATGCTTGGATGATTTGAATGTCATGCACTTGATAGGTAAATTCACACACAGGATGTATTTTCACTAATAGACTAATTTCTTGAATGCTAGATCATATGTAGTCTTTGTGATTGGACCCACTTGGCTTAGAAGCCTAAGTGTTAATTGTTTAAGTAAATTTAATTAGATAATTAGTTTTAATTAGGCATAAATTTTTTAAGTGGTCCTTTTCACCCCCTCCCCTTTGGGAGTTAACCGGATTCTAGTAGTTTCATTAAGCTTCCTCACACAAAGCAACTTAAGTTTGTAAGACTGAAAGGTGCAATTTCAACACACACACACACACACACACACACACACACACACATACAGAGGAATGCTCACCTACGCACCAATTCTCACGAGAACTTATGAGAACTTTTTGAGAACTCGTCTCACGTGATATGAGCCCAAATCTGAACCATCTATGTGATGCAGCACCCCAAGAAACCCCTATGGCCCAACTTTACCTTAATCTAGAACTATGGTAGGCAATCTCTGCAAAGAGAGGCAAATTAAGGGAAAAAGTTGTTTCCTTTTGCCACGGCCCACCAAAGTTTTGGCTTAGGGTAAAAGTTGGGACCAGGATATTTCTTGGGGTTTTGCATCATGTGGACGGTTCAAATTTGGGGCTCATATCACGTGAGATGAGTTCTCAAAAAGTGCTCATGAGTTCTCGTGAGAACTGGTGCGTACATGAAAATTCCTCTCTCTCTCTCTCTCTCTCTCTCTCTCTCTTATATTGTTGTCTAATTCACAATTTTTTAACATTAGGCTAAAGCAATGTGAAAGTAGGGCCATAACAAGTCAGGTTGGGTGAGACAACTGCTAGTGCACTTAATTTCTAGATGACCTTCACTACATTTGGAATAGATATCCCATTGGTTGTAGTCAGGTTTAGTTCCAAACATTTAGATTTGGAACGGAGAATCCGAAGTCCGGATCCAAGTTCACAACCTTTTGTGAGGTTTTTAATAACAAGGATAAATAAATAGAGATGTGCTCTAGTAGTACTGGTACCACCATAGCTTATGATGGTAAGGGGTTGTTGTGGAGCCCACATGATGTAGCATCACATCCGCTTTGTCCGTTAGATGTGTTCCTCACCTTTGGCCTTAAAGCTCGAAAATCAGGTCAATTCGAAACTCAGGTGGCCACTCCACTAGGAACAACTTGGGTGTGGGCACCCACCATTGTTTTTATTGCATGGTCTTATCTTGTTTTTTATATGGAATCGATCAATTCCATTCAGACCATCCATTTAGCTTGGATGATGGGCCAAGCCAACAATCAGGAGGGGCCTAGGTGCAAATCTAGGGTGGATGTCCCCTCCCAACTCTATCATTATGTTGTGGCCCACCATGTTCATGGATTGAGTTGATGTTTGGGCCCTAAAGTAAAATGAGCTGATATACTTGACAGATGGGTTAGATGTCGTGTAAACATCACGTGAGCCCCACTACAGTGCAGTTACCATCATAAGCTATCACAGTACTGGTACCACCACAGTGCCCTTCATCATTTGATAAATGATAAAACAAGAAAATTATGTATTTGGATTTTTTAAGAGTATCTGATCACTTAATTGAATTTCTTTTCTAATCAGAATGGTTGGGTCTACGTCTCATTAGTTAGGCTCGAAATTTGGACCTGAATATGACTAAGATGATTGGATGGTTTAGGCATCAGTAGATCTATGTGCCATTTGACGACATCGACATGACCGCCTTTTCTTTTGTCCCATCCACGACTGATTTCATTCATATTATTTCAACCTACAACACACTAGGCATAGACTCAAAATCACACCAATCGCATTAAAGTTCTAACCATTGATCAGTTGGAGAATTTCACTGAAAATTAAAGCAAAAATGTAATGATTAAAATGTAAAGGGAAACTTCCATTTACCATCCATCCCTCTCCAAAGAAAAATGGAACAAAATATCATATAGCTGGTCTGGTTTTTGAGTCATGACTGACTCATAATGGTACACTTAATGTAAATTTCTTTTTTATTTCATACATTGCAAATGCGGTCTAGTACATCTTTGCCATGTACAATGAAAACAACATAAAAATAATTATAATTAAATCATGTAATATGAAAAGGCATGATGAGATAGATATTTTTTTAATTAAACCATGTAATAAACCAATGTAAGAATTTATAAAAATTAAACTATGTAATACTAAAGAACATAATAATGGATTTTTTTTTTTTAAATAAGGACATTTACATATTTTGAAAATAAAGTTAAGTCAATGTTCTCCTGAACAAAAGAGACCAACCTTTCATTAGGAGTGGTAAAGTTTCTGCGCTACGAACTAGGTGGGACCCATTGTGATGTTTATAAAAAATTCATCTCGCTTATCTGATTTGGTTGCTTATTGTAAGATGTGAGACTAAAAATGAGGCAGCTCAAAAACTCAAGTAGGCTACACACTAGGAAAAAGCAGGGAAAGAAATGTCACCCGTTGAAACCTTCCTGGCTCCACCTAGATGTTATATGCCATCTGAACCGTTTATAAGGTCATCCCCGCTAGGATAATATTGAAAACATTAAAAATTTAGATTGATACAAAACTTATATGGCCATACAAATGTTTCAATTGTGGTAGTGCAATTCCCATTGTTTCCTCCACACATCAATTTTTGTCTCATGTTCGAAATTGAGCTCGAAAATAGATGGACAGCTTGGATTTCTCACAAACGTCACAAAGGCCCTTACCTATCCATGTCCCATTTTATAATTTCTCTATCCTTCTTCCCAGCCTACAAATCACTTCCTCTCCACATGCGTTTGTGCCATTTGACTCACATAATACAAACCAAATCATTCTATTTTCAACGAGAGATCTAGTCCAAGAATCTTTTGTCCTCTAAAGTTTATACCATACACGTGGTAGTGTGTATCTGCGTGTATGATGATCCAATCCGTTCCTCCATAAATGAACCGTAGATTTACAAAAAAATAAAAAAAAATAACAATGATCAAACAATCCTCGCCATTTAGAAAAATGTTATGCAAAATCACTAGCCAAATATAATATAATATATATTCGTTTACCATTTTTTAATGGTCTTCATTTTTAACTTTCGGCTTACATGAGTTTTCTCATGGATGAACGGTTGAGATCATCATGATAGGGAAACAACTAACCCAAGCACATTTTAGTGGGAGCAATATATGCATGTTTCCTTTAATCATGATTAAAAATAATGATCTAACCTGATTTAACGGCCATAAACATAAAGAATACCTTGTGGGGCCCACTTTCACGTGAATATGAAAGAAACCCAATCCATTGCAATCCCCCACCAGTAAATGTGATGTCCTTTGATGGGAGACATTACTCATTTTTTCTCTCAAATTATATGCCACTTTTGCTGCGTCTTCACATGAGCCGTTGCCTGTCGCTGTAACAAATACCGCCGAGATTATAAAAATCTCGCGATATTTTCAGTAAATAATCAACAAACGATATTATCACGTTATTTTCAAAAAATTCAGCATATCTTAATTTCTGCCTATTTTTAATTTTAAAACTATTTATTAATTTAAAAAGTAAATATTTTTTACTAATATCCACGAACCTCAAAAATCGAAAAATCTTCCGAGAAATTTCCTAGCCGATAAATTGCCGAGAACGAGATTTTGTCACTAGGCTGCTTAGATCGAACGTTGTGAACGTGGGGCCTCAGCATCAGGGACCGATTTTATTGATAAGATGATCGTGTGATCCTCGAGCTGAGACGTGTGCTCGAGCCATAGGTTGGGACAAGTGGGGCCCATTTCCAGTGATCCAGGAAGTTTATCTGATGTGAACCGAGATGGATAGGCCATTCCTTAACAATAATCCTGACTGAACAATCCTGACCCTTCTATCAGTGATCTGAAAAATAGACGGTTAAGAAGGAAATGGAGCAACAGTCCACAGTCGACAGGAAGAAAATTCAAAGATTGGATGGACGCATGCAATCTTGGAGATTTGTGCCATATGGTCAATCCACATTGCAGCCCATCAGATCAACGGCCTGGATTACCGATCCGTCTGGCCCACTTACCCCAACTGAATGTCAGAGGATACTGTGCACAAGGATCATAAGATTCCTTTTTTAATAATCGTTGGGAGATTGCAATGACCGCAACATGGGTGCCACTTCCTAACGTGCCGGCAAAATATTTGAATATGGATCCTTTGATACTCTGGTAGAGTGTGATAGATGATACGCGTGCACTTAGAAATTAATAAAAAATCGCATGCTTGGAATTCAAATTATTTGAATTAAACCGTCCAAATTATAGCTATCAGTTTAGATGTGAGATGACTAAAAAATTCACACTTATTTTATTATATGACCATCAGATTAGTGGACAATTATTGGACGGTTAAAAATGAAAAGTATCAGCGATCCTATTTCAACAAGCAATTGTCCACGAGTAAGAGGTTAGGATTGTTCAGCGAAACTGATTTTGGGATATTGACTTGGGGGAAGTGAACTCCACAATTTAGTCGGTTTTAATTTGACTTTAATTTATGACACGTGTATAATTAGCGAGTACCAGAGTATCAAGTTTCATACTCTGCCGGAGTTTCGTATAACTTCCAAATCAGCGATGCCCAGGCTCAATCAGCACCTTTTTCCAGCCCAGCTGTCTGTAGACTGTAGTGGTGGGGCACACCCACCTCGGCGCGGATTTCCTGCGAAAGGCTTGCGCAGGAATTTCCTGCACTGGGAACCAAGGTGGGCCTCACAGTGATTTTTTTGATAAATCCACACCGTCCATCCATTTTGGGAGCTCATTTTAGGGCATGAAAACAAAAATGAACTGTATCCAAGACTCAAGTGGGCCTCACTAAAGGAAAAGGTGGGTAGGTAAATTACTACCGTTGAAACCTCCCTGGGCTCCACAGTGATGTTTATATGACATCCATACCGTTCGTAACGTCACTACTACTGGGATGAACTGGAAAAACAAATATTATCCTGATTCAAAACTCCTGTGGCTCCACAAATATTTCAACTGTGGACGTTCAAATATCACGTTTTCGGCCCACTTGAGTCTTGGATCCGGTTCATTTTTGTTTTCATATCCTAAAATGAGCTCCCAAAACAGATGGACGGTGTGGATTTATCAGAAAACATCATTGTGGCCCCACCTTGTTCCCAGCACAGCAAATTCCTGCGCAAGGGCGCGATTTCTTGCGAAGGAATTTACTGGGATTTTTACTATATTAGCCCCGAGGTGTGGCCATTTTAACTAAAACTTCAATTTCTCATACAATCTTTCCAAAGTGGCCTTTTCACAAGAAATTGGACTGTTTGTGGTCGGTTTTGCCCCTCTGACCAGCTGGTGACGTATGGAGTTGCTTTTCGCACGGGGTTTTTTTCTTAAAGGAATTGTGGGGCCCACAAAATCATCGATTTTGGCCATCGGATGGCCAATCTGATCCGCTCACAAAAATTGGAGCATTTTCAAACCCATACGACAGGTTTTTACAAATCCGACAGAGGCTGTATGTGACCCAGAATAGCGTTAAGGATTCTCATCAGTACAAATTATTATTTGCACCGGCGTGGCCCACCGGTATTGACACTTTCCTTGAAATTTTCGACAATGACTCGTAATTAAAAAACTTTTTATATGAATGAATTCGATTTGTCTTCTCACATCCAAATTGCCCCACATAAGATCACGTTTGTAAATGGTGGGGCCATTGACGCAATGCATGGTGAAATGGGATCCATAAACCTTCCAGTGAAACACGTTGTATGGGATCCACCACATTCTTCGTACGAAGAAAGCGAAAAAGTTGGGTTTGGAGGTCCCACTAATGCAATGCATGCTATCCATTCATCAACGGCGTCGATGGACCGTTCTCCTTCCCTCTTCGTCTGACTTGGGTGGTTATCATCCGAGTTTCCATGACGCATGTCCAAGATACTGGTTGTAGTAGATTGTAACAGAGAAGAAAGGTTGGGCCCACAAAAATAGTCCGTTAAATGAAAATAGGTAAACCATCTCTTTAACTGATTCTCTATGTAAATGTTAATGTAGATGGTAATGTGCATGGTGAAATGGAAAAGTGTAATGGGTGGAGGCTCAAATGTGGGTTGGATTTCCACTGAGTACTCAAAACTCCATGTGCTAACTGGATTCCCACTGAGTATTGTGGAATCCCCCCTGGAACTGGGGATTCCCACTGGGCATAGTGGATTCCCACTGAACACTGTGGATTTTCCCTGGCACTGCGGATTTCCACTGGCCACTGTGGATTCCCGCTGAACACCGTTGATTCCCCTGGGCATAGTGGACTCTCACCGAACAACGTGGATTCCCACCGAACAACGTGGAATCCCCCCTGGCACTGCGATTCCTATTGGCCCCTGTGGATTCCCACTGGGCATTGGGGATTCCCACTGGGCATAGTGATTTCCATTGAACACTTTGTATTTAACCTGGCACCGCTGATTCCCACTGGCCACTCAGGATTCCCGCTGAGCATTGTAGATTCCCCTGGGCATAGTGGATTCCCACCGAACAATGTGGATTCCCACTTGGCACTACGGATTCCTACTGGCCACTGTGGATTCCCACTGAGCACTATGGAATCGTACTGGGCATTGTGGATTCCCCCTGGGCATTAGGGATTCCCACTAGGCATAGTGGTTTCCCCCTGGGCTCAGGGGATTCCCACCGAGCAATGTGGATTCCCACTGAGAAAGGTAAATCCAAACGCACAAGGTCCACCGCCATTTGACTTTATGACATGCTCTTTTAGTTATGACATGCTCTTTTCGAAGCTGTCAAAACAAGGCCCTAATGGGTGCTATAACAAGAATGATACTCTACATTGGGCATCCACATTGGCATTGGGAATCCATTGTTTCAATTGTATAGTTCTTAGTTCGACCACGGAATGCATCTCAACATCTTCATCTCTACAACACTCAGTTCATAAATGTATCTTTTAAGGCTTACAACCAAGCTTTCTCGTATCAGGCACAAGAATCGTTGAATATGACAGTTACGCAGCCCATATGCTGTCATTATGATGGTGAGCTAGTAAACGAACGAGGAAGGTGGAGATACAACGGTGGCGATTCTCAGTTTATCATGGTGAGCAATGAAATAAGATATGAGGATCTTGTATCTAAAATTCACAATGTTGTCGGCACGACACATTCGGAATATGAGCTTAGAATAAAGTTCGTCTACTCATCGCCTAACTCCATATCACTTCGTCCACAACCGATCAGATATGATGACGATGTGGCGGCATATATGTTTATCTCTGCTCAGGACCCGAAAATTCATATACCTATGTTTGTGGAGAAAGTCAGACATAAACGTGTATTTCATGATCCTGTGGCGGTGCATTTAAATGAGCCTATACCAACAGTTGATACGGCCGTATATAGAGAAGACTGCACTTACATCCATTCAACAGTCCGTGAAGACGTCATTAGTTCATTACGTGGGGCACGTTCAGAACTTTGGCGTACGGGCAGTTTTGAGACACCAGAGCCAACGGCATGTGCAGTTATACGTACTTCACCGAGTGGGGCATATCACGAAGATCCGAGTTTGGACAGTTTCGATGCGCCATCGTTCCGAATCATTCATAGCCAAGACAACGCGCACACTCCTTCACCGGCTACTACAGATATTCCTCATCGACCATCGACTGATGCAATTCAAGAAGATCCAAGGTTAGACAGTTTCGAAGCGCCATCGTTTCGACTCATTCATAGCCAAGACTACGCGCACATTCCTTCAGCGGCTAGTGCAGATGTCCATACTCCATCGAGTGATGCACATCAAGATGATCCTCCTTTCAGCAGTTTCGATGCCACATTGTTCCAACATATTCATAGTCGAGATTACGCGCACGTTCCTTCATCGGCTAGTGCAGATATCCCGAGTCCATCGACTGATGTACTTCGGGAAGATCCGAGTTTGAACAATTTTGATGCGCCATCGTTCCGACTCATTAATAGCGAAGACTATGCGCACGTTCCTTCCAGGGCTCATGCTGACATCCCATGTCCAACCACCAGTGACCGTAATCGCCTTTTAAAGGTTCTTGAGACTCCAATGGATGTCATGTTTGAGCGAGATGAAATAACTCCACAGGAGATACTTGACCTCGATGTGGCATCAATGTACGTGAATTGTCCGGTATATCATGATTTTGTTGATGACCCAAGTGAGTTAGTCGTTGGACAAATGTACAGAGACAAGGCTCGGCTACAGTTCGCGCTTTGTAAGTTTGCGATGCGAAATCATTTCCAATATAAGGTATTGAAATCAAACAAACAGAGGTACACGATTAAGGGTCTAATTGATAGTTGTGGTTGGAGGTTGCATGCATCGTTATTGGACAATGGTGGTGCTTTTAAAATAAAGACATATCGATCAAAACACACATGTAGCCAATCCTCCGATGCAATCAGTTATATCCATGCAAGTTTTGCGGATGGTAGTCGTGGTAAACGTAATGCAGCTTATGAAGGTACAGGAAGACATCATCGTCAAGCAACGATTAAGATATGTCCGAAGATTGCTGCAGAGCGTATGAGGAAGGGCATAACATGTAGGCCACAAGATGTATAATTTGGAATCGAGAAAGAATTCAATGTTGAGGTCAGTTATATGAAAGCGTATAAAGGTATCGTAGCTGCAAGTAGTGTGATTATGGGGTCATTTGAAGATTCATACAAAGTACTCCCTGCCTATCTCCATGAATTGATGAAGGCAAATCAGGGTACGGTAACGGACTTACAACTAGACATCGAAACGAATTGCTTCGAGAGATGCTTCATTGCGCTAGGACAATGTATTCGAAGCTTCCGGTTGTATTTTCGAAAAGTTTTATGCTTGGATGGGGCTCACTTGAAAGGGAGGTATAAAGGTGTATTGTTCACTGCAACAGCGTTGGACGAAAATAATCGCATTCTTACGGCAGCATATGGGGTTGGTGAGTCAGAGAATAACAGTAGTTGACTTTGGTTCCTTCAAAACTTGAAGCGGGCAATTGAGCCTCTCCCAGAGGAGATAGTTATTATATCGGATCGTCATGCAGGTATAATCAACGGGGTGAAATCAGTATTCCCTAACGCAGCTCATGGTTATTGTGCACACCATCTCCTCTTAAATATGATGTATCACCACAAGGATGAGTCTTTGAAGAAGTACTTTTGGGCGGCTGCTAAAACGTGTCGAAAAAGCAGTTTTAATGATCTCATGCACATCATATCAAAGGCCAACCCTGCCGCATTTGAATGGCTCAATAGTGTAGATAAAGAAAGATGGGCTTCTGTATTTTTCCCGGGCAAGAGATACAACATGATAACGACAAACATTGCTGAGAGCGGAAATGCACTATGGAAAAAACCAAGAGAATACCCGATCGTGAAAGTTCTCGATAGTGTCAGGAGCAAGATTCAAAAATTCTTCTTGAAAAGGTGAGAAGATGCGAAAGTGTTTTTAGGAAAAGCAACACCCTGGGCGGAAACACATATGAGAGAGTTATCAGACCAGGCGAGGATGACAAGCTGTACAGCGATATCTGTGGATGAATATGAAGTTAATGGGGGTGAGTATACCGACGTAGTGAAACTAAGTGAAGCGAAATGTGGATGTGGCGAGTTCAGCATGCTAATGTTACCTTGTCTACATGCAATCGCCGCATGTGACAAGTATGAGCTCGATCGTTACAATTATTGTTCCCCCTTCTACTCAACAATAGTTTACAAAGTGATGTATCGCGATTCCATATACCCAGTCCCTGATGTGAGTCAATGGGACACACCTGAAGATGTAAGGGTGATATGCGATAAAATTCGTCACCCGAATGAAAGGAAAATTCTAGGAAGACGAAAGAAAATGAGAATTACAAGCCTAGGTGAGGAGAGACCAACCGTCAAGTGTTCCAGGTGTAGACGAACGGGTCACAATCGGATGACATGCACCTACCTTCCGGCCATTAGCTAAAATTTATTACTACGTGTTGCGCTGGTTACTTTTTGCATACGCAAAGCCTCACTTTGTATTTAATTTTGTACGTATCTTTTTGTAAATCCACACTATGTCATATAAACATTTTGTCTACGTAATTTACTACTTGAATGGAGAAAGGCATGTGGTTGTGTATGTGTATGTATATTTAACGCTTGTCGCTATCATAGTTTCCCGTGCTAAAACACATAATGAAACAAATGTATTTACTTGCGCCATTACAAGGAAATGGAGGGATAGATAGCGTTGAAAGATAAAATTTGTGGGGTCAGATCACGGGATTCACAGAATACATCCGACTGCAGTGACATGTGAAGATGAGATGTGACTGGTGAAAATTAGATTAGTAGGGTACAGGTAAGTACAGTCACGGGTGAAGAAGATGTGTGATCACGTGGGATTCCATGACCGCCTTATCCAGTCCCTACCATTTTTGAATCCTCCCATTGTTTAAAAAATGTCACGAAATGGTCATGGCCGGCATCATTCCAACCTACGTCCACCTCCTGGAGACTCCTACCGTATGCAGGAAAGGAGGGCCGAGTGGGATCGTGAAATATGTAAGCTAGAACAATAGATGACTATTTATAGGAGATACAATCTTCCAGTGCCTAGACGACAGTCAGTGAACATGAGGCGTGATACGTTGGTAGAAATTGATACGGCATTGAGAATGCTGAGAAGGGAGATTGGAAGGATGGTAAGTCGTGTGTCGAGAGTGTGGATGGATGGTGTGACGACGGATCTCCAGAATGCATCCGAATCGGATATTTCAAATGAAAGTGACGGGGATTTATCGGATTTTAAAGATAAATAGTCATCATTTTCCTTTATATAGCTTTTTAAACTCGTGCTTGTTCTTCGGTACGTTGCTATCATAGTGTATTTGGACAATCATCTGTTCTTGAGTATTTGGACAATCTGGGCTTCTTTTTTTTTCAGAATTTTTTTAAAGTTCGGAGAAAAAACCGCTCCACCAACTTTGACTAACGATTGATGACGCCCTTAGCATGTAGAAAAGGTCCAAATTGCCCCTCTTTCGTTGTAATTTCACAATCATACCCCATTCAAAGGGGTTGGGCGTGCGTAAGATGTGATGGGGCCCACGGACACTACCTATGAGATCGATGCTGTCCATATATTTTGCCATTTCGTTTTAGGTCACAAGCAAAAACAAAAGGGGAAGATTTGAATACCAGGTGTACCACACCAGAAGAAATAATGGTGATTGAACGGCTACCATTGAAAACATGTGATAGGGCTACGGACGTTTCTGATCAAGCTGATATTTGTGTTTTCCCTTCAATTAGGTCCGAGTGACCTTATGAGTAGGTTGGATGCCCCTGATAAATATCCAGGGTGGGCCCTAGGAAGTTTTCAACCGTGGTCATCAATATCCCCACTGTTTCATCTACTGCGGTCCACGTACGCCATTGATCTGCCCCATTTCTTGGATCATGGCCTAAATTGACCTACCCTATTTAATGGATGGGTTTGATCAGACCCAATATTCCCACTTTTTCATTTGATGTGGTCCACTACACCTTCGATCTGCCTCATTTCCCGGCTCGTGGCCTAAAATGAGATGGCCTATTCAAGGAACGCGATCAGATCCATGTCATGTAAAAGGAGCTGGGTAGATGAAAGCATGGCATCTACTCCGACCTTCGCCAACAGCAAAAAGTCAGGCCTTCGCAAAAATCCGCTGTTGCAGCCCACACATGCACTCATTCGTCATTACATAAATCAATATACAAAGATCCCAAAATGGGAACAATTCATTTAAACATTCCATCCCATGTCGTTAAATTGTTCCCCCAGCTAAAATACATCAGAAAACAAAAGCATTTATCCAACACTTAGAATATAACAAACCCAGCAAAAAAAAAAGAAAACTGAACTAGGATCCTAATGATCTAAAGAAGCCGGGGATGGAGGTGGCGCGTTCTCCTTCTCGATGCAGTAAAGGATCTGCTGCATCTTCCTGTAGAGCCGCTTATTCCAACGCTCCTGACGCTCTGCCCCAGCCGCCACCGCTCGCTCTAAGGCTACAATACGTTCTTCTAAGCCGGCAGTGGGCCGGTAGTCTTCATCTTCATCTTCTGCCACATCCTCTTCCTCCTCTGATTCATGTTCTTCTTCGCTCGCTGACTCATCTAAAAGTCTGGCATTCGAAGGTCTTGCCCTAAGACCTTGTGGTACATTATCCTTCAACCGTCCCACATTCTTCGTATTGATCTCATTAAAGTCAACTAGGCGTGAAGTAGCGGTAGCAAGTCCAAACTGCTTCGCCAACTGACATGCCAAGCGCCCAAATGGCAAATTCAGGGGTCGTGATGTGGAAATGGGCTTCAGCATTTGGGTCAGAACAATAGAGGGTAGGCATACCATCTCCTGCTTACCCACTCTATACAACACCTCAACCATGTAAGGTGTCAACTCAGTGTGGTTCCCCGCTCGCGTATAAACATTGTGGACAAAAATGTGATGTAGCTTACGGAACACTGGCAACAGATTGGACGACCTCAAACAATTTCCTTTCTCCCACTCCACGTAATTGCCACATAGAAACTTCGTATGTGTGCCTCTCATATTCCGACGGTCCGGGTCACCCTTCTTCACCACGACTCGACCACATGACACCCCGATGGCTTTAGCAATGACATTAACGTCAACTCGGCGTAATATCCCGTTAACCTCTACATCAAACATCGGAGGATCTGATCGTGGATTCCTACAAGCGGAATAGAATTCCTCCACCGTTATGTCGTTGGCGACCGAGGTGGGATGGAATATGGGGTCCCATCCCAGGGTTGTAAGCCATTCCCTCATCGTTGAATCCTCAAAAATGCCCGGAATGTCAACCCTAGCCTCAAATCTTATCTTCCTGCGTGAATACTTATTCCAACCTTTTGTACGAGGGCCACGCTCGGAAGTTGCCTCACCTCTTCGAGGCTCATGAGAGGACGACGCACCAGCGTCATCATTCTTCTTCTTGCGTACAGGGCGGCTAGGGCCTGCCCCTCTCGAAGAAGCCTTTCGTTTGGCCATCATAGCAACGAAGAAAGGAAGAAGAACAAAAGATGCAACTGAAGAAAGGAAACCGGCCATAGTAGCTTCTTTTCTTCTTTGCAACTCACCAATCTTAATGGGGAACCCAAAACGAGATCTGATTTCACCTAAAATCCGTGCAGAGCTTCAAGAGTTTTAGCTGTCAAGTGCTGTTCAGAGCCAATCTAGTGGAAAAGAACGGTTGGAAGAGGTGTACGTCGTCTAGGGGATATAGGTATTTTGAGAGGGAGAACGAAAAACCGTTGGAATGTGGGGTCGGATCCTTTCTTAATCTTTTTTAAAAAGGTACTTCGTGTCCGTCGGTGGACCGAAGTTGTGATCGACTAGCCGAAGAAAAGTATATTTTAAACTATGCTACATACCGAAGACCTTCGGCCGGAACCGAAGTACGCTGGACAATCACTCGGTGGACCGAACAATTCATTGGCGTGCCGAAAATAAAAGCAGTGAACTTACGAAAAAACCGAAGACCTTCGATCAGAATCGATGTACACTGGACGAAATGTCGGTGGACCGACGATCATCTTCGGTTAGTCGACGAAGTACATGTAACTCAACTTCGGCGCGATCTCGTCTTGTCGGTTGGAATCGATGGCCTACTTCGGTGGGCCGAAGGTGTTCGACGGTTGACCGATGACTGCTCCCCTCATTGCGACAACCGATTGTGGTTATCATGCATTTTAATACATATCAAACCAACAAAGCAGCTCTGTGGGAATCCATATTGCTCTGTGGGAATCGAAAATGCTCAGTGAGAATCCAAAGTGACCTGTGGGAATCCACACTGCCCTGTGGGAATCCAAAGTGCCCTGTGGGAATCCAAGTGCCCTGTGGGAATCCAAAGTGCCCTGTGGGATTCATAGTGCTCTGTGGGAATCCATACTGCCCTGTGGGAATCCAAAGTGCCCTGTGGGAATCCAATTGCCCTGTGGGAATCCAAAGTGCCTTGTGGGATTCATAGTGCTCTGTGGGAATCCATAGCGCCCTGTGGGAATCCATAGTGCCCTGTGGAAATCCGAAATGCCCTGTGGGATTCATAGTACTCTGTGGGAATCCGTACTGCCCTGTGGGAATCCAAGTGCCCTGTGGGAATCCATAGTGCCCCATGGGAATTCATAGTGCCCTGTGGGAATCCATAGTGCCCCATGGGAATTCATAGTGCCCTGTGGGAATCCATATTGCCCTCTGGAATCCATAGTGCTCTGTGGGAATCCATAGTGCCCTGTGGGAATCCAAGTGCCTTGTGGGAATCCAAAGCGGTCTGTGGGAATCCAAAGCGGTCTGTGGGAATCCATAGTGCCCTGTGGGAATCCAAAGTGCCCTGTGGGAATCCATAGTGCCCTGTGGAATTTATAGTGCCCTATGGAATCCATAGTGCCCTGTGGGAATCCATAGTGCCCTGTGGGAATCATAGTGCCCTGTGGGAATCCATACTGCCCTGTGGGAATCCAAAGTGCCCTGTGGGAATCCATAGTGCCCCATGGGAATTCATAGTGCCCTGTGGGAATCCAAAGTACCTTGTGGGAATCCGAAGTGCCCTGTGGGAATCCTAAGTGCCCTGTGGGAATCCATAGTGCCCTCTGGGATTCATAGTGCCCTGTGGGAATCCATAGTGCCCTGTGGGAATCCAAAGTGCCATGTGGGATTCATAGTGCTCTGTGGGAATCCATACTGCCCTGTGGGAATCCGAAGTGCCCTGTGGGAATCCATAGTGCCCTGTGGAATCCATAGTGCCCTGTGGGAATCCATAGTGCTCTGTGGGAATCCATAGTTGTCATTAGATCATTTGAAGTCCTTCTTGAAACACAAGGACTTGCTATTAGGAGCCGGGCGTTCATACCACAAAATGATCTGAGAAAATGGATGAATAGTATGGATGAATCACATACATCACGGTGGAACTCACACAGCACCGATCAGCAGCTACTTTCCCCCCAACAGGTGCCGTAGATAGATGTCTCTATCATATTCGCTTCCAACCCAATTTCCAATGCAATCAATCACACAGCGATGCAATCAATCACACAAAAGCATTCAACACAAGAGACTTCGAATTTTACGTGGAAAAATCCCAAAACGGGTAAAAAACCACGACACAAAGCGATCAATAGTGCCCTGTGGAAATCCAAAGCGGTCTGTAGGAATCCATAGTGCCCTGTGGGAATCCAAATCGGTCTGTGGGAATTCATAGTGCCCTGTGGGAATCCAAAGTACCCTGTGGGAATCCATAGTGCCCTGTGGAATTCATAGTGCCCAATGGGATTCATAGTGCCCTGTGGAAATTCATAGTGCCCTGTGGGAATCCAAAGTGCCCCTTGGGAATCCAAGTGCCCTGTGGGAATCCAAAGTGCCCTGTGGGATTCATAGTCCTCCGTGTGAATCCATACTGCCCTGTGGGAATCCAAGTGCCCCGTGGGAATCGAAAGTGCCCTGTGGGAATCCAAGTGCCCTGTGGGAATCCAAAGTGCCATGTGGGATTCATAGTGCTCTGTGGGAATCCATAGTGCCCTGTGGGAATCCAAAGTGCCCTGTGGAAATCCGAAGTGCCCTGTGGGATTCATAGTGCTCTGTGGGAATCCATACTGCCCTGTGGGAATCCAAGTGCCCTGTGGGAATCCATAGTACCCCATGGGAATTCAGAGTGCCCTGTAGGAATCCATAGTGCCCTGTGGGAATCCAAAGTGCCCTGTGGGAATCCATAGTGCCCTCTAGGATTCATAGTGCCCTGTGGGAATCCATAGTGCTCTATGGGAATCCATAGTGCCCTGTGGGAATCCAAGTGCCCTGTGGGAATCCAAAGTGCCTTGTGGGATTCATAGTGCTCTGTGGGAATCCATACTGCCCTCTGGGAATCCAAGTGCCCTGTGGGAATCCAAAGTGCCCTGTGGGAATCCAAGTGCCCTGTGGGAATCTAAAGTGCCCTGTGGGATTCATAGTGCTCTGTGGGAATCCATATTGCCCTGTGGGAATCCAAAGTGCCCTGTGGGAATCCATAGTGCATAGTGCCCTGTGGGAATCCATAGTGCCCCATGGGAATTCATAGTGCCCTGTGGGAATCCAAAGTGCCCTGTGGGAATCCATAGTGCCCTCTGGGATTCATAGTGCCCTGTGGGAATCCATAGTGCCCTCTGGGAATCTAAAGTGCCCTGTGGGATTCATAGTGCTTTGTGGGAATCCATACTACCCTGTGGGAATCCGAAGTGCCCTGTGGGAATCCGAAGTGGCCTGTGGGAATCCATAGTGTTCTGTGGGAATCCATAGTGCCCTGTGGAATCCATAGTGCTCTGTGGGAATCCATAGTGCCCTGTGGGAATCCATAATGCTCTGTGGGAATCCATAGTGCCCTGTGGGAATCCATAGTTGTCATTAGATCATTTGAAGTCCTACTTGAAACACAAGGACTTGTTATTAGGAGCCGGGCGTTCATACCACAAAATGATATGAGAAAATGGATGAATAGCATGGATGAATCACATACATCACGGTGGAGCTCACACAGCACCGATCAGCAGCTACTTTCCCCCCAACTGTGCCGTAGATAGATGTCTCTATCATATTCGCTTCCAACCCAATTTCCAATGCAATCAATCACACAGCGATGCAATCAATCACACAAAAGCATTCAACACAAGAGACTTCGAATTTTACGTGGAAAAACCCCAAAAAGGGTAAAAAACCACGACACAAAGCGATCCATAGTGCCCTGTGGGAATCCAAAGCGGTCTGTGGGAATCCATAGTACCCTGTGGGAATCCAAAGCGGTCTGTGGGAATCCATAGTGCCCTGTGGGAATCCAAAGCGGTCTGTGGGAATCCATAGTGCCCTGTGGGAATCCAAAGTGCCCTGTGGGAATCCATAGTGCCCTGTGGAATTCATAGTGCCCTATGGGATTCATAGTGCCCTGTGGGAATCCATAGTGTTCTGTGGGAATCCATAGTGCCCTGTGGGAATCCAAAGTGCCCTGTGGGAATCCAAAGCGGTATGTGGGAATCCATAGTGCCCTGTGGGAATCCAATGTGCTCTGTGGGAATCTAAAGCGGTCTGTGGGAATCCATAGTGCCCTGTGGGAATCTAAGTGGTGTGTGGGAATCCATAGTGCTCTGTGGGAATTCATAGTGCCCGATGGGATTCCATATTGGTCTGTGGGATTCAATATTGGTCTGTGGGATTCCACAGTGCTCTATGGGATTCCATATTGGTCTGTGGGAATCCATAGTGCCCTATGGGATTCATAGTGCTCTGTGGGAATCCATAGTGTCCTGTGGGAATCCAATGTGCCCTGTGGGAATCCATAGTGCCCCGTGGGAATCCAAGTGGTCTGTGGGAATCCATAGTGCCTGTGGGAATCCAATGTGCCCTGTGGGAATCCAAAGCGGTCTATGGGAATCCATAGTGCCCCGTGGGAATCCAAGTGGTCTGTGGGAATCCATAGTGCCCTGTGGGATTCTATATTGTTTTGTGGGATTCAATATCGGTCTGTGGGATTCCACAGTGCTCTATGGGATTCCATATTGGTCTGTGGGATTCCATAGTGCTCTGTGGGAATCCATTTTCTTCTGTGGGGATCGATAATGGATGTTGTACGGGAAAAAACGCATGTGCAGATTACAAGTAATCCAGTCTTCAGTATGTATTTATTCAAAGTACAAAGTGAATTACTTTTCTCCTGAAAAAATAAAAATAATTGAATATTTAATAGTGCTGTACAAATTGAATTACATAGTGCTGTACAAATTGAATTACATATGTACTAGTTAAATATTTAATCCTACGCACGCTCTCTTCCATGGTAAGATGTTTTTGTTCGCGGCTTCCTTGGAATATCTTTCGCTGCAGCTATACCATTCTTTGTTGTTGATGGACCGCTTTCGATGACTTCTACAATATCTTCATCTAAAGATAATTGTACCGGTCTTGTCATTCCTTTCAACTTGAACTGAAGTAAGTCGAAGGCTATTGTTTGCCTGAAATTAGGGACTTCTTCCTGTGATTGAAAATACAACGTAATGAGTTAATAGCGGTTGAAGGACATGATGATTAGACTTCCGGACAATGTAACCTTACCGGAGTAAACTGTGCATCCAACCCGTTACATAGGAAGTCCATAGCTTTCATGACGTATACCCCACATTCATCACTATTTGTTTGTTTTGGGGTCCCATCGACTATATCAAAATGCCATTCAACTTCCCAGAAAGGATTCCCGTCATCACATATATGAAATAACCATCGAAGCCCATATGTGAATCCACGTGTATACGATTTGAAATTTTTCTTCCAAGTAGTGGCTATACTGTCGATCAACCAAACTTGTCTCTTCATTAGATAAACTACTATTAAAGTCCAGTGCGATTCGTGAACGTGGACAGGAAAGTAGACCTACAAAGTACATGAGAACTATTATAAGCACATATGTCTACCGTGCGCATTCCATGAAAAGCACATACATAATTGTAGACAAACCGTCTCGTTTTGCCACATGGGCTTTGCCGACCGAGCAACGAGGGCCACAACTGATGGATTAAGTCTATTAAGCATCTTCTCCCTAGTACTGTGGTCACCTGCAGCATATTTACATATGCTGTTGACGTCTTTCTAGAACAATACCTGTTTAAGTACGATAAGAGAAAACTATAAATTTCAGGCAGAATTATTACTACATATGATCATATCATTCTTCTTCTTATTAGGAATATTTACCCAGAACCAAGTGGACACAAATAAGCAATCCTGGGGGTACGCAGCAGGATAATATGCTCTGCGATCCGTCAGAAAATCCATGTACGCGTTGATGCACTGTGTAAAGAATTATTCATCAGTAAACATCGACAGTCAATGAAAGAGTTATCGACAATGAAACCTACATTAAACTGCGGCTTACCCCATCATCAACCCATACATTATCCCATATATAATGCAACCAATAATGGTCACCGGAATCGTAAGCGGCTTTGACAATACTGTATTCACCAGGCGATAGCTGTCTCAAAGGGTTCATAAATCCTGGTACGTCGGTGAAGCAGAATTCGGACTCGGTGCCAGGTTCCGTGAATGGGCTGCGTTGGAACCTTGAAGGTTGTCGGGCACGAACGGGCTTCATATTATCATCTCCCGCTACCCCGCACGTGAAATGAGGAGGTGTCACAAATTTTGAATGACCCCCAGAATACATGACAAGGGAAGTGCAAACCTCTACATCATCCACGTTATGATAACCGTATACCTCCGGAGTACGCTGAATTGTATGAGGCTCTACTTCCTCTCCATCCCGTTCATCGTCGGCGCGTTTTCCTTGAAGACACACGATATATACTTGGTTAGTATCTAAATCGCATTGTAAATTACCAGTGTGGCACAATTAGAATTGAAAATACCTTCACCGCCTCCAATTCGGCCTCAAGATGAGAAACTTTTTCACATAATTTCTGATTTTCCTCCTTCACCTCGGCCACTTCGTTCTCATATTTACTTACCTTATTCAATAATATCTTATACAATTTATTCCATCTAGACTTTTCATCTGATTTAATCTCAATAGCTTCTTCTCGTCTATCCATGTTCTTCTTTGACCTCTTCTCACTTATTAACGTCGTGTTTCGAAGAAGTCTTTGAACATCTATAACAGCGTCAATTTCCTCCTCATCTGCTGTGGGAATGAGGGGCCCGGTGCTCACAAACTATACGATGAACATGAATGCAATTATTAGAACATAAAAGTAATGTTAAAACGACAAAATCCACCGTCACACTACGTTCCATGCATATTACCGAATCTTTTTCAAAGGTTTTAGAAACGCTCGCAGACCGCGCTATCATGTTCATTTTCCAATTGAGAAATCGCGGAATATGTATAACACTCCTTCTCGAAGCCCAGCGATTTGAGCCGGTTAAAGGTAGGAAGGACTCGTATGCCCAAACCTGTCGAGTCAAGAATACAAAAGGAAATGAATAATATAAGGTAATATATCGTGTATTTGGAATGTACAAATTCATAGAATACAATACCAAAGTTACTTGAAGGGCAAATGTGTTTCCACAAAAAACGTACGTATCTGGATAGTGGGCCTTTATTGCCGTGTTGGCATGGTACTTCAAGATTTCGTAGCCAACTCGACCCCAAGGATAGTTATTAAAATCATCGATACTATTTGCTAAACTAATATATTCCTCCACACATTTATTCTTTCCAGGCAATCCAAAGATTAAATTCTCCACGCATAATAGTAGGGCAAATTTCACGACATGCGAATGTCTTTTCGACCCTACAAGACTTTCAAAAGTTTCCATTAAGTCTTTCTTTGTAATATGATCGTAATTCTGAAAGTACTGGTCTCGTAACTCGTTCTTCTCTTCTTTTGGCTTGTACGGTGCCCACTTCAATCCCATAATTAGTGTGTAATCCATCTCACCAAAACAGATGATGGAATCATGGATTTTGAACCGTAGGTCACCGAGATGTCTCTGCATCAACGCATGGATGATTGGTCCATGAAATATGAATTCGCTTTCGTTAAAGTCTAGCAAATATCCAAAGCAAGTCGTTCGGAATAAATCTCTGCAATTTTTACACCCATCAAATGCAGCCTTCAGTGGAGTTAAAAATTCAACTGAACATTTTGCTACCACCTTCTTAGCAAAATAATCTGGGCAAGGACCCGGCTTCCTCTCATTCATGCCACCTGTGGATATGTGTTGAAACAATTAGTACAATGAATAATGTATAATAAGTTGAAATACATGAATTAACCATAAACATATAATAAATACACATTCGAGGGTAATTGGTGCATAGAGGTGGGAAACGATCCGAGCCAGGCGGTGTTAGCCCTACTTTGTTTTGGCTTGTTTTTATGCCACCCCGGTTTGTGGATTGGCTTGGTTTGTGTATGTGTATTATATGTATTATGTATTATTCATGTTATCCATGTAAGAGGCTGTTTGAAACAAAAGTTCAGGAGCATAATTTTACAACTGCATGGGAACATCAAGTGGCCTTCTATGTGTATTATGTATTATGTATTATTCATGTCATCATGTATATGTATTATCCATGCCATCCATCTTTACATATCATTTTAGGACATGATCTTGAAATCATAAACAAAGTTCAAGTGGATCACACCACAGGAAACAATGAACTTATGATCTACGAGCAGAATTAAGCCGAATCAAACCAAGCTGAATTGAACCAAGATGGATTGAACTGAGCTTCCAGTCATATGGACCCGGTATTACCCTAGTTTGAGCTTGCTTTTGTTTTTTTTTTTTTTTTTTAAGGAGCTTCACTATGAGGCTTGGTTTAGTTTTCAAGCTGGCTTAGTTTGTGCCCACCTTTATTGGTGCCATTGAAATGTTTATTTTAGAATCCAACCAAAGGTTATCGGGGCCCTTCAAATGGTGCACCTTGATGGATGTAACACATACTGCTTAGGGGGAATCCACAATGCAAGCCGATTTCCACAGTGCTCATTGGGAATCCACTATGCCTGGGGGACTCCACATTGCTCAGTGGAAATCCACAATGCCTAAGGATTCCACAGTGCTTAGTGGGAATCCACAGTGCTCACGGGGGATTCCACAGTGCCAGGGGGATTCCACAGTGATCAGTACGAATCCAGAGTTATCAGGGGGATTCCATAGTGCCAGGGGGATTCCACAGTGCTCAATACGAATCCACAGAACTCATGGGGATTCCACAATGCTCAGTGAGAATCCACAGTGCTCACGGGGGTTCCACAGTACCTGGGGGATTCCATGGTGATCAGTGGGAATCCACAGAACTTATGGGGGATTCCACACTGCTCTGTGGGAATTCACAGTGCTCAGGGGGGTTCCACAGTACCTGGGGGATTCCACGGTGGTCAGTGGGAATCCGCAGAACTCATGGGGATTCCACACTGCTCTGTGGGAATCCACAGTGCTCAGGGGGATTCCACAGTGCTCAGGGGGATTACACAGTACCTGAGGGTTTCAAGACTGCTCAGTGGGAATCCACAGTGCTTGGGGGATTCCACAGTGCTCAGTGGGAAACCATATTGCTCAGGGGGATTCCACAGTGATCAGTAGGAATCCACAGTTACAAAGGGAATTCCACAGTGCTCGAGGGATCCAAGGAAGACTTTCGAATAATACACAGGAGAAATAATTAAAATAATACGCATTATTACCTCTACACGCCATATCAGTCGCAGTGAGAGAAGATTTGAGGTGTCGGTGTGGGTCCCACGGAAGAAGGAGCAACGGCCGGAGGTCGTTTTCTTAGAAGCAAAAGGTGGTGGTCCCCTACGTCGTGCCTGGTGGTGGTCCCTTGCGATGACGACGGTGAAGCTTTCTTGTTTGTGAGCAAATGGCTACGAGCCAACGGCCCCACCATTTACAAACAAAAAACCGTTCGTATGTGGGGCCCATTGGATGGTGGCAGAAGAAATCCAATCCGTTCGTATAAGAAGGATTTTAAACTACTATATCATCAGAAAATATGAAGATAAAATTTAGTATGGGTGGACCACACCATTAGAAAAGAATTTAGAAAGAAGGAGAAACGTCATGACTTTTGTTGACCACACATCACCTAAAAATGAATGCAAAAACACTTCCCGTGATTTTCGAAATTAATCCTCTCATATGAGAGGATCAGATTGGCCATCCGATGGCCAAAATCGATGATTTTGTGGGCCCCACAATCCCCTTTAGAAAAAACGCCGTGCGAAAAGCAACTCCGTATGTCACCAGCTGGTCAGAGGGGCAAAACCGACCACAAACAGTCCAATTTCTCGTGAAAAGTCCACTTTGGAAAGATTGTATGAGAAATTAAAGTTTTAGTTAAAATGGCCACACCTCGGGGCTAATATAGTAAAAATCCCTGAATTTACTGCGCTGAACGTGGGGCCATAGTGATGTTTCCTGTGGTGTGGTCCACTTGAGCTTTGGATATGCTTCAATTTTTCGTTTTAATCCCAAAAATGAGCGGGCAAAACAGATGGACGGTATGGATAGGATACATACATCACAGTGGACCCCAGAGAGTTTACTCAGTACGCAATCGGCGTCCAGCCCCCGTGTGAATGGACACCGCTACCAGAAAGATCGTGGCCATCCGAGTTTTGGCATTCAAAGGAATGGTAAAAAATAAAATAGAAATGAGTAATGATGACCTACATCTGGCCTCACCATGAAGATTAACGGTCCCAAAATCCAGTCCGGTTCCCTGTGCAACAACAATGGACGATCGATTCGATACTGGGCCCCACAGCACTTTTTTTTTTTTTTAATTTTTTTTGTACGAGCTCCTGCAACTATTTTTTTAGGACCACATATGAGACCTGACGACGACTATCTGATTGGACGTCCAGGTGGCCACAGGATGATTGGACCAACCTCTCTCATTTAGAGGCCGGCAATCTTACTGGTGGAACCCACCTTTTTTACATGGCTAAAGTAACGTCGGCACATGCAACAGGTTATCATTCCTCATCATTCCATATGCTACAGTAATCCTACTATGTCTACTCATCGTGTGGGCCTCGCCTCGCCTTGATGGAGACACGTTCTTATCAATCGCCAATCACTAAATGAAAGGTCCGGATCTCTAATACCTGAAGATGCCTACTAATCCACCCTTGATTCGTAAGCAGCAATACACGGGCACGGCCCCGGATCCACCGAGATGGGTGGATCCCTTACCGTTCTGTCCACTGTGTGATGTGCATGTATTACATCCACGCCGTCCATTCATTTTGAAAACTCATTTTAGAGCATCACTCAAAAAATGAAGTAGATCCAAATTTCAGGTGGACCATAATACAGTAAACAATGGTACTCAACCATTTAAAGCTTATCGTGGGTTCCAAAAGTTTTGGGTCAAGCTGATATTTGTTTGGAATCTTCATGCAGATCTTTGTGAACTTTTCAACAGGTTGGATGAAAAATAAACATTCCTGTGGCCCCATGAAGCTTTTAATGGTGTGGATTCAATCACTACTATTTCATGTGGTATGGTCCACCTAAGATTTAGATCTGCTTCATTTTTGGGATAATGCCCTAAAATAAGCTTTCAAAATGTATGGACGGTGTAGATGTAAGTTACATACATCACAATGGCCCCACAGTTGGGGATTCACCGACCTCAGTGGATCCGGCGATCCACCCAAACCGCGCCCGCAATACACACCCTCCAGTTAGATAGAGACCGAGGCGGATTGGCTAGTGACCGTGCTCCATGGGCCCACCATGATGTATATCTTTCATCCACGCCGTCCATCCGTTTTTTCAGATCATGTTATGGTATTAAGCTAAAAAATGAGGTAGAACCAAATCTCAAGTGGATCACATTGCAGAAAACGGTGTTGATTGAACTCCCACCATTAAAAACTTCTTGGGGGCCACAAAAGTTTTGGATCAAGCTGATATTTTTTTTTTTTTTTTTTTTTAATTCCGTTCATCCAGTTCTGCGTGACCTAATCAACAGGTTTGGATGTCAAATAAACATTATAGAGGGCCCTAAAAGGTTTTTTTTATGGTGGACATTCATCAGGTAGTGTACGCCGTGACCATACCCTGGACCAAAAAAATTAACTCTCTGGTTCGTTCATCAGGCAGATCTCTCTTCAATGAGGGGAAAAAAAAAAGAAAAAAAAAAAAAGGATAGTTAGGAAAGAGTCCAACCGTCCAAAATGAAGGTATATGTTTGCCTCACCTACCTGAGGAATGGCCCGGATCTCTGACATGCCTGTTATTCTCAGATGGTGGCAACAAGAGGCTCCCGGATCCTATTAAAAAACCCCAACAGCTACCACAATGCAAAGAGCACCAGTTAACAGTTAGTAAGCTTTCCTCCAATTCCAATTCCAATTCCAATTCCAATTCCACAGGCATATTTATTGTATTTGTAGCAACGTGTGAAGAGGCTTAAAAAGCAGACTTGGATCCTTGAAAAAAAAAAAAAAAAATCACTATTAAGAAATTGAATTTATATTTCGTTTGTGTTTGCAAATTGTTGCTTTTGCATTTGGACCACCTTTTCCTTGGGATTTAGAGCAGAGCAGAGAGCATTTGTTTGGGACAAACCCGCATCTTACCCTTCCCCCTCAAACGCCATTTGGAACCTTAAAAGCTTTCCCTCCCAAGAATAATAAGACAGCCCAAACACATTTTCTTTGACTTGGAAATGGAAATCCATTTCTTAAGCGTGTTTTCCAAGGATCCCACAACATTCAAGTAACAACCATACACTCACAGACAGTCCACTTTGTGTGCCAAAGGGTTTATCTGGTGAGGCCCACCATGCAATGGGCTGCACCAAACTATCCATCTGGCTGCCAACTTGATTTGAAAAAGGAAACAGCCAATGGTCCACATTTATTAGAAAGGCCCAACCAGCCGACAGTTACAATCATTGGGGAATTGGGCACCAAATGGATCATTAGAATCACCAAACGTGGGCCTTTAATAGGTTAGAAATGGAAAATAAAATAAAAAATAAAAAACCACATTGCTTAGCTGAGCATATTACATCACATTTCCTATTCACTCAATTCAATGGAAATACAACAGCTTCCGTCCCATCCATGAACTCTATAAATATCAGAACGCTCTTACGTCCGTTCCATGAACTCTATAAATATCAGAACAATACTCTCACATCCTCACAAGCTACAGTTGGCAAGAAGAACATGTTATAACTGCTTATGCGTTACTCTTTATTCAGCAAAAAATCTGTGGCTGGGATCTCATAAGGGCATGCTCAGCCTACCCTCTCCTCCCATCTTCGTTCATGTGCAGAAGATTTCCCAGTCATGCTGGGAAAAACAGATCTCGGTTTCAACTGGTCGGTTCTAGAATTTTTACTTCAATCCATGGCCAACTTGTCACATAAAGATTTATATGCTGCACTACAATGCTTGAATTTTTCCTCTGCCACTACCTGTTCATGTATTAAACAAGTTTTTAACCTTTGGAGCTGCTGATTCGAAAGAGAAGAATCGTAAATCTAAATCAGCATGGAAATAGATTTATGCACTTCCACCCAATGTTTCAAGGCCAAACCCACTGTGACTGTTTTCGGCACCTGCTTCATTTACAATCATAAAAACAAATAGAGCTAAAAGATGATGTGCCATTATTGGCCTGGTGAAACTTTAGAATGTTTGGTTTCAAGTAGAAGTAATGGGTTTGAGCATTGATGCTAGTTGCCTTTTTACAATAACAGTTTCCCTGACTGATCGGAGTTTAGGGTGACACAACCCATTTTAGTGGTGGGTTCCATTCCAAACTGGTCTGACCATCTCGGGCCAGGTTTTAAAACATTGCGTCTACTATGATAACACAAAAGGCAGAAATACAGATGCTTAAGTGTGTTTAGGTGTCCAATCAAAATGAATTGCAACAACTCATTCAACAGAGGGGAAAGGACAGCCCCAGTCCACTAGTAATGAGAAGCTAGCAATTACCAATTCACCATTGTAGTTGCTTCAAGTCCCAACTTGAAATGCACAAAATTGCCATTACACGGAGCTATGATGGGTAATTGACGGACTTGACCCAATTTTCGTTGGTCTGGGTCCCCCATTTATTGGACCCATTACCAAATCGGTTCAGGTTCGGGTCTCACCTTTTGGACTAAGTAAAAAATTGGATCTAGTCGAGTCCAGCTCGTTTTAATAGTAGAATTATATATAGTTAATATATAGTGATTATTCTGGTGAAAAAAAAAATGAGATTTCCTTTTTTTTTTTTTTTAAAGGGTGAAAAAATGAAGTTTTCCTAAGCCACACACATGTAAAAGAGCCTGTTTACACACGAGGTCAAAGTAGCACGTGTGTGGGATCTAACACTTCCATTGGGTGGGCGCAACCACGTAAAAATTCTTATATGTCCTGAACCCACTCAAAACCTAGATCCAAAAATCTGAACAGTACCGAAACGTGATTGGATCCAGAGACATGAACCCAATTAGCCCGGGCACAGGTAGTATAGGACCCGAACCTTACACTTTGACAGCCCGACAGTTATGGGTTGGTCATCATTATAAGCTAAAATTGTGGCACTTCAACTTTGTTCATTTCATCTTTGTTGAATTGATTTATTCCAATTCAATTTATCTGAAGATTCAAACTTTCCCTAAGATGATTTAAGCAAATTATAATCTCATTGATCAACCAATGAACTAAAGGCATTTTCCAAGGCAGAGAAATACTCTCCCCCAACATGAGGATTACCAAGACTTCCCTTGTGCGGAAGATGAATCGAACAAACTTGAATCTCAATACTTCAAAAATTTTCAGTCATCTTCTTCTTCTTCTTCTTTTTAAAGAATGTAATTTTATTAAGAAGAGCGCCAAGGAAAACCAAGGCACAAAAAGCTACAACCCAAACAACAGTTAAATTACAGCTTGCAAGGGCATACACTAGAGGCCCATCCCATGGCATCTAATGTGAGACCCGAGATCCCAAATCCTGATTCGTACACTGGATAATTGTTGACTGTAGGTCCATTGGCCCCTAGAATATTGTGACTTAACCATAGTGTTGTTCCATTATCAAGCCGCAAGCCGCATTTCAACCCGATGTCTGAATTTTAATATACGAACTTAAAATTAAGCAATCTAATAAATGACAACTATGTCCTTATTTTATCTTGAGGTGGGTCATCACCAAAATTCCAAAATCTACTAGGTCCAAGAGCCTAGCTGTTGCGACCGTAGTCGAGTTACTGAACTACTGGTGAAAATGGCACGTCAATACGATACTCAGATTGTAAGTTATGAATAGAAATGCACATGTGTATTTTGATAAAATCTATGAAATGACTCGGACGACCTCGATTTTTTTTCTAAATCCTTGGAATACTTTTATTTAAAATCACCTAAATAACATTTTTCTACAACCATCAAACCTTTAAATTTCTCAAAAACATTACAAAATACCCCTCCAACCCCTCTTTCAAGATAAAAGCTCATTTTAAAACTCTTTTCATGTCCAGAGACATAAAACCCTTAATCAACAATTCATTTCCAGCACTTTTCTTTCAGCCCTTCTCTTTCTAAACCCTTCATCAAATAGAAACATCTTTCTTTATCTCATAGAAATCCCAAAAATCTTGTCGTCCTGATGCAGGGGCATGCGATGACCTAACCCTAGATGCATGATATTCAGTTGGAAGATATTCAAATAATAAAATTACGAAACTAACTACTTTCAATCAGAGGAAACTAACAAATCTCAACACGAATATGAGGTCCGTCCGTCCGGATCATGCCCCTTTGCATAAAACCATATAAAATCGTAAAACAGGGAGGATCTAGGGATATGGGGATATTCCAGATCTAGCATAGATCAGTCCACAGTCAAGTTTGGATCCGGTTATCGTGGCTAGGCATCCCTCTTTTCAATCGTATCCAAAAGGGAAGGAGGGGGTTCAGAAAAGGACGAAGGATGTCGAAAAATGATAGGTTCTCATGAAGTACAAATTAGGAATCAAAGAAGCTTACCTTTCCTCGCACCTTGAAGAAAGAGAGAAGAGAAAACGGAAAATCCGGGGTAGAATCCTCAACACCCGAGGGCCAATCCTGAAACCCTAATCTCTCAAACAAAGAGGAAGAAACTTACGAATTTTCTATTCATTCAATAATTTCGAAATAGGGTTCTCACAATATATATAAGCTACGAAAATAAAAAAAAGTACACTAAAGTGCCTGAAAATCAAAGAAATAACATAAAAACGCTTAAAGTAAATAACGACACTAAAGCGCCTAGAAACAAGGAAATAAATAGAAAAGCGCCTAAATGTAAATCCGCTCCATGGTCCAGCGGTCATGATGCTCCTGCGCGATCCTGCATCTCGCGTACTCGTAACGCGTTAGAAAATGGGCCCAATGGGCCCGGCGTCCATCCACATCAACTCGTCTACTCCAACACTCGATTTGCGACGTCGCCTCCTCTGGTACACTCTAAAGGGTGCACCACTGATGTCCGCATCAATTCTCCCCGGGTGGGAAGAACTCGCCACTGGCGAAAGTGAACTCCTGTACCTCTCGAGCATGTCTGGATCGATACGCTGTAGCTCTGTCTTGGTAATCCAGGAGTTATCTGCAATAGGCCTGTTCCTCCACTTGACTAGGAATTTCTGGTAACCCCCTGAGCGAGTAGAAACCAACTCGGAGTCCAAAATTCCCTCTATCTCGTCTCTCCTCGGTGCAGAAGGAAGAGAAGGTAAGATGGGTATAGGGAGGTCAGGCTGTGGCCAAGGTCCATATATAGGGGAGGTCTGGGAAGAAACAGGGGAATCACTGGATAGAGGTAATGGCTCGTGATAGGGAACTAGATCTTCCACATTAAATGTGGAACTGATGCCCATGGTAGGAGGGATATCGACAACATAAGCGTTAGACCCCAACCTTTTCACAATTTTATGTGGGCCTATGCTACGGGCATAAAGCTTCTTCACGGATCCAGGTGGAAACCGATCAGACTTAATACGAACCATGACGTCATCTCCAGGTTGAAATTCCTTAAATCTCCTGTGAGTGTCAGCAGAAAGTTTATAATGTTCATTACTTGAATTAATCTTCCTTCTGATCTCACTATGCAATGCATGTATATGATGGGCAAATGACTCTCCTAACTCTGAAGGACGCTGTGGGGTAGCCATGGGGATCAAATCTATGGGGGCTTGGGGTCTAAGACCTGAAACAATTTCAAATGGGCTCATTCCTGTGGACCTGTTCACTGAAGAGTTATAAGCGAACTCTGCTGTGGGAATAACAGTGTCCCAGGTCCTGTGGTGGTCTCCAACTAGACATCTCAACAAATTCCCTAGGCTACGGTTCAGTACCTCTGTTTGACCATCTGACCGAGGATGATATGCTGAAGAAAATTGAAGCCTCGTACCCAAAAGATGCCAGAGAGTCTTCTAAAAATAACTAGTGAACCTAGTATCTCTGTCAGACACGATGGATCTAGGTACCCCATAAAGTCGCACAACCTCCTGAAAGAATATCTTAGTAATGTGGGAGGCATCTGAGGTCTTATAACAGGGTAGGAAATGGGCCATCTTAGAAAACCGATCAACGACCACGAGTATGGAATCGTGCTTACGAATAGTCTTGGGAAGCCCAAGCACGAAATCCATACTGACATCTTGCCACGGGGCATGTGGAACTGGCAAAGGAGTGTATAAGCCCGTATTTTGTTTCCTCTACTTTGCCAGTTGACATGTCTGACACTGCCCTACAATCTTGGCCACATCTCGCTGGAGATTAGGCCAATGGAAACGATCAGAAATCAGGGCAACTGTTTTATCTCTACCAAAGTGACATGCCATCCCTCCAGCATGAAGCTCCCATACTACAAAATCACGGAGGGATGTGCGTGGGATACAGAGCTTGTCCCCTCTAAAAAGGTATCCGTCTGTAAGGACAAACTCAGTACTCCTCGAGGGTGGGTCACTAGACAAAGACGCATAGATGGTCCCAAAGTTAGGACAAGTTGAGTACTCACCCTTGAGTTGCTCAAAGCTTGTAACTTCAATGCTCATGGACCGCAGCGTCATGACACGATGGCTAAGCGCGTCAGCAACCTTATTCTCTTTACCGGCGTTGTGCTTAAGTAGAAACGTATACTCTTGAAGAAATTGAGCCCACTTAGCATGCCTAGGGCTCAACTTCTTTTGAGAGCTCAAATATTTCAAGGCCTCATGATCAGAGAACAGGACAAATTCTTGCGGTAATAAATAATGCCGCCAATGGCGCAATGATTGCACAACCGCATAGAACTCTTTGTCGTAGGTGGAGTAGCGTTGTTTAGCCTCATTCAGTTTCTCACTGAAAAAGGCCACAGGATGTCCCTCTTGGCTTAATACTCCCCCTATGGCAAGTCTTGACGCGTCACACGTCACCTCAAAGACTTTAGAGAAGTCAGGTATACGCATGACGGGCGCTTCCGTCATCTTCTTCTTAATTTCAGAGAAAGCCCGTGTCGCGGCTTTAGTCCATTGGAACTCCCCTTTTCTTATGCAATCTGTGATGGGAACCATAACAGAGCTAAATCCACGGATGAACTGCCGATAGAACGTAGCTAGGCCATGAAAGCTTCGCACGTCGTGTATATTACGCGGCTCAGGCCAATTGACAATGGCCTTGACTTTCTCAGGGTCTGCAGACATACCCTCTAACGACACAACGAACCCTAGGAAGATAACTCTGGAAGTCAAGAAGGAACACTTCTTGAGGTTCGCATAAAGCTTTTCTGCTCGCAGGGCGTTGCAAACCTGCCTCAAGTGTTCAAGGTGCTGGGTAGGAGACGTACTATAGATGAGGATATTATCGAAGTACACAACTAAGAACTTACCCATAAAGGGTCCCAGCACCTGGGTCATCACCCTCATAAATGTACTTGGAGCATTGGTTAACCCGAAGGGCATAACCAACCACTCGTTCAGCCCATCCTTCGTCTTGAAGGCAGTCTTCCACTCATCTCCTGGGCGAACACGAATTTGGTGATAACCACTCTTGAGGTCAATTTTCGAAAAGATAGTAGAGGTGGCCATCATGTCAAGCATGTCATCAAGCCTCGGTATGGGAAACCGATACTTGACAGTAATCTTGTTTATGGCTCTACTATCGACACACATACGCCACGTGCCATCTTTCTTTGGCGTAAGAAGCGCAGGCACGGCGCACGGGCTCATACTCTCACGAATAAATCCCTTTTTAAGCAATTCATCCAGTTGCCTCTTCAACTCGGCATGTTCGGTGGGATTCATTCTGTAGTGAGGGAGGTTTGGTAGGGTCGCTCCTGGGACAAGATCTATCGCATGCTGAATGTCCCGCATCGGTGGGAGCTCGTCAGGAAGGTCCTCAGGGAAGACATTCCGAAACTCCTCTAGGACTGAACGAACCTCCCGGGATAACCCTATAGCAACCTCGGGTGTACTCTCTCTAGCCAGTAAAACGTACACCATAGTCCCAGCTTTGGCCTCTCTCTCAAACTCCTTAGCATTTATGATGTGGAGAGACTTCGACTGAGGTGCCCTTTGACTCTTAGAACTGCCTGGAGACGCAACATCTTTCTCTCCTGTGGACGATTTGGGAGGGAGCGGGCTCAAGACAAGCTTCTTTCCTTCGTGCTTAAACACACAATTATTCGTACGCCCGAATATTGTGACATCTTCGTTAAAGAGCCATGGCCTTCCCAAGATGATATGGCCAACGTCCATCGTGACCACATCACACCACAACTTGTCCTTGTATGGCCCGAATTCAATTGGAACAAGGCATCGCTGAGTCACAGGAAGGGATGTCGCATCAACCCAAGAAACTCGGTATGGGTTGGGGTGAGGGACTGGCTTCAACCCCAAGCGACTCAAAGTACTTTGAGAAACTACATTCTCACAGCTCCCACTGTCGATGATCACTTTACAACTCTTATCTCCACACTCGGCGTAAGTGTGGAAGATAGTGGTTCTGCGCCAATCCTCACTTTGCTTCACCTGGGCCAAAGCGCATCTCACCACAGCAAGTGGGGTAGTCTCCACAGTATCATCCTCGGCATCACTGGCCGGCTCAAGGGATTGGACGATGATTTCCTCATCATTCTGGTCACCTTCAACTTCATATGCCACTTCTTCTTCTGTAGAGTGTTCAGAAACAAAGGCAATACGCCCACCCCTATTTGAACACTCTGTGGCATTGTGACCCATGCCACCACAACGGTAGCACTGCCCTGGCATCGCAGTCCTAATACTTGGTCCAGCCCCATTGTTACCTCGATTTCTATTGACTGGTTGAGCTCTGGGTTGATTTCCGACCTGAGGTCTCGCTCCCTGTGGAGGTACTCTAGGCACAGTAGATCGAATCTCAAACCCTCTAGCAAGAGATTGGCGCACATAGCGCTCCAGTTCCTGTACCATCTGGTAAGCGTGTTCTAAGTTGGTGACCATATGAGGCATGAGCTCACGCTGGAGGTCAAACCTGAGGCCCACACGGAAACGGGAGAGAACCACAGCAGGGTCCTCATCTACATCGCACCTCATCATGTATTCATCGAACTTGGCAATGTATTCCGTTACCGTCATGGATCCTTGGCGCAAAGTGTGCCATTGATCCAACAGCCTCTGCTTAAAAGAGAATTGGCCCCTCTCTAGATCGCTCGCGGCGACGCTCCACATTTCCCCAATGTAGTTTTGCCTGGCCCACTAACTTCATCTTGGGGAATCCGACTCGCTGTGGGTCTGGCAGACCGTGCCACTGAAAGAAGTGATCCATATCTGCTAGCCAATCGGAAAAAACTTTGGGGTCCAGTCTCCCATCAAAACTAGGAGCGTCAACCTTGATGCCCTTTATGACCCTAATAACAGGGTCCTGCTCATGGTATCTCTGGGGTTGCGATATCCGCACCCCACCATGGCCCTCCCGCTGGGCGGGGAAAACAGGATCACGAATCTGTGGAGGTGGCTGATGATGAGCCCCATCGTGTCCATTGCCAAGCCCACGGGCCTGACCTGCGCCCGAATCATTCCTAGGCGGATCAGGGCCCACAACTTGGGACTGATCAACTGCCCCAGTGTCGGGGGTTGCCTGCGGACCATCTAAAGTGGTGGTCTGGATGCCATCCTCTAAGCGTGTGACCTTCTCCTCTAAACGTGTGAACCTATCATCCTGATGGGCAAACTGCTGCGCGATCTCACCTCTCAAGGTTTAAAATTGTTGATCCATTCTCTTAATTAGGCCCTCCAGAGCTTTGGTAATTTGATTAGAGTCCATAGTATTATGAAGACCAAACCCACGACCAGTGCGCGTGGGCATACACCAGGAGTGATGTGTGAAAGGCCCTAGATCTAGGTGCGTAAAGGTGAAAAAAAGGTAAAAATCTAAATGCAGTTTTGACTATCCTAGTTCAATGCAATGCAAACTATCCTATATGGCCTAGATCTATATGAGGACTCAACAAAATCTAGAAAAAAGGCTAACTGGACTTAACAAACTATGACCTCTACACAGAGTCGGATGCGGGTCGAGCTGCGCGGTCAGCTCGCCGGGGGTGCAAGGGGCGGCGCGCCCCTGCCCAGGGTTCGGGGCGGAGCATCATCCGAAAAGGAAAATTTTGGGTAAATCGACCTACACTGGGAACCTTTTCTCTGATACCAAAATTGATGCAGGGGCATGCGATGACCTAACCCTAGATGCATGATATTCAGTTGGAAGATATTCAAATAATAAAATTACGAAACTAACTACTTTCAATCAGAGGAAACTAACAAATCTCAACACGAAGATGAGGTCCGTCCGTCCGGATCATGCCCCTTTGCATAAAACCATGTAAAATAAAAAAACAGGGAGAATCTAGGGATATGGGGATATTCCAGATCTAGCATAGACCAGTCCACAGTCAAGTTTGGATCCGATTATCATGGCTAGGCATCCCTCTTTTCGATCGTACCCAAAGGGGGGGGGGGGGGGGGGGGTTCAGAAAAGGACGAAGGATGTCGAAAAATGATAGGTTCTCATGAAGTACGAATTAGGAATCAAAGAAGCTTACCTTTCCTCGCATCTTGAAGAAAGAGAGACGAGAAAACGGAAAATCCGAGGTGGAATCCTCAACACCCGAGGGCCAATCCTGAAACCCTAATCTCTCAAACAAAGAAGAAGAAACTCACGAATTTTCTATTCATTCAATAATTTCGAAATAGGGTTCTCACAGTATATATAAGCTACGAAAATAAAAAAAAAGTGCACTAAAGTGCCTGAAAACCAAAGAAATAACATAAAAACGCCTAAAGTAAATTACGACACTAAAGCGCCTAGAAACAAGGAAATAAATAGAAAAGCCCCTAAATGTAAATCCGCTCCATGGTCCAGCGGTCATGATGCTCCTGCGCGATCCTGTATCTCGCGTACTCGTAACGCGTCAAAAAATGGGCCCAATGGGCCCGGCGTCCATCCACATCAACTCGTCTGCTCCAACACTCGATCTGCGACGTCGCCTCCTCTGGTACACTCTAAAGGGTGCACCACTGATGTCCGCATCACGTCCACTTATATCTTTGCGTCATAAGAAGCCTAAAGCAAGCAAGGTGTCCTATAACGGTAACGGTGGTCGTTTACCGTTACGATACGGGCCGTAACGGCCGTTACGGACCCCATATCGGCCGATACGGCCTTTTTTAATTTTTTTGAAAAAAACTGTTATATGTCCGATACGGGGCCGTTACGGCCCATTTTTTCTGTAACGGCCGTTACGGCCGTTTTGACCCCGTAACGCGTAACGGTCTTGACCGTTTCCATTACGTATCGGCCGATACGGCCAATACGTAACCGTTTTGGTATACCTTGAAAGCAAGTAAAGGCTAAGAAGTAAGCTTAAACTTGTGAAGGAAAAAGTTGAGGAAAAAAGAGGAAAAAGAGAAGATGGTAGAAGCCAAGTTTGAAATCCAATCTTCCGATTGTTATAGGTGAGTGCATAGATTAGGGATACGCATATAGGTGTGAGAGATTACTTGAAAACCATATAGAAGAATAGATTTTCTTGTTTTGGTTTTATTTGAATTCGTAAGGGTTTCCATCAATTTCCATTTTTATTCCTTACAAAGACCGTTTACTACATGTTTCATAAAATGTCTAGAATAGTTGTGTATTTTTTTTAGTAGCGTGTCCTTCCCCCCTTTGTTGTAGCTAACTCTTAAGTAAAAGCATGTTTGTGGCATTGAGTCTTATACCAGAATAAATCCCAAATTGGATATGGATTGACTGAATCACGTGCATATCATATGCATGGTGCATAGCTTGTTGCATCATTGTATGATTGAGAGTAAATGATTCATATCATGGTATAGTGATCATAGAAGCTTGTGTTGTGACACATGGTGTCTATGAATAGTAAGTGGATTGTCTAGATACAAGATGTATTACATGAGACCCCTATGAAGGATTGATAATGATGAGGAGACCACATGAGGTGAGTCGTCCCATGCTTGCCTTGAAATATGACAGTGTGATTGTGTGTGGACTTATGCATGATGGTATCATGACTGATGCAGATTATGGCACCCAATAATATTAAGGGTTGTGGTGATTGTAAATATAATAAAATATACATTGATATGAGTTGAGTTGGACACCACACCGGAAATGCATATTTCTACAGGACATGATTAGAGGGTCCCTAGGTGAAAGTCCCTAAACCCCGATTGGTACCATTGGGAACGGCCAATGCTTAGACCGGGTGGAAGAACAGAGTGTTGGAATGGCGAAATACCAAAGTAGGCGGCGACTACCACGGGCAAGTGTCAATTGGTTGAGAGGTTAGACCTGACCTGCTTGTGTGTGATGTAGCTCGTAAATCGTCCGCTATCGTTTTGCCAGACGACTTATGACTTCTCGCTATTAGGCAGATAGTGAGGTTCAATGCAAGTACGTTAGACTAGTTCAGCCCGTGAACTATGTAGTCCCACCTCTGTAGTTAACCACGGTGGTAAGGCATGTACAAGTGGGTAGCAATCATATGCGAGTCCTACCTCTATACTAGACCCCGATGATCCAAATGGGAAACATTGAAAGATTGTGCACATTACAAGTGAATTGTAGTCCTACCTCTGTAACAGGAATTGGCGCGATTGGAAATGATATGGAAAGTGGAAAGTGGCACAATACATTATATTTTTATTTTACTGTTTATTGGCCCAGTAGGCCTGTGCATTATATGAGCATGACATGAAACACATCCATTTTCACTACACACGCACTCACTGGGCTTAGTAGATCAAAGCTTCCTTTTTATTTTATTTTTTACAGGTGAGAGTAGAAAGTTGCAGTAGTGGAGGTTGTAGACTCCAGTTGTCCTTTTTGTTTTGTACATATGTATATGTACATCAGGTATAGTAGATATGACATGGTTTATATGTTAGCTTTCCTTGGGTGTGCTCAGTTGTAAATAGTCACACATGTTGAATATGATGCAAGTTTCTGAAATATGATAAATGTTTATCGTCTTTACTTTTAGAGATCCTCCTTGTAAAGCCCTGCTTATGGGACTTACCATGTGATAGCTAGAAGTCCCAAAATCGAAGTTCTACAGAGGCTGTTAGCCTAAATTTGGTGTACAGTATCCATAGGTTACTAACACTAGATTTAGGGGCGTGACATCTAACTCTGCCCAACTCAAGACCTGCTTGAGCCACATTTATTCCAAAATCACCGACTATTCCTCTCCCAAATTGCCCATAACACTGCCAACAAGACAAGCCTCCACACCACTCTTCTTTCCCTATCCTCCTTCCATGCACAGCCAAAATGAGATCTTCAATAGTTCTCAACATCACCCACAGAACTTTGAAGAGATTGATAAACCTCTCCCATACCTTTTTGCACTAAAAGACAATGAATAGAGAGATGATTAACTGATTTTACATCTTCCATGCATAGCAGGCAAATGTTCTGAAGCACCCTCTTCCTCTCTACTAAACACATAAAAGTTGTAGCAACCTTGGAAGAGGCACCATAGTGTTAGAGCACTTTTCTGTGGCATACTAGTGCACCTTATTTGTCAATTACGTAGGTCAGTGAATCTAGGTGTTGGTTGAGCCCAAAAAAGATGAAGACCGAAGACTCAAGTGGACCTTGCTGCATCAAGGAAGAAGGAACAGGTAAATGAAATGCCTTGGTGAGCCAAAACCCTTGAACCTTACAAAACCCAAACCTCTAGATGACATGACCTAATAAGCATACTTGTAATCATCTTAGATTGGCCTTAGGTATCGCAAAAGATCACCCAAAAATAGGCCTTAGAGGTTGCATAAGCTGCTGTAAACAAGACATAAAAAACAGCAGAACTCATAACCTGTCGACCGGTCTAGACCCTTAGCTGATCGATCATCAAAGGCCACAGAGGGACAACAACAAAATCTAGTCCCTGACCATTTTCAGACCGATCGCCCGAGTGGTCAATTGGTCTGTCCGACCAGTCAACAAAGGCCAAGTTGGGACAACAACATTGAACCAGTCTTAGGCCATTTTCAGACCGATCTTGGCTCAACGCTCGACCGGTCGGCAATTAGCTGTTGCTGCCCGTTTTCTCTCCGTTTGAGCATTTGCTCTAATATCAGCTCGATTTTTGGGGTTTTCAGAGAGAATTTAGTGTATTAGAAGCCGCCCTCATTACCCATATCACTAGGCTTTAATCCTAACCATTCAAAGTCATCTTCCTTATGATTCATCACAAGATGAGGCATTCAAAGCTCGTATGAAGATGAACTTGATCTCTCTTAATCTTTAGATGTTTTAGACACCTACCGCATGAGTATATCATTTATCTTAACTTCTCTAAAGATCCATATATGTGAAACTTTCTAGGCTTATAACTCACAACTAGTTGTAGAAGATTCACCACCTCCCATCACCTTGGTTATCTCAAGAAGATCAAATGCAAAGCGATTGATCATTGGAGTTGAAGCATTGGCAACAAGATCGAGGGAGCAAAGGGGAGCTTATTTGAGCACGAGAGAGCGAGAAGAAGCAACCCGAAGTGGCGATTCAAAAGGGGCTCAATTTGGCAGGTTAGTGTCAATTGTAAGAGTCTGATAACACTCCTTCCTTTTGGTAGGATTGAGTGTGAATTTAAGGTTGTGGTTAGCTATTGAAAACCACGTAAGTCTCCAAGGAGAGCCACCAACACGGGTGTGTACGTGTAGGTTATTGGTTAGCCTGAGAAACCATTGTAGGTTCCTAGGTTGGAACTGAAGGATTGGGAGGAACCTCGTCAAAACTCCTAGGTTGGGAGGAACCTTGGTGAAACTCCTGGGTTGGATGGAACCCGTAAACATCTAAGTTAAGATGTGAACCCGTAAAACCACCGTTCAAGTTAAGAGGTGAACATGTGCAAAAACCTCCGTGTAAAGGTTGGGAGGAACCTGTTTAAAACTCCTAGGTTGGGAGGAACGTGATTTAAACTCCCTAGTGAAATCCGATGTGCTCAAGAGATAAGTACGGTAACTGGGAGTGGAGTAGACAAGTAATCAAACCACTATACATGCTTGTGTTTGAGATTGTCATTTGAGTCATTTCTATTCTAGCATTGTCTATTTAATTATTAATTATATGAAGGTTGGAATGAAATATATGCTATGCATTGATAGATAGATTCTCACACAATATTGTAGTTTCACTTCTAGACAAGTTGCTTAAGTAGCTATACCATTTGTAGTCTAGATAATTTCACATTGATTAGAAGCTCAACATGTTGCATCATTATAATCTATGTGCTTAGGCTAGTTTACTTAATTGCTTAATCCTTGCTAGTCTTTATGATTGAACTCACTTAAGCTTAGAAGCTAAAGTGTTAGTGCTTTAATTAGTTTATAATTGCTAATTAGATTAATTAGGCAAGAAGTTTTTTAAAACGGTCCTAATTACATAACCCCCCCCCTTTTTTCTAGGACTAGGCCGTAGTTTTAAGTTCCGCTCGAAGCTTCCGCACAGTGTAGGGTGACGTGTTAGACAATCCGATGCAATTTAACATAGAACCAAACCTTGGATGTGTAAATTCTACTCTCTTACCGAGGAGCTCCAAAGCAATCTTATAAAATGAGTGGATAGAGAAGCAACCTGACTTATCCTTCTGCACCATCGGATCCCTCTCCCCAAGGACGGGTTACACCCTTGAAGACATTCTTGAGGCCTTAAAAGTTCATCCACTTCCTCGTCCAACAAATTCCTTCGGCAACGGGGAGAGCAAACAACAACGTATCTGCATCAAGAGAAGAACTGAGCAATAAAAATATCTCTTTTCGGTGAAAGGCAAGCTTACCTTAGAAACTCATACAGTGAATTCTTCCCAAGCCACACACCCTCCCAAAAGCGGATTCTTTTCCCATCACCAGGAGAAAAGCCAATCCCTTCCTTGAACTTAATTGCCAAGCTAGAAACTGCCTTCCACAGCCCTAACACCCTATATAATAAGGAATCCCTAACCCACCATTCCCCTTCCTGACATCAGTACTTCCAATTACCTTACCACAATCTTCATTCTTCCAATCCAAACCTACATGACCATTTGCTAAACAGCACAAGTTCATCTTTCCTAGGTCCCCTATCCCCCACCCCCCCTCGACAGCTTGCAAACTTCTTCTAATCTCAACAAGTGAAATTTTTTCTACACTTCTCAGCCTTGTCACAAGAAGTCCCGCCTCAACCTCTTCAATCCATCAAAGACAAACTTTGGACACCTAAAAAGGGACATGAAATACAACGACAGATTTGACAGGGTTGCTTTAATTAGCATTAGCTGGCTGCTCGAGGAGAGATACCAACTCCTCCACCCTCACAACTTCCTTTCAACCCTTTACCTTATCCCATAGGTGCTTTGTTGGTTTTCGAATACATAATGGTAGCCTAGCTTACAACTTCTTTTCAGTCATCCTCGCCAAGACTCTGTAATTTTGACTTCCCATCAGTGTTTAAAGTTTCGGTATCGCTACAAGTTTCACTAGTCGGGGATACGGAAACAATATCGATATCGCGGATAATATCGTTGATAACTGGAAATGCAAGGAAACATGGGAAAATGGTGGAATTTTTCAATGAAACCTCAGGAGATGCTAAAATACACATATTTGCATATTTAGGAATCAAAAAATTGCAAAAAGAATGCATGCATAATAGGTTTATATTTAATGGGGGCTTAAAAGCATATGATGCTGTAAGAAATTGGTCTAACCATCTCATTCATCCCATCTATCCATCCAGCCTCCATACTTCCATCCAAACATCCAATAATATTTCAGAATATTGGCAACACACGATATTTCCAAACAAATCGTTGACAACTAGAAAAGAAACGAAAGATTGTGGTCTTGATATCGCCAACAAATTGAACGTTGCATACAATCATGCGCCCTTAAAAAATATGAAATGGGAATTTTTTAATATACAAATTTTTGAGATATCGATACATTGGCGATATTATTGAAATATCGCAAATACATTGACGATACAAGCGACACTTGGAATTTACATAGTTGAAAATATTGGCTATACACTGGCGGTATCAATGCATTGGCAATACAAGCGACGCCTGGAATTTACACAGTTGAAAATATTGATGATATCGATACATTGGCGATATTTAGCAATACATCGCCGATACCTAGAATTTCGGATACTATCAGTGTTATTAGTATCACTACCAGTGTTATCGGTATCGCTAAGCTCGAGATACATATAATATCGGGGATATTTCGATAATATTGGAGATAATTTAAACAATGCTTCCCATATGGAGCTTCCAGCTCCCTTGAGCACTTTGAGGAAATGAGTTAGGTATGGGCTTCAACAGCATATTTTTGACATCATTATAGCTTTGAACTAATCTTTGCCGTTGATTGATAAAACAATATTGTTTATCTCATAAAACTACTACTTGTTTGCTCAAAGATTCCATTTCTTTCATTAAAAAGTCATGGGCTTCCAAATATCATGAAGATGATGTTAAGCTTAAGCGCACGTTTGGTTGAACCAAATATCACACAATTTCATGATATCTTGCACCAAATTAGACTAATTAATCATGAAATATCATAAAATTTCATTATATTTGGTGCAAACAAAGGCCTAGCCACTAACAAATAGCAAAGCAAAAGTATGGTTCACCCAATGGGTCGATATGGTTTGATTTTTGTACAAGGGGATCCACACGATAGTGCCAACCTATTGGCCAGGTTGGATCTCTCTCTCTCTCTCTCTCTCTCTCTCTCTCTCTCTCTGTGTGTGTGTGTGTGTGTGTGTGTGTGTGTGTGTCGAAGAATGGCCCATGAACATTGCAACCAGTGTTTTAAATAGCGAAGAGCGTAGCCTTCACCCCTATGAAGCGTGAGGCATAAGCTACATAGCATGCTACTTAGATTTTTAATCAAGGTTGCATTTGGTTGCACCAAATTAGATGATTATTAATAAAATTTAATAAATTTTCATGATATTTGGTGCAACCAAATGCAATCTAAAGTTATTGCAAGGGGTGATTATTAAGTATGAAAGTGAAGAAAGAGCAACAAAACTGATTTAAAACTGTTCCTCATATTATTTTACTAAAAGCATTGAAAAGACTAATGAATTTTCATTGAAATAGAAAAATGTAACAAATCATTAAAAACATTATTGATTTTAATGTTATAGTGAAAAATGACTTTTAATGTGAGCTATGTAGCGTGTAGCGTAATCTAGGTAGCGTGTAGCATATCCAAATTAATCATGTAGCATGCAACTTAAGCTATTTTCATGAGCTACGTAGCGCAAGCTACATGCTACATAGTGTAGCTATTTAAAATACTGATTTCTACTAACCACCATGCTGACCAAAAGTGGGCCATTTACACAGGCATCTGAGTGGTAGGACCTCTCAGCAGCAGCAAGACGAAAACGAAAAAGAGAATAAGATGAGGGAGGGAAAGAGAGGGGTGAACAAGTGAGAAGATAGATGAGAGGAAGATAGAGAGAATGAGAGAGAGTGGAGGAGACATGTTTAAAGGTGAGAGGGTTTGCAATGAGATGCAAAACCCTAATGTCTTCTATAATATACGAATTGTGTACATTACATATATGGGTCCTTGGGCCAGGCCTAAGTGCCAAGGCCCCAAGGTCCAATTTACTCAACTCATAGTTTCCGACTTATTTAACTCGGTATTAAATATATTCAACTAGGTACATAAATTTTCCTATCAATACTCCCCCTCAAGCTGGAGCATATATATCAAGCATGCCATTAATATATGAGCTTTATACACGTGACAACAATTTGGTAAAGATATCCCGCTAATTGAAACTTGAAAGGAACGCACTTTGTCACAACTTCTTGGGAGGCAATCTTTTCCTTAATGAAGTGGCAATCCACCTCCATATGTTTTGTACGTTCATTGAACACTGGATTGTTTGCTAAATCAGATGCTACTAGGTTGTCACAAAAGAGAGTCATTTGACCACCATCAAATAATCAAAGTTCTTGTAGAAGAGACTATACCCACAAGAGTTTGCAAATGGCATAGCCCATGGCTCTATATTCTACCTCAGCAATAGATTTGGCAGTAACTGTTTGCTTCTTACTCTTTTACGTAACCAGGATGCCTCCAACGTATCTGCAATAACCGGAAGTGGACTTTCTGTCTGTTATTGAACCAACCCAATCTCCATCTACATAAGATTCAACCTGGAAATATCTATTAAACCCGTAGACAAGTCCTTTTCCTAGAGCATTTTTCAAATACTGGAGAATTCATAAAACTACATGCCAATGTTGGACCCATGGTTGATGCATAAAACGGCTCATCATGCCAATGGAAAATGATATATCAAAGCATGTAACAGTTAAGAATTAGAAACGGTCACGGCTACGGATCCTTTGATGGGAAGTACATGGCGCAGGAAAAAGACCGATGTCGGGAGATACAATGCCGGGAGAGAAGAACAATGTTCGAAGAGGAAGGAAGTTTGCCATGCGGTTATAGGAGAATCGTTGGTTAGAGGGGAGCGGAATGATACAAAATGATGAACGGAAGTGCGAAGACAAAGGACCGAAGGAAAGACAAAATCTCTTCTCAAGAAGAAAAAACTTTCGGATTATCCAACTCTTTTCTTAAGGGGCTATCCACTTGGGTGGTCCCCCATTAATTTCAAGAGGGTTTTTTCTCTACAGGGGAAGTGGTTATGGAAGTAGTTCTACCCAAGGAAACGGGAACATCGAATCCGTGTGGTTTTGGTTTCGTGAGAACGAGTTTAGAGTCAGAGGTGAAAAAGTCGTGAGGATTTTGAATGGCGAGAAGTTTGGGGGCTTGCTAATGTGTGCATAGGGCGAAATATGGTCCGGAAATGAATAATAAAGAAGGTCATGCCTCGAGTGGGAAGAGTCAAATGGGGAGACATGATAACTTGGGTACAAGGGACACGCTCAGAGTGCAAGCCACGGTTGCTGAGCCTTCAATAATCAGGGCTTCTCGGTCATTGTTGAGCTCTTAATTGTGCATATTCTAACCCCAATTCATCACTCATTATGTAAGGTTTTCATGATTTAAAGACTAATCTAATGCATGGATTTGTGATTGTAGGGATAAGAGAGAGGATTCATCAATTGGAGACTTAAAGACGCTATTTACAAGTATAGAAGATCAAAGGATTGAGCGTAAAAGGATGGAGGAAAGAAGTCAAAAGGAGAGAAGAAAGAAAGCGGAAGAATGTACCCAAGACCGGTCGTCCATAGCCCAGGACCGGTTGTCCGACCGGTCCGAACACTCAACAGGAGAGGCCACACTGCAAATCTCACTGGACCATCCAAGACCGGCCGTGCGACCGGTCGTCCACTGCTCAGACTAGTCGTGCGACCGGTCCTTGAATTAAAATCCTGGACTCTGAAATTGCCAAAACTCTCTGGACGTTTTTCGCGCTTTTGAGAGCGGTCGTGCGACCGGTCGTCCAGGAGCTCAGACTGATTGTGCGACCGGTCGTCTGCGTAACAGTGCGTGTTCTACAAGCTCCGGATTTCTCTGCGCACTGCGTATCCTTACGCATCTTCTGGATGATTTCGACGCAGCAAAGCATCTTCACTATAAAAGGATACCTAGGGATCGTTCTTAAGGCATCCTAGAACAGATTGAGCACGGTGGGAGGCGGCAGAAGTCGATTTCGGAGTTCTACAACTCCTAGTTTGCTTTCTAGTTTTATGCTCTGTTTAGCTGTTTTCATGTTTTCTTGGATCATGAACGGCTAAACCTCTTAGCTAGGGCTAAGACGTGAAGCTTGTAGTGAATCAAAGATGTTTCAATTCGTTTGATTTGGTTTTAAGTTGGATTTCTATTGAAGAACAATGGTTTGAAGTTTAATTCAAGTACTAAGTAGTTTTTCTTAATCTTATGATGACTCATGGATGTTTGGAAGAATTGCTCGAGTTCTTAATTGTTTTAAGCTAGTCTAGACCTGTATGATCCGAGGAATTGGAATACGCTCTAGATCTATGATATTCATGTGGGAGCTTCATACCAAAAGTCTACTTTTCTAGAAATTCTAAAGTATGTGAGACTGTGTATGTGATTTGGATCAAGTTCAAGTCATGATCTAGTTTTGTCTTGTGACAGGATTTAATGATGGTTATGATTATGATCTTAACCTATTGGAATTGGGACTGACGTATGCAATTGAGTATGCTCGTCCTAGCTTGCATTGAGTGAATCATATACATGGATTATACATATGTCAGGTTGATTGCTTTAACCGCTCTATCATCCGACTAGATAGAACTTAATTTCAATTCTAACTGAGAAAGTGAGAAACCACAGCGAATTGAGCATCAAGGATTGCTACAAGTGGATCCTTGAACCCCTAGTGCCTTTTATTAATTGTTTACCTTCAATTAGTTCAAAATATCTCTCTACATCAGATTACTAAATTCTGTTTAGTTCTTCAGTGGAAACTATTAGAAGTGTTTTGTGGATTCCTACATAAGTCCCTATGGATCGACCTCGGTCTTACCGAGATTATTACTACATCGCAACCCTACACTTGGGGAAGCGAACAAGGTTTTGGCGCCGCTGCCGGGGACTTTGACGGTTTTTCACAAAATTTCTGAAAATAGTATCTATTTAGGATTTTTTTTAGGACTCTTGTACTAACTTAGGTTGTTTTATTTTGCAGGGATTTCTAGGAAGTTGAGGAAGAAGTTAGGGATTATAAGTTCTCAAATCAGGTTCTATCTTTCTAACCTTACTCTTCTTCTCCTCCTATTCATTCCTATCATATTCATCTCTTGTAGAGTGGGTGGAGACTCCTTTTTGGATCTCTGATAGGTAGGCCTCGTGCCGCCTTGATTCCTATTAGTCGGCACTACCGTCTTGGATCACCTTGTGCTCAGAGATTTCTTTTCTCACCTCTACTCCTCTTTCTTCTTTTTCTGCACTTTTCTCAAAAGATTCAAAGAGTGGGTGGGGAGTTCTCTGAACCCCTATTGACCAGGAGAAATCGGTCTCTATCCTTGCTTCTAGCTCAGCCATTGCAAGACACCTTGTACTTCGGTCTTAGAGAGAAGTAACGGAAGGAAGGAAGAATTCTTTTTGTTTCATTCTTTTAAGATTTGTATGCCACATTGGGCTCGGGATTCTAATAACCGGCTCATTAGTGAAGGGGGAATAGTAGAAGGAATTGACAGGGAACCACGTGCTAGGAGACATTTAAATTCTCCAATTTTGTCTGAAAGTATGGCTGTAAATCAACCCAATCTTATGGCCAATCAAAATCTGGGCTAAAACCAAACCGAAACGGGAGAGAATGTGGTTGAGAATGTTCCCCGACCAAGAACATTACGTGATTACTTGCAACCAGCAAGAGCGAGCACTCCCTCATGCATAGTTTTTCCACAAAATGCAGGGAATGTAGATTTGAAACCAGGGGTAATCCAACTCTTTCCGAGATTCCATGGATTAGACAGTGAAAGTGCCTATCAACACCTTAAGGAATTTGATGAGGTGATAGCTACAATGCACTTTGCAAATGTAACTGATGATGTGGTGAGACTTAAATTATTTCCTTTTACCCTTAACGATAAAGCTAAAGGTTGGATTCATGCATCAAGGCCAAGATCAATTGGCACATGGACTGATATGTATAGGGAGTCCATTAAAAAGTTCTTCCCTACTCACAAAACGAACATGTTGAGGCGACTTATCATGAATTTTGCCCAAAAGGAAGATGAGACCTTCTTCCAATGTTGGGAGAGGTTTAAGGACTTGTTAAATGCATGCCCACATCATGGCTATGAAATTTGGCGGGTTATAAGCTTTTTCTATGAAGGACTGACTTCACCCATGCGCCAATGCATAGAGATGATGTGTAATTGGGAGTTCATGAATAAGGAAGCCGAGGAAGCATGGGACTATTTGGAGGAATTGGCTGAGAATGCACAGTCTTGGGATACATCTAAACCAACAAATTCCAAAGCTAGCCAACAAAAGGAAAAATGAGGAATTTATGTCCTATCAGAAGAGGATAGCATAAGTGCACGTGCGGCTAGCGTCACAAGAAAAGTCGAGGCCATAGAATTAAAGAAAGGAGAGACGATCAACTCTAAAGACGTTGAAACTGTTTGTGGAATTTGTGCCGGAAATCAACATACAACTCAAGATTGTCTCACAATTTGAGCAGTCTAAGACATCTTACAAGAACAATCAAATGCCATAAACAGTTATCAACGGCAATTTGGTGCTCCAAACTCAAACACGTTTAATTCTAGTTGGAAGAACCATCCCAACTTCAGTTGGAGGAATGGACCCACTGCGAATGCAAACAATATCCCTCAAGCTCAACCTTTACAAGGTCCATCCCTAGTCATTACATCAAAAGCTACGCTAGAGGAGATGTTGGGTGCATTCGTATCGGTTCAAGCTGAATATAACAAGACTAATTCTCTGAAAATAGATGGGTTCATGCAAGAGCTATTGAAATTTAATCAAAGTTCAACTCAAGCCATCAATGACTTGAAAACTTCAATGGCTAGAGTTGAATCTCACCTCAGTGTTAGGGAGAAAGGCACACTTCCTGCCCAACCTCTTCCTAACCCAAGAACCCAATTTGAAATACAAGACGCGAGCTCATCCTCCCAACATACGAAGCATGTTCAAGCTATCACCACTTTGAGAAGTGTGAAAATAATTGATAAATCTAATCCGGTGAAGGTCCCAAAGCCTAAGGATCCGGAAAATTCCAAAGAGGATGATAGCTCAAACAACACTCCACAAGAGAAAGAACCGGAAAGGCAATATAAGCCGGTTGCCCCATTTCCCCAAAGGTTGATTTCACCCAAACCTTTAGACAAAAACTTGAAAATTTTAGAGGTTTTCAAGCAGGTGAAGATCAACATCCTGTTGTTGGATGCCATAAAACAAATACCATCCTATGCCAAATTTCTAAAGGAATTGTACACAGTCAAAAGGAAAGACAATGTTCACAACAAAGTACTTTTGATTGAGAATTTGAGTGCTATTATCAAACAAGAGATGCCCCAAAATACAAGGATCCGGGTAGTCCAACCATCTCATGCATCATAGGAGATTACCGGATTAAACAAGCCTTACTCGATTTAGGGGCAAGTGTGAACCTCATTCCGTACTCGGTTTATGAACAACTTGGGTTAGGTGAATTGAAACCCACCAAAACCACACTCCAACTTGCTGATAGATCTATTCGTATATCGAGAGGAGTGATTGAGAATGTTTTAGTCCAAGTTCATAAATTCTACTACCCAGTAGACTTTATTGTCTTGGATACACATCCCGTGATAGGTACCGATGCTCAAATTCCCGTCAGACTTGGCCGCCCTTTTCTAGCTACTTCCAATGCGATTATCAATTGTAGAAACAGGCTCGTACAAATGCCCTTTGGAAATATGACACTTGAGCTGAATATATTTGATTTATACAAACAACCACGGGAAGTTGATGAGGAGATCCACGAGATAAACTTGATTGAATCATTCGTGGAGGAGACATTCCCCTCAACATTATATTCCGACCCTTTGGAGGCATGTTTGGCCCATTCTCATGAGATAAATGATGACACGATACGAGAGATGGATGCCATTTTAGATATGATGCCGGTACTTGATAACAAAAGATGGAGGGCACTATTTGAGCCTTTACCCTTGAACGAGAACAAGCCCCTCCCATCCAATATCAAGGCACCAACACTCGACCTAAAGCCATTACCAAGTGATTTGAAATATGTATATTTAGGTCGAGATGAGACAAATCCGGTGGTGATTTCTTCCCACTTGGATGAGGAACAACAGAGTAGGCTAATAGCCACTCTAATAGAATATAAGAGTGCCATTGGATGGTCGATTGCGGATCTCAAAGGCATAGACCCACTGATTTGTACACATCGCATATACCTTGAGGAGAATGCAAAGACATCCAAGCAACCACAAAGACGACTCAATTCAAACATTAAGGATGTGGTTAAGGCCGAAGTGGTGAAACTATTGGATGTGGGTATCATTTACCCAATATCCGATAGTCAATGGGTGAGCCCAACTCAAGTGGTGCCTAAGAAATCCGGAATAACCATCGTAGCCAATGCCAATAATGAACTCGTACCAACCAGAGTCACTACCGGTTGGAGAATGTGCATTGACTACAAGAAGCTAAATACAGTCACGAGGAAAGACCACTTCCCCCTACCGTTTGTTGATCAAATTTTAGAAAGGTTGGCGGGTCATTCACATTTTTACTTCCTTGATGGCTATTCAGGGTACAACCAAATAGAGATCGCCCTAGAAGACCAAGAGAAAATAACATTCACATGTCCATTTGACACTTTCGCCTATCGAAGGATGCCATTTGGATTATGTAATGCCCCTGCTACTTTTCAACGTTGTATGTTGAGCATTTTTGCTGACATGGTGGGGACAATTCTCGAAGTCTTCATGGATGATTTCTCTGTATTTGGTTGTAACTTTGATGAGTGCCTTTTGCACTTAAAATCTCTGTTGAAAAGATGTGAAGAAAAGAACCTTGTGTTGAATTGGGAGAAATGTCACTTCATGGTTTAAAAGGGAATTGTACTTGGTCACATCATCTCACAAAACGGAATCGAGGTAGACAAAGCAAAAATTGATCTTATCTCTAACCTTCCACGACCCAAGAGCGTACGAGATGTGCGGTCCTTTTTGGGACACGCCAGATTTTATAGACTGTTCATAAAGGACTTCAGTTCACTCTCTCGTCCTTTATATAACCTACTTCAAAAGGAGAACTCATTCGAGTGGAATGATGAGTGTCAAAATGCCTTTACCAAACTTAAAGGTATGTTAACGTGTGCTCCCATAATGCAACCACCTGATTGGAGCCTTCCTTTTGAAATTATGTGCGATGCAAGCGACTACGCTATTGGGGCCGTGCTAGGCCAAAGAAAGAAAAGAAGCCATGTGTTATCTACTATGCAAGTCGAACCTTAAACTTAGCCCAAGCAAACTACACTACTACAGAAAAAGAACTTTTAGCCGTAGTTTTTGCCTTGGACAAGTTTAGGTCCTACTTGATTGGATCCAAGATCATCATATTCACCGACTATGCCGCGCTTAAGTACCTTCTCTCTAAGAAGGATATTAAACCACGGTTGTTAAGATGGATCCTCCTACTCCAAGAATTTGACATAAAGATACGTGATAAGAAATGAGTAGAAAACGTAGTGGCTGACCATCTCTCTCGACTTGTTCTCACCGATTCCCCTGAGACAATTGCGATCAATGACATGTTCCCTGATGAACAACTTTTTAAAGTCTCCCAATTGCCATGGTATCCGAACATTGCTAACTCTTTTGCTACAAGTACGATTCCTACACATTGGAAAAAGCAAGATAAGGATAAGTTCTTCAATGAGGTGCGAAAATTCCTATGGGACGACCCATACTTATTCAAGTATTGTCCTGATCAAATCATAAGGAGATGTGTGCCAGATGATGAACAACAAAGTATCATCTCCTTTTGTCATTCTCAGGCATGTGGTGGTCATTTTTTGACTAAGAAGACCACGGCCAAAATTCTGCAATGTGGGTTTTATTGGCCCATTATGTTTAAGGACACCCATGAGTTTTGTAAAACATGTGAGCCCTGTCAGAAATTAGGAGGAATCTCCCGTAGAAATATGATGCCACTCAATCCTATCTTAATAATCGAAATTTTTTATTGTTGGGGCATCGATTTCATGGGTCCATTCCCATCTTCTTTTGGAAACGTATATATCTTGCTTGCCGTTGACTATGTGTCCAAATGGGTCAAGGCAATTCCATGCCGGAATAATGACCATAAAACAGTCATTCGTTTCTTAAAAGAGAATATTCTTTCCCGGTTTGGAGCACCTCGAGTCATCATAAGTGATGGAGGGTCTCACTTTTGTAATCGCCCATTTGAAACCTTAATGAAGAAATATGGTGTAAAACACAAAGTGAGCACTCCCTATCACCTACAAACAAGTGGACAAGCTGAGATATCTAATAGGGAGATTAAACATATTTTGGAGAAAACGGTAAACCCCGATCGCAAGGATTGGTCGCTTCGACTTATCAATGCACTTTGGGCTTACCGTACCGCTTTTAAGACCCCTATTGAAATGTCTCCCTATAGACTTATTTATGGGAAGGCTTGTCACTTGCCTGTGGAGTTGGAACATAGGGCGTATTGGGCAATAAAGAAGATGAATTTTGATTCTGACAAGGCAAGCTCGTTGCACAAGTTTCAATTAAATGAACTTGCAGAAATCCGGAACGAAGCATATGAGAGTGCGAGAATTTACAAGGACAAGACGAAGGTATTCCATGATAAGAACTGTTGATGCCAAAAATTGGCTAACAGCTGTTGGTCAGGGACCAACTTTGATTCTTCGTCGTCTGATCTCCACTCAGAGATAAATGGTGTAGATTGAGGGACCTGCAACCACTGACAAAGGTTAGGACCGCCGCCGGTTGGCCCGGCTTACGGCCCTCCGATGGCTAAGTCAGTATGGATACTGAAAGAGAAGGCTATTAGAGGTTTAATGGCGGTGGATTGCTTACCTCGAGAGAGAGTGGGAGTCCTCTTTATAGATAATCATTGGAGAGATTTAAGTTGGAATAATCCTTATCCTTATCTGGATCAGTGGTTATCCTTATCCCTATCTGGATCAATGGTTATCCTTATCATTATCTGGAGGGATAAGCTTTATTCAAACCAAGGCAGATGAGGTCAGGTCTCTTGCCAAGCTGAGGGCCAGATGTTGAGCTGAGGTGGGCCAAGGTCGAGAGGGCTGAATGTAGAGCCCGAGAATGCTGACTGCCGAGCCCGAGTGGACCGAGGCCTGACTTAGCTTCCTCTCTTAAATAATTGGTCCATGACCATTGTAGATGAGCCCCAGTGGGAAGCTTTCCATATTTCGAGCTAAGCCCGAATTTACCCATAACAAGAACATTCTTCGTAAGACATTCATGATTAATCAAAAAGTCTTTATGTATAATTCTCGCTTACACTTATTTCCGGAGAAATTGAGATCTCGATGGACCAGTCCCTACATTGTGCAAACTGTCTACCCATATGGAACCATCGAGTTGTTAAATCCAAGGAAGGGCAACATCTTTAAGCCAAATGGTCAGCGATTAAAGCCGTTCTTTGAGAAGTTTCCTTCAGAAGGTATGTCCATACCCCTGACTGATCCTGTATATCAGGATGTTTGATCTCCTAGTCTGATGGAGGTATAGAGTAGTTAGGATTAGGATTTTCTTGTTTTTGTTTACTTTTGTTCATAGGTTTGTTAGAAGGAGGTAGAATTCCGCTTTTTGTTCTCTCAGGTACTATCATTCCTCACTCCCTTTTATTTTAGAATTGCTCTCATGTTTTGCTCATTGCAAATCTTTTACATTGAGGACAATGCAAGATTTAGTTGGGTGGTGTAGGATCACTAGGATGAATCTAGTGTTTTGTAACATCTCAAGCAATTATGTAGGAATTTTTTTCGAATTTTCTAAAATTTCAAAACTCTTTTAGAAAACCTTACTGCTATGCATTCGGGATGATACGAGCATAAGAGGAGGAGATACGAAGTGTATGATGTTGTAAGTCTTGAACTTCTCTTAACATAATGGTTTTATGTTAACATAAGAGGAGGAGATACGAAGTGTATGATGTTGTAAGTCTTGAACTTCCCTATTTGTGTGATTGATAGAAAATTTGAACACTCTTACACCTAGTTCACATTACACGATTTTCATGGGTTGAAAGGATTATGTGATTTGTGGATTAGCTAGGCTTTGCTTTAAGGTGTTGAGAAACCAAGCAGGGGTACTTTGTCCATCCTTGTCCATGGGAAAATAACGAAAGATATGGATTTCTAAAAATCCTATTTAATTTAAAAGAAAAAGGAAAAGGAAGGATGAAATTGGGAATGATGGAAAAATTGTGAAAAATTCCGATTAGGGCTACCTATTACCAACCTAGGGGATGGTCTACCCGTAACCAAAGCCGAAAATGGGACGTAGTGTGAAAGCCGTCGGAAGGACAGTAAGGCAAATTCCTGTCATTGGCTTGTTGTTGCTCTATATACCTTGAGATCTATAGTCTAGTTGATCTATGAAGATGATAATTCTGGAAACTCATGAGATGAACTTTCACTATGCACACTAGGTTGAATTTGTTCAAGTTCTTCTATTTATCAAACAATCAGCGGGAATTTCATATGGACACTTATTATGTTTTGAGAGTTTACAATTTCAACCTCTATCACTTAATTTTTCTGACTCTTACACTTGTGTGTCTTGGGATGTATAGAAGAATAGTTTCTAAAGGAGAGTTGGGTTTTGGAGAATGAAACTTGTTTCAAGCATGTTTTGCTCGGGACTAGCAAAATGCTAGTTGGAGGGTGTGTTGAGCTCTTAATTGTGCATATTCTAACCCCAATTCATCACTCATTATGCAAGGTTTTCATGATTTAAAGACTAATCTAATGCATGGATTTGTGATTGTAGGGATAAGAGAGAGGATTCATCAATTGGAGACTTAAAGACGCTATTTACAAGCATAGAAGATCAAAGGACTAAGCGTCAAAGGATGGAGGAAAGAAGTCAAAGGAGAGAAGAAAGAAAGCGGAAGAATGTACCCAAGACCGGTCGTCCGACCGGTCCAAACACTCAACAGGAGAGGTCACACTGCAAATCTCACTGGACCATCCAAGACCGGCCGTGCGACCGGTCGTCCACTGCTCAGACTGGTCGTGCGACCAGTCCTTGAATTAAAATCCTGGACTCTGAAATTGCCAAAACTCTCTGGACGTTTTTCGCGCTTTTGAGACCGATCGTGCGACCGGTCGTCTGCGTAACAGTGCGTGTTCTACAAGCTCCGGATTTCTCTACGTACTGCGTATCCTTACGCATCTTCTGGATAATTCCGACGCAGCAGAGCCTCTCCACTATAAAAGGAGACCTAGGGATCGTTCCTAGGGCATCCTAGAACAGATTGAGCACGGTGGGAGACGGCGGAAGTCGATTTCGGAGTTCTACAACTCCTCCTAGTTTGCTTTCTAGTTTTATACTTTATTTAGTTGTTTTCATGTTTCCTTGGATCATAAATGGCTAAACCTCTTAGCTAGAGCTAAGAGGTGAAGCTTGCAGTGAATCTAAGATGTTTCAATTCGTTTGATTTGGTTTTAAGTTGGATTTCTATTGAAGAACAATGGTTTGAAGTTTAATTCAAATACTAAGTAGTTTTTCTTAATCTTATGATGACTCATGGATGTTTGGAAGAATTGCTCGAGTTCTTAATTGTTTTGAGCTAGTCTAGACCTGTATGATCCGAGGAATTGGAATACGCTCTAGATCTATGATATTCATGTGGGAGCTTCATACCAAAAGTCTACTTTTCTGGAAATTCTGAAGTATGTGAGACTGTGTATGTGATTTGGATCAAGTTCAAGTCATGATCTAGTTTTGTCTTGTGACAGGATTTAATGATGGTTATGATTGTGATCTTAACCTATTGGAATTGGGACTGACTTATGCAATTGAGTATGCTCGTCCTAGCTTGCATTGAGTGAATCATATACATGGATCATACATATGTCAGGTTGATTGCTTTAACCGCTCTATCATCCGACTAGATAGAACTTAATTTCAATTCTAGCTGAGAAAGTGAGAAACCACAGCGAATTGAGCATCAAGGATTGCTACAAGTGGATCCTTGAACCCCTAGTGCCTTTTATTAATTGTTTACCTTCAGTTAGTTCAAAATATCTCTCTACATCAGATTACTAAATTCTGTTTAGTTAGTTCTTCAGTGGAAACTATTAGAAGTGTTTTGTGAATTCCTACATAAGTCCCTGTGGATCGACCTCGGTCTTACCGAGATTATTACTACATCGCAACCCTACACTTGGGGAAGCGAACAATCGTTCAAAGAGGTCATTTTGAACTCGGTAAGTTCACTCGATGATCAGAAAGATAAAGAGGGTTCTGCTAGTCAACAAGCAGTCTGGTCGAAAGCTTCAGAGGGTGGGAGAGTTGTTTGCATCAATGAACCGGTTGTGGAGTCGTCGATGAAATCTTTTGAAGCCTGTTGTGTGGCAACAATTACATCAAGTGTTATAGAGGACAAGATGACTGGATGGTTGACTAAGAAGTGCGGGATAGATGGTAAGGAGGTGGCGGTGAAAAAATTGACGACGATGGCTATATACATATCTTTCTTTTCCCAATCGGAAATGAATACATTCCTCAACTCCTATTTTGAGAATTTCGAAAGTAAGGTCCTGAGGATTCGACACTGGGCCAACTGGTTGGATTTAGGGTGGGAGGAGTGTTGGATTCAAGTCTGGGACCTCCCTCGAACTTTGGATCGAAGATATTTTCCAAGAGATAGGTTCATGTGCAGGAAAGGTGGTGGAGGTTGATCTTGTTTCTTTACACTGCGATATGATTCTGTATGCTAGGATTAGAGTGAGGAGAAGACAGAGATCTTCCTTTCCTGGGAAGGTGACAGTTCATGTAGGTATGGAGAAGTTGCTGGTGAGATGCTTTCAAGAAGTGACGTCAGCTCAGACAACGGAGCTTAGCAACCAGGCAGCGATGGTGGAAATCTATGCTGGAGAAGGTGACGGTGTGGATGGTTGCGTGCCTCGCATCCTACAGAAGTTTATCTCTTCGACGCGTTCCCCTCCCAGCGATGTTAGTGCTGGAGTACCAGAGTAGATGCAAGAGAGCTTGACACGCTTTGATAGTGGCATGTTTTCTACAAGAGAGGTGCCGTCTACCAGAGAAGTGGCTACGTGTCACTCTCTTGTTGGGTCACGTACCCTGGCATTTATTGAGGAAGAGGCAGCGGGTCATGCTCTAGTCGAGACATGTATTTCCGCATTTATTGAGGGAGACGATGCAGGAGCTCGTTCGAATACGACGGGTGGCGAGATATTTATTGTGGCAGAAAAGGAGTTGGAAAGGCACAAGGTATCAACAGCTCCTTTTGACGAGCGTGTGGAGTGTGCAGCTTTGGAGGTTGTTATCGCTCGGGCCGCACAAGTGGCACTAGCCTCTCACATGGCGCTGCTTTTAAGTTGTTGCACGTGCGTCGTTTCGTCTTCGGAGGCTGTAATCATTGCATCTTCAACCCTTTGCATTTCTTAGGGGTAACAGAAACGACAGTCCCTTTCCGAGGTAGACTCGAAACAAAGCCGGTTGAGACTAAATGGGGGAGTGTCGGATTCAGCGAGGACAGGGGATCTGAGGCAGATACAGACAAATACTATTAGGGATGATATGGCCCCGGTTCAGATGGCAGCTTCGAAGGATATTGAGGAAGCAGATGCGCTGGAACAAGGCTTCAAAGGGCAAGACTATTTGCTAGAAGAAGGAGAGACCGCAGCAGAGGGAAGAGGAGCTTTAGATTTCGACGTTAGTTTTAGTGGAGATGGCAGACTCTCACCGCCGATGGCAGATTTAGAGGAACCTCAGATAATAAGTCCGCTGGCTATTAGCAGGGATAGTGGGGGGGGCGCGTAAAATTACAGAGCCTCGTCAAAAACAGCGCAGAAGAGATCAAGTAGAGGTAGGTGTTCGAAAAGAGGCAAAGGGAAGAAAGTTTCTATGATCCAGGGTATGCTACGGATTAAGAAGAAGGCAAAGGAGATTGCTCGTCTTGTGGGGGTATCTTTTGGGGATAACCCAGGTGATTACACGGCGCTCTTCGAGTGGGCGGAAGACAGAGGGCGACAGAATTTGATGCAAGAGATGCTCGAAAGGAATCCTAGGGAGAAGAGGCTGACCCGCAGTAAGGAGTGGTCGTGGGGAAGTGGGGTTAGCCGTTTTTTTATAAAGATTGTTAGTTGGAATGTCTGAGGGCTGGGATGCCCTAAAAAAAGGTTACAAATCAGGGGTCTTTGTGAGAGATACAAAGTGCAGCTGATGGCTTTATAGGAAACAAAAATGCAGGGGATTGATAAGGGAATGGTAAACTCGTTGTGGGGAGGACAGCATAAAGCGTGGGAATCTTTAGATGCAGAGGGGTCGTCGGGAGGTATTCTGATTATTTGGAATTCGCAGGTTTGGAGTTTGGTTGACTGTGTAAAGGGGCGTTTCTCCGTATCAATGGTATTGAAGGAGATCTCCTCGGGATTTACGTGAGCGCTGACAGTGGTTTACGGGCCTAATAAACCGAATTTAAGGCAGGCTTTTTGGGCAGAGCTAGATGATTGCTAAAGTAGATGGTAATACCCATGGTGCGTGGGATGAGATTTTAATGTGGTCAGGTTTCCTTGTGAAAAATCTAGTGGTGGCATAATCAACAGGTATATGCGGGGCTTTTCGGACTGGATTCTTAAACATGGCTTGGTTGATTTGACAATGGGGGTGGTTAGGTTTATGTGGTCTAATGGGCAAGTTAATCCTTCACAGTCTAAGATTGACAGGTTTCTCCTCTCTTTAGATTTGTTAGATAAGTTCCCTTTACTAAATCAAAGGGGCCTACCGAAGCCCGTTTTCGATCATTGTACAATTCTATTGGAAACAGACGAGGAGGATTAGGGCCCGAGACCATTTAGATTCGAGTTATATTGGCTTCAAGTTGAAGGTTTTTCGAATCTTATTAGAGATTGGAGGGAGTCTTTCCCTAGCCGAGGGGGAGTTGGTTTTATCTTATTCTAAAAATTGAAGCTATTGAAAAGAAAAATTATCGAATGGAAAAAAGTGGTGTTAAAGGTGCCAAAAGAGGAATCCTCAGCTTTATTGGCAGAAATGCAGCATTCAGACTTAAAGGAAGAAACTGGCGAGTGGCAACCTTTCAGAGGAAGAACGAGCTTGGAGGGAGGTCCATGCAGCAAAATATAACGCTAGATTGAGGGAGGATGAAATTAAATGGAGACAACGGTCAAGGGTTTTATGGTTGAAAGAGGGCAATAAGAATACTAAGTTCTTCCACAATATGGCTAGTGCGAGAGCTGGAGCCAAAAAAATTGAGGCTATTGTGGAGGGGGAAAGGTTCGAAGGGAAACCCAAGGTTTGTGCGGCAATAGTAAATTTCTACACAGAACTTTTGACTAAGGATGGCGTTAGTGCACTTTTCTGTGGCATACTAGTGCACCTTATTTGTCAATTACGTAGGTCAATGAGTTTAGTGTCAGTTGAGCTTAAAGAAGACAAAAACCGAAGACTCGAGCAGACCTTCTGCATCAAAGAAGAATAAACAGGTAAAAGAGATGCCTTGGTGAGCCTTGAACCTTAACCAAAACCCAAAATTCTAGATGACCTTGACCCTTTAGGCATACTTGTAGTCATCTTAGATTGGCCTTAGGTGTCCCAAAAGATCACCTGAACAATGGCCAAAGAGGTTACCCTTACTGCTGTAAAACACAACCAAAACAGCATGCAGGACTGGGCTGTAGACCGGTCGTCAGACCCCAAGGGGGGACAGCAAGTATTGCTTGATCCCAGGCCTAATTCGACCGGTTGGCTAGGCAGTCAGACCAGTCGTGACCAACCCAAAGTGGATAGCAAGCAAACCCACTGTCCAGGCCTTGCTCGACCGATCGGTCCTCAATATTTAACCGGTCGGCTAAGAGCTGTTTGTGACCGTTTTCTATCCGTTGGGACATTGTTTATAAAACGATTTGGCTCGTTTTTTGGGGCAGAGAGATATTAGTGCATTAGAAGCCACCTTGATTGCCCATACCATTAGGCTCTAATCCTAAGCATTCCAAGCCATCTTCCTTGTGTTTAATCACAAGACGGAGCATTCAAAGCTCATGTGAATATGTTCTTGCTCTCTCTTAATTTTTAGATGTTTTAAACACCTTAACCATAGGTAAATCCTTTGTCTAAACCTCTCTAAAGATCCATTAGGTGGAATTCCTCTACACAACCAACTCCTACTAGTTGTGGAGAATTCACACCATCTCCTTTCACATTGGGCATCTCAAGAGCATCTCATGTGAGGTGATTGATCAATGGAGTTGAGGCATTGGCAATGTAGCAGCAACATGATCGGGGGAGCAAAGGGGAGCTAATTGAAGCACAGGAGAGCGGAGATCAAGCAACCCAAGAAGGCACTGAACAAGGGGCTCATCCGACAAGTAAGTTGTCAATTTGAGAGTCCGGTTGCACTCCTTCCTCGTGGAGGATTGAGTGTGAGAGTTTGGATTTACAAACTCGATCAAGTCTTCAAGGGGAGCCTCCAGCGGGAGCATACGCTAAGTTCTTAGATTGGAACGAAGGGTAAGGAGGATCCTTGTCAACTAACCACTTGCTCTAAAAGCTCGAACTGTTAGAGTGTGGCGAATCAATCCCTTTATCTTATAACCCAGGTCAAGAGGGCCCCAAATCCACGGGTTCACCTCAGGGCCCTGAATCCACGAGTCACCCTAGGCCCTCGATCGAATCCTCCTACGTGGGCCTCGAATCCACGGGTGGGTCCGAATCCACAGTCCCCCTAAGTCCACAGGCGCCGAGTCCACAGCCGACCCCACCCCGAGTGTGCTCCTATGTCCACAGGCCGCCCCACTCAAGCCCGGTGTGAAAATGCCTCTGCATTAGTTCTTGGATTGGAACGAAGGGTTGAAAGGATCCTTGTCAAACTCGTGAGTTGGATAGAACCCGTAAACATCTTGGTTGAGAGATAAACCAATAAAATATCCGTCATAGGTTGGGAGGAACCTTATCAAACTCCCCGGTAGGGTGGAACCGATTTGAAACACCTAGGTTGGGAAGAACCCGATTTAAACTCCCTAGTGAATGCCGGTGTGCTCATAGGGATGAATACTTGAATCGGGAGTGGAGTAGACCCAAAGTCGAACTACTATACATGTTTGTGTTTGTGATTGATTTGAGTACATTGTTATCTTAGCATTGTATGTTTAATTGCTTTATTATGAATGCTTGATAGAAATATATGCTAGAAACTAGTTAAGTACATTCACACACAAGATATATTTTCACTAAGTAGTGTAGACTTTAGCCTAATGATCCATTCTCATATAGTCTATATATGCATAGATTAGGTGCTTGATTAGTTTAATCATTTGATAATTTATGCATGCTTAGGCTAGGTTGTTTAATTGCTAATTCTATGCTAGCCTTGTGATTGGACCCACTTAAGCTTGGAAGCTAAGTGTTCTTGCTTAATTAGTTTAATTAGGCAAGAGGTTTTCAAAATGGATTTTTAAACAATCCTAATCATCTAGGACTTAGCCATAGTTCTACAAACTCCTCTAAGCTTCTGCACGTATACGCATCCACAAGAGTAATCAAAGTAACGCAAGTTAGATGGTTTATCTTTTGATACGATCTCAAGAGAGGCGGCAAAGAACTTGGACAAAGCTTTTTCCGAAGAAGAGGTCAAAGATGCTATTTCAAAGTTGGGAAGTGACAAGGTGCTCGGGCCGGATGGTTTCCCGATATTGTTCTATCAAAAGTTCTGGACTACGATGAAAAAAGAAGTGGTAGATTTTGTGAATGATTTTTTTGTTACAGGCAGAATTTCCCCGGAGCTGGGTGCAACATTTATAGCACTCATCCCTAAGAAGGAGGGAGCAGAAAGTGTTAAAGACTATAGGCCTATAAGTCTTTTGGGAGGGCCGTATAAAATCTTGGTTCAGATGTTGGCTTCCAGATTCAGAGAAGCTAGAAGAGGCGTCATCTCTAAGTCACAAGGGGCTTTTGTTGCAGGGAGGCAGATAGTGGATTGCATGGTAGTGGCTAATGAAGGTATTCATGCTTGTCACAAGAGAAAGGAAAAAGGGGTTGTTTGTAAGCTTGATATAGAAAAAGCATACGATCATGTGGACTGAGACTTTCTCGATTATATGCTTCGGCGTGTGGGATGTGGTAAGAAATGGCGTGCTTGGATGAGGGGAGTGTAAGGTCGACTAAGTTGTCGGTTCTGGTTAATGGTTCCCCAAACGACTTCTTCTCCTCGAGAGGGCTGTGGCCGGGAGATCCTTTATCTCTGTATCTGTTTGTGGTGGTGATGGAAACCTTGAGCAGAATGATCGATAAAGGGGTGACGGAAAATTTGGTGAAAGGTTTTACAATTGATAATTTTGACTTTCGGTTGTCGCATCTTCAATACGCAAACACCCTTCTATTTTGTGAGGCAGATGAAGATCCGGAGGAGAATTTGTGCTTGATTTTAGTTTGCTTCGAAGTAGTGTCAGGGCTTCGCATCAATATTTTTAAAAGTGAGCTTTTGGGAGTGGGAATCTCGAAGGAAGAAGTTTTTTCCAACTTGGTTAGTTGTAGAGCGGGCTCTTTTCCGTCCACTTACCTCGGTCTTCCGTTGTGCATTGGTAAGCCTCCCAAGGCAATGTGGAACAAGGTGCTCAAGTGGTTTCAAAAGAAGCTCGCGCAATGGCAAACAAGAACCTTATCTCTAAGGGGGAGGATCACCCTTATCAAGGCAACGATGTCAAATCTGCCAGTATATTACATATCCCTCTTTAAGTGCCCAAAGTTAGTCGTAGAGCGGCTAGAAAAAATCAAAAGAGACCTCTTGTGGAAGGGAGCAGAAAAAAGGAAGTTTCACCTTATGAAGTGGGAAGAGGTTTGCAAGCCAAAGGATCAAGGGGGTGCTAGGTTGAGAAGTTTGGAGAGGGTTAATGATGCTTTGTTAGGGAAATGGGTACAGAGGTTTGGAATTGAGGAAGAGGCTCTTTGGAGGGAGGTAGTGGCTAGGAAGTATGGGATAGACAATTGGAGTAAGTGGACTCGCTCCTATTCGCTTTATAGGTTTTCCTCGATTTGGAAAGGGATAGCCTGGATGAAAAATAAGGTTTGGGAAGTAATACGCTTGTTGATAGGCAGCGGCTCGAGGATCAATTTCTAGGATGATACCTGGGTGGGAGAACAACCTTTGAGGGAGGTGTTCCCCTTGGTAGTTACGGTGGCTTTAGGGGGGATCTTGGTGGCTAGGTGTTTCTCGGTCGGAGGTGTGGAGATTGTTTGGGCACCGGCTTCTAGGAGGAACCTAAATGATGATGAGGCCGAGGAATTTGGAAGGTTGCTGGCCTATCTTGAGCAGATTAGGCTGGCTTTTGGGGAGGAGGATTCGATGGCATGGGTGAGAAAGAAATTCGGCATTTTCTCGGTTCAATCCTTTTATGGGATGTTACAGGGACACGCCAACAATAGCGGGCATTTTCCGACGGAGTTTATTTGGAGCTATGGTGGGCCTTCAAAGGTGGCGGCTTTTGCTTGGCTGGTAGGGGGTGGTAAAGTTCGCACAATCAATAACCTAAGGAAAAGGAAGATGATTATTACCAATGTGTGTGTTATGTGCTATCAAGATAGGGAATCTATGGATCACCTCTTCATTCACTGTGGTTTCGCTAGGCAATTGTGGCACAAGTTCTTCCTTCTATTTGGTGTGTCTTGGGTCTCGCCTAAATTCATATCCCAGTTTTTCCTTCAATGGCACGATGGTTTGCAATCTAAAGTGGGTTGGAAAGTGTGGCAGCTGGCCATGCTGTGGTTCATTTGGCAGGAGAGAAATAATATGTTTTTGAAGTCGGGCGAGACGGGTTGACGAGGTATTCCTCTTAGTGAAAGGGCATGTTAAAGATTGGGCTTCATCTTCAGTGGGTGTAGATTCATTCCCATATTTATGGGCTGAGTTGTAGTTTTTCTTGGGGTTTTGTGCAGTTTTGTTCTTTTGTATATTCTGGCTTCAGCCTTCTTTTAATATATTTTCTTATCGTCTCAAAAAAAAAAAAAAAAAAGAGTTAAAAATTAGCTTGCCAAAAAGTCTCCTATATCTCTCTTGACTATTGAAGAATTCTCCCTTATTGTCAAATTATTTGCTATTAGACTCCATTTTAGTATCACATGACTTGCACGGTTGCACCCCATTAGTCCAATTTCTTCCAATAGATCTAAAGTGTATTTCCTTTGGGATAAGTTAATCCCAGTAGATAATCGAGTCACTTCAATCCCTAGAAAAATATAATAGAGGACCAAAATCTTTGATCTAGAACCAATTCCTGATGTGATTTCTTAGTTTCCAAAATGCCAACTTCATCGTTTCCTGTGATGATTAGTCGTCAACATAGATGATAACATCACCATCTCTTTAATATTCTGCTTCATAAGAACCATGTGATCTACTTGGCACCCATGGAAGCAAAATTCTACCAAAGCCTGGCTGAATTTCTTGAACTATACCCAAGTAGATTGCTTCAGCCCATAAATAGCTTTCCGTAGCTTGTAAAACCTTTCTTCCTCTGATCAACAAATCCAAGAGGTTGCTCTATGTAAACTTCCTCCACTAAGTCTCTATTTAGGAAAGCATTTTAAAAGTGTAGCTGGTACAGGGGCCAAAACCTGTTAGCTGCAGGCTGCAGCAGAAATCAAAACTTGCACCGAGTTCAACTTAGCAACAAGAGAGAAAGTTCCATCCTATAGTCCAGTCTGGCAGTTTGAGTGTACCTTTTGCGACAAATCTCACCTTTAAATGTTCAATTGAGTCATCAGGTTGGTACTTAATGGTGTAGACCCACTAACAACCAACTTTCAATTTCCAGGAGGTAGAGAGACAAGAGACCATGTGCCAGTCCAATGCATAGCATCAATTTCTTCCTCCATGGCTTGTTGCCACCTAGGATGAGCTAGCTCATCATGGTGTGACTTAGGGATCACCTCCCAATATAGGGCCAATGTATATGCACAAGTAGTGGGGCTGAGACTGTGGTAAGAGGCAAAATTAGAGATGTGATGTGATGTACAAAATGTATACATTTTCAAAGAGCAATAAAAAGATCAATGTTAGATGGTGGAGGCACGGACATAAGATCCTCAGCCAAAGGTGATGTTGGTTGGTGTGAATTACTTGACTCATTTCCTTCACTGTGGGATGGTGGGAGTTGGATAGATGATAGAGGAAGAGATGTATCCAAAAGTCCAAGTGTCACATGAGGAAGCACAGAATGGGACTCCCCCTCATGAGAAAAACAAGGGACATCTTCAAAGAATGTAACATCAGCACTTGTATGTTCATGACCCGTTTGAGGATTAAACCATCAGTACCCCTTCTGTTTGCGAGAATATTCAAGAAAGACACATTTTATAGCATGGGTATCAAGCTTGTCGGACCGTGGATTATTTATTTTTATTTTTTCCTTTGAACAAATGCAGTGCACCCAAAGACACGGGCCGATAATGGGAGAATGGACGATGGTTGCCGACTAATAAAATGGCATGCAGCAAGAATAACTTAACTCCAAAATCATTTGGGAACATTCATTCTGCAACCCCATTTTGTTGAGGTGTGTACATGAAATCTGATGAGTGATGCCAGCAAACATTAGGTAAGCACTAAAATTATGCGACATATATTCCAAAGCATTATCAGAATGAAGACATTTGATTTTAGGCTGGAGTTGATTTTTGATCTCTGCATGGAATATCTTAAACATGTCAAATACCTCGGAACGATCGTTCCTTGGAAATACCTATGTCATGCAAGAGAAGTCGTCAATAAAGGTAACAACATATTGAAATTTATACAAGTTGGGTATTTGAATAGGTCCCCATACATCAGAGTAGACCAATGAGAAGGGTGAAATGCTGAGATTAATGGTTCTTGGCAAATAGGTAAATCTATTGTCTTACTGACTGACATGCTTCACAATTTATTGGAACTACTCCAGACAATGAGGGGACAAGTTTTCTAAGGGATTCAAGTGGGGGATGACTAAACTGGGCATGCCATTGCAAGTGCCAAGAGCAATTCCAATATACCTTAGTTCAAAGTAATAGAGTCAATGTAGGCATGTAGCTCACATCCTTCACCAATTGTCGCTACGCAATCTGACAGGTAAAAGGTTATTGAGTAGTTCATTGTTTTAGTTAGTTGACTAATAGATAGGAGACTTAAGTAGAAATTTGGGTGCATAAAGCACAGAGGATGACACTAAATTGTCACTCGGTGAAACAGTTCATTTCCCAGGAACAGGAAAAAAGGAACCATTGGCAATGGGGACAAGTGGGCAAGTAATGGTAGAATTAGTAGAGGAAAAAAAAAGACTTACTACCTGTCATGTGGTTGGTGGGTCCAGAATCTAACACCCAGGGTGATAAACCAGTGGATGCAACTAGCGCATTACCGAAGTTGGCCAGATGAGTTGTGGAAGAAGGGGAGGCTGTCACTGTTTTCAGATTTAGAAGCCATACAAAATTGGCACGAGAGATCTTAATACGCCCTGACCGTATTCCTATTTTGAATCCAATGAACACAATAGACACCTCACAGCCAACAGATCCAGATGATGTAGAAAACAACTACCTAGAAGGCTAGCAATCAGCCCATGATGTTTCCAGCAATCAACATGGCAATCAACGGCCCAATAGCCCACAGTCAGCAATTAATAAATGGCCTACAATGATACACAAAAACATGGATGGTCGGGCAAATCTCGATCGGCCCAACTGCAGTACAATGATGCAACAGAAAACAACAACGGTGAGGTGAGCCACAAAGAACGATGGGAACAACAATGGCATTCCAGCCACCTATAGCGCAGAAAATGATGGATGCAGATCACACCATTAGATCGAACAGCACGATGTTGCAGGTCGAACAACATGATGTTGCAGAAAATGATCTGGGCTGCACAAGAGTATGCTAAGCAACAGACCAGCAAATTGGGACGGTGACGGGCCAACAAATCTGGAACAGTTATGTATCCAGCAAATCTGAATCTGGGCCAGCAAAGTAAGCAGCAATAAGGGCGAGGCAGCAATGTGGGCCACGGGTCAGCAACCACAATGGGCTAGCAAAAGTAGCAATGTCATAACGGTAGATTTAGAACAACGATGCTGCAACATATTAATCAACAAATAGCAACAGAAACACCATCAGGCCAGCAAACTGATCACTGATCAGATGGTCCAAATAACAACAAACGATCACGAACACGATGATCAAATGATCATGGGGAGATCAGCAACGTTGATCACAGCAAGAAAAATGGAGCAGATGATATTGCTGCAAGGAAGACAATGAAGATCTGGACACTAATGCTGCAATGGCAGATCTGGAAGGTTTTCAGATGCACGATCAATGATTAAAACTCGATCAAAAGGGCCCAACTGGCCAGCAACGTGGGTCCAACAACGATCAGGATTCCAATAGCAACATGGCAATTGGTAACAGCATATCTCAACGGACAGATCTCAACCAGATCTTTACAAACAGCGGTTTAGTGAAGAAGAACCCAACCGGTTCTGTCAATGGAGATGCAGAAGAGTCAGCAGGCTCCTCAGTCAATCAAATTGTCCAGCCGATCACAACAGGTTAGAAACAAAGATCAACCAGAGATCAAACAGCAGCCATGTAATTAAAAAAAAAATTAAAAAAAAAAAAAAAGACAGACCACTCAGCATGTTCACAGGAAAACTGTCCAAATGCAATGCCATGAAGTGATGGGCCAAACGGAAGCAGCAACAATCTGAAATGAGCCAGACAGCAGTAGCTGAAACAACAATGATTAAATGATGCAGATGTCTTCAATTTTTTCTGAATCCAACTGATCCAATCATGCACAACGTCCCCTTGCAGAACCCAACTGGTTCAAGATGAAGGTAAACAGAGAGATCATAACATCAGGTAAAAAGAGAGAGATCAGAAGATCAGGTCGAGCCACGCTCTGATACCATGAAGAATGACACCATGAATAACTCAACAAACCACCATGCAGATCAATGGTGGGCCATTTACATAGCCAGTGTGCAACGCACACACAAGCTGAGTTGGAGGACCTCACAGCTGCCGTAAGATGAAGAAGAAAAAGAGAAGAAGAGGGAAAGGGAGAGGTGAAGAAGTGAGAAAATAGATGAGAGGAAGATAGAATGAGAGAGAATGGAGGAAAAATGTTTGAAGTAAAGAGGGTTTGCAATGAGATGCAAAACTCTTAACTCCTTATTTAACTCATAGTTTCTGACTTATTTAACTCAGTGTAAAACCTATTCAACTAGGTAAAAAACATCCTTTCAACACATACACATTCGCACGTGCACACACGCGCGCGCGCGCCCAGCACACACACACAACGTAGCTCATGAAAATAACTTAAGTTGCATGTAGCCTACACTACACACTACCTAGCTTACACTGTAAGATATTTTTCACTAAAATAAAAATCAATTAATGATTTCATGATTTTGTTACATTTTTCTATTTTTCAATAAAAATTAGTAAATCTTTTCAACGATTTTAGTAAAATAATAAAAGTAACAGTCTTAAACCAGATCTGTTGCTCTTTCTTTACCACTCATTATAATTAATCTTTGCCCTATTTCTCCTATTATTTTATGTTTGGTTGCAGCAGATATAATAAAATTTCATTATTAGTCTGCCTAATTTGGTGCAAAATATCATGAAATTTCATGATATTTGGTACAACCAAGCACAACCTTAATTAAAAATCTAGAAGTAACATGTAAATTTGCTCACGCTTCAAATGAGTGAACCCTACACTACAAGCTATCCACTCTTTCACACACACACATACACATAAATAAAGAAGGTTCCACTAGGCCCACAAGCACTCTCTACCATCATTTTAAATATCCTTTACAATAGGCTGTATTGGCCCACCCCAAAATGCAATATGGGAGGCCAATACGAGCCAATATAGGGCTCCATTGGCCCATATTGCATTGGTAATTGGTGGGATGATACCCGGTATCAGTGTTATCAAAATCCTATGATTTACGATTTATGATATATGATTTTAGTCGAATCTTAAGAAAAATGATTTGAATCCCAAACTTTGAATCCCTTTTTACATGAATCCTACAATTCTATGATTTGAATCCTACGATTTACGATTCAAACCCTGATTTACGATTCAAATTATACTTGTTCTCTTCTATTTTAAGATTCACTTGGCTTCATTTTATGTGGGCTTTAAGAATCGTTTAGAAAAAGTAAATTATTTTATTTGTGATTTATAAGAGATTAATTATATATATTCTCTTCAACGTTAAATCATGTAGCTTTTTTGTCATTTCTTACTTCTTAATTGGTCAAGACACTAGATTGATGTATGACTTACTTGTAATGTTTTTATGGATGGTTGCGATCATATTGGCCTTATATGTATTATGGAATGATGTTTAGAAATCAAATTATCTTTTTTCGTTGATCTGCGGTATCAAAGGCCGCTTTTCCACCATGATTCTACATTCAAGAAACATAAAAATAAGATAAATTATTAAAAGGACCCTTGAATTTTTTTTAAGGGAAATTTCTTGAAAGACAAGAAAGAAAAGAATAAGAATCCTTTAACACTATCATGGCATTGTATTACTTGGTGCACATTAATGGCAAAAGGAAGTTGATGAGTTTCAATTTTTTTTTTTTTTTTAAGAAAATTATAAAAAAAATCTTACAATTTACGATACGATTTGCAATTCAATACAATTCAACCCCTACTACGATTTACGATACAATAACGATTTGGACAACATTGCCTGGTATTTAAAAGCACGCTCTCCACCTTGACCTTTACATACATCAGGCAATGCCAACCTGGAAAGCGTGTGGTATATCTGAGCAGTGCATAAGATGGCGGTACCATGAAGATGACCGTTGGCAAAATCAGCTCCTCCACTAATCAGACAGGCCACAAGTGTACACTGAATGTGGACTGTAGGCAAGTTTCTTTTAAACCATCCATTAATTTCATACTAGGACCATAGCAGCTTACGAGTGGACTAGCCTTCGCTTTGCACCAGGTCGTTTTCATGTTGGGCGGCACTTTATGCACTGGTTAGGTGTTCCACTTGCTAATCAGGTTGGCACACACGTTGCATCTAGAGGGACTGTACATGGGGGCTACCAAACCTCTAACGGTGTGGGAGGCCAATACAAGCCAATAATAGGGCTGCATTGGCCCATATTGCATTGGAAATTGGTGGGACAATACCTGGTATTTAAAACCACGCTCTCCACCTCAACCTTTACACACATCAGGCAATGCCAGCCTGGAAAGCGTGTGGGATATCTGAGCAATGCATAAATGGCAGCACCATAAAGATGACCATTGGCAACATCAGCTCCTCCACTCATCAGACAGGCCACAAGTGTGCACTGAATGTGGACTGTAGGCAAGTTTCTTTTAAACCATCCATTAATTTCGTACTAGGAACAGAGCAGCTTACAAGTGGGCTAGCCTTAGCTTTGAACCAGGTCATTTTCATGTGGGGTGGCACTTTATGCACTGGTCACTCATGAAAAGCCAAATGAGGGGGCGGGGGGGATGGGATCATATCGATTCAGATACCTTCGAAGAACCTTGATGACGATCTGGATGCCATCTTAGAGCACATGCTCGATATCTGAAACAGGAAACAATATCGAGAGAATTTAAAGCATCAGAAATGGCCATTTTAATGGGTTTTTTACCCTTCTTTTTTTTTTTTTTTTTTTTAAGAAATAGCATTTAAATGGCTGTTAATAATTTTAAGAACAAAATGAAAACAGACGCAGAATAACCAAGCATTTTCTGAAGGCAAGTGAGCACTAAGAACAAGAAAATATCACAAAAGCTTACGCGCTTTTAACTTCTTCAAGTTTGAGTGGACCAGAGGCACTCAATCCAAGAGCAAGCCGATCAGAAGCCAAATCAGATCCACAACTGCTATAATCTGTGGAATCATATTCATCTTCTATCCTGCTCCTCCAAGAGCATTTATAGTCAGAGTAGCCTGATGAATTCCTCCACTGAAAATTCTCTGAGCTGCTAAAGGACCAATAGAAGTATCGCTTCCCTCCAAATGAAGATTGAAATATGGTCTCGACATCGTCATCATCGTTGCAGCAGAACTCGAAACCTCTTCTTCCTGGACGAGAGAAAAACCATGTTTCCCTAAGCTCCAAAGTTCAATTTTGGTATTCAATCACAAACTTCAGCACAAACCAGAAGCCCCATGCACTAGCGGGCCCGACCATGTATGCCAACTGGCCTAAAAATTAGGCTGGTTCACTCATTTGGTGAGGCACGTGTATGAAAAAAAAAATGACAACTAAAAATTGGATGCTTGTCACATTCAATGAACATGTGTGGTATGTACATAGTTCGAAGCATCTCCGATATTATCGAAATATCCCTGATATTATCTCTATCTCCAGCTCAACAACAACGATAACACTGGTAGCGATACTGATAACACCAGTAGTATTAGAAATCCTGGGTATTGGCGATGTATCGCTAATGTATCGATATCATCAATGTATCACCAATATTTTCGACCGTGTAAATTCCAAATGTCACTTGTATCTCCAATGCATCGCCAATATTTTCTATTGTGTAAATTCCAGATGCCATTTGTATCACTAGTGTATCAGCGATATTTCGATTATATTGCCAATGTATCGATATCGCCAAAAATCTGTTTATTAAAAAAAAAAATCCATTTCAAAATATTTTTTTTATGGGCACATGGTTGTATGCAGTGATCAAATTGTCAACGATATTATCAATAACACAACATGGGCAATATCGGGACCACATTCTTTTGTCTCCATTTCAGTTGTCGATGATTTATCGGCGAAATATCATGCGTTGTCGATATTCTGAAATACTGATGGATGTTTGGATGGAAGGTGGAATGGTCAGGTGGATAGATGGGATTGATGGGATGGTTGGACTGATTTCTTACAACAACACATCCTTTTAAGCCCCTCATTAAATGGAAACTTATTCTGTATGCTTTCTTTTTTGCAATTTTTTTATTCCTAAATATCCAAATATGTGTATTTTAGCATTTCTTGAAGTTTCACTGAATTTTTCCACTTTTTTCCCATGTTTCTCCAATGTTTCCCCGCATTTCCGTTATCGACGACATCAATATTGTTTCTGTATCCCCAGCTAGCGAAACTTGTAGCGATTCCGATACTTCTGACACTGGGTATATATAACAAACGGATGGCCTGGCTTCCGTGTTGGAGCACAAACATATGGGGCCTGCCTAATGAACACCGGGGTCTCATTCATGTGCCACGTTGGCACATGTGAAGCAAGTCGTTTGGCGAACTCAAATGCACGAGTCCCATTACAGGTAAGACCAAAGTTTCCCGAAAGTCTAAATAACTACGAATAGATGAACTTCAAAAAACCACCGCCTGTATTTTATTCTGAGGAACAATCTAGTGCTCTCAAAGCACTATAAGTTATAGTGATACTAGTTGCATTGGGACATTTGGACAAACCAACAAATCGATCTGAGGTGTCCATTGGGCACAGAACGCAATTCACAGGCTATCTAGTAAAAAACACACCAATCTAACAATTCCAACCATTGGATCAATGGCCTACGAAATGATCGGTTAAGATCATTTGTCAACAAGTAGGCCAAATCAACAGTTTGTCATCTATTTGTTGGGATCCATCACTGACTGCTTATGGTTTAAGAGTCGCTTTCATCAAGAAATCCTAACCATCCCATCAATGGCTTGGAAAACAGATTGCCATAAAAAAGAGCCCAACTCATGGATAAGTTGTAGCCCATGAAATGTATGATTAACCTAGTAGATGGTCCAGATTGATCAATTGGACCATCCAAGTGTCCCAGCACAACTGGGATCTCTATAACCTGTAGTGTTCTGAAAACACTGGATCATATCTCTTTTATTCTACCTTCAAAAGAATGCATTTTTTTTATCAGAATTTATTCTGTAATGTTCCGTGACCACAATGGAGATAGATGCCTTCAGTATGCTCCAGTTCCCCTAAAGAAACGAACATGCCATGCATCTCCAGGAATGAAAAGAAGCACGCACAAGTTTATAGCAAAAGAGAAGAAGACATTTAAGATGTTGAAAATGTTAAGGTACCTTTAAGACGGCTCCTATAACTTTCCCAACGAGATTCATGGGAACTTTTTGTTCCATTGGCCCATTGTGTTTTGGACCATGAGGTGCCTTTACTGGATGGCTGGTCATATTCACTGTTGTCAGACTTCCAGCTCTGTTGAAAAATAAAAAAGATACAATGCAATTAGAAAAGAGAAATGCTCCTGTGCTCACAAAGCACTATAAGTTATAGTGTTCCTAGTTGCATTGGGACACTGAGACGGTCCAATCCATTGATTCAAACAGTTTATTAGGTCCAAGGCACATTTCATAGACTACCATGCAAACATCACACTGATCTGACAAATATTGACCATCTGATAAATGGCCTTTAATATGGATGGCCAAAAATGTTTACACAAAAATAGGTTGAATTAACAATTTAATCCATGAATTTGTCAGGGTCCATTATGGATTGCTTATGATCATAAAGAATCGCTATTGTTAAGCAACCATAACCATTCCATCCATTGCTTGGAGAAGGGATGGCTATGAAAACGAGGCCAAATCAAGGATGGATTGGATCATCCGATCAGTGCGGTTTTTTCAAGTAGTCCATGAAATGTGTTCAGGGCTTAATAGAACAGTTCGGATCCATTGATTGTCTAACTGAACCAATGCAACTAGGAGTAGTATAATTTATAGTGCTCTGAGAGCACTGGATCATTTCTCATGAGAAAAAACCCTCGAATTTCAATGCATGGAAGGAGATGGGAGTAGCATTGGCATAAATGGAATAATGCAAAAAGACACAAGCAATAAAAACACTATTAAGCTAGTAATTTGCAAGGTATCATCATGGTAAACTTCAAATAAATACGTCGGGTCTCACGCTCGTTAGATGAGCTGGTAGAGACAGTGTAGTGTGTGTGAGTGATCCAGAGTTCTATCCCTGGTAGTGTTACCTTTAAAATTAAATTTAAAAATAAAAAATAAAAAAATATATAAAAAAAAAGTCAGAATGCATAGGGGAAATGGAATGCATGGAGCTACTGCCTAACCCATGGGAATGATTCATTTCGAGGGCAGTGAGCGCTTATTTTAACAAATTCAAAACCATGGATGGGGCATAAAATGGATTTTTTTATTTTTTATTTTTTATTTTTTTTGTAGGGTTAAAAGATCAAAAGATCAAAAGATCTGTCTAATGGTTTTCAAAATTGGCTAGTTTGCCCCAGCACGTCTACAATTGATACCACATGCTAACATGGTGCAATTGTGCGAGGTCCAAGCATCCATCAGGTTGGGCCATCATGTCTGTCCATGGACCAATAATCTGAGCAGTCAGCTTGCCAGATGGGCCACAGTTTACAAAAAAGAAAAGAAAATAGTCAATGGGTAAAAGATTAGCAACAGCGAACATGCATACATTGGCCCATGGATGGTTGTGCGCTGTGTACTCCAATAGCGCATCAGTCCTGATCCTCATATCCTCTCAAGAATCTATGTGCTTTAGGCCCACCAGAAAGAATTCTTGTGTTCTTGTTCATGTCCCCCTCTATAACTCTAGCAAGGTGTTAGCTCTCTCACTCTTGACGTATTGCAATACATCGTAAATCTCAGCACAATCTGTGGAATGAACATCCTTTTGTTCTTCTTTGACTTGCTCCCCTGATAGACTCTGCCAGAGTATCACCTAGGGTACCCTTGACCTACATCACTCGACCTTTTGCAAACAAGAGTACCCACCAGCTACTACAAAACGAAAAGGGGGGGGGGGGGGGGGGGGGGGTGATTATCAAACCGGCTACGACCCTTACTATGCACGAGCATGGACAATTAATCCATTGAACTCTTTAACTAAGATTTTAAAGATCCACCAACAAACATGCAAAACCTTGGTTTTCCCTTTAATCAAAATCAAGGTTTTTAATGTTACTTTCAGGGGGTACGCCCAACCCACCCCCTCTTATTTTTGTATCTGTGGATGTAATGCCAGGACCAAATATGACACAATAGACGGTGTGTTGGACCCATATTGGCTGATACAGGCGTTATTGGCCGTTTTCCCTTTTTGCACAAAAAATTCTTGAAAAAATAGGAAAATTTTTAAAACATTAGAATCTCTCTTTCTTCTTGTGCTTTTAACATGTATTCAATGGTGTATCAGATCACTCTTTGATGAGAATGCTGTCATTCAGCTTAACTTGCTGATGAGAATGTTTTTAGTCATAATATCATCCGAGCCCACAAAGGATACAATAAGAGGTGCATTGGACCCATATTGGCCATTTTTTTCTTTCTACAACTAATGATGATGATGATGATAGTCTTGAAAAAAATATTTGGAAAATAGGAAAAAAATTGAAACATTAAAATCTATCCTTTTTTTTTTGGTACTTTTAACATGTATACAATGGTAGATCGTATTTGATGAGAATGTTGTCAGTCAGCTTGACATATTAGTGGACTAGGGTCCATTCCACATGAACATAACAAAAAGAAGGGGGCAAAAAAAAAAAAAAGGAAAATGATGGTTTACCCTTCACCCGATTGTTCCCAAATGGTCCTCTCCACTTTCATTCGTCGAACCCCACTCAAATCTTTTGTTTTGATCCTCGAATAGACCTAAATCTATTCTAAAATTAGATTTTATGCTTTCTTCATGGTTGAAATGAAAATTGAGGGTTTTTTTTTTTTTTGAAAAATGAGGTATTTTGAAAATAAAATTTTCAAAATCAGGCCTCTATAACAATATCGGACGGACGTAATGGCCCTATATTAATGCTGATACCGGGCATATCAGCATGTATCGGCCAATACAACCCATTTTTTCCTTAATGGACCAATATTTAGTACATTGATGTACAGTGGACATCACCCAAATGTTTGCAATAATATCTTCAAAGGATGGGCATGCCTTTGAAATAAGAATTCAAAGGCCAAATACAGCTTTACCACCACTCTATTAAAAAAAAAAGAAAAGATAAGTTTTACAAAATGTGACTGTGGTTAGAATGGAAACAGGTTGTAATCCCTTTCAAAAAAGAAAAAAGAAAAGGACAAGTTGTTATCATTTTAAGATAACTTACTACTGGAGACAAGGTATTCAGGACTGGGAATAATATTGGTCAACATCACTGCTGAACAGGTCCTAAAATTTCCGGGGTTTACTCAGCAGAATCGGTAGGAGATACAATGTCCCTTAAAGTTAATAGAGAGAGGGTTCTTATCCTTGCCTCGGTGGTAGACTCCCCGGAGTTTCAACACGAGGTCTAGGGTTCAAGTCCCATAGGTGGTGAAATCCCACTACGGCGTGAGTGTGGGGGTGGGTGTGCGTGGGTGGGTGTGGGGTGCACGTGTAATATATATATATATATATATATATATATATATATATATATATATATATATATATATGAGTAACTCGTAAATCCAACCGATTGGACCACAAGCTATAGTCCAACCAGTTAAGAGCACGTGACATCAAACCCCTTGAATAGGTTAGCCCAACCATGAGGATTGCCTAGTTAAAAGAATCAGCCCCATCTGCTTATTGGGTGGACCACAACATAGGAAACAATTTCTAGCCATTGATAAATAACAAATTACAAGTGCAGGCCACTTGAAAAGTGGATGTGGCTAATTTTTGCTCAAGGTGATCCTCATGATAGAGCCAACCTATTAAATGGGTTGGTTATTGCACACACCACGAGTTGGAAGTTACATATATATATATATATATATATATATATATATATATATATATATATATATATATATATATATATATATATATATATATATATATATATATATATATATATATATAACGGAGAGACCCGTCATGGTCTGGGCGAACGGCTTTGGTCGTGGGTTTGCTCCCCGCAGACACAAGTTCGATTCCGCTCTCCATGGATTACCCGATGCACATGGTTGGTGGGTGGTTGCATGAATCCGCAAGGAATAGTTTCGCCTTAAAGGGGCAAGGACACCCTGTCATCATAAAAAAAAAAAAGAAAAAAGAAACATGGAAAGATGTCTATGAAATAAATCGCACTGTGGAGAAGTCCCTGTTAAGTTTTCCAGCCCATCAGAATTCAAGACTCTAGCTTCACTGAAGCCTTGGCTTCAAGCGTCAAAGTTGCTGCTGGTTTTAATTTATTTCCTATAGTGTTTGAAGGCAATTCAGTAATGCAATATTGTTGGCTAGATGCAGGTTATGCCCCTAGAGGGGATGCAGATATTGTGGAGGAAGTGCTTGATGTGTGCATCGTTCATACGGTTTTATTTCCGCACATCAATATAGACTAACTTAGAGGCCGATAGGCTAGCAAAGTTGGGAGCTTCGAGGAGCAAGTTCCAAATAGTTGATAGGAAATAAGTGTTTCTAGTCTGTGGTATTTTGTTTTTGGCTGTTTTGGAATTTCTTCGTTTGCTGTTTCTTCAAGGACCTGAGTTTTAGGCTCTATTTGTGTCCTGTTTTTCTTATTTTTCTTTTAATAAAAATTTCTCCACCCACTCGTTAAAAAAAAAAAAAAAATCAAACAGTGAAATTCATGAGGCAGATAGGAACCTGAAATAGGTGGTCTGCATAGGCACTGACATTGTGCAACAATGTCCGTCTTGCTTCGGCCCTCCTGAATCTTTTTCCATAGTTGTTGCATCTCTGTGGATAACATAATTCCCAGTCACAGTTAATTAAGAGAAGGCATACAAGTTCCTCATTGTATTTATGCTTTTTCTGTAGTTAATCTGATGCCACACCCAGATCCATAGCTCAAGTGGTAGACTGAGTGAAGATTGCCTCGTTTCTACACTGAGGTCATGGTATCGATTCCGAAAGTGGGGGTGGCTAACATTGCAGTGTGACTAACAGGGGCAGGTGGGTGTACTAACCCGGGGTGTGTGTTCTAACCCAAACAAACAAACAAACAAACAAAATCTGATGCCATGTCCAAGGAAAGTTAAATGGTGAACAGTTCCTATACGATGCCATGCACCTCATGATGCCTTACTAGGCTAGCAATCAGTTTTACTGCAAAGAGAGAAGTGCATGATCTAGAAAAGCTCTATCACTAAAACAAGATGGTGGTTGTTAACATCAGTGTACATAAGCCAGTCTATTTTAAGGGCCTGTTCAAAATCTTTGGATGCACCCCCATTGAAAATTACATGAATGATGCCAACCATGTTGTATTTTCTAGGGCAATATCCTGCAAGCGAGGATGGCAGGATGCACTTTAATTCTGACACCCACAAAAACGGACCCAAAATGTGAAGGATAATGGGTCAGACCCATTATCATCACACCCTCATTTCTGTGTGGTGGAGAATGGGCCTGCCTGCATGCCTGAGCATCCCAAAAGAACTTTAAAGCTGCTATGATTCTCAAAAACTCAGAAACAAATTCCACATACAAAGCACATGTCCAACAAAGAAAGGATAGTACTGCAAGGACTTAAACGAAATAGAGAGACATGATAGGCCCACACACACCTATACACGCAGACATATCCCAAACTGACATGTGTGGGACATCTGAGTCTTGTATCAGATGGGCCACCCATACACATGATCCGGCCATAAACATGCCAGTTCAATCATCAGGTCAGCCACAATGCACAAAAACAACGGACGGTTTATTAAAAAAAAAAAAAAAAGCCAATGATACATATCCAACATGGCATGTGTCCCTGTCGCTGGATGAATTGACTGTCTGGCTCAAATGTTACCTAAACCGCCAACTCCCCTATATTTTCTTTCCAAATCATGTGATCCATCTATAGGGCATTTAAAATACAGATCACTCATTGATGAGGACATCTAGCCCTTCAAAGTCTATCAGCGAAGAAAGCATACACCACAAGCATCTTCCTTGTAGCTAGGCGATCATTAAGGAGCATTGAAGACCCTACACATGTGGTTTGGTACATAGAAGACTCCACATTGGGAAGACACATGTGTAGGATAAAGAAGACCCAATTGAAAAACCGGAATGGCTTGCTGAAGACCACTATTCATCGGGCACACGACCGAGCGGCCGCAATTCAACCGCTTATGTGTTTTAGTTGCTGGACATTTTTAGACGTCTTCGGGCGACCGATCGGGCGCCTGAAGTCGCACCCGACCACCGTGCAAATTATTTTTTTAAGTTTTGTTTTTATGTAAGTCTAAGGGTATTTTAGTCTTTTTCTTTCTTTCTTAGTACTTATTTAATAGGCTTAAGTCCTAAAAATGAGATTAGTTGATTATTATTGAATGAAAGCTTCTTTGGTTGCCTCCTTCCTCTCATCTCTCTGTGGATCTTTCTCTTCTTCTCTCCTTCTTCCAACTTTCTTCTAAGGTAATTCCTTTTCTTCCCTCTTTCTTCTAAACTTATTTTCTCTCATTATCATAACCCTAAAATCTGAGAATTGATCCCTAAACATATTTCTCTCAGATTTTCATTCCCTAATTCGAGAAATCTCTTGATTCCCCAGACTAGTGAACCTTATTAAGCGTTGGATCATAACCATGCAAGATCGGGAGTTTTCATCCCTCACCGAATCCAATCCACGCATGATTTGAAACCCTCATTGTGAGATTATGATGATGGCCCATTTTATTACATGTTTCCTTTATATTTTTCTTGATTATGATGATAGTTATTGAATGTTTAATTTAGATTACTTGATTATTCCACTGAATTTTATGTCTCACACATGCATGAAAGCTTTGGCCGTCCTACATCAAATTTGGTATCAGAGATTAAGGTTTGCACGATTATGTTTAGATCGAGTTACTAAATTAGGGTTTGATTTTTAGGTCTGTTTTAGAAAATTTCTAGATTTAGAAAGTTAACAATTTTAGAAAGTTTCCTAATTTGGAAAATTTCCAGATTCAAGTCGCATCATCTAGAATTAATTAGTGTCAGTTCATTGTAGTTTAAATTCATCGCATTCATATTGTGAGTCACTCAGTCCGTAGAGTCTCCCCGTAGTGAATGGAGTATAGGCGTTTGAGATCTTTAGGGCCATTAAGTGTTGTCGTGTGGCTGTCGAGACCCAATGGAAAGTCGAACTCCGATGAGTTGGCCTACTTTAATGGTCACATGGACCCACAAACATTCCTTGATTGGCTTGAAGACTTGGACACTTTTTTTTTATTGGTATGATATGTCGAATTACAGTCGAGTAAGGTTTGCCAAGTGGAAATTGGAGGGCCAAGCCAAGTCGTTTTGCACAGATTTAGAGCGACGAATTAATAGAGTTAGGAGAGCCCCGATCTCATAATGGGACGAGATGAAAGAGCGTTTGAAAGAAAAATATATTCCCATCTCTTATCGTCAAAAGCCCTTTGCTCAGAAAAGAGTTGCCCCACCTTCCCGTCCAAACACAGAACCAATATGGTCCCCTCCTTGTAAAGTAGTCCAACCCATCATTAAGGAAATCAGGGCTTATGAACAATTTGAGTGTTTAACACCAATTATATTTCCTTGGAAGTGAGATAATACCTTGGTGAATGGCCAGTTGGAAGAATCCAATCAGGTTGTTTATGAAGTGGAAGAGTATGTGCCAAACGTCAGTAGTGAGGAAATGGAAGAAATTGAGGCATCACTCATCATCTTTGATGATGCAGAAGTGTGTGCTAGTGATGAAAAGGTCGAAGAGTTTGCGACTGCACCACTTCCAGGTGTCATGTGTGATTTGATTGATTCAATCTCCCAATCTATGTCTCTTACTGTGGTGAACACAAATGAAATTGAAGAAGAGACTAGTGAGGATATGATGGTAGACACCCACATGACTTGTGATATCCCACCAGATGATTTATGGGATGAATTTTCACCCAAATGGGACATTCAACACATAATGGATCTTGTCCCTAGATCAATCCTATCAAGCTTTCCTCCATACAAGGTGAACCCCGCAGAAAATACAGAAGTGCAGCGTCAATTTAATAAACTTCTCGAAGAAGAATTCATAAAGAAAGTTTAAGTTAGAGTTTTATTTTGTGTGCCAAGCCTGCCCTTTTCACTTTAAAAAACAATGGCATATGGCGCACATGTGAGTATATACTGGTCGTCCACAAAGCCTCAGTCAAGTATCACGCCACCTTGCGATGTATTCACTTCATGGTGGATATGATGGCCAGAATCCCTATTCCGCATCTTGATGACATTTTGGACATAATGGTTGATGCCAAGACCTGCGTTCTCAAGTGTTGGAGTACCTTAACATCATCCTTGTTTATAATACTTATAATGAGAAATTATGTGTCACCCATGAGAAGTGTTCTTTTGTTTCAGTTTTCCAAGTTCTAGATCATAGGATTGTTTATTTCCATAGGTTTGCTTATTTCCAGTCCGTTACTTTTTTAAAGCATCCTTTAGTTTCACCCATGTTTGTCACCCAAAGGTCTTCAGAGTCGGCCAATGCATTTGCACGACACATTCATGAATTGCATACATATATTAGACAATGGATTAATAGAAGCAATGATAGTTATATGCTTTCAGCTGACTCGCATCATAGATTGCAAGAGTTTCAGGAAGGAGACTATGTAATGGTGAGGATAAGGCCAGAGCGATTCTCAACCGCTAAGAGATTACAAGCGCGTAGTGCTAAATTATTCAAAGTATTGCAAAGAATTGGGTTCAACGCGTATAGGATAGACCTTCCACCTAAAATGGGCATTAATCCAACGTTTAATGTGGAAGATCTAGGCCAGAGTAGTTCTTCTCTTTCATGGCCACACTCTTAGTTTGCTTAACAACCCACTCCTACCCCTTCCCCACCTATTATTCGAAAGGAAGAAATTGAAGGGATCGTGGATGAAGAGATAGTTTCCACGAGAGATGGAGGTTTCCAGAGATATATTGTCAAATGGAAGAATAAACCACCGTTAGAATTTACATGGTTGACAGAAGCAGAGTTGCAGAGCGTTGACCCAGATTTACTAAAGCGCCACAAGAGTTTTAACACATCGGAGTCGAGTTTTTCTCAACCTAGGATAATGATGCAGACATCTAGTCATTCAAAGTCTATCAGCGAAGAAAGCACACACCACAAGCATCTTCCTTGTGGCTAGGCGATCATTGAGGAGCATTGAAGACCCTACACATGTGGTTTGGTACATAGAAGACCCCACATTGGGAACACACGTGTGTAGGATGAAGAAGACCCGACTGGAAAACCGGAATAGCCTACTGAACAGTTTTCACTGTTTTTGGGCGCCCGACCAAGCGCCCGAAATTCAACCGCTTATGTGTTTTAGTTGCTAGACATTTTTAGACGTCTTCGGGCGACCGATCGAGCGCCCGAAGTCGCGCCTGACCACCGCGCGAACTATTTTTTTTAAGTTTTGTTTTTACGTAAGTCTAAGGGTATTTTAGTCTTTTTCTTTCTTTCTGGTGCTTATTTAAGAGGCTTAAGTCCTAAAAACGAGATTAGTTGATTATTATTAAATGAAAGCCTCTTTGGTTGCCTCATTCCTCTCTATCTCTCTACGGATCTTCCCCTTCTTCTTCAATCTTCTTCTTCTTCCCTCCTTTCCACTTTCTTCTAAGGTATTCATTTTCTTCCCTCTTTCTTCTAAACTTATTTTCTCCCATTATCCGCAACCCTAAAACCTGAGAATTGATCCCTAAACCTATTTCTCTCAGATTTTCATTCTCTAATCCAAGAAATCTCTTCATTCCCCGAACTAGTGAACCGTATTGAGCGTTAGATCATGACCATGCAAGATCGGGAGGTTTCATCCCTCGCCGAATCCAATCCACGAATGATTTGAAACCCTCACTGTGAGATTGTGATGATGGCCCCTTTTATTGCATGTTTCCTTTATATTTTTCTTAATTAAGATGATAGTTGTTGAATGTTTAATTTAGATTGCTTGATTTATTCCACTGAATTTTATGTCTCACACATGCATGAAAGTTTAGGCCGTCCTACATCACTCATTTGACGAACCAAAGTTATGGTTTATACTCTAATTGTTGACTAAGTTATATTTTAAATTTAGATTCAAAGTTTTTACTTTGATTTATGTAATGTCAAACATATATAGCATAACACTATGCACATAGGATTTTTTGTAGTAATATTCATCATTGGTAAATTAATTAGAACAAATTTTGGATACATAGACATACATAGCTATACATATACATGTATATTTGTATATCTAAGTAATATTTTTCAGAGCCCCCAACACAATCCTACCCCCAAGGGTACCATGTATTGGAGGAAGTAGCACACCACATACCCATTCCCATACGACGTACCAGAGCATCCAACAATCCAAGTAACCTCACTCTGACTTTTTGGCCAAGTAATCTACAAATCCACCAAGTGGGCATGTGCGGCCACATGTAAAGGTACATGTGAGATGACACGTGGGCTTAGCAACACTCTAAAAATATTTAAAACAGGAAAATGCATACAGGAGTCTTTACAGTTTTCAGAAGCAAAGCTTAAATACTGCCTCATGGCTATCTCCTAATATGCACTTTTTATTAGCCCAAGTAGCTTCAATTTACCATTATAAATACTTCTCATCTTGATGGGCAGTTATCCTGTCTCCATTAGTTTGTAGTCGACTCTCTCACAACTGAATCCTTTCACAAAACAAATGGCCTGATTTTTTCTATTAAAATATTGTTCTCCCTTTCACTATAAATGCTTTCAAGCCCCTCATATATTTTTGTCTACTATATCGTAAATTTGATCGGAACAAATCTCTCTTGCAAACCTCATCTTTCTCTTATCTTCGCAGATATGGCTTTTGTGGGGATCGAATTTTACATGAAATTGGCTTTTGCTGAAGACACACAAGACACCTTTTTATTACTGTTCATTGTTGGATTAGTGCCTTTGTCGCAACAACCATCCATCTTGGTGATCTTTTTGTTCACCATATCCCAAGGGATCAGGGACCACAAACATTTTCACCTTACAAAGTTGAGAGATGCCAAACCTGGCATGACTTGACAGACCTGTGTAGGCACCATGCTCCATCCACCATCCATATAAATGGACCCCGGCACAAACCCTTGGCCCCGATTAAGGAGTGGGCTCCACCCATCCACGTCACTCACACCATACAGGGAACGGATCCCACCATATGTAACCCTATGGGTCCCACATGGAATAGATACAACTGAAAAGGAAAAGATAAAAATGGAAACTTTTTCCAAATCCAATTCTTTTGTTCCGAAGCTACTTAAAAAGCATTCCATTTTTTAGTGAATTTATAACCATCTGAACCCTAAACTCTCTTATGACCCATCAATCAGATGAATTTTGAATTTGTGTTTTTAATTCACTGTCAAGGAACAAGCACTCTCCTCTCACTACAGGTTGCTCCTCAGATCTCTGTCCCCATTCCATCAACTAATCTTATTCTTGTATCTTTCTCATGATATTGAGAAAAGATAAATAAATATCTCCATGGATTCTCTTAATTTTTGTGTATGGTATCATATAAACCATGCCCAAGTGGGCCCACCAGTCCATGCACACCTCTTGCCTCCTGGGGTCCCATGTGCTAAGTTGGTTCAAGATGAGGCCTCATTCCACATGTCATAGTGAGACTGGTATATTAAAAAGAAGGGCAAAACCAAAACACTATTTTGCTCTTGGGCTGCTGTAAGAATTAGAAGAAAACAAGGTAGGGATGTTTTTATGGGTCAGTTAACTTTGGGCTTAAATTTGTAGCTACAATTTTCAAATCTCCAAGATTTACTGGATCATGCCCTATTCATTTAGGGGCCCAAATGACTAATGAACAAGATTGGACCCTCGTCAATCCAAACCATTCAAAAACTAGGGCCCCACCATGAAACAAGCGTAGCTGCAAAAATCTCCACTAAAGAAACCCAATTTGGGCCTTTTAATTTGTGGACCCATTTCAACGATCCAGACATTGAGACGGTCTGCATCACTGGAAAAACCATGATTAGTGGACCATTTCATGATCCTTTGTTTGAAACCTATTTGGGGCTTTTGATATGATTCACCCAACAGACCAAACAAATTGCATGGCCCATAGTGGATGGCATGTACCCTGAAAATTATGGATTTAATGATCCTAAACACCCAATTGCTTGCTAGCAAATAAACAGCTAAAATAATTTTGTTACTGGTCCAAACTCCAAATTCAATGAGCAAATCACACAATTAAGACTGCCCAGATCAATGTAATTTTTCAATGTGCTCTATCCACAACGGGTCCCAAGAGAATAACTTGATGTAAAATCAATGGTTTAGATAGTCCAACCAGTGCAATTTTGGGTGTGATCTCCATCCATAACAGGCCCCACAATTTGGGCGGTCTGAAATGGGTGCCATGAGAGGTGAGACTAATTTTGACCTTGTGATCAATGGCATTTGAGGTCACTTTGTCCAAACTGATTTTCGCCTTTTGAAATGGGAGTCATAAAATATAATGTACAAGTAGAATTGGATCCAATGATTATTGATATGGCCCACGTTCAGTGATCCAGACCATTAGTATGATGGGTCTCACTGTTGATGGCCCCTGTACCAAAAATCCCCCAAAACTGAAGAAACCGACCATGAAATTTAAGCCTTTCTCAATAAACGTGAACCCATTCCTGTGTTTTCTTTAATCGTCCATTTCTTGGCCACCTCGTGAAGGATTAGGCCCTCTCCAATATGGCAGATTATTGGTCTATGGGCCATCATGGTGAGACCCATCACATCAATAGTTGTACCAATTGATCCATGGGCTTCAGTTGTACAAATTGAAAGCCTGGTTAGTACTGCACAAACATCAGCCGGGAACATTGTATCATACATCTTCAAGAAAACCTTTTTTTGTGGTTGGTTAGAGCCTCATTAAGGGAAGCAACTGCAATATCTAAGAGGAATCACAGGCATTGCACAAATACCTCAGTTTTTCAGTTCAAACAAGTGGGGATCATTGTTCAATAAATACGGGCCATTGGTCTACTGGACCCCAGCTTCGAGGGGTTGTGCTGAACTTAAGAAATATATTCAATCTTATGAAAATTTTGATAAATATAAGCTTTTCTAATAAATCTGATTGGCAATTTGTAAACCCCCTGCATACTTGAACCCAAATTAACAGCTTGTGTTCATGTGTGTCACCCATTTGAATGATCAGGGTTTTTTCTTTTCTTTTCTTTTCTTTTTTTTTTTTTTTTTTTGAGAGGTAACTAAAATTTTATTAAGAAAACTCGCCAAAGGCAAGCAAAGAATACAAAGCCAAAACTCACTCACACCCAAGATTCTAAATACATAGAGGTTCTGCTAATAACCTCCTCAACCCTCACCCGAATATTGTTGAAACAACACCCATTCCTTGCTCTCCAAATAGCCCAGAAAACTGCCATAATGAGGAGCATCGATCTAGCTTTGCCGATCCACCCAACTCCTCCCCCATGCCAAGCACAAAGAAGGCCATCCACCGACATCGGCATCACCCAAGATAACTAGACCAAAGAGAGGAAATAGGTCCACACCTTATAGCCTATGGGGCAATGAATAAAGATGTGGTCAATCGTCTCCTCATTACACATACACATGAAGCAAATGTTCGGAAGAATCATAGACCTTATCTATAAATTATCTATTGTGAGGATTTGCTTCCCACATACCAGCCACACAAACACCGCCACCCAAGGAGGAGCCCCATAAAAACAATGATGGAAAGGATGCCCAAGGAGACTATATGAAGTCTCTAAAACCACGCCATAGCGATTTAACAAAAAACTTCCCAGAAGAGCTTCTACACCACACCAAAGAGTCCTCCTCTTAAGGATCAAACTTCACATTCCTTAGCAGTTGTTGGAGGCTAGAGTATTCGTTGATCTCTACGTCCAAAAGATCTCTTCGGACGGGCAGCACCCAAATCGACTCTTGTCCCCTAAAAGAGACGCAGTCGGCAACACAAATGAATCATGTCCGAAGCTAGATGGGCAATTCTAGGGAATAAAGCTTGCAATTATTGGTCCCCGCACCAAACATCAACCCAAAAACAAATCTGATGCCCTTTTCCCAAAGAAAAGGACGTGCCCCTACGGAGGAAATGCTCAGTAGCCGCCACCCCTTTCCAAATAGCGAACGCACTGTAAAGGGATGAAGATTTCACAAACCAACCACCTATCTGCGTACCATACTTGCTTTCCACCACCCTTCTCCACAGCTTCCCTTCCTCCACTCCAAATCTCCAAACCCATTTCCCCAAAAGAGCGGTGTTCATAACCCCCAAAGGCTTGATAACAGGGGGGAGGGGGGCAGCAAATTAGCTTGAATCAGGAACGAGAGGGACATGAGTGACATGTCGACCCCCAGGGTGGTCAGATTAATCCGAAAATTGTCGTTGGATTCGCAGAGGATCGATCGCAGCTTCGGGTGGAGGATCGGGAGACTATCCTAGCTTGAACTCAGGTCTTGCGGATGAAGAACAGTGCGAATCCATTCATTCATGCCGAAGCTAGCCCTAGTGCATGCCTCGGTTTCAAACTACAGCTATCGCCCAACACGTGTTGATCACAGATAAAAGAAGGCGTTAACGCCTTTCTTGGCCCATGCCAATTGTTCCCTAAGGAGCCTGATGAGCCAACACGTAGCCCAGCTTCTGACCGTGCAAACCATCTCGACGCTACATGATGCCGCCGATCATGGCACGTGTGAACTCGAATAGCAGTGACCTATCGCTCATGTCTTTAATTCCACATGTTTAGCATCAAATCCATTTCGCCTCGAGTATTTCAAATATGGGCAAGCTACTGAATCCCCCTATCAGCTCGCCGTATTCTAGATCTCCCTTGCTTACCTCTCTCAGCAATATGACTGGCAACAATGGCCCACCAGCAAAAGGTAGAAGCTTCATCTCTCTTGATAAGGGTGAAGATGGTACCTACTTAGGATCCAAAGAAGGTCTGTCGATAGTGTGAAGTGAAGATGCTTTCGAAAAGGAAGAATCAACCCTCATCCCAGAAGAAACCACAAACTCGGAAGTATTCACTGACGCTCTAGACACATTACTCCTCTACAAGCAACCAGGGAAATTACAGGCCATGTCAGCGACTCTTCATCTCCCTGCTTTATCATTAATCTCTCATCGTTCCACTCAGCTACACCATTGCCAAAATTGAAAAGGACGGGTATAAAGATATGCTAGGATGTGTGTGAAATATGACGTTCAGAGCAGAAGACGATGATGTCCAAGCCTTCATGAAATTCATCGAGGAGCGAGGCAAGCGAAAAATGAGGATATGCACAGACAAAAACCTCGGCAAAAATACCCCAAAGGCTGGAGGGAACTAGAGCTGGACATCGAGCCGAACCGAGTCGAGTTGGGCCTAGCTCGGCTCGACTCGACCAGCAGACAATCCTAGCTCGAGCTCAGCTCAGCCATCGAGCTGGAATAGCATGCTCGGCTTGGTCCGATCAAGCTTTCGAGCCGAGTTCGAGCCGATTTCGAGCTTGGAAAAGCCCAAAATTTGAATAGGCCCAGCCCAAAAGTCGGGCCTAAAACAGTTCAAAATCCAGGCCCGAAGGTAACCCAGGCCCGTTGACACCCCTTACCGCTGCTTTTATAGAAAACTTTCCCTTGTATTCCTTTGCTCACATCCGATGTGGGACTAAAAAACCTCACTTTCCAACTACCTGAGTCGAGTCAAACTCAAACCGAGTCAACATGAACCGAGCTTCAAGTCAAGCCGAATCGAGTTCAGTCCAGCTCGAACTCGACTCGGTTTTTTTTTCGAACCACACCTACCTAGCTCGACTCAGTTTGACCTCAGCAACGAGTCGAGTCGAATCGATTTTTTCGAGCTAAGGCGAGTCGAGTTAACCGAGTTGGCTCAGCTCATGTCCAACTCTAGTGGGAACTCCTTAGTTTAGGCAGCTCAGTGAACTATGGCATTGCTAACAATAGTAGCGATGGCCTCAGAAGCAGGGGAAATAAACAAGTGTGCCAATGAAGATGCTCTGTTGGAACATAAGAGGATTGGGGAGTCAGGACAAACGAATTTAGATCAAAGAGCTATGCAGTAAGTATAAGGTTCACATCCTAGTGTTACAAGAAACCAAGTTAGATGAAGTCGACGCATGTACCCTCAAAAGCATTTTGGGAATTAAGAATGTAGAATGGCTAGTAGCTCTAAACGAAGGAGTAGCAGGGGGAGTTTTGGTCGCATAAAACACAGACTTCTGGACCTCAGAAGGGTGCCACACTGGATCTTTCTCAATTTCAATTGTCCTTAGGGAGAAAGCATCCCAATTCAGATGGTTGTTTACAACAGTATACAGCCCGTGCATTCCGAATCGTAAGAGTCTCTTCTGGGATGAATTAAATCAAGTCAAAGCCAAGTATAATCTCCGGTGGTGTGTTGGGGGAGACTTCAACATCATCAAATTTGTACACGAGAAGTCTCCTGCAAGACGACGTACACATTAAAGACTTTGAAGAGTGGGTCAGACAAAATGAAATGATTGACATCCCTATGGGAGGAGCAAAATTCACCTAGTCGAATAGTAGGCAGAGTCCAGTATTGGCTAGACTCAACAAATTTATGATGTCTCTAGAATGGGCAGACAAGTCCCAATGGCTTTCCTTCAAGCTCTTCCCAAAACAATGTCAGATCATCGCCTGATTCTCCGACAAGTATGGGAGAACTCCTGGTCCTAAGCCATTTAGGTTTGAGCTCGTGTGGTTGGAAGAGAATTTTGCAAATATGGTGAAAGGATGGTTGCAATCATTCAAAGTATTTGGCTCGGTTGGTAAAGGATTGGCCCAGAAACTTAAATTACTCAAATTAAAATTGGCAACATGGAAAAAGGAAACATTAAGCAAAAGAATGGAAAAGACCGACAACATAATCAAGGAAATTAATGATCTAGTAACCAGAGAAGAAGCTGAATCACTATCGACAGAGGACCAGCTGAGGCGACTAAATCTATCGGCGGAATACGCCAAATTACTGAAGCAAGAAGAAATCATGAGGAGGCAAAGATCTAAAGCAACATGGCCTTCTTTCATGGCATAGCCAGCGCGAGGGCCAGGAACAATCACATCAACAGCATATCAATCGATGGCATTAGGATGGAAGAACAAGTCAGTTCAGCCATTGTAGAGTTTTTCTCCAAGTTGCTATCTAGAGAAGATCGGCCAAGACCCACAGTAGATAACTCACATTTCAGAATCAAATAAGGAATATCTAGAAAGGCCGATTTTGGAGGAAGAAATAAAGGAAGCTATAGATGCTTTGAGGGGTGTCGAAGCACCAAGACCCGACGGATTTCCTATCCGTTTCTTTCAAGTATTCTAGGAGACGATGAAGAAAGATACAGTGGAGTTCCTGCAAGAATTTTATGTCAAGGGGCACATTCCTAGAAGCATGAGGGCCACATTTATCGTTCCCATTCCCAAAAAAAAGAAGCGGCAGAATCTCTACTCGATTTATGGCCCATTAGCCTGATTGGCATCCTATATAAAATCTCGGCCAAGGTGTCAAATTTAGGAAGATCTTATCTTCGGTCATATCGGAAAATCAGGATGCTTTTGTTGCGGAGAGGCAAATCTTAGATATTGCTCTTATGGCCCACGAATGCATCAACTCCAAGCACAAAGGAAAAGTGGTGAGGTATGCAAGCTAGACATCGAAAAGGCATCTGATCATGTAAACTAGGGATTCTTGGAATACATGTTAAGGCAGACTGGGCGCAGCAATAAATGGATTAGATGGATAATGGAATGTGTCTCATCCGCATCCTTCTCTGTATTGGTTAACAGATCGCCGAAAGGTTACTTCAAGGCATCAAGGGGCCTTGGGCAAGGTGACCCACTATCCCCCTTTTCATTTATAGTGGTGGCAGAGGCGCTAAGCAACATGTCATCCAAAGGAGAGTAGGTGGGTTTAATATCGGGGTTTCGTACGTCCAACGTTGGGCCCTCCATATCTCACTTGCAGTTTGCGGATGACAGATTGCTTTTTTGTGATGCAGAATTGACCAAGGTGGACAACTTGAGGAAAATACTGAGTTGCTTTGAAGAGATATCGGGATTAAAGATAAATTCAGTCAAGAGTGAGATGCTCGAGATCGGCCTATCAAAAGAAGAACTAGCAACCTATAAAAGGATATTTAGATGAAAAAGCAAATCCTTCCCGTCATCGTATTTAGGTCTACCACTTTGTTTGGGAAAGCCACCGAAACACTTGTGGAGCAAGGTGATCGAGAGGTTCGAATGGAAATTATCTTTGTGGAAAGGAAAACATCTCTGTCTTGTCAGACGCATCACTCTCATAGATGTGGCACTTTCCAATTTACCCTTCTATTTCATGCTTTTATATAAATGCTCCAAATCATTATTAGACAAACTTGAAAAACTACAAAGGGATTTCTTGAGGCAAGGGGCCGAAACCAAACACAAATTCCATCTTATAAAATGGGAAGAAGTATGTGCACCATTGGTCGAAGGGGGAGTGGCTTTAAGGGATCTTTTTCGGACGAATGTGACATTGCTCGGCAAGTGGCTATGGAGATTTAGAGTAGAAGAAAACAATCTTTGGAGGAAAGCAACAAGGTATTCAAAATCGGTTACGTAACGGTAACGGTCATAACCGTTACGCGTTACGGGGTCGAAGCGGCCATAACGGCCATTACAGAAAAACAGCCTGTAACGGCCCCATAACGGACCGTAACAGCCGATACGATGTCTGTAACAGCCGTTACGGCCCGTATCGTAACGGTAACAGTGGTGGCCATTACGGCCACCATTACCGTTATTGAACACCTTGGAAAGCAATCACTCAAAAATACAGCTTGGAAGAGAGGGAGTGAGAAATTAAGAAGTCATCTCACTACCGTGCACCGAGCATATGGAAGGCAATCCTATCGGTATTTCCTTCGGTTGTAGCCTTATCCTCCTTCAACCTTGGGAATGGATCCTGAATTCATTTTTGGGAGGACCGATGGTGCAGAGGCAAAACATTGACAGAATCCTTCCCCTCCTTGGCGTTAGTTTCAGCGACAAAGAACATAACGGTAGATCGATGTTTTTCATGAGGGTGGGAGGTGACCTTGGTGCCCTCCACGTAGGAGGGGTCTCTCGGACGTTGAAGCTGAAGAATATGCAAGGATGCTTATGTGTATTCATCTCTACGCTCCCTCCCTAGAAGAAGCAGATTCTTTGGTGTGGCCAGCAACGTCGTCTAGATCTTTCTTCGTAAAATCATTCCATAACAAGTCTCGCTCCTCTCGAAATACGGTAGACAGTCTAATCCCAATTGATTTCTGGTTTTATGGAGCTCCCTCCAAAATTGCGTTGTTCACATGGTTGGTGGGAAGGAAATGAATCCTAACCTTGGATAATCTTCGAAAGAGAGGAATGTACCTCCACAACATATGCTCCTTTGCATGCATGACACTGAATCAGTAGATCACCTTCTAATGCATTGTTCTTATACTAGTCAGATTTGGGCCCAGATATTGGGAGCTTTCGAAGTGCAATGGTGCAGCCCTCAGTTGGTGCCGCAACTATTATGGGCACGGCAGGGAGTGCATCTCTCAACGGACAGGCTATCCCTTTGGAGGTTGAGCCTGCTAGCATGCCAATGGAATAAATGGGGAGAGCACAATACTTGTTGCTTTGAAAATATCTTGAAGTCATGGGAGCTGAGGTTTTGGAAGATTTATAGAGATATCATAGAATGGGTTGTGGTTATACTTCATATTGACATGAATGTAGATCGCTCTATTTTGTATCGTTAATTTTCTGTTATTTGTTTGTAGCTGGCTATTTGTTGGGTAGATGGGGTGCTAAGAAGTCAAGCCTCTCTCTCTCTCTCTCTCTCTCTCTCTCTCTCTCTCTCTCTCTCTCTCTCTCTCTCTCTCTCTCTCCCCTCTTCTTTATTTCTCTTGATTATCATATTTCACACAATTTCACATGGTTTTAGAGCTAATCTGTGCATGATAGGTTCCCAAATCCCCTCCATTCAAAACCCTATTCTCTATATCAAATATTGGAGGCCCTCAAAACCCTTGCATGCTGATTGGACCCTAAGCATGGTGTGCCGTAACGGGGCCGTAACGGCCATTACGTGAAGGTCACGGTGGCAACCGTTACAGGTTACGGAAAAAAATTAACCCGTAAAGGCCATTACAGCCCATTACACCACCCATAAAGGCTGTTACGACACCATAACGGTCTCGGGGGGGGGGGGGGGGGGGGGGGGGGTGTATTTATAGAGAGAGAGAGAGAGAGGAGAGATAGAGATATATATAGATATATATATATATATATATATATATACATACAGAGAGAGAGAGAGAGAGAGAGAGAGAGAGAGAGATTGTAACAACCGTTACAGCCCGTATCGGGTAACAATGGTGGCCGTTATAGCAATTGTTACTGTTACGGAATACATTAACCCTAAGGAAAGAGCATCTCTCTTCATTTTCTTGCAGAAAACATAAGGTTTTCTATGTTTTTCATCAAGTAAATGCAATCACTCGCAAAGGGATCATACAAGCCTCGCTAAGAAGATGAAGACTTGCGGATTTTCTCATAGACATGATGTTTAAATTGATTTTCTCTCGGTATTTTATGTTGGAGACAGTTTTTTCATAGAATTGTGTTGTCTGTAAAATTGTTTTGAGATGCATAAATGACATTGAGGTGGATCCTAGTTAATGAAAGGCTGGAAATTCCTATATGATATTGTTGTGGGGTGAAGTTGTGTGTGAATTTGATAATAGATCAGCGTCAAGGTATTCCATAATGGTAATGGAGGCCATAACAGCTTATGATAGGGCCTTTTTTTCTTTTTCTTTTTTTTTCTTTTTTTTTTTTTGTGGAGAAACCTATTTCGACACTATTACGAACCGTTACAAAGCTGTAACGAGCCATTTTTTCCTTAACGGCTATTACAATCCTGTAACACGTAACAGTTACCACGATTACTTGCTACGTAACAGTCATTACATACCTTGATCACATTTTCTCTGCATAAGTTGAGTTAAATTAGTTACAAAGTGATTATAAGCCAAAAGGTGTGATTATTGATCCCCTCATCACTAGGAGGAATGTCTAGATCTTCGTTTAATGCATCGATAACAATCGTAAAACTGAATGTAAAAAAATTATCATCACCAAGGGAAATTTGTTGAGGCGCTTCTTTTTGTGACAAGGATCAACTCACAAAATATAAACTGGAGGAATCTAATCCTAAGCATCAACAATGGATGTGTGATAATGCCCAAATCAGATCTTGGTTGATGGAACCTGAAGTGAGTTCCAACTTGTTCTTGGATATCACAAAGGATGTTTGAGATACTGTGAAAAAGATGTACTCATCAGAACAAAGTATATCTCAGGTGTATCAGTTGTACAAGGTGATTTCTAGTTCCAAAAGGAGGATAAGTCTCTTGATGAGTATTTTACCAAACTAATTGGCATGTGGGAAAATCTCTCAATACATCATCCTATTACATCAGATGTAACTCTCATGAAGAAGCAGATTGACGACATGAAAGTTCTGAAACTCTCATCCGACTTAACTAATGAATATCAGTCAACTAAAGATCAGATTTTATGTGACGTATCAATTCCTTCAGTTGCGGAAGTTTATGCAAAGCTTCAGAGAGACTCTTGTAAATGACTCTAATAGTGCTCATGTTTATGCTTCTACTAGGCCTTGGCCACTTCATCTGGTTACATTGGTATGCATGGAGGTCATGATTGACGGACTGATCGCAGTAGCTTCCTTGGTGGAAGAAGTGGTAAGATGTCAGGGGGAAGCAGAGGTGGTAGTGGTGGTAGAGGAGATCGTGTGTGCACTCACTATGGCCTGACTAATCACTCTGTGGACTTTTGTTGATATCGCATAGGAAGCATCGGAAGGCAAATCAAGCTCTTGTGGTTGATAATGTCTCTGTTGATGGTAAACGCACTATTTCTACATCATCGAATGTTGGTGGTGATTATATTAATGTCACATTATCACGAGAAGAATATGCATGGTTCCTCTCTTTCAGTGGCTCTACATACAACAATGTATTTTCCACCTCTACTGTCACTCTAGCCCAGTCAAGTAAAGCATCTCTTATCATCTTATTCTTCTCCCTCAATCTTCAACCCTAGGGCATCAAATCATATCTCTAGTAACCATAGTTCTTTTTATTTCTTTGATCCTGTTTCATCCAATATATCTATTACATAAGCCGATGGTACTGCATTCAACATTGTTGAACTAAGCATTGCTCAACCTAATGCATCAGTATCCCTATCATCTGTTTTTCATGCCCCTAAATTTTCTTTTACTCTTTTATCTATAAGTAAACTAATAAGATTTCTAAATTGTTCTGTCACCTTTCTTCTTTCTTACTATGTTTTTCAGGACCTCAAGATGGGACTAATGATAGGTGGAGGCCGTGAGAGAAATGATATATAGTATGTAGAGAGAGAACTAGTGGATGTTGCGGTGCTTCCTGCAGATCCTGCAATTTAGTGGCATCGCTGTTTAGGTCATCCATCTCTCTAGAACTACTAACTCTCATTCCATCCCTTTAGAAGATGTCGAGTTTAGAGTGTGAAATGTGTCAGCTAAATAAACATCGTAGAGTTCGTTTTCCTTCGAAGGTTGATGAAAGCAGCGATATCGCATTAAAATTAGTTCATTGTGATGTGCTGGGACAAGCTTTAGTCTCTAGTTTATTTAAGTTTTTAAGTACTTCGCTTCTTTTTCATTAATGATTATTATAGAATAACATGGTTATATCAGTCAAAAGTCTTTCATGTATTTCAAAATTTTCATAGAGACATAAAAACTCAGTTTGGTATTGTATATGCTTAGATTTGGTAGTCATGCCAGAATTTGTCTCAGGATTTTCAAAACTATTTACAAAGTAAGGGTATTATTCATTAGACTTCTTATGCTTATACAACTTAACAAAATGGGGTAACTAAGTGCAATAATAAGCATCAGATTGAAGTTAATCATGCTCTGTTATTAAAAATGAATGTTCCAGTCAGGTAATGCAGTTCCTACCACATGTGATTTGATAAACAAAAAACCATTATCAGTTTTGGATGGAAAAACACCATTTTCGCTGTTGTTTCCTGATTGGCTAGTACATTTTTGTTCCTCAAAAAATGTTTGATAATACTTGCTTTGTTCATTTGTTTGGGCCTGGTTATGATAAACTTGCACCTCGTTTGGTTAAATATACTTTTCTATGATACTCACATTCAAAAGGGTATCAATGCTATTGTCCTTCTCTTACAAATTTGTGACTGCTGTGATTACCTTTTTTAGAATGTCTCATTCTATGTTAAAATTGAACATGTTCTCAAAGCCTGCTTATGTGAAAGTTTCTTTACCTAATATATTTCCATTAGATCTTGTTATTAACAAGACACCACCTAAGAAGGATTTCTTTCTTTCTTTCTTGTTCCTTTGTGTTTTTTTTTTTTTTTTTTTTGAGAATTTTTTTTTTAAATGCCACTTCAGAAGGATTCACACAAACACATTACAAGAAAAGGAGGAAAGACCAAGTATTACATAACATTCCCTCTCTCTTCACGCTATCCACAACTGCACCTAATGACGTTTCCACTCTTGAGTCGACTAAGGTCGGCGTGCGTAACGGCTGTTACATAACGATAACAACAACAACCATTACAGAAAAAATGACCCATAACAACCCTATAACGGTTGTGACGGCCCCATAATGTTTCGTTATGGGGCCAATACAAGTTTCTTTAGGAAAAAAAAAAAAAAAAAGGCCGAAATAACCGTTACAGCCTACATCATAACGGTAACAGTGGTGACCATTACAGCCATCATTATCGTTAAGAAATAGCTCGACTAAGGTTGTTAATAATCTAAATATTGTGCTTTCATAAAGGTATGCGTTCCTATGTTCCACACCCAATTTTCAATTTTATTAGCTTTGATCACTTATCTACAAATTATTAGAAGTTTACCCTTGCCTTGTCTGTTGTTTTTATTCCTAGGTCAGTCCAGGATAGATTGTCAGATGAAAATTGGAAAAGGGCTATTGATGAAAAGATGAATGCCATGTATTCTAATGATACATGAGAGTTAACTAATCTTCCCTCAACTAAGACACTGGTTAAATGTAAATTAGTTTTCACCATAAAATTTATTCTTAATGGATCAATTAATCATTACGAAGCCAAGTTGGTTGCCAAGGGATACACCCAAGTTTTTTGAGTAGATTATCTAAATACCTTTTCTCCAATGGCTAAAATCAATTCGGTTCATGTTGTTATCTCTATAGCTGCTAATTATAATTGGCCTCTCTTTTAGCTGTTTTCAATAAAATTTATTCATAATCCCTTAGAAAAAAAATCAAAAAAAAAAAAAAAAGAACACGTTCCTGTATGGAGACTAACAAGAAGTCTATATAGAGCAACCTCTTGGGTATGTTGCTCCAAAGTATGCAAATTAAATAAATCCATCTATGGGCTGAAACAGCAACCAAGGGCCTAGTTTAAAAAATTCAGCCGTGTGGTAATATCATATGAGATGAAGAAGAGTAAAGTAGATCATTCAGTTTTCTCAAGGCATGCTACATCTATCATATTAGGCTTGTGGTGTATGTGGATGACCTAGTAATTACAAGTGACAATTTGGAAGGGATTGAGAAACTGAAGTCATATCTTCACTCCTAGCTCCAAATTAAAGATCTTGGCTATCTTTGGTATTTTTGGGTATTGAAGTAGCAAGATCTAAAGTTAGGGTAAATTTGTGCCAAAGGAATGAGTTTTTGATATATTGAAAGAGACAAGTATACTAGGTGCCAAACCCGCAAATACACTAATGGACCTTCATCTCAAGCTTGATCCTAAAGAAGGAGAGTCGTTGACAAACCCTGGTATGTACAGAAAATTCGTCGGCAAACTCACCTATTTAACCATCACCAAGCCTAATATTGCCTTTCTTGTTAATGTGGTTAGTCAGTTTATGCAAACTCCCGGAGCTCCACATTTAATGTAATTATAAAGATTCTTAAATACTTGAAGTGTGCTCCTAGAAAAGGCATCCTGTATAAATCCCATAGCCATCCTGAGGCAGTTGGTTACTCAGATGCGGACTATACAGGGTCAAGATATGATAGGTGGTCAACTATTGGCTACTACAACTTCCTTGGTGGCAATGTGGTTATTTAGAAAAGCAAGAAGCAAAATGTTGTTGCCCAGTCCAGTGTTGAAGCGAAATACAGATTCATGGCACACAACTTGTGAACTTGTCTAGCTAAAATCACTTCTAGAATTGAGGTTTCTAGTTCAAGCTCCAATGCAATTACACAGCGACAATCAAGCGGTTATGCATATTTGTCAACAATGCAGTGTTCCGTGAGAGGACAAAGCACATAAAGGTCAACTGCCACTTCATTCGAGATAAGATCTTTCAGAAAAACAAAACGTCACTCCATATATTTCGTCCCATGATCAAATTGCAGATTTGTTTACCAAAGCTCTTGGGAAGTCTCAGTTTGGAAAGCTTATCTCCAAGCTAGGTATGCATGGTATCCATGCTTCAACTTGAAGGGGAGTGTTAAATGTTAAAATCGCCCCACGTATGAGCTGTTGGTCGTAATGTATATCTTTGGGTAGAGTTTTAGGGGGCTCTCTCTCTCTCTCTCTCTCTCTCTCTCTCTCTCTCTCTCTCTCTCTCTCTCTCTCTCTCTCTCTCTCTTTTCTCTTCTTTATTTGCCTTAATTATCCTATTTCACATAAATTCACATGCCATTAGCAATGTTCCCATAGCTTCTAATTGACACCTGGGATGCCTAATCATCAATCTAGACCATGCACTCTTTCGTACAAGTAGGGACAAGCCATGGTGCAAAAATCATGCCAAGCGAATCATCCTAAACATCAAATCAATAGCTTGGAAAATGGGTAGTCAAGATTGAGCAAAGAAATAAAATAGGTCCCATCATCATTTTGAAACATCTATTCGATAGATCCCACTTTGTATTGCTTATGATTCTAAAATAGCACTTTGGTTTGAGGATTCTAACCATGTGATCTATGGCTCTTACATAGCTAGCAATTCTAACAAATTGGCCCCGTTCAAAGGGTTAGGACCATCCAGTTGGCATGATTCTTGTATCATTGCTTGCTCCCAATGGTACTATTGAATGAACTGCCCCGATAGATGATTGGGTGTTCCACGTGGCATTCACCACAAAGGTGGAGATGTTAGCAAAACCCATACATACATATATATACATGTGTGTGTGTGCGCGTGCGCGCGTGTGTGTACCTCCCATTTTTTAAAAAGAAAAATCCCAATATTTTTGGGAATTCTTCCAGCCAAAAAACAAATGCAGCCATTACAGGGTCATACTAGCTGATATGTCCCACATCATATCAGCTACAGATACTCCAAACCTTACTTACTCCTAGCATGCCAACAAATGAACACTAGAGCATGCATGGGAAGAAACTTGTTGTCATTCAATAGTGACATAAGGTTGGGTAAATGTTCCCTTTCAAGAAGGTACTACAAGTTCACATCAAGACGCTCTATAGCTTAAAACCCCATATCATTACTTTTTATCACACTTAAGAAAAAGTTTTTGAGAGGCCTACCTTTGATGAATCTCTGAAAGAACCAATGCCCTGCATAAAAGGAAGTGGTAGACAGATTTTAGTTCAAATTCATTATAGAAGAAGATAAATAATTGGAGGCAAAGTATTCAATAACAGTGACAGTGGCCGTAATGGCCACCGCTGTTACCATTATAACATTTTTTCCTTCTTTTTCTTTTTCTTTTTTTTGGATAGAAAAAAAACTCTTTTGGCCCCATTATGGGGCCGTTACAGGCTATTTTTTCCATAACGGCCATTATGGCGTCGTAACGCGTAACGATTACCGCCATTACCATTATGTAACAGCTGTTATGACTGTCAAGTAACCATTTTTTAATACCTTGACTGTGGGAGAAAAGCATTAAACTTTGAAATTCAAAAGTTATCAAAGCATATTGCACCTATTAAAATATTTTAACACGACAGCTGCATAAAATAAGTAGCACAAAAGCCAATCAAATCAAACACAAATGATTTCAGGTAGGGGATCATTAGTAAGCAATCTCCCAAGCTATATGAAACACTAAAGGATGAGAATGGGAAGTTTAAACATGCTCAGTATGAGTGAGATTTTGGAGAAGTTAACAATATTTTTTGTAGGGGCATGCTCCAATGGTTACCGGTACCACCATAAGCTACAATGGTACCGGGTAGATTTGGGCTCACATGATGCATGAAATCCAACCTGTCCATCGTATGTGTCAGGCAAAGGGCCCTAAAATCAAGCTGATCAGTTGGGCCACACCATATGTTACACATTGGGAGGGAACGTCCACCCTTGTTTTGCGTGGAGGGCTGACCATACTGTATATATGAAATCCAGGCCATTCAGACCCTTCATATTATCAGGATGAAGGGTTAGGCCAACAATTACCCTGTTTAAACATTCAAATAGGCCCCTTTGTGAAGCAAGGGTGGGCATCCCCTCCCACATTGAAACCTGTTTTGTGGCCTACTTGAGTATTGGATTGGGCTGATTTTTGGCACTTGGGGTTAATCCGTACCACCATAAGCTTGTGGTACTGGTACCAGTTGAGCGCAGCCCTTTTTTGTAAGGAAGCTTTCCTTCCATCTTGACAGAGTAACTTTGGTCATGCTTCGCAATTTACAAACCCACTTCCTCAGCGTCTGTTTATGTGTGTGTGCATGAATTCACATTACGGCGGAATACTTCCCTATTGTGATAGAAAACAATCCTAGCCCAGCATTTTCTATCACAAAATGCAGCACAATAGTTCGATCACAATAAAAAGCAACCAAATATGCCCACGAACCAATATGTGATAACACAGGATTAAATTTCATGGTTTATTGTGATAACCAGGCCACCCAAATGCTAAGATAGTTTCAAAAGCGCTTTCCCTGGTGGCACTGAGACAACTATGGGAGTGCTAGGATGTACACAAAATAGTGGTGCAGACACTTTGGCAACACGATGGTTATCTATTCCCTTGTTTTCACGACAACAAGGATTTTGGGAACTGCATTGCGTAGGACCCCATTTTCTTAATCCTTGAAACATTCCCATGCCAAGAAATTGCCGAGAATGAGATTTGTCACTATGGTCCATAGTGAGGAATCTATTAAAAAGAAGCATGTCATACATGCATTTAAGGTCAAATGTTCTAGATTTATCATTGCAACTTGGTTCTTATTGTCTCAGATTTCTATGGTTAATAGTTTGACAAATCAAAACACAAAATGTCTACTAAAAAGATGCATCCATCACGTACAACAAAATCTATAAAGAAGAAACTTCCATCAAATTTGCTAAAAATAGAACGTGTCTTCTTTCCCAAACTTCTACCATTAACATGTCAAAAGCATGAAATTTTCACCACCCCAAACAAGACCCCTTTACAAAATATGAAATTCTCATCAGAGATGAAATAGCAAAGGAATGGAAGAAAAAAAAAATCAAGCTTCATTTTTCTACTGTTTGCATATCAAAATACGACATCGACATTCCTGATGGGACACCCACCATCGTATCATATTGCATTTCATTTAGATTATTTGAAGAGGACTATCTTGATATCGACGCTACAACCCAATACAAACAATACTTTCTTGGACCAGAATTGTCTACAACACCTGTTTTACGCCGCGTAAAACACACGAGTTCTTTGGGCCCACCATGTTGTACATGTGAAATCCTCTATGAGGTGATAACCCTTATTTTCATCATACGTATAAAAGAGCGTCCCAATAAAAATCTCGGATGGGCCATACCATTTGGAAGAATGGAAAATTGCACCTAAAACCTCTTAGTTCATGCCTTGTGGCCCTCTTGATTTCAGGATCAGGTTGATTTTTTTGTATATTCCCTTCATCCTTTTGAGTCACACCTGATGAATGGGTGTTATGAATGATGAAGGAAACACACCTTGGTAGCCCAAGACACAATCATATGGCTGGCATTCCATCCACATTGTTTCCTATGGTGTGGCTCACCTGAGTTATGGATCTGGATGATTTTTGGCCCCAATACCTACAGAATCTAGGAGTGCACCTTATGGACTGAGTGGATTTCACACGTGCAACATGGTGGGCCCCAAAAAGCTTAGGTGTTTTACACACTGCATAAAACAAACAGGTGATGTAGACGATTCAGGTCCTTCTTTCTCACTACATTTACTATTCTCAATACAACCATTGGCGTTGTAGCACCCAATGAATTTACATTCCGGGATACGATACAATACACTCCAATATTTCAAGCAAAACATATATTGGAAAATATCAAACATTTCATTGTATTCAAGCTTTAAACACACACACACACAATTTATGTTAAACCAGAGAGAAATAGAAAAGACACATTCTCGGATACAATACAACACATTCCGCTATTGGTGTGGTAGCACCCAATGAATTTACATTCTCGGATACAATACAACACATTCCGCTATTTTGAACAAAACCCATATCAGAAAGAGAAAAGAAAAAAAAAAAAAATCAAACATTCATTTGAATTCAATCTATAAAAAAAAGTAACAAAAAAAAAAAAGCAAGGTGTATGATAAAAGAGAGAGAAATAGAAAAGACCCAAATGAGATAAAAGATCAAAAGGGGGGGGGCGGGCGGGGGGAAACTCACAGAATCCCAATGGGTTTTCCTCCTTCGTTCTGAAACGGGGGTTGAATGGAAGAGAGAAGCTCTGAATGATATAGAAGAGAGGCGAGGGCAGCTGTTGGAGGCGGTTTTCATGGCATTATTCATCTTTGCAATAAAAGAAAGGGAGAAAAACGAAGCAGACAGAAATGGAAAATCTTGTTTCTTTTTATTTTCAAAATCATATTCTTGGCGATGTTGCCATTTTGATTTCTTTCGGAAAACGAAATCGGTCTGAAACTGTTTTCCGAACAGGAGAGAAGGATGATCGAAGAAAAACAAATGCCTAGGTGATTCGCGCGAGTGATAGAAATTGAAGAGGTAATTCGCGGCACACGTGCTAACGTGTTACACTTGTGAGGGAATCGGGACCACTCGTTGGGTGCGGGTTAGTTAGAGCGTTCCCTATCCCCGGAAATCGAGATGATCCAGGTATATCAGGTGGGCCGCATTGAACTGGTGAGATGGCCGGTTCACCGGCTTTTAAACTGGTGAGATGGCCGGTCGAGCCAGCCCGGTCCATTGACAGCCCCCCCTTCGCTTTGCGGACGTGATGAAAAGACAAGGAGCAGCAGGTGGGTTCGAGGTCGCAAAACCGGACCCTTTTGCCTACCCGAAACAGACAATTGGCCCACGAGCTTCGCTGTTCTGAAGGTTTGAAATGCGGTTTTTGACATGTAGACTTCTTTTTATATTTTGGTCCATTGTTATGAATGGCATTCCCTCCTTCCATGCGTTGCACCATCACGTGTTAGGACTCAGGGTGGCCATGGGTTGAGTAGCCCGGCCAAGCTTGGACCTGCTGGCCTGGTCCATGGGCAAGGCTTGAGCCTCACAAGCCTTGCTGACGTAGGGAAGGGTGTGATGAGAAAAATCACCAGTGATTAAAACCTTAAATCCTACAAAGTAGTTTCTTAAGACCACAAGGAAAATGGTTTTGACCTCATCTCACCTATTATTTACTACTTCACTGTCTACAAGTAAGTGAGTAATCTCTAGAATGTAGCAGTGATACTCGGTCTAAACAATGTGCTCTGAAAAAGGGTTCACGCTCATCACACACATCTCGACCCCCTCCACAGGAGCCTGAGTCACCTTTTTTCAAGTCTGGTTCGCTCCATGCTGACAAAAACCCTCGTCAGGATGCGGGTAAGATTAATTTTAAGGATCAAGAAATCATTTGTGAACGAAAGGTTGATATAGCATGTCTAGGAGGATATGATATATAATATAGGTTGGCACCATATTCTCGACTTTGGTGGTCCAGTCCATGATATACCATGTCTAGTACGTGCATTTTTTGTCTTGCTGTATAGAAGTTGAGCAACACCCTCTGTCACTTGTAATCAAGCATGGTAATCGGTCTTTTGTCATTGATGCCGATATTAACTCATTGTTGACTGGTGTTGAGAGGTTTAGGGTGCGCGTTCCCGTTTTGGGACTAATTCCCGAGAAGTCCGGATGATATGGACCAAGGCTTTTTATGCAATGGTTCGAATGAACCAGGGTTCCAAGGCAATGCCAAGGCTATCAAAATGTCAAATTAGTTGTCTATCCTAGGAAGGGCAATAGGACTGACTCAATGGCTCACATGGCGGAAATTCTCTATCTTGTCAGTTGGGGACATCGATTGTGCCTCCCGTCGTTGATCATGCAGCATCTTGTGGCACCTCATTTGTATGCTCGCCCGAGACTGCTGGTTTCCAACTTCTCACGATAAGTCCAGTGAAACCCAGTCTCATCAATTCTACTACGCTAGAGAGGATGAATCTGCCCGACGAGGATGCTCACGCCGAGCCAGCAGCAGAGGAGGTCGTAGCGACATCAGCAGAGCCAGCAGTAGGCCCCTCGCAGCCTTCAGAGGCCCCTTCTCCTTCAGCAGCCACTTCCACTCGGGACGCAGGGCCCTCTCGACCGCATCTAGCCCATCCTCAGGCTCCTTCCTCTACTACGCAGCCAGACAGACTTGATCAGATTCGTACGCTGCAAATGATGATACGCGAAGCATCAATACCTAGGCCCTCTAGTTAATTCAGTGTGTTTGAGTCGTTTGACCATCTCGGTCATAGTTCAGGATATGGTTGTATGGTTTGGATGCTTTGTTTGTGTTGGGATGACGAATATTACTATGCTTTTTTGGTACATTTTGATGATATGTATATTGGAGCCCCTAGTTGGTGAACTCCGTTGATTTGACTTATGTATGTATATTTTGGATTATTGACTCTTTTACACTTGTTTTTTTACTTTATATGCTGTTTAGTTTAACTTTTATAATTGTTTGGATGCCAACATAACTCTACAGGGTAATCACACTTTTGCAAAGCAAAAGTTCACACCTTGAATATTGGGAATCAAGTGACCCCTAAAATTGGAGGCATGACACCCAACCCAATCATTGTCCCCCAGGGAATGGCCCCCGAGCCTGTCATAACTAGATCAAGGCATCCCTCTAGCTAACTAGTTCCTCCAGGGAAGGAGTCCGACTCCCTATCCCAATACAACAACATTCAGTCCGGCCATCATCCTCTAAGGAAGGGGACCTTACTTGGTCGGCATGATGCACGCCTTAGCCAAATTAGGGTCTAGCTTCAATTACTCGGTCACCCTCTGGGAAATGGACCCTACCCCTCAATCTAGCCAAATCAAGTCTAACCAACCTTTAGTGTTTTAAGGAGGAGCCTCGTCGTCTAGTCCGATCCCCATAGCTCATCATTCCCGATCTATTTGAACTCCGGCCACCTAACCCAGGCCAAAGTCCCGGACTCTCAAGCCCCCATTTTCCTTAGAGGACAAATAGTTTATCCTTATGATGAACGGGTAGCCCATTAACATTACTCGGAATGTGCTGATGTGAGCAACACGAACCTTAATGGTGATGCTTCCGAAAAGAATATAACCAAAACAATCCCAGAGGACCATTAGCAGGGATTGCATCCAAAGCTGAGGCTTCCTAAGACGTAACAACCAAGTTGAAATCTATTCTAACCTAAATATTTATTTGAAAATTATTGTGCACATCGCAGTGCCACTAGAAAATGTTCGTTAAGACCCCAGTAATGCGCACATCTCTCAAAAACCATCACCTAAAATGGTTGCCTACATGACCAGGCATTGAGCAATCACATGTACCGATGAGGAGCTCCTGCCTTAAGGTTGCAACCATGGACATTTGTTGAACATAAGTGTGTGTCACATGGATCTCAAGATCCCACTCATGCTCATTGACAACGGCCATAATGTTTGCCCATTAAGGACTGTTGTTCGCTTAGTGATCAAACCATCCACCTTTGTGCCCAAAAACAGGAACACAAAAGACTTTGATAATTCTAGAAGTGAGTCAAAGAAGAAATTAACATTGAGGTCTAGATCAACTCAAACTCATCAACCATCAATTTTTAGGTCATAGACAACTTGGCCTCTTTCAATCTTCTTTTGAGGAGATATTGGCGACGTAAAATTGGGGCATCTCATTGATCCTTCACCAAAGGGTCAAATACGTCTTCAGGGATAAAGTCATTGAAATGATTCTTCCTTCTAAACTTGCAAATGCCTAGGAGTTGAACTTGGTCATTGACAAATGACATTATGAGGGATATCTAATACCACAGTTTTGAGTTTGAAATTGTGAACTACACTCGCTCTCATGTCTCCTCAGATCAAATTATGCCATTTAGCTTGCCAATTGCTGAATTGTCCACCTCCAGGCCTAGCACCATGACAAAGCAAAGATAATAGATGTTCAAGAGAATCCATGAACAACAGGGTTGGGATGTCAAGATCCATGAGATAATTCAGGCAAGGAGATGGGAATTAGGATAACAATGATGACTTTGAATGTACACCTATCAAAGTCATCAGTGATGGGATGTATCAGGGATTAATTAATTAATTTTTTATAGCGATTAAAAATATAGCCAAAAATTTACAAAAATTCTCTTTCAGTCACGTTTATGTGGCAACCAAACATACTCAAAGACACTTTTGCCTTAAGCATTGTTTTGTGGGCCATTGATATAGAGTCAGAGCTTCATAGTCTCAAATCAGCCACCGCTAGCTGTGTATCTCAACAGATCAGCGGTTGTTGATCACTGAACATTGATGATATGTGGCGATCTATTCTATCAAACGTCTTTCTTCAGTTTCTCTTGTCCCAATCTCAAAGACTCTCACCCCACATTTTTTCTAAGCACACACATGCCGACGCCGTGTCTAAAGGGCCGTGCTCGCTTGACTATGCTTATCATGCGGAAGGCGTGCCTACAATTAACGAAGCACCCCGGGAGAGAATATGCATCAGATCCACCCCGTTCATCAGGTGCCCCGTCACATTTCCACCGTGGATCCTAAAACCTAGTCCAATCCAAGACATAGAAGGTCACACTAGAGGGAACTATGTAAAATCATGCCTAAAAAACTCTAAATTTACATGTTGTGGCCCATATGAATCTTGGAATGTTTTTAATTTCACTAGAATCCATTTATCCTGGTGTGGCATGTCAGATGAGTGAATTGGATGGCGTATTCACTCCACGGTGGTCCACGAAGTTGAAAAATCTGGCCATCCATTTGCCAGGTGGTGGCCATAGGCATGAAAACTGGACGTCAGGAAACAGATGACCGACGCTCATTCGACCCATGCGTACCGCTAAATTTAGCAGTGGCGGGCCATACAATGAACGCTAGATAATCATATCAAGTCAAACGATGCGTAACAAAGTTGAAACGTATATATGGCCATCAATTTGAAGGAGTTGTTCCTAGACCGTCGACAAAATGGTCTACACCGTAATTGATGTTTTGAGCCATTCAACATGTGGTCAACTAATGTGACGGTGACAATCGAAAACGTTGGGAACTGTTCCAATTCCACACCGTGTAATTTGAAAAATCAAACAAGCTCTTAGGCCTGTTTGATTTTCCAATTCTCAAGTAATTCTCTACGTGGTTTCCGTGTATGATTTGACTGTCTATTTTTATATTGCTAAAATTAAAGAGAATGTGAAATATAAGTGGGGCCCACTGTTATGCATGTGGCTTATCCACACCATCCATCTTTTTTGGCAAATAAATACAGGGCATGGTCCAAAAAATGAAGCAAATCCAATGCTCAGGTGGACCACACCTCAGGAAAAAGGGAATCCAACACTTATCATTAGAAACTTCTTATAGCCCCTATTTCCTATGGTGTGGGAAACTTGAATGTTGGATCAGACTCATTATTTTGTTCATGTCTTAAAATATTGAAGTAAAATTAATGGGTAGAGCGAAATATATCATATATATTACGGTGGGGCCCTTAATTTTAAACTACTTCTTTTGGACTGATTTTGGAAGAAGGAATTAAACCAAATTTCAATGGGGGTAAAGAAATAATAATGACTTTTCGAGGGTATTTTCATTTCACAGAAAAATCACCGGGCCCTAAGAACTTGCATAGAAAAAGCTATAATGCTTACTTACCTGTCATGTAACAGTTACTAACATGATTGGAACTTTTCTTTTTTATTTATTTATTTTTGAAACTTATTTGAGTCTATTTGGGATTTACCCTTTTCTATGTATGCCATCAAATCAAGGATCTCTCAAAAAATCAGGTCCATGCAGAGCCACGCCGTAGAAAACAATTCACATTCACCCGAAAACTTCTAAATTCATGTGATAGTTGGATTAGCATTGATTTTGTGGGTAGGGCTACTCTTCTAGGTGAATTGGATTACATGCACAAACCACAGCGGCCATCGGCCGAAGGTCACGGAGGATCTCTGGTCTCAATATTCTATAGTTAAGATATTCCAATTCAGTGACTTTTGGTTGTTATTCTTATTTAATCATTTGCTTTAGATCACTAAATCATGGACCTCGCTTCTACAATCTGAAGCAAAATAGTTGTGGCACCCGATGTCGAAATTTCTGATATAGGTAATTCCGAACATGTCCTCCAATAATGATGTGGAACATCATCATCCATTAATATGAGGTCCAATCAAGACAGAAGATGACATACATCAGCGAGACCCCCTCAGTCACTTTTGATAGTGGAAAAGGTATGAGGCCCCCAGCTTGGCTCAAGTGGTTTATTTCCTATAAAATTGTCAGTATATCGAAGGATTTATACGGAGCCAATACCATCTTTTGGCGCCCCTGGCAATTCCATATTTGGTAGAACATATGGCCTCATCCTTGGGATATTTTTAGTCTCAAGACCCAGCGCTTCTCAGAGATTGTCATTTTCTTCTGAACAGCTAAAACTACAGACCCCTAAGGCACGGCATATTTGGAGCATTGTGTGTGCCACGTGGAGATACATATGCTTATCGGGATTTGCGGGATCTTAAGCGTGTTATCACAAACTCATGTGGATAGGATATCGTCCAAATACGTATCCTAATATAGAACCAATACGTATATCGCCGCGTATCCTAAACGGCCTACTAACTCTCATTATCTATAAAAGGACACTGCCACACTCTCCAGGTATGCAACATAATATATCACTAATCCTCAAGCAATTATCTCTTCAGTTCCTAAACTGACTTAAGCATCGGAGGGTCCTTAGTCGGCACGACCGACAACCCCTTACCGTATCATTGTGGTTGCAGGTCCCAGATCTACGCCATCCGTCCCAGATCTACGCCATCCGTCAGGAGGCTCGTTGTATGCCCACAATGATCTACACCATCCGTGAGGAGGCCTGTCGTCTGATAGCTATATTTTTCATCCTCATCATCTGTTGACAGTTTTCAGTGTTAACAAATTGGTGTCGTCTGTGGGATTGACGATATCGTTTCCATTTCATCTCCTCCATTCCTTTGCCTCTCTTGACGTTTCTCCTTCCTACTACAATTACAATGCCTCCTAAAAAGTCTCGTGGAGGGGGAGCCAGCGGATCTGCCGCCACACGAACGTTAGGGCCCAACAGGATCCCGACAATAGGGGTAGCATAATTATGCTCCCCAGGAAGAACATGTTCAAGCTCATGCTCTACACATTCACCTCTGGCTCCGCTAGCAGGTGCAGGAGAAGACAGAGCACAGGCTGATGCGCTGGCATTAGCCAATATGCATGCACTACAAGCAAAGTTTACATCCATGGAAAGACATATGGAGTAAATCCTGTTAGTGCACTTTTTCATGGCATACTTAGTGACACCTTGTTTGTCAATCACTTAAGTCAATGAGTCTAGTGTCGGTTGAGCATAACGAAGATGAAGACCGAAGACTCAAGTGGCTCTGCTGTAGCGAAGGAAGAAGAAACAGGTAAAAGTGATGCCTTGATGTGCCTTAACCTTGACCAAAACCTAACCCTTAACCTCTTGATGACCTTGACCATATTAGGAAAACCTTTAGTCATCATAAATTGGACTTAGGTATCCCAAAAGATCACCAAAAGATCGGCCTTTGAGGTTGCATGTGCTAAGAAATCCATGCCCAAACCTTTCAGCCTATGCATAGCCTGACCGACCGACCGTCTAGGACTGGGCCGACTGATCTTGACCGGTCGGACAGGCTCAGTCCAGAAACAGCATTGCTGTAACACATCAAGCTTGAGGGCCGATCGGTCATCAGGTTTGGTCTGACTGGTCTTAACCGGTCGGACAGACCCCGGATCAGACAGTAAACTCTGTCTTCATCAGGCCATTGGCCGACCTAGTCGCGACCGGTCTAGGCAGGTCGGCAGTTAGCCGTTTTTGCCCGTTTTATGACCGTATTGGAGCTCTTTTTCTTTAAATATAGAGCTCAATTTTTTAGGCATTGAGAGAGGATTTTGAGAACCTATTTCCCACACCTTTTGTACATCATATGGGGCCTCAAAGATGAGGAGTTTCAAGTCATATCCCATGTGTTTAATCACAAGTGAGGGCATTCAAATGCAAACATAGAGATGACTTGATTCCCCTCTCAATTCTAGAGATGAGACACTATACCACATAGTCATATCTCTTGTTTAAGACCTCTAGAAGACCCTCTAGGTGAATTTCCTAGTTAGAACTAGCTACATATCCCATGTAGGAGATTCAACCATCCTCCTATCACCTTGGGCATCTCAAAGGCATCACAAGCAAGGTGATTGATCGAGTGTAGCTGAGGCATTAGCGACGCAACGGCAACACGATCGTGGAAGCAAGGGAAGCTGATTGAAGCACGGGAGAGCGGAGATCAAGCAACCCGAACCGGCGCTGAACAAGGGGCTCATCCGACAAGTAAAGTTGTCTTTATTGAGAGTCCATCCACTCAATTCCCTTTGGGAGTTGAGTGTAGAGTTTGTTAGTCAAACTCGATCTAGGGACGTTGGTCGTTCCTTGGCCTGCTTGTCGGCCTAAAGACTAGGGGTTGTTTGGCACTCCTTGGCCCGTTAGCCGGGCCTAAACAAAGTCTCCAAGGGGGAGCTTCTGACACGGGAGTGAACATGCTGTCAGGGTTGAGAGTTAGCCTTTATCCAAAACTTCGGTTATGGTTGAGAGGTGAATCGGTAAATCCTCCATGTAAAGGTTGAGAGGTGAACCTCATTTAAAACATTCGATAATGAATGCCGATGTGCTCAAAGGAGTTGAGTACTTGAACCGGGAGTGGAGTAGACCTAAAGTCGAACCAGTATACATGCTTGTGTTTGTGATTGGATTGAGCACATTGTAATCTTAACATTGAATGTTTAATTGTTTAATTATGAATGCTTGATAGGAATGTTTACTAGGCACTAGATAGGCACATCCACACACAAGATGTACTTTCACTAGTTGTATAGACTTGAGCTCATTGATCCATTCTCATAAGTCTACATAGGTTGCATAGGTTAGGAGCTTGATTAGTTAAATCATTTGTTTACCTATGCATGCTTAGACTAGGTTGTTTATTGCTTAACCATATGCTAGTCTTGTGATTGGACCCACTTAGGCTTGGAAGCTGAAGTGTTATTTCTTACTTAGTTTAATTTGTTAAATTGTGTAAGTAGGCGAAAAGAATTTAAAAAAAGTCCTAATCATCCCCCCTACAGTTTTAGCCATAATTCTAGTTGCTCTTTAAGCTTCCGCACATATAAATGTGTCGTGTTAGACTACCGACGTACTTTCAAATGCTCCCTCCTGATCTACAACCACAACTTTATGCCAATCAAAACGCACCTCCCCACTCCGCACATTCCTCCCCTCGGCATGGGCAAAGTCAACCCGTAGGGGCACCAGCAAGGCATTATGAACAACAGATGCTCTCACATGACTATCACCAGCATGCGTCTTCACATTCTGCTCATCCTCCTCCGTATGATAGGCAGGATTGACATACTACAAGTCAAGCGAGACCTCCAGCTCGAACTCTACCTCGTCCGATGGTAAATCACCTCCCTGCTGGAGATTTGCGTTATACCCTTAATGCTAGACATCAAGGCCAGTAACGAAATCATAGAGGGGGCATTGAAGTTACCAAGATTTCTAGTGCCCATTGTACACCGGCATTAGAAAAGAACATACATGTGTTAAAAGAGAAACTTGCCGCCATGTAGCAATGCTATATGCCCAATGCGTTGTCATTGGTTCAAGCGATAGTGGATCAAGTTAACCCACCATTTACAGAAGAAATCATGAAGGTGTCACACGACCAGAAAGGTTTTGAGTGCCCAACAACATTCCCCAGTATACTGGAATTGGGGACCCTGTCAAGCATATCGAAATCTTCAGATCACATATGAAGCCAGAGGGTGCAACTCTAGCAATTATTTGCTGGGCATTCTCGCTCACCCTCAAAGATGTCGCCTGGACATGGTATAGTAATTTAAATCCTAGATCTATTAATTCTTTCTCTAAGTTATGCACATTATTTGTATTCTAATTTTTCAAAAGTAGGAAGATGAAGAAATCAGCAACCCATCTAGCTACGATAAAACAAAAGTCAGACGAGTCTCTGAAGGACTTCATGGTCCGCTTTACCTCCGAGGCAGGTTCAAACTGAAGGTTACATAGACGAGATTGGATTGATTGTGCTGCTTGGAGGGGTTAGGAATAAAGAATTTCGTTTTTCCCTTGACAAGTCCACTCCCGGAACAATGGCCGAACTTCATGCCAAGGCACAACAATACATTAATGTTGAGGAGGGAGCAAGAGCAAGAAGGAAAGTTGAGGTTAGCCCTAGTGAGAAGAAAAAAACGTCTGAGGAGGTTGCTCCCTCAAATAAAAAGAAGAGAGGGATTATAGACGTGACCGATCACCTAGGTGGAATAGGTCGCCAAGAAGAGGTCCCCCAGAGGGAAGAAATTCATAATATACCCCCCTTAACATTATTAGGGAGCAGATCCTCATGCACATCAAATATCAGAAATACACGAAATGGCTGCCCCGCTTAAGAATGGATCCCGACTAGAGGGATCAATGTAAATATTGTGACTTTCATTGCGATCACGGCCATAATACTCGAAATTGTGTGGCCTTGAAAAATGAAATCGAAGCATTGATACGCCGAGGCCACCTTCGTGCTTATGTTGATAACAAGGGTCATTCTCCCAGGAGACGTGATAGATCTCCACGTCAGCAGATCAACCTTAATAAGAAAGGTCACAACAGCGACAAGACCTCCAAGAAGAAGCACGTCTCGAGCCATCTGAACCCGCTGGAGAAATTCATACTATCTTCGGTGGACCCGTCGACGATGGAGATTCAAACAGAGCTCGCAAGGCTCATACTAAAAAGGCCCAAGAATCTCCACAATCGGTATTCTCAGCGACAAGGCCTAAAAAACAGCCTCGATTGGAACAATAGGCTATTACATTTTCAGAAGAAGACGCTAAGGGGATCCACTACCCCCACGATGATGCGATCGTGGTGACTTTACAGATCTCCAATTATAAAACTCACAGAATCATGCTCGATACTGGAAGTTCAACTGACATCTTATACACATACACTACGACACCATGAAGCTACCGATGAGTCTTCTGAAGCCGGTTGAGACACCATTAGTGGGATTCAGAGGGGAAATGATCGAGCCAAAAGGAAGCGTCGACATTGCCGTTATATCTGGCGAATCTCCTAATAAAGTTAATATTGTGGTGAACTTCTTGGTCGTGGATCGTAAGTCAACCTATAACAGCCATTCTAGACCAGCCATCCATGACCGATCTCAAGGCAATCCTTGCTCCCTGTTACCTTTGCATCAAGTTTCCCACTCCTAATGGGGTGGGAGTGCTATGAGGAAATCAGGGCCGAGGTACGTGCATGCTATGAGATTGTCCTCGGGAAAGAAAGGGTGAAGCATGTCACCCCTATAATAACTCTAAAACTCCTCCCCAACGCTCTGGGTCTAAGGACAGATCATCTTTGGATCTAAGAGACAGCGACTTTCGAGGAGGTTCCCCTGCCGAGGACCTGATCTCCGTTCAGATCTCTCTCGAGAATTCTTCGAAGCGCGAATGATCGACTCGGCTCTGAATCCGGGCACTCAAGTGTAGTTCGTGGAGTTCCTCAGAAAGCACCAGGATGTCTTCTCATGGTCTCACAAAGACATGCCTGGTATCGACCCTAACGTAATTGTCTACCGACTAAAGGTGGACCTTAATTTCAAGCCCGTGCAATAGAGTCGTTGGGCATTTAATCAAGAAAGACAAGCAGCAATCAAGGAGGAGGTTGATAGACTCCTCAATGTTGGTTTTATCGAAGAAGCAAATTTCCCAAAGTGGGTGGCCAATGTGGTCCTGGTAAAGAAGGCTAATGGAAAATGACAGATGTGCATCGATTATACAAATCTGAATAAAGTGTGCCCGAAAGATAGCTTTTCTATGCCCAGAATCGATTAGCTTGTCAACGTAACAACCGAGCACGCGCTCCTTAACTTTATGGATGCATACTTTGGACTATAACCATATATTGATGCATCCACCGGACAGGGAGAATACTTCATCATCACAGATAGGGGTTGTATTGTTACAAGGTCATGCCCTTTGGCCTCAAGAACTTATGTGTTACTTACCAGCACCTGGTGAATAAGATGTTTACTAATCAGATTGGTAAGAGCATGGAGGTGTATGTCGACAATATGCTCGTCAAGAGCGTCAAAGTGGAAGACCACCTGGCTGATCTCGAAGAAATGTTTCGAATACTATGCAAGCACAAGATGAAGTTGAACCCGACAAAGTGTGCTTTTGGTGTCGCCTCTAGCAAATTTCTCGGATTCATGGTAGGGACAAGCGTGGGATTGAAGCCAATCCAAAAAAGATCCAGGCCCTCCTCGGTATGAGTTCTCCAAAGACAGCGAGGGATATCCAATGACTGGTAGGGCGAGTTGCATCTCTCAACCAATTTATCTTAAAGGCGTCCGACAGATGCCTGTTGTTTTTCAAGCAGCTGAGGGGATCTCAGAAGACATTCCGGTGGACAAAGGAGTGTGAGCAAGCCTTCCTCCAGCTCAAGTAATATATTGGAGCCCCTCCGGTATTATCAAAACCTATCCTTGGTGAAGAATTATTTTTATATCTAGCTATATCCACCACGATCGTTAGTGTCACCTTAATAAGGAATGATAATGGCATCCAGAAGCCTATTTACTATGTGAGTCGATCAATGGTAGATGTTGAAACCAGGTATCCTGAGATAGAAAAATTGGCCCTGGCCTTGATCACCTCGGCCAGAAAACTCTGACCCTATTTTCAAGCACATACAATAGTGGTTCCCACAAATCAACCGCTAGGGCAAGTCCTCCAAATCTAGAAGACTCTGGAAGGTTAGCCAAATGGGCCATAGAGTTAAGTGAACATGATGTGAAATTCTGCCCATGCACAGCAATTAAGGGTCAGGCCGTTGCTGATTTCATTGCGGAATTCATGTACCCTCTTCCTCCAGACCAGGCCAAGATTTCAACCGAGCAAACTGAGTTCCCTACTTAAGACTATCCATTATGGACTTTATTTGTTGATGGGTCAGCCTCTTTCCAGGGTAGTAAGGCTGGTTTGATCTTGATCTCGCCCGACGAGTCGAAGTTTGAATATGCACTTCGTTTCGGTTTCCAAGCATCAAATAATGAAGCCGAGTATGAAGCGCTTTAACCCGGGCTCTGTCTAGCCAAGGCAATGGGGGTGTAACGCCCTGGATTTTTGAATTTATCTGAAAATTTCTTGAAATTTATTTTTATTTTATTTTAACTAATTATCGATTATTTACTTTATTTTGAAAACAACGAACCATCCGTAGGAGATCTGATAGGGAACCCTTTTCAAAAGTTACTTAAAACAATCCTATAAATGTCATAGAAAGACCATATTTCAAAAAATCTCGCTGTTTTTAGATAATTACGAAAACGCCACTAAGTTAAGACCTCGCTTTCAGTAAACCAGTTTCTGCCGATCAGTTAAGCTCCAAACCTTTTATATCATCTATCTGGCCCAAAATAACCATTCATGTCGAATTTCAGCCCTCTGATCATCCTACAAACGGCCCAATCAGAAATTAGGATATAAGTGGCCCACCTTAACTCGGATCTACCTCATTTTTCTTTTTAGCGGATGAAGTTATGCTGCCGACCTACTGGTCGGAGCAGATTGCTCCGACCCACCTCAGTGGACACCACCTGTGGAGATAGGTCGTTGCACACGGTCTCCATATCGGGTGCGCACGACACGCCCCCGGCCCTCCGTCTTCTTCGTTCCACGTCACACCGTCCATCATTTGGACCCCACTTCAAAATCCAACCCGTTTATCCGACTCCAACGCCTTGCCACCCCAGTCCGTTGCAACCGTTCATCCAACCGTTAATATTGTGGCTCGTTCCAAACCGCCGTTCAAATCCAAGAAAGCCAAGATCTCGGCTTTCACTTTGCATGGCCCCTCCAACTTTCATCCATAGCTTCGTGTGGACCCCACCTAGCATCTGAACGGTCCTCATGCCCTGCAAAACCCTCGTTGCAATCCATTTCAACTCCCGAGCCATTCCTTCCGCACCATGCAACCAGCCCACCTCTTGAGTCTTTCACATTATAAAACCCTACCATTCGTCCGCGCCTACCCTCTTCAGAAAACCCAACGCTAGAGAGAGAGAGAGAGAGAGAGAGAGAGAGAGAGAGAGAGAGAGAGAGAGTGGGAGGAGAGAGAAGGTGAGAGTTGTTTGGGAGAGAGAGAGAGAGAGATAGAGGGTCCACGGCTCTGTTGCTGCCACTGGGAGGTCCTTCCAAGGAAAGAAAGAAGAAGAAGAAGGAGAAAGAAGAAGAGGGAAAAGAAGAAAGAGGAGGAAAGGAAGGAAGGAAAGAGAAAGAAAAAAGATCCAGTCGGAACCGAGTCGACCCGACCGAGTGCCAAGCCGCCCCGCTGTTGAGTAGAGGTACGTTCATCTGAGTTAGATACTTGCTTCCTAATCTACTCTCATACTCTAATCTTAGATGAGATCTAACCTTAGGTGAGTAAACGATGAAAACCATACCTATCTACATCCTAGCCTTGCGAATTCCATTACGTAACGTAGGTTCGGGTCTGAGGGAGATTCACGACCCCATTAACATCTCTAACCGTTCATCTTCAAGAGGTGAGGATTTCCTTTAAGCCTAGCTACATTAATATCGAATTTTACGTTAATTTCATGTTTAGAAAATTAGGATTTTGTTGTATGATTCCTTAAAACTGTGCTGGTTGAAATCTCTTCATGTGATTATGAATTGTGTGGTATTTCTTGTTGTGTACGCTGAATTTTGATGTACGAATTATTCTTAAGTGGTTGGAAAAGTATTTGTGATGATGTACATGCTTATGTGGAGACTACGCTTGATTTACGTTGTTACATGCTCATGATGATTAATGAGCATGTTGGTTGCTATGGGATTATGTATGTTGGAGCTAGAAAAATGCTCGGACGCAGTTTTCTGGTCTTTTATTGTTTGGGGGTTCTGAATAATAGAAACATTCATAGACAATCACAAGCATTCACAAAAGGTACACAAGAAGAGATATCGCAAGGCGAATTTATTCCAGAGATCCCGAGATCTTTTACATTCCAGGCCGTGAACTGGCACTAGCCTTTAATTGCATCGAATGATCGATGACCCTTGATTAAAAAAGCAAAAGACTAGTCAGCAGGGACTATGGTTTTAGAGTTCGTGGTCGTAGAGACCTGTGTTTGTTTTGTTATGGACTAAATCATCTTTGTATTAGTCAGATGTCTATGTCCCATTTTTGGCCGGAGATCCTGGCTGAGACTATCAGGGTTTATGACTGAGATGGACGACTCTGGGCTCGCACTTGTTAATGTAGGGACAGGTGACCTCGGGAAGTCCATTCTACAGTTGTGTGTACCTGCGTAGCCCCAGCCGACGGATACCGTTTGAATGGGTAGGGCATCGACTGTCGTGTTGTGGCAGTTCATAGCAATTAGTTTGTGGAGGATTGAAACTCTTTGATATGGTTTATCGTGGTAACCATAGCCCTGTTCATCTAGGTTTCTACCCAAATCGGGTCATATCTTTACAGTAGATATAAATGGTTGACATATTTGCATAGTTCTGGATTCTGACGGCTCCTTTCCAAGAAGTCACTTTGTTCATAGCGTCGAATCGGGTCGAACCTCGAATATGAGCGATTTTACTCATTTAGAGTTCCCGGAACGTCCATTCGACCGTTCCATTGCGTCCGGAACGCTCGAAATATCCAAAATAGGTTCAAGCGGACCTTGAAAACACTTAAAATTGAGTCCGGTGCACCTGCAAACATGTTCTGCAATTGGCTGATTTTTTGGGTGCGTGGGACTTAATAAACGGGTGCGTAGGCCTCAACGCACCTAAAAATTAAGTGCCGAATTTCTGATGTATTTAGGGATGCGTGGGTCCATATTCAGGATGCGTTGGACCGAATTTACAAATGTGAAGTTCATTGAATTTATGGGCGCGTGGGATCCGAATTTATGGACGCGTGGGCCATTTTTCGGGTGCGTGGGAGTCTGATGGACTTGTTTGATTTATGTCGAATTAATAGACGCATGGGCAATTATTCGGGTGTGTGGGACCATTTTCAAGATGTGTGGCCACACTTATGATTTTTTAGGATTCAGACCTGCGATGGAATATCGGCAATCGGAAAGGGTATTCCGGCGACCGGGAAGGGTTTCTAGCGGTTGGAAAAGTATTACGACGAGGGTTTTGCGGCGGGGATTTTGGATTCCCAGAGGGCGGCAGCTCTCTCTTTTTTCAGAATCGTCCAATTGAATCGGTGGACGGGGTATTTATAGGCGAAGTTGGCCAATAGGAGAGCGCCACGTGCCACGCACCCCTAAAATACCCACCACGCACCTTAAAATTGGCGTGCGGAGGTCCGACGCACCCGGAAATGATTTCTGAAAATATCTGATTTTTTGGGTGCGTGGGACTTAATAAACGGGGTGCGTGGGACTCAACGCAACTAAAAATTAAGTCCCTGATTTTTATTCGAATTTGTGGATGCGTGGGGCATTTTTTGAGTGCGTAGGACTCCGACATGCCTTTATAATGACGGATATCCAATGGGTCGAATTTAAGGGTGAGTGGACCCATTTTTGGGGTGCGTGGGGCACCAAAATCCCTTAAAACGAATTCCTGTTTTTAATGATTTTTCGGGCGCGTGGGATACCTGAATTTATGGGTGCGTGGACACGTAAATAGGAACTCTACTATTTGGGTTTTGAATTTCGGGGGGTTTGTCGGGCACGTTTGATCGTGAAATCACATGCACTGTTCATCATAAATCACAAAGAAGTTATGGGTCCGATTTTGGATGGTTTTGATCACGGTAATTCGCGAGGCCCGCTGGAGATTTCAGCCAAAATTGGCTAAGGAAATTTTGTAATTCTCCGTTTTGCGCGCACCGGGGGGCATTTTGCATGATTCCTTCAGAGGTATATGGCTACTTTGCTTATTTTAAGAGTCCCCACCTTTTGGGACCCTAACAGATGCCCCTCCGGTGGGTCGTGACGGACGCACGGTCGTCTGGTGCGGCGCACCGAACCTCTTGGGTCCCACTATAAATAGAGAAGATAGCCTATTCTTGTCATTTCATCATTTTTCATTGGATTTTTCAGAGCCATCCCACGCACATTTTTATTCTCCAACGCACCCAAATATTACGCATGCACCCGTTTATTCGAGGTAATATGATTTTTCGGGTGCGTGGAGGCTCATGCACCCAGGAATTCAGACTTTAACTTTGGAATCTTTTTAGGGGTGCGTGGGGTGTCACGCACCCAGCAATTTCGAACTTTGGTGGAATTCTCAGATTTTTGGGATGCGTGGGGGCCCACGCACCCTTCGCCAAAGCATGGAGGGTTTTGGTTCCCACACGCACCCAAAAATTCATCTTTTAAGGGTGCGTGGAACCTCACGCACCCCTCGTCGTTTTATCAAAGGGTTTGGCCCTCTACGCACCCAAAATTGGGTTTTGGACTTCTAAAGGGGGTGCGTGGAAGCTCACGCACCGTCTTCAGACTTGGTGAATTTTTTCCGCATTTCGGGGTGCGTAAAGCCTCACGCACCCAGATATTCATTCTGACAGATATCGGACATTATCGGGGTGTGTGGAGCCTCATGCACCCAGAAATTGTACTTGGTATTTTTTAGGTGCGTGGGGCCTCACGCACCTAGTCTATAGGACTTGGTGGAATTTGGGATTTTACAAACCTTATTTGATGATTTACTAAGTCTCTAAAGGGTATGAGCCCCTATACCTCTGCCTCACATTTGCGTATATGTGACAGTTATTTTAAGGAGGCGTAGGGTCTCATACACTTAAAAGATTTCTAGATCGCATCAACTTAATGGGTAATCCTAGTGGCTAATTTAAGCAATGTTTCGAGCGTACCTTTACATGCGTCTTCCGACTTTTAGACTTCATGTGGCTGGCATTATGTGCTTCTTTTCTCTTTCTTCTCTTTTTATCGGGTCGCTACGTTTCTCAGATCGGTTTGTCAGTTTTGTTCTCTGGCAGACAATGGTCATAACTCGTGCTTCTTTGCGCGTGGCCCAAGATTGTCTGCGGCGGCTTCTTGGCTCCCTGGACCACCCTGAGGCCTGGTCATCTCTTAACGTTCAGCATGATGAGGTGGCCGAGGCCCTGACCCGACTAGGTGCGGATTCTCGCCCCATTCTTAAGGCTATTCGGAACCTCTCCCTCATGGCCTCCATCTCTGACGAGCACAAGGAGGTTATCTTTGACTTCATTGGCGATTCTTCTCTTTCGGAAGAGTTGGCGATCCTTGAAGCGGCTGAGCCCCTTTTGGCCGCTTCTTTCCTGGCCTTGCTGAGCCGACTTCAGTCCTTAAAGAAGGAGAAGAGGGAGAGCAGGCGATTCCTAGCTTGGATGTCCCGCTGGCGGAGGCTGATTTTCCAGACCGTCGTGCCGGGATCTGGAGAATGGTCAGGGAGGTTGTGAGGGAATACAACAGACTCGCGATCGACGTCTCTATCGTGAGGAACTGGACCAGCGCCGAACACTTGAACTTCGACTTCGTGCAGCAATGCATCTCCTACTTAATGGATCTGATTTCTAAGGAATCCCGGGTCCAGGCTAAGGTGGATGAGTTGAGGGCTCGAATTCTTCCGCTGGTGCAGGACTGAGATTCTCTCTTTCTGACTATGGGGGGAGGGCCCTGCAATTTTGTGTCATCCTATGGCAATTATTAACTTTCAACATTTTAAACGATTGATACGGCAATCCAAACATTTGGAATTGTCCTCGTAGTTGATAAATGATAATTATATCTTTTTCTTTTCTTTTGTCCTCCCTTGTTTGTATATTTGTGATGACGGTGTTATGGTTGTGAATGTTGTCGCTTCATTTCTTTCTCTGTCGGTTTGGATGTGCTTTGTCGAGGCGTTGATTGGCGCTTGCATTTTCGTTTATCTGCTGCTTTGTATCCCTTTGGATTTTGCGAATGTTGATTTCTCTATGCTTAGATCTTGAACTTTGTGCACAGCTTATCGATAGTGGCATTTTTTAAGGGCGTTCCGTTGTCGGTGGTGATTCTTTCGGGAATACCATGTCGATATAATATGGAGTGACGAATGAAACTTTCGACGTGTTTGGCTTTCACATTTCTCAGGGCAATTGCTTCAGCCCATTTAGAGAAATAATTGGTTGCAGCAAGAATGTACTGGTGCCCCTGAGAGGATGGCGAATTGATCGGCCCTATCACGTCCATGCCCCAGGTGGCGAAAGGCCAAGATATTACTGATTGATGTAACTCTTCTGGTGGCGAGTGTATTATATCTGCATGAATCTGGCATTGATGACACTTCTTGACATATTCTATCGCATCTTTTGTCATCGTGGGCCAATAATACCCCTTGTGTCGGACACGATGATGTAGGTTCTTGCCCCCTTGGTGGGCAACGCACTCTCCCCCGTGAGCTTCTTTCAATGTGGCATACACTTCATCTTGGTCTAAGCAACGTAACAACACTCCCTCATATGAGCGCTTGTAAAGGACGTCATTCTGTATTATGAATGAACCAGCGCGTCTCCTGACCTGCGTGCCCATCTTGGGCTCTTCTGGTAAAAATCCATACTTCAAGTAGTCGACAAATGGCCTTCTCCAGTCGTTTTCTTCTGTGATTTCGAAGCAGCAGATGGGATTCATGCTCGATTCACCACCACGCAACATGGTGGTTGGCAAGATCCTCCTTTCTTTGATCGTTACTTGGAGTGGGCTGCCTCCGGGATTAGCCAGAGCAGCGGCTAGGCTGGCCAATGCATCGGCTTGTACATTATCCTGCCTCAGTATATGTGAAATGCTGCTATTGCAAAACTGGTCAAACAGTGATTGCGCGTGGTGACATAAAGGTGATAACTCAGGTTTACGAACCTCATATTCTGTCGTCAGCTGTCCGATGACTAGCCTGGAGTCACCATAGATCTGTATTGCTTTGATACGCATTTCGAGGGCGAGCTGTAGTCTGATAATGAGGGCTTGATACTCTGTTTCGTAGTTAGTACAGGCTGGCACGATCGTAAACGAGTAGGGCAGCAGATCTCCCTACGGGCTGATAAATATAACTCCTGCTCCTGCCCCTGTTGACCTGGAGGCTCCGTCAAAGTACATCTGCCAGAGTCGTGGTTCTTCGATCATCATAACCTGTTCATCTGGGAGGTCACATTCCATTTCTTCACTGCTCGGGACGGGGTGCGCAGCGAGGAAATTCGCAACGGCTTGTCCTTTAATAGCTCGGGCTGGGACATATGTGATGTCGAACTCAGAGAGGAGAAGGGCCCACTTGGCTAAGCGCCCAGACAGCATAGTCCAGTTTATAAGGAATTTGATCGGGTCCGCCTTGGATATCAACGTTATTTGGTGCGAGAGGCAGTAATGCCTAAGTTGCTTCACGGCGAAAATGAGAGCGAGACATATTTTCTCAATTGCCGAGTAGTTAAATTCGGCCCCCACCAATGTGCGGCTCAAGTAACATAGCACGTTTTCCTTTCCTTCCTCGTTCTTCTGTGCCAGGAGCGCCCTTAGCGAGTTATCACCTATCGCAATGTATAGAATCATCGATTTTCCTTTGATTGGGGCGGCGAGGACTAGAGAATTCCCGAGCATTTCTTTTAGTGAATCGAAAGTTTTCTGGTAAGCGTCATCCCATTCAAACTTAACATCTTTCTTGTTGAGGCGGGAGAATGGCTGACAACGACCAGCCAGATTCGAAATGAATCTCCTTAGATACGCCACGCGCCCTTGAAAACTCTTCAACTGTTTTAGGTTTTTCGGTGCTGGCATTTCTCTGATAGCCTTAATCTTGGCGGGGTCGATCTCTATGCCACTATGTCTGACGACGAAGCCCAAGAATTTGCCGGATGCGACCCCAAACGCGCACTTTAGCGGATTCATACGGAGACACTTCTTGCGCAACCGCTGGAATACCTGCCTTAAGTGTTCTCTGTGCTGTTCATAATCGGCTGACCTCATGACCAAATCATCCACATAGCATTCGACGTGTTTGTGCATCATATCTTGGAATATAACGTGCATTGCGCGCTGATACGTTGCCCCTACGTTCTTCAACCCGAAGGGCATTACGCGATAACAGTAGATGCCAAGAGTTGTGCGGAAAGCCGTACCTTCTTCATCTTCTGGGGCCATGCGAATTTGATTGTATCCCGAATATCCGTCCATGAAGGACATCACCGCATATCCTGTTGTGCTATCAATCAACAGGTCTGGAATTGGCAAAGGAAAATCGTCCTTAGGGTAGGCTTCATTAAGATTCCGGAAGTCAACGCAAACTCAGATTTGTCCGCTCTTCTTCTTGACTGGCACAATGTTTGAGATCCATCGGGGGTATTTCACCTCTCGAGCGAACCTAGCCTAAATCAGTCTCTTGATTTCTTCTTCAATCTGGGGTATAATGTCAAGATGAAATCGTCGTTGAGGTTGCTTCACTGGCTTCTTTTCCTTCATGATACTCAGCTTGTGCATGGCGATTGTTGGGCTGAGCCCTGGCATTTCTGAATATGTCCAGGCAAAGATGTCTTTATTCTCCTTCAATAGCTGCAGGTATCTCTCTCTTTCATTTTTCGGGACGTTTCTGCTCAAATATGTATTCTTGGGTTCTTCGAGGGTGCCCAAATTCACCTCTTCAAGTTCATCAACCGTCGGTTGTCCGCCATCTTCTAGTTGCACAGGTGTGATGCTTGGTTGGATAATGTCGACAGGATCTTGCACTTGGATTTTCTCCACCAGGTCGATGGTCACCATATTTACGCTTGCCTTGGCTCCTAGGCCTTCTCCGTTTCTGTACACTTGCTTATGTTCTTCAAATGGAGCTAGCAATCTCTTCTTTGTGTCTGTACCTTAACCGAAGAATCCCATATTACTCATGATCTTCCCGCTGGCTCTGCTATATCTTTTCTCTTCTATCGGTCGGGGTTAGGCAAATCCCCCGCCCTCTTCTCTCTCTTCTGATGGTACTGGTTGGCTTGGCCCTAAGTGAAACTTGATTTCTTTCTGGGTGACATCTCTTGACGGTACGACGAATTGGTTTGGAGCTTTCGGGAATGGTTTGGTTCTTCCTATCTTGGGTACTGGCATATTGAAGCTGGACTTGAGCACACTCATGTGTTGATCTGAGATCAGTTTTAACACGGACTGCCCTGGCTACCGTAGATGTTGTGGTACCACATAGAACTTTTTCGTCATCGACTGATGTTGATTCTTCGGCTGATGCTGGGATCTTTCCTGAGTGATGGGTTGAGGTTTACTTTTCTACACGAACTTCTCAATTTAGGGTTTTGCCCCTTGCCCTCTCTTTACTATATCGGGCTTCTTATTGGTCTCACCGCTATCGGATAAGTTGTAATATTTTGCATCGGCAAAAAATGACTTAACTATTGTGTATGGCTTCGGATCTGCCACTACCCTGTATTGGACCCCATCTCTGCTATATTTGAAGCACTGGTGATACGTTGAAGGGATAATGCGATTCTGATGGAGCCAGGGCCTTACTAAAAGGAGGTTGTATGTTGTCACTACATCGATCACCTCGCATGTTACTTTCGTTACCAGTTCTTCGATCTCTAACATTACCGTGATTGATCCGAGCGTACGCTGACTGTCTTGATTGAAACCTTGAATCATCATGAGACTTGGGCGTAATGCCGATTGCCTATAACCCAGCCTCTGTAACGTCTTCAATGGCATGATATTTACGGTAGACCCATCGTCTAACATGCACCTTTTAACCTCCGTGTCTTTGATTGTCCCTGTGACCATCAACGGGCGATTGTGGTCTATTGATTCGATCGTGCGGTCTTCTTCCAAGAAAGTGATTGTTGAAGGATGGTTGACAGGCATGACTTGTGACACCGGCATATACCCCTCCCAAAACTTATCTGTATTATTCATTTCTTCTTCTATCTTTATCATTGTGACTTCCCTGACTTCACTGTTAAGCAAGGCATTAATTAACATATCTCTGTACACTTTTAAGAGACATAAAGCATCGTATATGCTTAGGAGGGCGGGAACCTTCCGTAAGTGCGACACAACGTCATACCCCACTGGTCTCGGGCTTGGCTGATTGGTCGTAGCTTCGACGACCTTCTCATTAGATTTCTGCATGCGAGGCCTCTCTTGTGGTCTGCTAGGGGTACCGCATTCTGGCACCAGGTCCTCTGGTCTTGGAGGGACACAGTCAGGCATTTGCTTTCCTGATCGTAAGATGACCACGTCAACCTCTTCTTCGACTGCTTGTGGGGTTTCTTCGGTCGGTGCTTGTTCGACAAATGACACAATTCCGTAATGTGCCATGTTCGTCGCTGGTCATACTCGCCCCTGCGACATTTCTCTCCTTCCTCTTTCCCTGTTCTTTCTTCTGCTAATGAGCCTTCGTCTGTTCTCAAGTCTTTTCTTGCTACTAACTAGAGTCCATGGTTCCGTCGGCTCAGGGAACGAGGTCGATCGGCTGGTGTCATCTTTTATTAGGACTGTTGAAATTGCCCCGGCTGTCTCCTTTACTGTCTCTGGTACTTTCATGCTGATGACCCCTTGATTGATCAATCGCTGTATTCTTCCTTTCAGGGAGAAGCAATCTTCTGTCGGGTGACTGATGCATCAATGATATTTGCAGTATTTGGGATCATTTATTCGTCCGACTTCATGGGGACGGACAGGTTCTGGTAGACTTATTATGCCTTCTTCGATCAATTGTTCCATGATCGGAATTAAATCGGCCATATCGAATGAATATGGGCCGTTCGCCCTTTCTCTCTCGGCTATCGATACATGTTTGGGCAGATAGGGCTTTTTACTCTTATCTTGTATAACTGTCGTCTTTATCTCTGGCCCATGATCGGTAGTGGGTCGTTTGTGGTCTTTCTGGTCCCTACTTTTGTCGACCTGGTGGGTCTCTACTACTCTTCCTATCTCTCTCTTCTGTCTCTCAGGTCTGAAGTTTACCCGGGATGCTGCTTCTTCCACCAGATGAGCTTTTGTCGCCAGCTCGCGGAAGGAGTTGAAGGTATTGCCTGACAAGCCATACGAGATCATCGGGTCTAGAGCCCTTAGACACATCTTCATCTGCTCGCTTTCGCTGGGTAATTCGCGACATTAAGCCACTGTGGTTCCCCATTGGTCGATGAACTTCTCGACTGGTTCACCATTTCTCTGTCTGACCATTGCCAGGTCTGTTAACGAGATCTCTCTCTCTGTTGCGAAGAACTTTGAGATGAAGGCGTCCTGCATTTGCTCCCATGTCCTTACGGAGCCGACCGGTAGCGACATATACCATTGAAAAGCTTTCCCTGTCAGGGTAGATCCGAATAGCCGCATGCAATACTGCGGGACTACGGACCAGTTTCCTAGCGTGGTCAAGAAGTGGGTGATGTGTTCTTCCGACGATCCTCTGCCATCGAACTTTCCGAAGTCGAGGCACCTGAAATTGGTCGGGAACGGTACCTCTTCTACCTCAGGCGGGTATGGGACCCGATATTTGTAGCTGCATCTCCTCTCTTTCTCTTTTTCTTGCTGCATCATGTGGGCTATTGTTTGGGATAACTCTTCTCGTGATATATGGGATGCAGAAGGTGGCGTACGTCCTATTGGTGCAACTCTGAGTTGGATGGGCAATTCAGGCTCAACCGGACCTTCTGCCACCCCTTGAGACTCCTCTGCTGACTGACGTGTGGGTGACGCGATACTTTTGGTGGCATTCTGCTCTATCAGAGTGGTCAAGGCTTCCTGGATAGCCTTCATTCGATCGTTTGTCTCGCGGTTAGCCTCAACTAATCTGTCGATCTGATCTTGTAATGGAGGTAATTCTTCTGCCTCGTAAGGTTCTTCTTCTTCTTCTGTAGCCACTTGGACCATCACTACTTGCGCCAACGGGATTCTTCGAGCCGCCCTCTGTTTCTGCTCAGGGGTCGTCACGGGCTCGGATTTTGCATGCGCGGGTGTTAGAACTAAAGAAAAAAGATCGAAACTGCTCGTCAGCAGTCTTTTTCCTAGGTTTCACTATTCATATTGTTCCTTTTATTCTGGGGGAATTCTGAGTATAGAGACATTCATAGACAATCATAAGCAATCACAAAGTATACACGAGAAAGCACCGCGAGGTGAATTTTATTCCAGAGATTCCGAGATCTTTTACATTCCGGGCTGTGAACTGGTCACGAACCCTTAATTACATCAACGGATGATCACCCTTGATTAAAAGGCAAAAGTAAATGCATGCATGTATCATAAATGAATTAAATAAAGCATTAAAGGAGCATAAATATAAATAAAGCATAGCATAGACAACACAGAGATTTTTACGTGGAAACCCATACGGGAGAAAACCACGGCACAAAGCAACAAGATTCCACTATGAATTTCAGTTATACAATAGATGGAATATCAAAGGGATAAAGCTCGGATAGATCGAGCAAGTAGTTTAAATCGTCAGGGATTATAGTCTCGAGTTCATGGTCGCCGAGACCAAGTCTAGGATTTATTATGAAATACTTCACCGTTAAGATCAGTTAGATGTTGGTCCCATACTTCTCGGGCGTTCCTAATTGAGTAGCAACCAGGATTTTAACCGAATCGTATATCTCAGTGTCATGACGCGTCTCTATGGACGATATGACTTTCAGGGATACACTTTACGGTTTTCGTTTAGTGCAACCAGGGCCAGTGACCGTCTCAGCTGGACGGGTGACTTACTGGAAGGCACTCCTGGGGTCTTTGTGCAAACAGGGTTTCGACCGAGTCGTATATCTCAGTGTCATGACGCGTCTCTATGGACGATATGACTTTCAGAAATACACTCCACGGCGTCCACTTACTGCAACCAGGGCCAGTGACCGTCTCAGCTGGACGGGTGACTTACTGGAAGGCACTCCATGGGTCTTTGTGCAAACAGGGTTTCGACCGAGTCGTATATCTCAGTGTCATGACGCGTCTCTATGGACGATATGACTTTCACAAATACACTCCACGGCGTCCACTTACTGCAACCAGGGCCAGTGACCGTCTCAGCTGGATGGGTGACTTACTGGAGGGCACTCCATGGGGTCTTTGTGCAAACAGGGTTTCGACCGAGTCGTATATCTCAGTGTCATGACGCGTCTCTATGGACGATATGACTTTCAGAAATACACTCCACGGCGTCCACTTACTGCAACCAGGGCCAGTGACCGTCTCAGCTGGATGGGTGACTTACTGGAGGGCACTCCATGGGGTCTTTACGCAAACAGGGTTTCGACCGAGTCGTATATCTCAGTGTCATGACGCGTCTCTATGGACGATATGACTTTCATAAATACACTCCACGGCGTCCACTTACTGCAACCAGGGCCAGTGACCGTCTCAGCTGGACGGGTGACTTACTGGAGGGCACTCCATGGGGTCTTTGTGCAAACAGGGTTTCGACCGAGTCGTATATCTCAGTGTCATGACGCGTCTCTATGGACGATATGACTTTCAGAAATACACTCCACGGCGTCCACTTACTGCAACCAGGGCCAGTGACCGTCTCAGCTGGACGGGTGACTTACCGGAAGGCACTCATTCCCTTAGCCACTCAACTGACGGATCCCGCCTTTGGACAGGACGCACATCAACTGGTCTTAACGATGAAGTATTTCAGAAGTTTAGAACTCTTTCATTATGGTTTCCGACGATAACCATAATCCCCTTCGATTTAGTTTCGTATCTCGATCCGAGATGAAATAAATTCATGCAATGGATGCAAATGAGTACAGTACAAAGTAACTATGCTTTATGCATGCTCAAGAGAAGATTGCATTTATGCTAGATGCTCAGTGTATCGGACAAATTATGCATTTGATTCGATCAATCGGCTTCGTATATATCTTTATGTCATCAATATGTTGCCCTCGCGTCTTTGAGATCGCGATTGATTTCATTTGGCATTAGTAGATTTTCGGGCCATTTGGGCACTTCCCAGGGCCTGTTTACGATCTGATCAGGGGATTTGGTGAATACCTGTCACGATCGTCTTTGGATAGAGGTGGATTATATCCACGAGGGTGGCAGTGCGATCGCATTTCGATTTGTTTAGTGTAAGTCGATTTCTGAGCCAATAGGGCACTTCCCAGGGCTAAAAATGACTTAGTGGACCTGTTTATGGTCTGATCAAGGTTTCTCGGAGATCCTGAGATCAGGTAATCTCATTGTAATGCATGATTATGGTGTATCATGTTATGGCGGAGAGAAGTCTCCCTCTCGGGTTCGATCAAATTCCGCCCGATTCCTCTCGCTTTCGGCCATTTCCGGCTCTTTCGGAAGGATTTTCGAGGTTTGCAATATTGGCTAAGTGTTGGCCATTTTGATCAAATTGCTGATTTGGCCCACTTAACATCGACCGTTGGTGAATCCGGTCCGGGGGATGGATAGAGGACATTGATGTGTGTCTAGGAGTGCTGACGCGATCGGAAGGCGGGCCACGTCGAAGGCGGGCCACATCATGGAAGGCCTCACCTCCCCATCAGCGTCCAGGAGCATGGGAGGTTGGGTTGGTTTGGGCGCATGTGACTCTTCCTCAAGCGCATGTGGGAGAAAAGTGAGGAGAAAGAGGAAATGGAAGGGAGGTGAGCGCATGTGCCTGCGCCTTGGGCGCACTTATGCGCATGTGGCCTCTCCATTGAGCGCACTGAGCGCATGTGGCCTCTCCCTTGGGCACACTTGAGCGCATGTGGCATGAGGGAGTGAAGAGAAAGATGGCACTATGGGCTCATGTCCTCCAAGGACTTGGGAAATTTCTCATTTGCTTCCAACAAAAGGATGGGCGCATGTTGCTTCTCTTCCTCTTATTGCAACTCCGGTGGGAGAAATCCCTTTTCGGTTGTGGCATCCGGGGAGGTGTGGGTGCATGTGGATAGTCTACTGAGGATTCCGACAAGGATTTTACCTTGCTCTGCCGATCCTTTCCAGATAATGAAGCCTCTCTCCTTCTCAACAAGTGAGTGGGGTATTTATAGCACTTAATTGGGTAGCTACTCGGGTACCGGGCGCATGTGGTTTACAAAATGGAGGGCATGCGCATGGAAATATTCTGGAGAGACGAGTCATGCGCATGTGGGGATTATGCGCATGGAAATATTCTGGAGAGATGAGTCATGCGCATGTACCCATGCCCCAGGCGCATGTGGCATGTCATGGGCGCATGTGCCACTGGTATGGGCGCATGTGGCCTCTATGTTGGCCGCATGTGGCCCCACTTAGCATATTTTCATGATTTTTGTACTTTTTTTTATTTTATTCAAAATATTGAAAAGGGAGAGAGAGAGAGAGCTCTCATGCGCATGTGGTGAGAGAGTTAACGCATGTCTCCTTATGACCTTTGCATGTGGAGAGAGAGTGAATGAATGCATGTGGAGAGAGAGTGAACGAATGCATGTGGAAATATGCACCACAATGACTTCAAACTTGATACTTAAGGTTTTTCGGGTATCTCGGATCATTTGGCGGTAATCGGCATGTCTGATTCCAGCCCGAAATGGTACCTGTAGGCTTTTGGGCCCTTATAGTCGGATAAGTCAGGGCAAAAAATGCATTTGGAAGCGCGCTGGTAAAGATATGCATCGTGCGACCTCGAAACTTGCAGGTTAAGGGTTTTAGAGCGTTTCGGATCTTTTGGCGGTAATTCGCATGTCCGATTCCACCCCGAAATAGCATTCGTAGGTTTCAATCACGATTGCGCATGTTAGGGCGGCACTGGCATTTTTTGAGTATTTCGGATCTCGAAATCAGTCCGATTTGTCGTAGGTGGATCGCCGAATACTGTTTTATAATGGGTACAAATTTGAGCCCCAACAGCGGGCTTAGTAGTCTTTTGCGAGGTATGAACGGCTCTGGATAACGGCGGGAACTGCTCGACTGTCATCAAGGGCGCTGCAGGCTTGGCCAATGTGACCTGCCTGTTGATAAGGATCTTCTGCCCCTTCTTCGGTTGCCACTGTTTCTTGATCACGGGGCAAGGTCTTGCAACGTTTGCCTTCCTATATGCTGCTATAATGGCAGCTTTCTTTTATTCCCTCTTCTGCCTTCGGGTCTCAACCAACTGCCATTCTGAGCTTGGGTTTGTAGTTGTGGTGGAACGGGGGAAGCTAAAGCCTCCGGTGACAAGGAAGGTGCACGAACTGGTCATCGTGCTTGCCATTTCTTTTGCCTGCATTACTATCTTGTTAATTCTGCGGTGTCAGAAAATTGTTAGAACAGTTCATGAACGCGGCCGGGAGCGTGAACCCATCGATCGCGGTACATAAACTAATAGTAATAAGCAAGAAGAAGACAAATACGTGTACTTTTGGAAGCTCGTGGTTTTGAAAAAACCTTTGATTTGTCGTCTATTGCCTTAAAGATGAAGGGAACAACGTTCCCGTGGAGAGTCGCCAGTTTGGCGCCCGAGGGCGTCGAAACATTATGCCTCGCGATATATCTCTTGCGTACACATTCGTGTCTGCGAATGATTGCTCTTAGAGAGTTTCTATACTCAGAGCTATCCCGAGATTCTGGTATGGTCAAAGTCCCCAGTGGAGTCGCCAGTTTGTTGGAGCTAGAAAAATGCTCGGGCGCAGTTTTCTAGTGTTTTGTTGTTTGGGGGTTCTGAATAATAGAAACATTCATAGACAATCACAAACATTCACAAAAGGTACACAAGAAGAGATATCGCAAGGCGATTTTGTTCCAGAGATCCGGAGATCTTTTACATTCCAGGCCGTGAACTAGCACGGGCCTTTAATTACATCGAATGATCGATGACCCTTGATTAAAAGGCAAAAGACTAGTCAGCAGGGACTATGGTTTTAAAGTTCGTGGTCATAGAGACCTGTGTTTGTTTTGTTATGGACTGAACCATCTTTGTATTAGTCAGATGTCTATGTCCCATGTTTTGGCCGGAGATCCTGGCTGAGACTATCAGGGTTTATGACTGAGATGGACGACTCTTGGCTCGCGCCTGTTAATGTAGGGACAGGTGACCTCGGAAAGTCCATTCTACAGTTGTGTGTACCTGCGTAGCCCCAGCCGACGGATACTGTTTGAATGGGTAGGGCATCAACTGTCATGTTGTGGCAGTTCATAGCAATTGGTTTATGGAGGATTGAAACTCTTTGATATGGTTTATCGTGGTAACCATAGCCCTGTTCATCTAGGTTTCTACCCAAATCGGGTCACATCTTTACAGTAGATATAAATGGTTGACATATTTGCATAGTTCTGGATGCTGGCGGCTCCTTTCCGAGAAGTCACTTCGTTCATCGCGTCGAATCGGGTCGAACCTCGAAGATGCACAATTTTACTCATTTAGAGTTCCCGGAACGTCCATTCGACCGTTCCATTGCGTCCGAAACGCTCGAAGTACCCAAAATAGGCTCAAGCGGACCTTGAAAACACTTAAAATTGAGTCTGGTGCACCTGCAAACATGTTCTGCGATTGGCTGATTTTTTGGGTGCGTGGGACTTAATAAACGGGTGCGTGGGCCTCAACGCACCTAAAAATTAAGTGCCGAATTTCTGATGTATTTAGGGGTACGTGGGTCCATATTCAGGATGTGTGGGACCGAATTTGCAAATGTGAAGTTCGTTGAATTTATGGGCGTGTGGGACCCGAATTTATGGACGCGTGGGCCATTTTTCGGGTGCATGGGAGTCCGATGCACTTGTTTGATTTATGTCGAATTAATAGACGCGTGGGCAATTATTCGGGTGTGTGGGACCATTTTCAGGATGCGTGGCCACACTTATGATTTTTTAGGATTCAGACCTGCGGTGAAATATCGACGATCGGAAAGGGTATTCCGGCGACCGGGAAGGGTTTCTAGCGGTCGGAAAAGTATTCTGGCGAGGGTTTCCAGCGGAGATTTCGGATTCCCAGAGGGCGGCAACTATCTCTTTTTTTTTAGAACCGTCCGAATGAATCGGTGGACGGGGTATTTATAGGCGAAGTTGGCCAATAGGAGAGCGTCACGTGCCACGCACCCCTAAAATACCCACCACGCACCTTAAAATTGGCGTGCGGATGTCCGACGCACCCGAAAATGATTTCTGAAAATATCTGATTTTTTGGGTGCGTGAGACTTAATAAACGGGTGTGTGGGACTCAACACAACTAAAAATTAAGTCCCTGATTTTTAGTCGAATCTGTGGATGCGTGGGGCATTTTTTGGGTGCGTGGGACTCCGAAATGCCTTTATAATGATGGATATCTAATGGGTCGAATTTAAGGGTGCGTGGACCCATTTTTGGGGTGCGTGGGGCACCAAAATCCCTTTAAACGAATTCCTGTTTTTAGTGATTTTTCGGGCGCGTGGGATACCTGAATTTATGGGTGCGTGGACACGTAAATAGGAACTTCACTATTTGGGTTTTGACTTTCGGGGGGTTTGTGGGGCCCGTTTAATCGTGAAATCACATGCACTGTTCATCATAAATCACAAAGAAGTTATGGGTCCGATTTCGGATGGTTTTGATCACGGTAATTCGCGGGGCCCGCTGGAGATGTCAGCCAAAATTGGCTAAGGAAATTTTGTAGTTCTCCATTTTACGCGCACCGGTGGGCGTTTTGCGTGTTTCCTTCAGAGGTATATGGCTATTTTGCTTATTTTAAGAGTCCCTACCTTTTGGAACCCCAACAATGTATATGGATGTTACGTTAATGAATGCCCCTTAACCCCGTACTGATGTAATTGTTTGATGTTAAGAGATGAAGCCGTATAGGGCCTTAATATGTTGGCATTACCATGTGTATATTTTTGGATGAATGTGCCTTATTGGTTGTATGTAGTAAGAATTGGGATTACCATGTGTATTATTGAATGATATGCCTTAACGTTGAGGATGAAGTGTCGGCATTACCGTGGATGTGTTGTTGGTTATATATGCCATGATGTTGAGTTGGACACCACCGTGGATGTGTTGTTGGTTATATATACCGTGGATGTGTTGTTGGTTATATATGACACCACCGTGTGCATTGTTGGATACGTGCCAAGGGATCCTTGTTTGATATATTACCTGTGGTGGACCCTTTGAGGAATGAGATTGATGAATACGAGAAGTTTCATGAGCCAGGGTTGGTGGTATGGGCCACTAAGCTTAAGCTGTCGGCCTATGTTGGGTGACGAGCCCCCCATAGTGACCTTGAGCTTTCTTAAACTAATTGGGGTAAGGAGTGATCATTAGTTGTGAACATCGTTTAATTAGCTGGATGCTAAACTTACTTAATTAAAGGTGAAACTAATCATGCATTCACTGGACCCGACCTGGTGGGTCAGCCCTGCGGGCGCTGCAACGCTAGCTTGTGGCAGGGGGATGGGTGGCCATCACCTCAATTGGCTGGGTTTGTTGACATGAAGTTGTGGAATTACCCGCTTCATCGTGGACTCTGGTGACTAGTGGCTGGTGAGAAGAGTTGGAATAAGTCTCATCTCATCTGGTCAGGTTGCCTTAGCCAGAGCATGCATATCATGTGTTGCATTAAATAAGATTTTCTCATGTATGTTTTGCTTGGGTATGATTATGTTTGGATATTATTGTGCTAAACTTAGGGGGTAACCCTCACTGAGTTGATCGCGAGCAAATCACTCCCTCCTGGGACGGTATTATTAAACACCACCATATTGTTGCAAATGACGATCCATTAGACGAACTCGACATACAGATTGAAGTGTATGAAGTTTCATGGCGGCTAATGATGGACTATGAAGCCGAAGTGGCTTGAAGATGGATTATGTTTATTGTCTTTGTAGAGTAGATTTATTTTCATGTAACTTGTAATAAGTCTCCCATGGAGACTAAAAAGTAGAATATTATGTAATTTGTATGATCTAAGGACATTATGTTGATAACGTAGAATAGAAAAACATAAAATAAGAACCTTAAATTCCATCAATTTGCTATGAATGTCATGAATGTGGGAAATAAAGATGAATGTGTAGAAATATATCCTTAACACATTTCAGATAACACCAAAAAACTCGGCCCATTGTATTGTCCACGAGAGCCGAAATTTCGGGGCGTTACAGGGGGTCTCAGGTTTGCCCATTTACAGTGATTCTCAGCTCGTGGTGAACCAGGTCACGGACGAGTTTGAAACAAGGGGAGACGAGATGGTTGCGTATCGAACTCAAGCTCTGGAACTGTTGAAACGTTTTGAAAAATATAAGCTTCTTCAGGTTCCAAGGGAGCAAAACAAGATAGCAGATTCGCTCGCTAAGTTAAGCTCGGCTTTTGAAGGCGAACTTGCTTGGTCGATTCCCATCAAACATTTAGCCGAGACGAGCATTATGCAAAACAAGGTGATTGAAGCACTTTCGATCCACTAGACTTCATGCTGGATGGACCCAATAGTCAAATATCTACAAACTGGACAGTTACTAGAAGATAAAAAAGAAGCACGAAAGTTGAAGTTCCATGCACCTAGGTATTTTCTCAAAGAGGGGATTCTCTATAAACGAGGGTACTCGTTGCCACATTTAAGGTTCCTCCACCCCAAAGAAGCCAACTATGTCCTCAGGAAAATTCATAGTAGAGTATGTGGCAATCATTTGGGAGGCCAGTCAATGGCTTACAAAGCGGTTAAGAAGGGATATAATTGGCCGACGATGGTAGCGGATGCGGTAAATTGTTTGAAAGAATGCAATAGAAGTCAGCATTTTGCTAAGATTCCTCAGAAAGTTCCAGAAAATGTTACTCCTATGTCAGGACCATGGTCGTTTGCCTAGTGGGGAGTTGATATTATTGGCCATTTGCCGATGGGAAAGGGACAAGTAAAGTTCGCTATCGTAGTAGTGGACTACTTCACGAAATGGGCAGAGACAGAGCCGTTGGCAACAATGTTCGCTCGCCTCAAGTGCAAGACTTGCGATGTAGTAATAACTCGGTAAGACTGAGGTCAATCCACAGGGAATTAGGGTAAACAATCTAAACTCTTCCAGCAACTTTAATCTAAAAAGTTTTCGAATTCAATTTTAAGAACTAAGTAAAACAGCAACTTTAAGAAAAATCTGATAATTAATGGAACAAAGGCCTTGAGGATTCATTTGTAGTAGTCCAATGAGAATTCATTCATCCAAGCATAAACACGACTAGATTCGAAGTTCTATCTCTCATCTAGTTGGAAGATTAGACTTTCAAACACAAACAATCCCACTCAAGTCAGAAAATAAGATTCTAGTTTAATGAAGCACATAGAATTCAAACTTGTAGCCTTCGGAGTAACAGTCATGCCAAGAGACTATGACATAATCTAGAGTTACTATAATTCGAATCTAATCAATCCAAACATGGAAATCTTAGAGATTTGCAAGGAACTCTTGTTTGAAGTACATGAACTCTCATAATACATCCAAAGATACCAACTTTATTCAAACTAGAACTTAAAAATCCAAACTTAAAGTAAAGGTACTTAAATTAAACAAACCCTCTATTAGAACTAACTACAAGCTTCACCTTTTAGCCCTAGTTAAGAGATTCTAGTCGAGCATCATCATACTTCAACTAGAAACAATGAAAAACTACTAAAAAGCATAAAAACTGAAATTTGAGGAGTTCTAGATGCTCTACGATGATCCTCTTCACCTCTCACGAGTTCCCAAGCCTTCTATGATGAGTTTAGATCCCCCCGTAGGTGTCCTTTTATAGCATTAAAGCTCCACCACCTCAGAATCTTTCAAAATTTTATAACAAGTTACACAGCACGTGATTTTTTGGAGCTTGAAGAACAAGCTTCTGTAAATTTTTTGCATGGCCGACCGATCGGGCGACCGGTCGTCGACCCACTTATTTGGTCCAGCGAGGTCTCATTGAAATTCTTTAAAGCTCGGGAATATACGATCGGTCGTCAGTGGTGGCCGACCAACTTTTTGGGGCATTTTTCCTCTAGCAAGGTTAGCAACAAAGGCCCCTTTGATTTTGAATGACCGACCAGTCAGACGACCGGTCGTGGGCCATGGCCAACCGGTCGGCAATGCACAATTTTTGTACTATTTCTTCTTTCCTTCTCTTTCTCCCTTGCATCTTTCTTCCACCTTTTGTCGCTTATTCTTTTGATCTTCAATGCATACAAAGTGACTCATTTGGCATCAAATTGTTGAAATCTCTCTCTCATTCTTACAATCACAAAACATGTATTAGAATAGTCTTTTAAACATGCAAACCATGCATAATGTGTGATGAATTGGGTTTAGAATATGCACAATTCAGATCTCAACACACCCCCAACCAGCATTTTGCTAGTCTCGAGCAAAACATGCGTGAAATAAATCCAATCTTTTCAAAACCCAACTCTCTTTTAGAAACTATACTTTTATAAACTTTAAAATGCACAAGTGCAAAATTCAGAGAAACTTAGTGATAAGATTATGAAATCCTAAACTCCTTAAACATAATAAGTGTTCACATAGAATCCCCATCGATTAATTGATGGATAAAAGAATCCAAACAAGTATAGTCTAGTGTGCATAGTGAATGTTCATGTCATAAATTTTCAGGATTACCTTCTTCATAGATTAGCGAAACTAAGGATCTAAAGGTGTATCGATCAATCGAAAGCTTATGACAAGAATTTGCCTTATCGTTCCTTCGACGACTTTCACTCTACTTCCCATTTCCAGCTTTGGTTACAGGTAAACCATCCCCTGGTTGGTAATAGGTAGCCCTTTTTAGAATTTATCAACAAATATTCAATTATAACCATACTTTCTTTTTCTTTTTCTTTTTCTTTTTCATATACATTAGATATGATTTTTAGAAATCCATATCTTTCGTTCTTTTCTCTTATTTCACATGAACAAAGATGGACAAAGTTCCCTGGCTTGGTTCCTAGACACTTTAAACCTTTAGTCTAACCAATCTACAAATCTACATAATCCCTTCCAACCATGAGAATCGTGTAATGTGAACTAGATCAAAAGTGTTCAAATTTTCTATCAATCATATAAATAGGGGAATTCATATATAAAACTATTATATTTAAGCTAATTTAAAGATCTCAAAATCGTATCAATTCATCTCTTGTCCTTGTGTACTTATGGCATCCCAAGTCATATATAAAGTTTTTTAAAAGAGTTTTGAATTTTCAAAAAAATTGAAAATTTTCTACAAATATTGGTCGAAATGTCACAAATTGCTAGATTCATCTAGGAATCTCACCCCCAACCAAATCTTGCATTGTCCTCAATGTAAAAAGATATGCAATGAGCATGAAAATGAGAGCAATGTTAAAAATAAAGGAGGATAAGAACGAGAGTACCTGAGAGAGTCAATCATGGAAATCTACCTCCGACAACTAAATCTACTAAAGTAATAAAACTAAAACAAAAAATAAACTAAGCCTAATCCTACTTAAAGCAATAAACAAATCCTAAGCTATCCTTTTAAAAAGAGAATCTCCATCAGACTAGGAGATCAACATCATTATAACATTCAAAAGAACAAAGTTGGGCAGGATCATATTGAGCACCTCGAGATCTTCAAATCATACATGCAATTGGAGGGGGTCAGTCAGGAAATCATGTGCAGAGCATTCTCTCTCACTCTGAAGGATGCAGCTCTAACCTGATACCACAACCTAAAACCAAGATCCATCAACTCTATCTCGCAGCTATGTACCTTATTCGAATCACAGTTCATAGGGAGCCGTAAGATGAAAAAGACCACAGCCCATTTAGCAACAATGAAGCAGAAGAAGGATGAATCCCTCAAAGATCTCCTCATCTGCTTCACTTCCAAGGCGGTCCAAGCTAAAGGTTACACTAACGAAGTAGGACTCCCAGCACTTCTCAACGGGGTCCGGAATAAGGAGTTCCAATGGGCCCTGGATAAGACGACTCCTAAAATGATGGCAGAGTTCCAGTGAAAAGCTAAAAAATATATCAACGCAGAAGAGCTAGCAAAGGCTAGGCGAGAATCCGAGGTCAGACTAGGTGAGAAAAAGAAAAGATATGAAGAAAGAAAGAAAATAGAAGATCGGAGAGATAGGTTCCCTAGAAGAGGCCCTCTTAAGGGGCATTACTCAGAGTACACCCCACTTAATGCCATGACAGAAAATGTCCTAATGCACATTAAAGACTAAAAGTATACCACTTAGCCACCTAAATTGAAGGCAGATCCCAATACGAGAGACAAGCGGAAGTATTGCGATTTTCATCGTGACCAAGGTCACAACTGTTAGTGCACTTTTCTGTGGCATACTAGTGCACCTTGTTTGTCAATCACTTACGTCAGTGAGTCTAGTGTCGGTTGAGCCTAATGAAGACAAAGACCGAAGACTCAAGTGGCCCCGCTGCATCAAGGAAGAAGATACAGGTAAAAGTAATGCCTTGATGTTCCTTAACCTTGACCAAAACCCAACCCTTTGATTGTTTGATGACCTTAACCATGATTAGGAAACCTTTAGTCATCATAGATTGGCCCTAGGTGTCCCAAAAGTACACCCAAACCTTGGCCAATGCTTGAGGGTTGTGAAATGGATGGGTCAGCAATTGGACTGACTGAACCCATGCCTGTCCGACCGGTCACGACCGGTCGTGGACCCCTGGTCGACTGGTCAAGACGGGTCGGACAGACAGTCCAGTTTGGACAGCAGCTCTGGTGTGGGAAGGCCATTGGGCCGACCGGTCAAGACCGGTCGGCAGGACTGGTCCGACCGGTCACGACCGGTCGGGCAGATTCCTCCATGAGACAGCAAGCTTTCTGTCTTCATTTGGCCTATGGCCGACCGGTCGTGGACCCTGGACGACCGGTCGTGGTCCCCTAGCCAACCGGTCGTGGTCCCTTGGCCGACCGGTCATGACCGGTCGACACTAGCCGTTTTTTATCCATTTTCAAACCGTTGCACATTTTTCTATAAGAGGGCTTGACTCATTTTGAGGGGCATAAAGAGGGATTTCGAGAGGAGTGAAGCCACCATTGTTGGAGACCATTTGAGGCTCATTCCCAACCTATGCAAGGCATCTTCCTTGTGCTTTAACACAAGATTGGAGCATTCCAAGCTCATGAAGAAGATGACCTTCATCCCCTCTTGATCTCTAGAGTTTGGAACCTTCTTGATTGGCAAATCCTTGTCCAAAACTCTAAGAAGAGATCGTTGTAGGAGAGAACCTCTAGGCAACCCATTCCCATCAGTTGTAGAGTTCTCAAACCTATTCTCCTATCACCTTGGGCATCTCAAAGGCATCACATGCAAGGTGTTTGATCAAGTGTGGCTGAAGCATTGGCGACGCAACAGCAACAGGATCGTGGGAGCAAGGGAAGCTGATTGAAGCACGGGAGAGCGGAGATCAAGCAACCCAAACCGGCGCTGAACAAGGGGCTCATCCGACAAGTAAGGTTTTCCTTTTTGAGAGTCCATTTAGAGTTTGTTTGTCAAACTCGATCTAGGGATGTTAGCCGTTCCTTGGCCCGTTAGCCGGGCCTAAATTAAGTCTCCAAGGGGGAGCCTCCGACACGGGAGTGAACATGCGTCAGGTTGAGATTTAGCCTATGTCCAAAACTCCGTTCGGGTTGAGAGTTAGCCATTTGTCCAAAACCCCGGTTATGGTTGAGAGGTAAACCGGTAAAACCTCCGTGTAAAGGTTGAGAGGTGAACCTCATTTAAAACCTCTGATAGTGAATGCCGATGTGCTCAAAGGAGTTGAGTACTTGAACCGGGAGTGGAGTAGACCCAAAGTAGAACCACTATAAATGCTTGTGTTTGTGATTGAATTGAGCACATTGATATCTTAGCATTGTTAGTTTAACTGTTTAATTATGAATGCTTGATAGGAATGAATGCTAGGCATTAGATTGGCACATCCTCACACAAGATGTACTTTCACTAGGTGTGTAGACTTGAGCTCATTGATCCATTCTCATAAGTCTACATAGGATGCATAGGTTAGGAGCTTGATTAGTTAAATCATTTATTTACCTATGCATGCTTAGACTAAGATTGTTTATTGCTTAACCACATGCTAGTCTTGTGATTGGACCCACTTAGGCTTGGAAGCCGAAGTGTTCTTGCTTACTTAGTTTAATTTGTTGAATTGTGTAAGTAGGCGAAAAGAATTTCCAAAAAGGTCCTAATCACCCCCTCCTATAGGTTTAGCCATAAATCTAGTTGCTCTTTAAGCTTCCGCACATACGTAGGTGTCGTGTTAGACTACCGACGTACTTTCAACAACACTAGAGATTGTATTGCACTCAAGGACAAGATCGAGTCCCTTATCCATCGAGGATACCTCAAAGCGTACATGGATCAAAGCGATCGGTCTCCCAGACAGACAGATCGTCGAGGACAAGAATCAGCACGACGACAACAGGGTTGTCAAGAAGGCAGAACACAACCAGAGCCCTTCGAGCTTGCAGGGGAAATCCACACAATCTTTGGTGGGCCCGAAGGAGGAGGAGACTCCAATAATGCCAGGAAAGGTCATACCAAGAAAGCTCATGAGGCACTCCACACAGAAAAGATGACGAAGCAGCCTGAATGGAAGCGACAGCCGATCACATTTTCAGAAGAAGATAGAAAAGGATTCAATTCCCTCCTGACAACGCAGTTGTTGTCATGCTGCGGATCGCCAACTACAAAACTCACAGAATAATGCTGGACATAGGAAGTTCAACGGACGTCATATACACATTAGCCTTCAAAGCGATGAATATCCCCAAGAACCGTTTGAAGCCAGTCCAGACCGAATTGATAGGATTTAGAGGCAAGACGGTCGAACCAGAAGGATGCATTGACCTCTCGGTCATCTTTGGGGAGGCCCGTAACAGGATCAATATGATGATCAACTTTTTTATCGTAGATCGGCCTTCGACTTACAACGCCATATTAGGTCGATCGCCTATGACAGAGCTCGGAGCTTCCATCTCCCCGCTCTATCTATGCATAAAATTTCCTACCCCGAAAGGCATTGGGGTAATCAAAGGAAACCAAGTGGTTGCACTTGCATGTTATGAGATGATACTTTCGAAAAGAAAAGGGGAAGCCAGTCAGCCCCATCATAATGACAACGTCTCAAATCGAAAAACCTTCCTGTCGAAAAGTACTGACTTTAGATCCTCGGGAGAACGACTCCAAGGGTGGCTCGCCAGTAGAAGACTTCATCCCAGTGTCATTGTCGACCGAAGACCCCTCGAAACAAGTCTAGATCGGGTCGCACTCGATGTCGACGTCCATGCCCATTTCTCCCAATTCCTGATCGAACATCAAGACATCTTCGCCTGGTCACATGAAGATATGCCAGGCATGATCCGAACATCGCTGTCCACCGATTACAGGTGGATCCGAAATTCAAACCAGTTCATCAAAGGCGTCGTGCCGTCAACCAAGAAAGGTAGGAAGCCGCGAAATAAGAAGTAGATAAACTTCTCAAAGTAAGATTCATCATGGAAGCAGTGTACCCGAAATGCGTAGCGAACGTAGTACTTGTCAAAAAAGTGAACGACAAATGGAGAATGTGCGTCGACTACACCGATCTTAATAAAGCATGTCTGAAGGATAACTTCCCTACTCCAAGAATCGATCAACTGGTCGATGCCATGGTAGGACATGCGCGGCTCAGTTTCATGGATGCATACTCAGGCTACAATCAGATCACAATGCACCCACCTGACATGGAGAAAACATCTTTTATTACCGACCGAGCCTTATACTGTTACATAGTCATGCCTTTTGGTCTAAAAACTATGGGTGCCACATACCAGCACCTGGTCAACAAAATTTTTGTGGAGCAGATCGAAAAAAAGATGGAAGTCTACTTCGACGACATGCTCATAAAGAGTCTGTAGGAAGGAGATCACCTCACAAATATCCTAGAGACCTTTCAAATTCTGCGAAAGCACATGATGAAGCTAAACCCAACAAAATCCACCTTCGGCATATCGTCAGGAAAGTTTCTCGGCTTCATGGTCGGAAGAAGGGGAATAGAAGCCAATCATGAGAAGATAAAAGTCATCCTCGAGATGAAGCACCCAAGTCTTTATGAGATATTCAGTGGCTCGCCGGACGGGTCGCCTCCCTCAGCAGGTTCATTTCACGGGCAAGTGATAAATACCTACCGTTCTTCAAATTACTGAAAGGATTAGCAAAAACAATGCAGTGGACAGATGAGTGCGAACAGGCATTCGATCGCCTTAAAGAATACATGGGCAGTACGCCCATACTATCAAAACCCATCCATGGCGAAACGTTCATCCTATATCTTGCTGTCTCATCAACAATTGTTAGTTCCGTGCTCATCCGATAAGATAATCGCATCCGGAGACCAGTCTACTATATCAGTAGAGCGATGGTCGATGCAAAAACTCGTTATCCGACCATCAAAAAATTGGCGTTAGCCTTGATCACTTCCACAAGGCGACTCCGGCCTTACTTTCAAGCTCACACGATCATGGTCCTTACGGATCAACCACTGAGATAGGTCTTACAAAATCTGAGAACATCGGGCAGGCTGGCCAAGTGGGCCATTGAGCTGAGTGAGCACGACGTACAATTATGTCCGCTACGTTAATTAAAGGGCAGGCAGTTGCTGATTTTATTACCAAATTCAACCACTCAACCGCTCCCGAGATGACTGAACCCATCACCCAGCCGACCCCCACTCCCGATCATCCACTGTGGACCCTTTACGTTGATGGGTCAGTAACCTCCCATGGGAGTGGGGCGGGGGTTATAATGATATCCCCTCAAGGTTCCAAGCTTGAATATGCTCTCTGCTTCGATTTCTCTACATCTAACAATGAAGCAGAGTATGAAGCACTTCTTGTCAGACTCCGAATGGCCAAGTAGGCAGGATCTCTCAATCTCAAGATCCATATTGACTCTCAGCTCGTGGTAAACCAAGTAGCTGACGAATATGAAGAAAGGGATGAAATGATGACGTCATATAGGAGGAAAGTCCACGACCTTTTAAAAGGATTCGAGAAGTATGAATTACTACAAATCCCAAGGGAGCAGAACCGAATGGCAAACACGCTCGCCCGATTAGGATTAGCCTCGGAAAACGATATCAGCCGCACCATCTCAGTAGAACATCTTTCCAAACCGAGCATCCATTGGAAAGATGTTCTCGATACACTCCCGATCGATCAATCTTCTTGTTGATTGGACCCAATCATCCGCTACCTCAAAGACGGAAAACTCCCGGAGGATAAGAAAGAAGCAAGGAAGTTGAAGTTTTACGCCTCAAAGTACTTCTTAGAGGACGATGTCCTCTACCGACGAGGGTATTTACTCCCACATTTACGGTGCATTCGACTAGAAGAAGCCGACTACACCCTGAAAGAGATTCATGAGGGAATGTGCAGGAATCACCTCGCAGACCGATCAATGGCATACAAGGCAATTCGCCAGGGATATTTCTGGCCGAAGATGAACGCTGATGTCGAAAAGTATTCTAAAACTTGTGATAAATTCCAACGATTTACCCAAATTCCACAAAAAGCCCCATAAGACATGACGTCGATGACAGGTCCGTGGCCATTTGCACAGTGGAGAATCGACATCATCGGCCCCCTACCAAGGGGAAAAGGCCAGCTCAGGTTTGCCGTTGTGGCGGTAGACTATTTCACAAAATGGGCTGAGGCTAAGCCCTTGGCCTCTATCACCGAACAGAAGATCAAGAAGTTCATCCTGGAATCCATCATCTGCAGGTTCGAGATCCCCCACACCATAATAATAGACAACGGGCGGTAGTTCGACAAGAAGAAAATCAAGGAGCTCTTTGAGGAACTGAAGATTCGACACATATTAACTGTCCCTTATCATCCCCAGGTAAATGGCCAGGTCGAGGCCGTCAATAATATCATCAAGCATCACTTGAAGAAAAAGCTGGAGGAACATAAAGGTGATTGGCCAGAATGTTTGCCTGAAGTATTATGGGAATACAGAACCGCTGCTCAAACGTCAACTGGAGAAACCCCATTCTCGCTGACCTTCGGAGCTGAAGTAGTAGTCCACATAGAGATCGGTATGCCGTCATACCGAGCGACGCATTATAATCCGGAGACGAATGAAAACACCATGAGTCTTCAACTGGACCCACTTGAGGAACGAAGGAACGATGCACAACTCCGGCTCATTAAGTATCAGCACAAGGTCGCTTGACATTACAATTCACGCGTCAAACACAGGCCTCTCCATGTGGGAGACCTTATCCCAAGGAGGAGAATACGAATAGCGCTTGGGACCCAAGCTCCCAAGTGTTCAGCCCCAATTGGGAAGGGCCTTACAAGATCACATGGATGATTAAGCCCGGAACTTACAATCTGGAGAACATGAAAGGGATGATTCTCCATCAACCATGGAACCCCATAATTTGCACAAGTATTACCAGTGAGACCAAAATGGGAATGATGTAATAAAGCTTCTTGAAACTAAGAATCAATAAATTTCACTTTTCGCCTATGTGACTATACTTACTCAGTTGACAGCTTATGCTACCCAAGCGAGGGACAATACCGACCAATGCATCCCCTAACTGAACATTATCAACCACAATAAATCATCACAAGCACAACTTTAGCAAAACATTATGATTTTCATTACTATCAAGAGAAACTTTACAATTTTATCAAAAGAAAAAAAAACTATTCAACCTCACAGAGGTCGGTAACAACAATAGGGTTTGCAGCAGGAACCAGGAGAGCAGGCATCTGGGCAATCGGTTCGGGAACATAAGGAACGGGGTCTCCACTAGACACTTCTAGTTCCCCCTCACGTTCCTCAACAAGGATTTCAGTAATGGTCGGGGCCTCATCTCCTCAAGCAACTTCCATCTCCATATCCTTGAACTTTGATAAGTCAAGGTTGAGATAAAGTCGCTCCAACACTTTCAACGCCCGAGCCCTACCATTCTCATAGTCCTTAAAGCGTGCCATGATATATTCATTGGAGGATTGAAAGACCTCCACAACCTGGGCCTTCACCTCCTGAATCATTGGCTCAAGGGCAACCTTCTCCACTTTCAATGCAGAGGCCACCTCTGCCAGTAGGCCCTCTATCGTTGCCTTTTCTTCTCTCCTCTCTGCCCTCTCCTTCTCCAACTCTCCCTCCAGTGCCTTTGCCCGAGACTCAACTTGAAGGAACCTCGTCTCCAGCGCCTCATGCCGTGCTTGGTAATCTTGAGCAGACTTAATGGCAGTGTTGGGATCCTTCTCCAGGTCCTGGATCCGCGCCTCTCGAACCTCTCTCAGGACCTCCCTCTCCTTTAGGCTGACCTCTACAGCCCCCAACTTCTTCTCGACTTCACCAGTTGGTTAGACTTAAGGGTGAGAATCTTTCGGGCCTCATAAATATCGTGACGGGTCTTCAGTACCCCATCCAATCCCTAAACTATTATTGTTACCGAATGCTCCACAACATCTTTGGGAGACGATTGGTCAATAGGGTCTAGAGCACCAGATCCAATCTTTTAAAAAAGACAAGAACAGATCCGGAATAAGTGATCCGGAACTACATAGGACTACATATCACCAGGGGCAGGAGCGATAACGAGCTGGCCATGCCGGGAGGACTCACCACTCAAGCGAGGAGTCGGCACTCCAGCTGATTGGACAAGCACGCTCTGTGCCGCCACGATCGGGACAATAGGAGGCCGACCAACATTAGTTGGAATGGACGGAGGCCGGTTAGATACTACCAGAGGAGGAGAAGCCACATTTTTTGAGGCACTTGCCCTCTGGGTAGTTGTGGTTGCCGAGGGCATCCCTCAAGATTAAGAGGGCACTACAGAAGAGGACGGTTGGGAATGGGCGACAGCAGATAAGGATTCACCCCTTCTCTGTCTCTTCTGGGATCCTCCTTTCTGACTCAAGAGGGACCTCACTTGGGCCAACTTCGAGGGATTCATACCTATAAAGACAAAGAAAATATCAGCAACACTCAAACGAATTGGAGGGTGACTACAACTGCAAATGACAATATACTATGATTACCAGGGGGCAAGGGATAAGTCCCGCTCTAAAGAGCGATGAAGGATGGAGTCAATACTTCACATCTCGAACTCTGTCAGACGCCTTCCTCGTTGTCACGATTCTTTCATTAAGGCCGTCCCTCAGATGGGACCTATTCGGTGCTTTCCCCATGTTAAAGGTCCTAGGAACATGGAGTCCTGAATCCAATCCTGGGGAATACTAGTTTTCGGAAACAAAAAAAACATCTGTCTCAGCGATCCTTATTGGATGATGGACTTCCGATAATAAAATTATCTCCATGGAGGAATGTCATATAATACCACCTTGAGGATTCATCCATTCTCCTCAAAGTGTATAGTTTCTAGAACTCCCTGAGGGTCATCTCTCCATTCCCTACTTCCTTCCAGAGGACGTATGCTCCAAAAAGCACTCGCCACCCATTTGACATTAGTTGACCCGGGGTAATGTTATATCTATTCAATACCCCGACCACATATGGAAGCAATGGCAGACAAAACCCAAGAGGAAATAAAAAATCATAAACTGCCACCTCCTCCATTCAGGGGTTATCGATCGTTTGCTCTGGTTCTAGTAACCAAAAAATAACATCATCCGGGACACTGTAATCCCGTCGAATCCTATCTAACTCTACCATTGTGAGAGTGGAAGGATAATCCTTGGGTGTGGGTCTAAACAAAGAAGAAGAAAATACTTGCCTCCTTCTCCTTTTTTGGCGAAGGCCATTTGAAGAAGAAGATTTAGGAGGAGGATCCTCCACAATGGATACAAGGGTAGAACTCGATGAAGACGACATGATGAGAAAAGAAAGGAAAAGAGGGGAAAGGAAGAAGACGAAGGAGGAAGAAACAGTAAAGCTCAACGATTAGGGTTTCAGAGATAGCGTGACAACGAAGAAACCTGAGATTTGGGGTATATATATCAATAATCACATCCTCACACCCTTTCAACACGTGCCGCTTCCTTGTTCGATTTCAACAAGGAAAAGGCACACCGCATTAATGGAGGACATGCGTCGCCTACATATTCACCTAAGAAGAGCAAACGGCATGTCGCATTTATGATCTGACGCTTCGTATAAGGAAGGGTGTGTCTTTTCCTCCCTTTTCGTATGGCGGCAACTTTTCATTTTCTGCGCTCAACGGTTAAGCATTAATTTAAGTCTTACGTTTAGTTTCTTTAATCATGCAACATAGGGAAGGTCATTGATCAGAGAGCTTACATGACCCATCCGACCCATCGCTCGGGACATGGATCGATCAAGAAAGCCTGCGTGACCTATCTGATCCATCGTTCGGGGTATGAACATCAATCGGTATTACTACAATGACAATGTATCCGAAAGCATCTGATCGATAACTGATCCGTAACGCTTAGTTCCAACAAGGTCAATACCAAGGCTCATAAGCATAAGAAGGAAAATAAAGAAACATATTCATTCATCATCAAAATCACATTATAGAAGACCCAACGGGTAGGTTACATTCCAAAGATTCAGCGAAATTGTCACAAGGCACTGAAGACCAAAAGAGGGAAAAAGAAGATCAAGTCAATTCAACCATGTCTTCATCTTCAACCTTCTTCCCAAACACCTCTTTCAGCGTCGCTTTCCTTTCCACTCTATCCATCTTGGACTGCTTAGTAGCGGAGATAGGAAGAGACGAAGATGCCCATGATGCAAGAGTTCCCACACCAGAGGCAAATAGCAACCAAGCGTGGATGCTACATTATTAATCAACAGCTTCCATCCCTCCAACACTATTTTCCCCATTAAGGGCAGATTACTGCGAAGCGTGGAGTTTACATCATCAATTAAGGATTTCCATCCATCCAGCCATGGTCCATGTTTGCTAACCATGACAAAGAAATTAACCCAAATACAAATCTTTTCAAGGGTTAAGGAATCATCTTCCCTCCGGAACTCAGAAAGGCAGATAGTTACATGAAGGGCAGCCATGATTATCTGCCCATCCAGATTGAGCCAGGAAGAAAGCAAAGGGGGCCTTTTATAGAAACTCTATGGACGGTTTCATCTCCCAAGATTGCCACGTATCAACACCTGGTTGACCACCATGCTCCATCTTCTGAGCGTAATAAATGAAGAAAAAATCGAGAACATCCTTTAAATTCATCTCGAGAAACCCATGCCACATGGTGAACCGCTACTCGCGAAAACGGAACAGAAATTGAGAGTCAGTACATTCCCCGAGGACTTGCTCTTTGACTTTCTTACTCTCAAATCAATTAAAATTGGACTTGAGAGTAGGGGGTTGACTGTTATGGGTTAATCCGAGCTGACCCCAAATTGCATAACTGAAGGCTGAGCACAATCGGAGTACTGACATCTCTTCATTGTCTGCGTCACGCCCGATCGCTAACGCTCGGTCGGCAATCCTTATCAACCTTGAGGCATTACGTCGAAGTCCTTCAAACCCGAAGGGGCGCTCGGTTACTTGTTATGATCGAGCGGCATTTTCCTACATATGCGTTCGGTTCGCACCAAGATCCGAATGATCATTGACGAACGGTATCTACCCTCTACTCGAGATATTACCAAACGCTTGTCATGGCATTGCACTCGGCTATACAGAATGCCTTCTCCCGAACGCTCGAGACTCGGGTAACGTCCACCGCAAGTTACGAGATCTGATTTCCAAAAGCTACCAGGTGAGATATCCACCGTGCGCAGAGAATTTCGTTTACTGCCTTGAAGGCAATCACGTATCTGGCTGCCATTATGGCCCACTTACGTAAGGAATCGTATCCCTGTGAAATTAGGATCCTAGTCCAATACGGCAAGGATGTATATTAGAAAAAGCCCTGTTATGAAGTAAGGTACACATTACACAATACGGTCATTTACTTAGCTTCCATAAGCTTTCCCACCATCACTGACTTAAGCATTGGAGGGCCACTAGCCGGCACCCCCGGCGGTCATCCTGACCATTGTTAGTAATTGTAGGTTTTATTTATCTTTGGTCCTCGATTAGACGGCTGAGATTCAAGTTGGTCCCTGATCAACATCTGATGACGAGATTCAACGTTAACAATGAAGATGCCCCTAAAGTGTTTGATGAAATGATTAGACCAAATGAAGGTGAAGTGAACACAAACTACATGAAATTTGATAATAATGAGCCAATTTATAATGAAGATACTCATAATGTGTTTGATGAAATGACTGAACTGAATGATGGTGAAATGAATGAAGACCACATAAAATTTGATAATGATGAGCCGATTTGTGATAAAGATGCCCATGAAGTGTTTGATGAAATGACCAAACCAAATGAATGTGAAATGAACGAAGACCGTATATGAAATTTAATGATGATGAGCCGTCTTATGATAAAGATGCTCATGAAAGGCTTGTCAACCTGAATGAAGGTGAAAGTCTTGTTATTTGTAAAGTTTTGATTGTTACTTGAGCACCCAAAGACCATTGGCTATGTATTTTATGTAAAGGGAAGTTATATGTCAACCTCAAGAAAAACTCATTCATGATTGACAATGTAGTCTTTTTGGGTTATATTGTCTCATCCCAAGGCATCAAAATAGATGAAGAGAAGGTTAAAGTAAATGTAGAGTGGCCAACCCCAAAATTGGTTACTGAAGTATAATGCTTCTATAGCCTAACAACATTTTACCGATGGTCTATAAGTGTAAGGCAAGGTACATACATGTTATAGGCAAAATGATGGAGATCAACTTAGCTGCTAAGAATTTACGCGGACGCCCATTCGACTCTCGAGATCATCTGATCGAGAGTCGCAAATTGAGTAAATACGGAAGTGCCCATTCGACTCTCGAGATCATCTGATCGAGAGTCGCAGATTTGATAAATATGGAGCACCTATTCGCAAGGCCTCGAGTTCCCATAGCCGATAGTCGGATATAGCAAAGCAAAGATTCCCTTCTTGATCTGCGAGCAGACCTTCTCACAAGTCGTTGAAAGGTGTTACATCTAAATGAGCGAGCACTTGGACTCGCGACCATCTTCCAACATGCGAACATCTTTCTCTGTGGCAACACCCCTTAGCCTTCAGTACCAGCAGCCCGTATAGGCCGATTTTGGGCTTATCTTCTCTTATGGTTCCGAATCTCAAGGGATTGCTATCAAGGAACGTGATTGTCAAGACAAGTCATTGGGTTAGATCTCTTCTCTAAGGATAAGGATCTTATCCCATGAAATCAGCGGGATCTCGGTATCGTACACGAAATCAGCGGGATCTCGATATCTTACGTAACAGATTGGACCCTTCCAGATCTATATAAGGAGAAGACTCAATTAAGATACAGGTACACAATATTCAATCTCTAGCCTCGTTTTGCCTGGTTATTCTCTTGCTCTGCCTGACTTAAGCATCGGAGGGCTAACGGCTGGACACCAGCCACCCTTAGTTGCTTTCTGCCTTCTTACAGGTCCGGTGGAGGAAATCTCTGTTGGAGAGAAGGTGAACGACCGGAGGATCCTGTTACAGAATCTGACGTTAACAGTTTGGCGCCGTCTGTGGGTACGACTTGATCGTCAAAATCAATCGTTCTAGCCACCGATCAAAATCCTTCTGCGATGCCTCCTAAAAAGGCTGTTCATCCTTCGACTTCAAGGCAGGCACCACCTCCGCCCGATGAGACGGAATCCATACCTGCTCTTCCACCCACTTCGACGAATATCCCTCAAGGAGCCCCAAATATGCCATCAGCAAACCCATTATTGGAGGCTTCTGGAAATCAAGACGATGTCCTGCGTTTCCTCGAAAATACTCTTCTAACTCTAAATGCCGGAGTTCAGGCCCTGTCGAATCGGCTTGATCAGCATTTCCCCGAACCGCAAAGACAACCCTCCGAAGGGTTACCACCGCAACCCATACCAGTGGCTTCCAGACATTCTATGGACGAACCACAGGTCCCACCACTTGGCAATCATCTCCCTGTGCCGTCCCCACATTCTATACATTCTAGTTCGTCTCGACAACCTCAACCTCAGGGCTCCACCGCCGAAACATCAGGCTATACCCTACCATGGGAAGGAGATCTCAAAAGAATCCATGATCATTTTGACGTCATGGAACAGCAGTATCAAGCAAATCGGCCATCTGCCATCATGGCGACGATACGTCAATCCGAGTCCCCCTTTACCAGCGAGGTTATGGAGGCACCGTTACCCAGAAAGTATCGAACGCTTGTTATCACCCCGTATACAGGTATTGGTGATCCTCTTGAACACCTAGAAACATACAAGTCTCTCATGGAGTTGGAGGGACATGGCTCAGAAATCATGTGTAGGGCTTTTTCCCTAACATTGAAGAAAGCAGCTCGTACATGGTTCCGGGGGTTGAAGCCCCGTTCCATCAGCTCCTTTTCCCAGTTATCGGAGATATTCCTTTCTCAATTCATGGGAAGCATTCGCATTAAGAAGCCAGCCTCCCATCTGATGGATCTGAAACAGCAGCATGGGGAGACAATAAAGGAGTTCACAGTACGATTCACTGCCGAAGCTGTTCAAATTGAGGGTTATACTGAAGAAAAAGGTCTTACAGCCCTCATAGCCGGAATAACGAGCGAGAAATTCAGGTTTGCTTTAAATAAGAGCCCTCCAAAAACTATTGCAGAATTCCAAACCAAAGCTCAGAAATATATCAATGCAGAAGAAGTCGCATTGACACGCCATGGAGTACAGGGTAAGAAGCGCAAGCCAGAGGGAACCTCTACTGCAGATAAAAAATATCGTCGTGATCAGCGCGAACGTTCCCCCAAGAAACCTTATTCTGGTAAATATCATAACTACACTCCTCTCAATCGGTCTCATGAAAAAGTTTTAATGGAGATAAAACACAAGCCATATGTGAAGTGGCCTGCAAAGATCAAATCCGATCCCGAGAAGAGAGACAAGAGCAAGTTCTGTTACTTCCACAAACATCACGGGCATAGAACCCAGGATTGCATCTCTCTACGAGATCACATTGAAGCCCTTATCCGAAAAGGCCATCTTCAGGATTATGTCGCTCGTAAAAATCGATCACCAGAAAGGGCGAAAGCCTCACCACGCCAAAAGGAACCGTCTCATCATCATACTGCCCAAGAGGACGCTGAGCCTACTGGAGAAATTCGCACCATCGTCGGAGGACCGGCTTGTGGGGGTGACTCTCAAGCTTCCAGGAAAGCATACACTCGGAAGGCGTCTAAAGAACCCCAACATATCTATTGGCTGGAACAGACGCCCAGCTCGTCAAAAGCCAGCCATCCTCTAATTTCTTTCACCCTCGAAGATGCAGCGGGAATTCACTTCCCTCACGAAGATTCCATCGTAGTCACATTAAAGGTATCAAATTATCTGACTCATCGAATTATGGTGGATACAGGTAGCTCAGCCGATATTCTATACTTGGAGGCTTTCAACAAAATGGCACTTGCCAGAAGCCTAATCAAGCCAGTTTCGACCCCCCTCGTCGGCTTCGGAGGTGAGGTAGTAACACCTGAAGGAAGCATTGATCTCCCAGTTACTTTTGGAGAAAATCCAACGAGGACTACCGTCTTCATAAACTTCCTCGTGGTGGATCAAAAATCAGCGTATAACGCCATTTTGGGGCGGCCGTCTCTTACTAAGGTTGGGGCAGCCTTGCACCCTTCATATCTGTGTGTCAAATTTTCTACCCCAAATGGTATCGGGGTCATGCGAGGAAGTCAACAGGAGGCACGGTCTTACTATCAGATAGCCCTACAAGATCGAAAGAAGGCTCAAGCGATACCCGTTATGGAGATAGCACAAGGTTCATCCAACTTTCCCACCAACACCTCGTTGGATCCGAGAGAAAACACTCTCCAATCAGGAACTCCTGGGGAAGAAACAGTGGCGATTCACCTAACCAAAGACGACCCGTCTAGGGTCGTGTACATTGGATCTTCTTTAACCAATGTCCATCGTGAAGATTTGGTCCGTTTCCTCACCGAATACTAGGACGTGTTTGCTTGGTCTCATAAAGATATGCCAGGCATCGACCCCAATGTCATCGTACATCGTCTCAATATCGACCCGAAGCATAAACCCGTGCACCAGCGTCGACGTGCCTTCACTGCAGAAAGGCAAATGGCGATCAAAGCTGAAGTCGAGAAGCTACTCACGGTCAATTTCATAAAAGAAGTTGACTACCCAGAGTGGGTCGCAAACGTAGTTCTCGTCCGAAAAGCTAATGGCAAATGGAGAATGTGCGTCGACTATTCAGATTTGAACAAAGCATGTCCCAAAGATATCTTCCCGACACCGCGCATCAACCAGTTGGTCGATTCAACAGCTGGTCACGCTCTGCTTAGTTTTATGGATGCTTATTCTGGTTACAATCAGATCATGATGCATCCACCTGATAGCCAGCATACCGCCTTCATCACAAATCGGGGATTATATTGCTACCAGGTAATGCCGTTCGGTCTTAAAAATGCGGGGGCCACTTATCAACGTCTCGTCAACAAAATATTCGCTGCTCAAATCGGTAAGAATATGGAAGTTTATGTTGATGACATGCTCGTGAAAAGCACCGTAGAAGATGATCATATTTCTGATCTTTGAGAAGCCTTCGACCTAATGAGGAAGTATCAAATGAAATTGAACCCAGAAAAATGTGCGATCGGAGTGTCTGCAAGAAAATTTCTCGGGTTCATGGTCGGCCAGCACGGAATTGAGGCAAATCCTGAAAAGATAAAAGCATTGGTAGAGATGAAATCCCCCACTACTCTGAAGGACGTCCAGCGTCTGGCTGGTCGCATCGCATCATTGAACAGATTCATCTCGCGAGCATTTGACAAGTGCTTACCATTCTTCAAACTCCTCCGTGCAACGGCCAAGTCTGATTGGAAATGGACGCCAGAGTGTGAGGAAGCCTTTCAACAATTGAAGCTATACATGAGCACACCCCCCATTTTATCTAAACCTGTAGCACATGAGCAACTCATTCTTTATCTCTCTGTGTCCACTACGGCCGTTAGCGCCGCTTTGATGAGAGAAGATTCCGGGGTGCAAAGGCCCGTTTATTATATCAGTCGAGCAATGGTCGATGTAGAAACTAGGTATTCTGATATGGAGAAGCTGGCCCTAGCCTTAGTCACGGCAGCTCGAAAACTGTGACCATACTTTCAAGCCCACGCTATTCTAGTACCAACAAATCATCTACTACGGCAAGTCCTCCAAAAACCTGAGGCTTCCGGACGCTTAACTAAATGGGCGGTCGAGATCAGCGAGCACGATATCTCATTCTGTCCTAGGACCGCAGTCAAGGGCCAGGTCGTGGCTGACTTCATCGCCGAATTCACACTCTTCCGATGATAATACCATGACCAGCGACTAGCCTCCTTGGTCACTCTTCGTGGACGGGTCGTCGCGGGCCACTGGCAGTGGAGCGGGCCTGATTTTAGTGGCTCCCGACGGGTCGCATTTCCAGTATGCTCTGCGTTTCGATTCTCGCGTCTCAAATAATGAAGCAGAATATGAGGCCCTGATCGTTGGTCTCGAACTGGCCATTGTCCTCGCAATTCAGAATCTGTTAATTCATAGCGACTCCCAACTCATTGTCAACCAAGTTCTTGGTGAATTCGAGGCCAAAGAAGAAAGGATGGGCTTATACAAGTCTCGTGTCCTCATCCTGCTCGCAAAACTGAAGACATATGAAATAATTCATATTCCTCGCGAGAAGAACCAACTTGCCGATTCCCTGGCAAAGCTCGCCTCAGCATCAGAATCTGAGTTATCACATTCGATCCCCATCGAGCATCGTTAGAACCTGAGTATCGACCAAGCAACTCTTGAGCAAGTAATATTGGTACAATCATCTCCATGCTGGATGGATCCAATCATCATTTATCTCAGAGACGGATACCTACCAAAGGACAAGAAAGCTGCAAGACAAATTCGCCTTCGGGCTGCCAGGTATACCTTGCAAGACGGAATATTGTTGCGCAAGAGCTTTTCCTTGCCTTATTTAAGGCGTCTTCATCCAGAAGAAGCACTTCGTGTTCTAGACGAAGTACACCAGGGGGCATGTGGTAACCATCCCAGGGGGCGATCCCTAGCATATAAGGCGATGAGGCAAGGATATTATTGGCCCACTATGAAAGCAGATGCAATTGCATTCTCTAGAAAATGTGACAAGTGCCAGCTATATTCTCCTATACCTCGTGTATCTTCCGAACGAATGACTCCAGTAGATAGTCCTTGGCCTTTCGCGCAATGGGGGGTCGATATCATCGGGCCCCTACCTACTGGGAAAGGACAAAATAGATTCACGATAGTGGGGGTTGATTACTTCACCAAATGGGCCGAGGCAGAACCATTAGCCAAGATTACTGAGAAACAAACTACTAAGTTCATATGGAGAAATATCATATGCCGTTTCGGACTTCCTCACACTATAATTACCGACAACGGAACGCAGTTCGACAACGTAGCCTTTGATGAATTTTGTGAAAAATGGAAGATACGTAATCTCCGCACTTCTCCATATCATCCTCAGGCGAATGGGCAGGTCGAGGCAGTGAATAAGATCATCAAGCACCACTTAAAGACCAAGCTAGGTGAATGTAAAGGTGTGTGGCCAGAACTTCTGCCAGAAGTACTATGGGCATATAGAACCACGGCTTGTACATCAACAGGTGAAACCCCTTTCTCCTTAGCATTTGGTGTCGACGCAGTAGTACCGGTGGAAATTCAAGTGCCCTCATATCGGATCGAGCAGTATGATCCCGCGAGTAATCAGGAAGACCTTCGACTTCATCTCGATCTCTTGGAAGAACGAAGAAATGCCTCCCAAGTACGAGTGGCAGCATATCAACAACGTATTGCTCGTTATCGAAATGCTAAGATTCGACCTAGATCCTTCCAGCCCGGAGATTTGGTCCTGAGGCAAAAACTCGGAGTTCCCGCTCGTTCGCTGGATCCAAATTGGGAAGGACCTTATCGGGTTATTAAGATTGTGCGACCCGGTACTTATTACCTCGAAGACATGCAGGGAAGACCCGTACGTCGCCCTTGGCACGTAGAGCATTTGCTACAATACTATCCCTACATTCGATGTAGTTTATAACGACATTTCGTGAATAAAGTAAAAGATATCTTTTGATCGCTACTCCATTAACTTGGACCTGAATAGCCCCGAAGAGGATGCATACAATCTCTTGGCCAATTGCCTACCTTTGGTAGGGTTAAATTCACCTAGGATGGTCGCATTTCCATTTTATGGATAGGAAACAACACTGCAGAAGAGCCTGTTTGTATTCTGGACCATCCTACTCTTGGTAAATTCGGAGTCTCAATCGATAGATCAGTCTATCTCAACGAGGGTATGGTCATCACGACCCCCCGGATTGAGCACAACTCATTCCTCGATCGATAGATCAGTCTATCTCCACGAGGGTATGGTCATCACGACCCCCCGGATTGAGCACAATTTATTCCTCGATCAATAGATCAGTCTATCTCCACGAGGGTATGGTCATCACGACCACCCCCCCCCCCCCCCCCCCCCGGGTTGAGCATAATTCGTTGAAACAAAAAGGCATTCATTGCATGAAAGGGAAAGAGAAGGTAAACAAGAACAACAACAACATTTCCAAAAATAACTTTTCATTAATATCAAATGTTTACAAGTATCAGCTCGCAAGTACAGGAGAAAGGAAAACAAAAAGGAAAATCAATCTCTCAGAGGAGGAGCTGTGCTCTTGACTTCAGGGCCCATTTCTGGAGCCCCTCCAGCCTGCGTAGCTTCGGTCACCTCGTTCTCAGCAGCAGCTTGCTCCTCTGCAGCTATGATGGTTGCGACTCGCCCAAATTCCCCCATATCGAAGGATGGGGACATTCGTTGCACTACTCTTAGTGCATAGTCGCGACCAGCATCATATGACTCGTATCCTTCATCGTCATATCGCTGCGAAGTCCGGAACTCAGAAATTGCCCGAGGCCCTTCCTCTGAGAGCATTTTTACTAGGGCAACTTTCTCCTCGTCCCAATGAATCGAGTCGTCCTTAAGCTGTGCAAGAGCGGAGAGCTCCTTCTCCAAGTTGTCGTTGGCTTCTTTGAGCTGCGACCTGGCCTCCGCTAGCCGCTCCTCCAAAGAGATCTTGTCTTGGCGAAAGATCTCCCTCTCTCTCTCCGCTTTCTCCTTCAAACCCGTGAGCTTCGCGAAGTTAGAGTCCAAGGCCTGATACCTGTCGGTCAGGACTTGGATTTTCTCGATGAGGATCTTTTTCTCCTCATCTCTCTTCGTGATCACTGCCTCACGGGCCTTGAGCAATTGATCCCGTCCCTGGACCGCCTTCTCCAAGGCGATCCTCTTGCCTTCTGTCTCATCGATCACGCGACGAGCGGCGACGATATCTCGCTTCGTCCGCAGGATGAGATCTAAGCCCTGCAAAATGAAAAAGAAAAACGTGAGAAAAAATGCTTGAGAGCCCTAAAATAATGAAGTTAAAAATAAATCTCCAAGGTCTTACCTGAACCATTCTTACCCCCGCCTCAAGGAAGAGGTTCTCAGGGCTTGGCTCGGGAAGAGAGCCAAAAGTTTGGGGGGAAACGTTCTCGAACAAAAATTTACAGATTGGGTGGAGGTGGCGAGGAATAGAGTATGTCCCACCTCCAGATGGCTGGGCAACGACCAACCCAGCCGTGCTCGCGACAGGCGGGGCCATCGACTCGCGAGCAGGTCCCTGCTTGACAGCAGGGATCATCTCGCGAGAAGGAACCGGCTTGCTAGGTTCCATTTGCTCGCGAGCCTCTTCAGCTGGGGGGCAGCTGGACCCTGCCCCATCCGGGGAGTTATCAGTGATGTTAATCACTGGCGGTCCAGGTGCGACCACCAGTGAGGGAAGGATGGGCACCGCCGGTGCCCCCACCGTGCTCGCGAGAAGAGCAGGTTGGTCGCTACCCTTTCGGGCGGATGGTTGAGAAGGTTCGGCAGTCTTTTTCTGCCTTTTTGAGTTTGTGCCTTTTAATCGAGGCAACAGACCCCTCTTTTCTCCCGCCTTTGTCATTGCGACTTCTTCGCTAGATATTAATCCCGCTGCTGCGAGTCGCGAGGGAGACAAGCAAGCCTCGATGTGCCTATTACCAACAGGCACCTTGTACACCCTGACTATCTTCTCGTTGATCCCCCCCTTCAAATTTAGTTTTTTCAAGGCCGGGATACCTGCAAGCATAGACAGAGGTCAAAGAATGAAGTGAAACCCTAAAATCTTAACTGGAGAAAACTGTACAATGTGGGACTGTGCCTACCTTCACAGAAAAAACGGGTAACTCCTGGACCCCTGGAGGAAGCAGACTCCCAGTTCCCGAAAGCATAGAACCACCGTTTCCTCCAGCCGGGATAGTTCGAGGAGGGTTTCCCCAGCACGAAGTTATCCCGGTGCCAGTAGCACAGGTAGTACCAGCCTTCGCTGGAGGGTGCTTTCTTCAGACGGAACATACGGAGGAACTCCTCCGCCGTGAGCTCCCCGTTGCCGGCCTGAGCTCAGAGGGCAAAGGAGCCCAGAACTACCCTCCATCCGTTCACGATGAGTTGCCCAGGGGCAATCTTGTAACATCGGAGAACGTCGCGTATGAAGGGATGGAGGGGGAGGCGTACCCCCAGGATGAGTTGGTACTCATAAAAAGCTACGCATCCTGGGGGAGGGGAGTCTGGTGTCTCTCCATCTCCGGGCAATCGGACAATGACTGAGTCGGGGATCAGATGTCTCTCCCCTCCCGTAACTCAGCTAGCCGGTCCTCCGATAAAACAGAAGGATATCCGGATGCTGTGTATCTCCCTGCCGGAACCCTCGCACTGCTAGAAGCAGAGGATTCCGGAGTGGCATCACCTAGAGGGACGGTGGTCTCGTCAGAGTTCCTAGCCATGAGAAGATTAAAAGAAGAAAAAGAGTAAAAAGGAAATATACCAAGTATAGAAAAAGAGAGGAAGGAGGAACACCAAAGGAAGAAGATGGAGAGGGAAATGACGGGAGAATTCTTTCCTTCGAAAAAACTTCTGTAGAAAACCAGAGAAATGGCGGACTCCGTATATTTATAGGCAATCATTCCGCCGCATCTGGTGACACGCGGCAGCCCCCCTTTGGAGCGGCAGTCGAGCAGGCACGCCCATTAACTCTCCGGACATGTGGCGAGCGTCTCTTCACTTTCTGTCTGCGGAAAGGCTGCGGAAAGCTGGCGCTCATTAATTCCAGCCCATCATGTATGGTTCTGTTCTCGATGAAGACAGCGGGCGGTTACGTGTGATAGTAAGCTAAGTCCTTCCCTTAAGAATTCTTGGCGGCAAGGACTTGGGGGGCATCTGTTATAGGCAAAATGATGGAGATCAACTTAGCTGCTAAGAATTTACGCGGACGCCCATTCGACTCTCGAGATCATCTGATCGAGAGTCGCAGATCGAGTAAATACGGAAGTGCCCATTCGACTCTCGAGATCATCTGATCGAGAGTCGCAGATTTGATAAATACGGAGCACCTATTCGCAAGGCCTCGAGTTCCCATAGCCGATAGTCGGATATAGCAAAGCAAAGAGTCCCTTCTTGATCTGCGAGCAGACCTTCTCACAAGTCGTTGAAAGGTGTTTCATCTAAATGAGCGAGCACTTGGACTCGCGACCATCTTCCAACATGCGAACATCTTTCTCTGTGGCGACACCTCTTAGCCTTCAGTACCAGCAGCCCGTATAGGCCGATTTTGGGCTTATCTTCTCTTATGGTTCCGAATCTTAAGGGATTGCTATCAAGGAACGTGATTGTCAAGACAAGTCATTGGGTTAGATCTCTTCTCTAAGGATAAGGATCTTATCCCACGAAATCAACGGGATCTCGGTATCGTACACGAAATCAGCGGGATCTCGATATCTTACGTAACAGATTGGACCCTTCCAGATCTATATAAGGAGAAGACTCCATTAAGATACAGGTACACAATATTCAATCTCTAGCCTCGTTTTGCCTGGTTATTCTCTTGCTCTGCCTGACTTAAGCATCGGAGGGCTAACGGCTGGACACCAGCCACCCTTAGTTGCTTTCTGCCTTCTTACAGGTCCGGCGGAGGAAATCTCTGTTGGAGAGAAGGTGAATGACCGGAGGATCCTGTTACAGAATCTGACGTTAACAATACACTAAATACCTTGTCCAATGAAAGAACATGCCCCAATACTAAAATACTTAAATCAATGATAAGGAGTTATAAGATTTTAATGGAAGAATGTGGGAAAGAATTACCAAGTCGAACTTGAGAACGAGTTCTTTTATGGGGAGGAGATTGATGCAACCCTTGGTATACCAAGAAACATCATATCATACTCAAGTGTGGCTTCGAATATACAAATGGTCACAAGGCAGAAGCTCTCTAACATTCAAAGTGTTTAATGTAATGAGTTTATTCCTTTTTATTTTTCTCTATATATGTAGTAGTCATTCCATAAGAGGGGGCATTCTAGAGTTGTTTTCTACAAGCCTTGTATTTGTGAGAGCCTTGTTATCTCTAGGGTTGTAAATGGGTCAATGGACCCGATGGGGGTACCCAGACCCAACAAATTTATACCTGACCCAAACTCGACCCGTTTGTTAAATGGTACGGGTCTGGGTCCAAGAGCAGACCCAATTGCTAAACGGGTTTAGATCTGGTTTCCTTCATATTAGCACAACCCAACCCAACCCAAGCCGAACCCATTTAGTAAATGGGTGGGTTTGGTCTATGTTGCAAGGGACCCATCTAGGTTCGGACCCATCCATACTCGGTTTTAGACCTGGTAAAATTGCTTGCATACCAAATCCAGACCTAGACCCATTAGACCCAACCCATTTATAAATGGGTCTGGATGGATCTCCCACTACCAGACCCAAACCCATTTATAAATAGGTCTAATAGGGTTAACTCAGACTTGACCCAAACCCGTCCATTTAGTAAAAGGGCATCGGTCTAAAATTTGAACCCAGACCCACTAGTAAATGGGCGAGTTTGGTTTTGGCTAACCCTTCCCAAATCCGATCATTTACAGCCCTATTTATCTCCATTGAGAGTTGAGAGATTCGTTTCTTGTTGGGTGAGTGATTCTCCTACCCATTGGGTGATTGATTCCCCAACCACTTGAGTGAGTCCTCATTCTATCTTTTTCTCTTATTCTCATTTGGCCTATGTACTTTTAATCTAAGTTATAGCAACAAAGTTATTCTTCTTTCCTTCTCTTTATTGCATTTGCTTGGGGTTCGACATCATGATGCACTTGGTCTTGGGAATTTTAGAAATGCCCTCACCCCCTCATTTTAGTATCGTCCATACCACCTCTCTTGTCTAATGAGAGTGTCACATGACACTACCATCCTCTCCACCAATATAGCCCTCCAGATCATCATTCAACCCCAAACTTCACCCAAATCACCACTATACTACTCCCTCCACATATAAATACACATTCACACCTTCATTTCCACACACACATATACATTTCTCCTAAGAGGGGAGGAGGGAGAAAGCTCTCATCCAACCTAACCACTATTTTCCCATACCTACCCCAAGCCTAACCCATCCTTCACAACCAACTCAACCCCTCATTCTTAACCAACCTAGCCCATCTTGCCCATCCCACCCACTTAATATAATCCATCTTACCCAACAGATATAACCCATCTAACCCATCAAATCTCTACAACACAATCTAATCAATCTAAGACACTCATCCAAAGCCTAGCTTATATTAAGCTAATTTAACCAGTTCAAAGCCATTATCCAACCAATATAAGTCATCTTAACAGCCTAGATCTCGAAAAGTAGAGTCAGAGTTGAAGATATTTGACAATTTCTTCTACAAAGAATGTTGGTCTCTTCTTCCCTATTCCACATCTCTAGTCATCTTGCAGTAACATCATTTACTGCATTCTATTTCACTTATAGCTCATTATAATTCACAATATCTCTTCCTTCTCTAACCTCTCTTCTTTTTTAGGTGTTCTTTAGGCGTATACTCTGACTTGTTAAGTTCTCAGATCTTTTTACATTAGAAACTCGAGATCAGCTAGTCTCTTTTTGTGACACCCCTGCATATTTTACTATACTTGACCTTAGTAAATACGCATATACTACCATGAAAGTCGGGATAAGCAAGCATAAAACACTAATGATAACTCAGGAAGAACCATACAAATTCAATTAAATATCCCCAAGGAAGCTAATGAAATGACTTAATGACTTGGATCTTGCGCCTAACCATGGGATCTATGAATCAAGGTCTAAGATCTAATGAACCCACCGACGATTAAAAAAAAAAAAACAACTAAAGCTTAATGAGGAGCCACCTAAGACCAACCTAACGAATTATTTAGATCTTGTATATCCGAAGTACATAGGTCGAATCGACCAAGCTACCCTTATAACTTAAGAATCAATGGCTTAGGATAAACATGGCAAAAATAGTAATTTTCGCTAACCTCGTGGCGACTAAACTATAAACTTAGGTAATTCAGGCCATATCAACCATATATAAGAAATCCCACTCCTTAAAACACTCTAAAAATAGTCGGATTAACTAAACAAACTCTAGACCGCTCGTTAGTGGGTCATCAATCACGAAGATAAAGAAAAACACTTATGTTAGTGGGCTTGACATCTTACAAGATTAGATGGTCGAAATTATTGGCCAAATGGCACAATATTAAGTCACAAGTGGGGGCACATGAGAGTTTGAGAGGAACCATAGGTAAGAAAATATAAGCTTCCAAGATCTTTCAAAAATAGAAGTCAGTTGTGTTATTTTGGAAGTACTCAATGTTGTGGATTTCAAACCAGTCGATTCACGATCAAATCGTAGGACACCAATCTTTTTCACCATTCTACGAACATTCTTAAAGTCGTTATCCCCGATCAATCAGTGCCCACCATTGAATTGGTTCCTTAACCATATCCGTCGATTGACGTTACCGAAGTTTGAGGCGAACATAGCATTACGAAGATCCCCAGTCCAAGGTAACTATTTCTGGGCTTGGATTAGCCTTTTCATTACTAAAAGGGCTCTAAAAATAAAAAATAAAAATGGCTACCTGCTTTATGATGATAGTCCTTGGCTATATTTCTAGGGTAACCAAATCCCTATAATTTCCTATAAAGTGAGCAATTGAGATTAGAGATGAAGAGTTTAAGAGTGAGAATTAGAGTTATAAGGGGTGGTGCTGTAAAATTCACCACTCTAATAATTCAAAACTAAGTTGAAGGTGAGGATTATCCCTTCTAAGCTTTCATCTATCAACCCATGATGGCTATAATGATGTTTTAGTTACTTTATAATTACCTACATTGCTTATGTTGGAATTGATTCATTGTCATAACTAATGATGCTTTAGTTACATTATAATTGCCTACATTACTTACTGTTGAAATTGTTTTATTATTATAGGATATAGTTAATGATGCTCTAGTTACATTATAATTGCTTACATTGCTTATGTTGGAATCACTTCATTATTATAGGCTACAATTAATATTGTAATTGCCTGCATTGTTTATGCTAGAATTACTTTATTATGATAATCTCTATTTCAACTTATGCTGAATTGATGTGCCTAATTGGATCTCTGTTTCAAGTGAAATCATGATGACAGAAGTTCACCCATGCTATTTAATGTAGAATATATTTATGCCTGCTTTAGATTAATCGATTGTTGCCGAAACACTTCATTGAATTTAGAATACCATGATTCAATTATATTATGATCATTACTAATGACCATTGGGTACTACAAAAAAATGGAGCAAAGGCTATGGACTAAATTCATAGCTATAGATAAAGGCTACGAATAAAATCTATAGCTGCTCCGTAGCCGGTCCATAACAATTGCTACAGTATCTATAGGGTCTTTTGGATATAGCTATGAACTACATTCGTAGCTTGTAGCATCTAGCTACGAGTTTAATCCGTAGCTAAGTAGAGGAGACCATCCCCTACTACTATCTACAACTACGAACTGAGTTCATTGCCGTTGCTAGCTATTGCTATTACTAGCTACGGATTAGTCCGTCGGTGTTGGAAGACTAGAGCTACGGATGAGTCCGTCACTGTAGCTGAAGCAGCTATGGATCAGTTCGTTGCCGTTGCAACAACTATAGCTATGTACTATATTCGTAGCAGTTGTCTTTAAAATAATATTAATGGCCGCTCTTCCTATTCCTGGTACATGCCCCATTTTAACTGTCAAATGAAAGAAATCAATGGCATTGAATTAGCTTCACATCCTAAAACAAGATGGCAGGTTTCATCACACAGCTTCCAAATTACGCAATAAAAACTCAACAAGAGTATATGAGTAGGGATAAAACCTCCATAATGACTGAAAACAGAGAACTGTATGGGCAATGACAGAGATGGTTTGCATTTCAAGCCTCAATACTTTCATGAAGAAAACATTGACATTTATGGTTCCCCATCACTGACATGAACTGATAAAGCTTCAAAACTCCTAGAACCCCAAGCACCTTGGAAAAAAAGTGCCTCGGACCCCCCTAATTTTTATTGTTTTTACTTGTTATACTTGTGGTAAAAACTTCCCAAATTAATCAACTCCCAAAGAAACACTTCTTTGTTGCTATATAACTTGTGAACTATGAGGTCCCTGAGATGAGTAACCTGCAAGCCAAGCCAAAAACCACACAAAATATTTCAGACCATCAACATCTAGTGTCTATTTAAAAAATGATAGTAGAAAAAGTAAAACAGATGATGGCCTTCAGTACCTCAGCTTGGTAGTCATACTTCTCGGCTGCTGAATCTGATGAATAAGTTGTTGCTGCAGTCAACTCGTACCATTTGCCAACAAGGAGGCCATTTCTCAGGTTTAGATGTTTTGTAGAGTTAGGACCCTGTTTTACTGCAGCCTGCACTGAATACCATCTATTTGGGAATTGTGGAACGTTGGCATTGCCATCTACAGTCTGCAAAAAAAAAAAGAAAGGAAATGAAGTGCTCACCATCAATTTGAAGCAATATCAAAAATCCCCAAATGGCCATTCCCTCCAAGCAGGCAACTGAAACATTGGCATTCTCTTGTGTGATCTTTCTTGTGTGGGTGTTTGTGGAGCCGTCCTTTGCCTCTGATACCAGAAAAGGGAAAAGCATAAAGTTCACTTTTTATTATCTGTCAGCGTCTACCCGACTATGTAATTCAAACTCCAAAAAGTGGTAGCATGGTTTTGACATAAGCATATGCAAGTGCCCCCGTGAACACATAGTTGTTCCTTCGGCACTAATGCATCTTACCTTACAATCTGTATAGGTACTCACACGTCTTAGAAAGATCAGGTCCAAGTGAAAGGCCACAGAAAGACCACGGCAAGGAAAATACATGCGAGGTTTCCAACATGTTTAAGGCAGCCCGTATACACAACAAGAAATGTGCCAACATGGCACATGGGTGAGAGACCAAGCTGTCCATCTATCGTGTGGTGAAATCTTAGAAACAAAGGGACTGCTTGGAAAAGTTTGCTTAGCCATCCATTTATTTCATAAAGTGCAGCCCATCATATCAATGGACCGGCCTAATTTTTGTGCAAGTCAATCTACACATTGGGAGCCAACCAATAGCTTCGACATCACACCCATGTGCCACATTGGTAAATGTGGTAGCATGTAGACAGGCTGCCTAATTGACACCCAGATCCATCAATTGGACTAGCTAAGTGGCCAAATGCAACTAGGAGCATTATATCTTAGTGCTCTAAATCAGACAATCCGAGGAGGTTCCTCATTATGTAGAGGGACTTTACCATTCACACTTTGACCTCTGAAAATGGGGGATATTTGTGCAAAAGTAAGGACAATAACAAAGACATGTCCACCCATGTGCCCGAGTAATTCCTGGTTCCAGTAACCCTGTACCTGAGTGATGTCAAATGGCTTGACATGGTCATTGTCAAACTGCCTGTAACACAAGAATGGTATCTCACTTTCCTTGAAAAAACATCATGAATAAACAATAAAAGAAATGAAAAAGGGAAAAAAAATGAATGAATTGACCTGTTTCACAAGGTAATTTGACTCTTACATTCCAGAATGGTAAACAAACATTGAAAACTTCTGGTAAACTGATGACCTTGTTCTCTGCATACCTTAGAGGCTAGGACATCTTCAGGGCAAGCGTCTTCATCATCCAAAATCCTATAATCTGAGGACCCATAAAGAATATAACCTGAAAAAATAAAACAATATAACAGTTCAAAACAAATGAAGTTTGACAAACTAGGAGAACATAAACTATATCAACTGCTTGCACACAACAGTCCCATTGCAAATTTAAAAAAGAAAAAAGAAAAAGAATAAAAAAAACACAGATGAAAATGCATCCTTACATGTTCCAGACCAGGGTTAGCTATAATTCTAAAGCATGCATGCTTCACAAAACTACATCTCACAGAATGGAAAAACACGTGACAAGAAATAAAGCAACATGAGACCAACTAGTTCATTTTGATTGATGCATGAGAACTGAATTTTAGTCATGATAGAACTGATTAACCGAAGCATTTGGTGAGAAACAATTATTAGAGATTACATATCAGGGATTCAACTCTGAAAAAAAAAAAAAAACCATGCTGTGTTTATTACAATAAGAATCCCATAATCATCACAGAATCTGGACATAAGACTGGCCAAATCTGCAGTCATATCCTCAACTAACCTGGTAGCTTTAATACCTTTCTTTCTATCAGAATGACTGTGTAAGACAAGGCATAAACTTTTTTCGTATGTTATTTTCCTTTTTAGTTTGTTTGGTTGGGAGTTGGCTGGCTACATGGCGGAACGTGATTCATGCAGCCAACCCCAATTAATTGGGATAAGACTTAGATGATGATGAATCACACCACAAAAATTCCCCCCTTTTTTTTATTTCTATTATTTTGATGTTTGAAGGTGGATTGTCTGCTATTATTCTAAGGGCATTACCCCATTATGCATTATGCCAATTTAGTTTCGAAAAGTTTTGATAATCATGAAGGTGACTTTATTAAAAATGTGACAGATTTGATGTTGTAATCCATTTTGCTGGCCTGAAGGCTGTTGGGGAGAGCTTTGTGAAGCCGTTTACTACAACTATTTGAATGACACCTTGAATCTGATTGAGTTCATGGTGAACTATGGCTGTAAAAAGTTTTTTTTATTTATTTCTTATTTCCTTTTATCATACCACTTTAATAGAGGCTACGAACATGGGTATTTGATGGATGTTATTCTGTATCAAGGACTGAAGTCCCTTAATTGATTATCAAGGAAATTTGCTTACAATTGCCCATCACATTTCATTTCCAAAATTTGTTAGTCCGTCCAATAAGGAACTTTCCTTGTGAGTGTAATTGGATGCTATTGTGTATTAGGTACTGAAGTCCCTCATTGTATGTTATTTTCCATCTACACAAGTTTATGCCTCGTCTTACACAGTCATCACAGAATCCTGGACATAAGACATGCCGTCTTACACAGTCATATAAAAAAATTCTCCACAATTTTCCACCAAAACCTTCTAGCTTTCAACGTTACCTTTCTCACGGTTTTGTCTTATCTTGTACATGGAAGTGATCATGTTTTAATAAGTCAGTTTTACTTGGATACATCTGTTTTTTGTCCGAGTTTGTTTCTCTCCTTTCAAGACCGTGGCCAAGGAAAGGACTAATGACATTGAAACTCTTTTGTCAAGAATTTCTTTGTTTATTTTTCTAGGTAAAAGTCGTGTTGACATTAGTAGTATTTTATCGTTGTGATAGATGTAAAATAATACTACACTTAGTTTACCTGGATTTCCCTTGTAGAGTTTGGATTAATCGCCATCTACTTATTAAACACGTAGATGTATACGCCACATGGTACCTTACAGATACCGTAATTTTGATAGAATGTCCCAGTACTGTTTAAACTGTTTTTTACCGTTAAGGATGTACGCAACTGCCTGGTTTGTACACGTTTTATCATCTGTTGTGTCTTTAGTGTTTAGTCGATGTTTATCTCCTCGAAAGTACTACGTACATGATTACAAGTTCATCAAAAATAGTAAAAAGTCTCACTCATATTAGTGGAATTAAGAAAATCAGCCTACACCTCTACAGTTGAACATTGACCATTCTTTCTAGATGGCCCCAATGGAATCGTGTACATGTACCATTCGAAGATCATAGAAACCAAATCCCAATCGTGAGTTGTGATGAGGTTCGTCGATGGTGGCTGTCTTAAGAGGTGGACTTGAAGGAGAAAGAGGCAGTGAGAGACATTGAGCATCTGGCACATAGGGTTTGGAATCTCCGATTTCCCGACCAGATGTGGGGCCAAGTGAAAATGTAATTTATTGATTGAATATACAAAATCCTAATTAAGGGTTAATAAATGAAATTTTCAAACCCTAATTAGGGTTTGGACATTCAACCTAATTTGAGAGAGAGAGAGAGAGAGAGAGAGAGAGAGATACCAACTACAGCGAGGGGCCGATGGATTTGGGGAAGATGGATCGTCGGATTTGGGGAAGAAGCCCTCTGCTTTCAACCGACGGCTGGAAACCCTCCATCCAGATGAGTGGCAGCGAGATTGAAAGGAGGGGCGGCGGCGGCGGCGGCGGCGGCGGCTAGGGAGGGAGGGCGGAGGGGGCGCGAGCGAGGGAGTTTTTCAGGTTTTTTTTTTACAATAAAAATCCGGCTCTCTTTTTTCATCCGTGCGGCACGAGCCAAGACGGACGGTCCAGACACGGGCTCGTGGGGCCTACCGTGATGTATTTCGTTTATCCACTCCGTCCATTAATTCTTCAATATATTTTTATGGCACTCTACCAAAAAGGAAGCAGATCAAAGGTCCAAGTAGACCACAACCCAAATCAACGGCAAGAACTTAATACCAATTGTTTCCAACGGTGTGGCCCATGTGAGATTTCTATCTAACTCCATTTTTTTGATAAAATCCTAAAATGATATTTCAAAATGGATGGATGGCTTAGATACAACACACACATTTCAATGGGCCCCATATGAGACCTTCAACTGTAAGTATGGCTTGGTGAGGGTAGAGCTATTAACTACGAATTGAATCCGTAGCAGTCTTACTAGGGAATATATTCGTAGACAAACAGCACCATGGTTCGCAGCCTTTGCCCCAATTACTATTGTAATTGCCTGCATTGTTTAAGTTGGAATTGTTTTATTATGGCAATCTTTATTTCAACTTATGCTGAATTGATAATGTGCGTAATTGAATCTTTGTTTCAAGTGAAATCATGATGACAGGAGTTCACCCATGCTATTGGAATGTAGTTATGCCTGCTTTAGATTAATCGATTATTGCCAAACATTTCATTGAATTTAGAATACCATGATTCCATTATATTATGATTATTACTTATAACCATTAGAGTATAATAAAATCTTAATTGCTAAAGTCTCATGGGCTGAGCATGGTGGTATGGGACACTATCCTCGAGCTGTCGGCCTATGTTAGGGAACGAGCCCCCCATAGTGACCTTCAAGCATCAATGATGGTGATAAGCCTACCTTCCTATCTATTTGTGATTGAGTGATGAGCCCTGGTCATGTTAATAAAATTATAGGGAAATAAGCTCCATGCTTTGGATTCGATGATCATATTTGATCTTGGGTAACAAGTCACATGATTCCATTATATTGACCATTAGTATAATCATGGTATTCTAGCTTCTCTAATAAGACTGTTTGTAATTGGCTTAATAAAAGTTTGGCTAAGGCGTGCATATTATGGCATTTGTGGGTGTTACATGGTCCCATTGGTTGTTGTGGTTATGCACACAAGTGAATATCCCCCGTATCACTGTTGGTTCTAAGTGCATTGCGGGTAATATTGGTGATGAGTCATATTACTGTTGGTTCTCCTTAGGGCACGCATCTCATGTCATACATGCATCTAATTAACTAGATTAGGATAATGCTTGCTTTATTATAATTTCATTACATGTACTTGATTGTGTTGATGATCTGAGAACCTTAGGAGAGATGATAACACTGAGTTGATCGCTCACTTCCTCTTAGGACGGTGTTTTAAACCACCACCCATATGTCTTCGACGCAGGTACCATAGAACCCTCCAAAATTCATCCCATAGGCCTTCCATCTCTCTCCATCCCATCAACGGCTAGCCCCACCTGACCGTACATGCATGTGGACCCCACCGTACAGTCGTACGGCTAGCACACGCACATGTGTAGGCTGATGCACCTGTGACTATTGCATGGGCAGTGGAGACCTTCGTTTTCTTGTTTCTTCTCCACTCCTCTTCCCTAAAATCTTAATCTTAAGCCTCCCTCCATCAAAATCCCTTTACCCCTGACCGTTATTGTTTTTAAGAAATCCACTCCAACAACTGTCCAAATAGCCTACTGCAACCCAGATTGAATCAATGCTACTGGATTTTGTTTGGAACTTTATTTTTACTTATTTGTGGATTGATTTATGCTAGGTCATGAGTATCCTTGTACTCATTGGATTCCTTCTTAACTCTCTTATTTCAATCTATGCATGTGGAATGTTCCTTACGAGTCATATCTAATTTTCTTACTGCCATTTTGAATAATAGTTGGTAATCGGTTGATGGTTATTAATCTTTTTCTTGTTTATAAATCTGAAATCTTTATCAAACTCTCTCATATAGTTTTAGGGCATTCCATCCTGCATCAGGACGAGAGCTAAGGTAGCCCATCATAATATATTTCCTCCAGGAATTTCTATATTAGATAAAGTCATGTTTATGTAAAAACTATGTAGGTGGCATAGTCTAAGCACACTACCACTTACCTATATATTATGATCACAACTCCTATGGAGCTTATCAATATGCCTAATCTAAATAATCCAATAGTTAGATTTATACCAATGATCATGTGGGGCCGACTTAATAGAACTCTCATATTTCTCTCTTTGTGTGCGTGTGTGTGATGTCTACAAGTTCAAAATAATCACAACGGCTCCTTTCCACAAACATCCTTCCATATTAGGGGCTGTCTAGTTACTTAGAAGTTAAAGTTACTTAAGAATTCATTTCAAAGAAAAAAAATATATTGTTTAAGAGATTCTATTATTAATGTTTGATGTTGTTACACGATTTTAGACAACGGATTTGGACAGCTGGGATTTGCCACGCGACCTTCAATCTGAGTGTTAGAGCTCCTTCTGTCCGCTAGACCTGTGAGGGAAAATAGAGAGAAGTGAAGGGGAGGTGCCGTTGTGTGGCGGGAAACTCTCTAATGCCTAAGTCAGGTCCAAGAATAGGGAAGACTATGGTTTTAAACTTTAGATTATTCGTTACCTTTAAGGTGTAGACCCAAGTTATATTTATAGAGGCTTAATGGCTATTTGGAGAGACGAATTCTGCTAGGATACGTCTTTAGAATCCCGTTGGAGGAAAGATTCTCTCTCGTGATTGTATTGGGGAGATCTTTCTGGAGAAGGCAATAAATTTGTAAGTATTTGAACCTTCTGTAAATATCACGGACCGACTCTGTGTGGTCAGTTGGTCTTATACTGAATCTGGTTGCTCCGGGGCTGAGCCTGGGTGGTCAGCCTGTTGTATGCTGATCCTGGGTGGTTGGCCTCAAGAAGGTGCGAGCTGCGAGACGATCTGTGGGCGAGGCCGTGGGGAATGAGCTTCCTTGTGGTTCGTTGGCCAGGGTCCGACTTGGTCAGAATATCCCCATAACATTTGGCATTAGGAATGTAATTCTATAGAATCACTCCTTTTGAAGTTATAAAAAGGTTAACAAATTAACCATCAGGAAGGACTTTTTTTTGCTGTTGGAAGTTGTAACGTAGCCTTCTAATAGGTATTAAAAAACTATCCTTCAGAATTGGTTTTCATTTGAAAACCATTTATAACCTTTTCCAGGTCCCAAACACATAAAACTACCCTTAGGAGATATTCCATTTTCAAACCTACACTTTTCCATGTGTTAAACAACCCTTCATTTTTTAAAACTATAGAGCATGTGTGAGTAATGTTTTAAATGGGGTTATTTTGTAATTTTCTTTTAGGGGTTGTTTGGAAAGGTGGAAAACCTGGGAAATAAATTATTTTTCAAGAAAATATACTTGTTTAAGAGAAGAAAGGCATAAAAATTTATTTCTATATTCAAGGCTTTCCTAAAAAAAATGAATATTAATTTCTTAAAAAAAACATGTTAATATCTGTTTTCATGGTTACTATTCTTACATGTTCCATCAGTAAGATCCCCTTAAAACTTCCAAGGAGGCAACTATATATCTTGCTTGTGATTAATACTTCCCAATTCTACTAGAAATCATATAGGAACTTGTTAGAGTGTATTCATTGGATTGGTTCATCAAGCATTAAGTCATATATATATATATATATATATATATAGAGAGAGAGAGAGAGAGAGAGAGAGAGAGAGAGAGAGAGAGAGAGGAATGCTCACCTAGGAACCATCTCTCACGTTGAATCATGAGAGATTTTTGAAGACTCATCACAGGTGATGTGTCCCCAAAATCTGAGCCGTCCATGTGATGCAGCACCCCAAAAAACCTCTAGGGCCCAACTTTCAACCTGATCCAGAACTCTTGTGGGCCATAGAAGAGAGTGAGAGGCAAGTCTAGGGAGGAAATTGTTTCCTTTTTCCATGGCCCACTAGACCTGTGAACCAGGTTGAAAGTTGGGCCGTGGGGGCTTTTCGAGGTGCTGTATCACGTGGACGGCTTATATTTTAGGGACACATCATGTGTGATGAGTCATCAAAATTCTCTCACGAGTTCTCGTGAGAGATGGTTTGTAGGTGAGCATTCCTCTCTCTCTCTCTCTCTCTCTCTCTCTCTCTCTTTCTCTCTTTTTCTCCATATATATATATATATATATATACACACACACGCGCGCGCGTGTGTGTATCTACAAATATACATATATAGAAGAATATTCACCTGCACACAGTTCTCATGAGAACTTGTGAGCACTTTTCGAGAATTCATCACACGTGATGTGATCCCAAAATCTGAGCTGTCCATGTGATGAAGCACCCCAAAAAACCCCCATGGCCCAACTTTTACCCTAATTAAAAAAATTGGTGGGCCATGGAAAATGGAAACAAGTTCCTCCCATGATTTGACTCTCTCTCTCTCTCTCTCTACTACTACGGCCAACCAGAGTTTTGGATCAGATTAAAAGTTGGGGCTTTTTGGAGTGCTGCATCATCACGTGGACAGTCCCGATTTTGGGCTCATGTGTGATGATTTCTCAAAAATTGCTCATAAGTTTTCATGAGAACTGATGCGTAGGTGAGAATTCCTCTCCACGTGTATTTATATGTGTAACAATATTAACTAGATAAAGCTAAAATTGAACATGACCAGACGAGACCTGATTTTTAATTGCATCTGGAATGAAGGACCATACCTGACATCGATTTTGACAATAAAATTATGGGGTATTGGAGCACAAGGAGAGCAGACGACGTGCAGGATTCGGTCATGATAGGGGCTCTGTGAGGCCCACATTGATTTATGCATTTTATCAACATTGCTAATCATTTTAGGGTATGAGTTAAAAAATGGGTAGATCTAAGGCTCAAGTGGACAATATAGTAAGTATTGAACAGTCATCATAAAAAAATTATTTGGATCTATAGAAGCTTTGATCAAGTTGATATCTGTGTTTTTCACTTCATATAGGTAAGTGATGTAACCTTTTGAAGGGATTAGATGACAAATAAACATCACTGCAGCCCTCGAAATGTTTTAACAGTGCATTGCTTCCTATGGCATGGTCTACTTGAGCTTTGAATCTGCCTCCTTTTGGGATCACGCTCTAAAATGATTTGTCAAAATAATTAGAGGAGGCGGATAACACTCATATATCATGGCGGGCCCTATAGAGCACATCTGGGGAGCAAATTAGGTGTTGCTGGCCTTGCCCCAGACAATGGGGCCCTTACTGTGAGGCCCAACATGATCTATTTATTATATATCCATGCTGTTCATTCATTTCATCATATCATTTTAGGGCATGAGTCTAAAAATGAGGTAGATCCAAATCTATGGTGGACCATACTATAAGACAATAGTGATTGAACACCCATCATTAAAAACTACCTAGGGCCCATTGTAATGTTTCCCTAATGTTTTTTGCCATTCAACCCGTTGATAAGGTCAGGCATACTTGGATGAATGGGAAAAACAAATATCAGTTTGATCCATAACTTTTGTGGCCTCGGATAAGTTTTTAATGGTCAATCACCACGGTCTCCTAGGAATGATACACTTGAGAATTGGATCTACTTCTAGCAAAATAGATGGATGGCATGGATATAAGCATAGGTCAAGGTGGGCCCCACGTCGGGGCCGCATTATCTTGGGTAAGGGCAGGCCACACCTAACCTACTGCTAAACGTGTGGCACTTAACATGGGCACAGCTTGATATATGCATTCTACATCCACCCAGTTCATCGATTTTGCCAGGCAGGAGCCTAAAAATGAATGGGCCCAAACCTCAGGTGAACCATGTTATAAGAAACCATGGTGATTGAACGCCCACAACCATTAAAAACTTTCCAAGGGTGTAACGTCTATTTGGCATCCATCGTGTTAAAACAAAAAAAAGTACTGTTGAATGAAGGGTAAAAAACGAATCCCACTTGATCCAAAACTCTTGTGGCTCACGCCAATCACTGCAGGTTTGCTATGATAGTGTAGATATGCTTATTTTTAGTCTCATGCTACAAAAAGTAATCTAGCAAAACAGATGGTGGATGTAAAATACATACATCTAAGTGGGCCCAAGGGCCGCCCCTAATCCTCCCCCTTTCCCATGGGGCGGATTAGCTATCACCTTAGTAGGTGTTACTATTATCATGTGGGGCCCACCTTGATGAACTTGTCGTATATCTATTCTGTCCATCTGTTTTTCCCGGTCATTTTAGGATGTTATTCCAAAACTCAAGCAGATCCCAAATCTCAGGTGCACCACACCACTAAAAATGTAGTGAATGATAATTTAAAGCCTTTTGAAGGCCACAAAAGTTTTGGATCAAGCTGATTCTTTGATTTTCCCTTCATTCAGGTCTGGTTGACCTTATCAACAGATTGGATGGCAAATTAAGCTTTACGGATCTTCTTTCTGTAGGCCCTGGCAGATTTTTAATGGTATGCATTCAATCGCCACTGTTTCCTGTGATGTGGTCCACCTGATATTTAGATATGGTTAGTTTTTGGGACTACGCCCTAAACTGGGCTGGAAAAACGAATGAGCGGAGTGGGTATACAACACATCATCAAGGTGGGCCCCACAGTAGGGGTTACACCCACCACTAATGTGTTACCGCCTTACCCGGGAAACACGTGATCCACTCCCTATCCGGACTCGGAATCGGATTCAGCCGTGACACTTCGGGCCTCTATGGGTGAAACCTCTATGAGCTAGGTTTGTGGTTTGATGTATGTGTTTTATCCATTCTGTCCATCCATTTTTCGAGCTCATTTTAAGGCAAGATCATAAAAATGATCCAGATCCAAAGTTAAAGTGGACCACACCACAGGAAAGAGGGAATTGAATGCCTCATATTGACATTTTTTTTTAAGGCCATAAAAGTTTTAGATGAAGCTGATTTTTGCATTTTCCCTTCATCTGGTAAACATCTCGGTGGGCCTATGAAGGTTTCAAAGGTGGGTAACATCATACCCATTTCTTCCCTTGGTGTGGTCCAATTGAACATTGGATCTGGATCATTTTCCGAATCTTGTCCTAAAATGAGCTCGAAAAATGGATGAACGGCATGGATAAAACATATATGTTATGATGGCCTACAGTTTTTCCAGTACTGACGGTTACCGAGCTCGTACGGAGGGGATCACATCCGAGTCCCTACAACTTGCAGAAGCGTAATTTTTACGTCTGGTCTCCCGGTAATTTCCTCTCAAAGCAGGGGTCCTTCCAACTCCACCACAAGGTGTTTTCTAATTCCACGCGCGTGTTGAAACGTACAAATCCGGACGCGGCTACATGTTAAAAATATGAAACGCGTGTGGACGATCTTATCTTTCCGAAGTTTGGAAGTAACGCTTACTTTCTTCCTAAAAACCAGACGATCTAGCTCTTCATATGGGCCACGAATTATAGTGTACGGATAAAATGTATTCCATCCATTCATTTATTTTGATATATTCTGGCCCAGTATAAGTGTGAAATGGCATGGTTTTTATGCCAAAATGATCTAAGATACGTACCTCATCTGATGGAAAGATCAGATCTCACACACGTGTTCACATTGTGATGCAGATCTGGCGTGTTGATGTGTACATCTCCCACACGCGCGTGGGATTAGAGAACTTTCGAGCGCCTACTTTTTCAACCGAACACGGATCGATCTCAAAACGCCCCCACGTTGCGTACGACCTCTCATCCTAGCCATCCATAGAAAACCAAATCTGACCGTCCGTCCCTTCCACCGCTTCTATAAAATGCCTCGGTCCGAGAAAATCCCTAAACCGTTTTCAAAGCTTCTTCTGTGAGAGAGCGAGAGAAGAGAGAGAGAGAGAGAGAAGGGTGCGAACGTTAGCAGAGAGAGATTTTCTGCTGCTTTAAAAAGAGAATTTCTTCAGCTTCTGTCTTTTCCTTCGCGGTTGAAATCCATTATCTTCCTTCGGAAATCTAGGGTTTCTTTTACGGAAATTAGGTCTTCTTGATCTCCACGGTCAGATTTCACTTGATCCAATGAACGATCATTCTCAGATGATGAATCGAAGCTACGGGATGTGGCCCCCGTCGGCCCTCCCAGAAGAATCAATGGTCGGGAATTTCCTCAATCCCAATCAACCTCGCCCAATCTTCACTGCAACGAAGCAGGGCCGTAGCAATTGGAAGGGAAAGAAGCCTGTTGACAAGCGTAAACAACTGCAGCGAAAGGAGAAGGCTACCACAGCCGGTGGTGGCAGTGGATACAAACCCCCCACTCTTAATGAGCTGCAATCTCAGAACCGTGCAAAAGCCCGACGATTCTATCCCAAGAAAAAATTCAATCGGTTTGCACCATTTGCCCCTCGGAACACGACATCCTTCATCATCCGCGCTAAGAAGTCTGGTGGGATCGCATCACTTGTTTCACCATGCCCTGTTACGCCGGCGATCCTCCCAACGCCGATCTTCTCACCATCGCGGGAGGTTCTTGTAGACATGGCGAAGGAGGAGTGGGGTGTTGATGGATACGGGACAATGAATGGCCTGATCAGGCTCCGATCGCCGGGCCATGAGATCCGTGGTGATGAGGAAGAGGAGGAAGATGGGTCCAGCGAGAGCGACGTCGAAGAGCATGTTGAGGTGGAGAGGAGGTTGGATCATGATCTGAGCCGGTTTGAGATGGTGTATCCGAATTTTGGGGATGAGCACTCTAACCTGCTGGAGAACAGGGTTGACGATCAGGACACACATATAGCGCAGCTCGAGGAGGAGAATCTGACACTGAAGGAGCGTCTTTTCTTGATGGAGAGGGAGATGGCGGATTTGAGGAGGAGGCTGCAGTGCTTGGAGACCGATAATCTGGTAAGGGAGGAGAACCTGGAGGAGGGGTCTGACAATGAGGGGGGTGGGGATGTTTGCTCGGAGAAGAGCGTCGGCGACTGAGATTTGTCGTTGTGCGCGATGTAAGTTTCTGGTTTTTGTACATATTTTGTCACTGTTTGTGAAAATATCAGGACATATGGTTTCACCCTCTTTTTTTTCCCCAATGTTGTAGGTTGTTTAAGGATGGTAGGAGTTTTTTTTCCTTTGTTTCTATGCTTGGTTTCTGGAGTTTAAAGCTCTGAACTTCAGGAAAATGAAAAACTTATGTTGACATTTCCCTTTTCATTTGATTTGTTGTTTTTTATGGTGGTTCCCGTATCCATATTCGAGGAGTGCAGAGCACGAGCTTTGCAGATCCTCAGAAGATAAAGCTTTTATATGTGGAATTCAGGGTTTCTTAAATTTCTTAACTAGGTTTCTTATGTATTAGTAAGCCTTCGACTGCGCATCTGCATGGGGTTTATCTTTCCTTACTGGTGGATCATATGTATTGATTCAACCGGGGTTTGGATAATCAGTGATGGATGTGTGGTACTTAGATTGCATTTGCATTTGAAACAGACTGCTAAGTGCATTGGATTTTGACTTGGGTTTCTGTTGAGAATTGTTGCTAAGTTGAAGGTTGTGATTGGTTTGTGCTTTCTAGATCTGCCAATCTCGGAAATGTCGGAGGGAGGAAGCGGCCCTTTCCAATTTTCCGATGGTTGTAGGTATCTTCTGAATTGATGGGTGCATGCTTGCAGAACAATGTAAGATACAGTTAGCTTTTGTATGCCGAATTTTTTGGTTTATAATTATTATTGTTGTTGTTGTTGTTGTTGTTGTTGTTACAATATTTTGGCTTGTAGTATATTAGATTTTGATTGCTTTATTGATCGCCATGGCTGAATTGTTCTTGGATTGTCAGCGGAGAGGTACGCATGGTATGTTGGTGTTGTTTGCCGTTGAAGCAGATTGGCAAATTCATTGGATTTTGTCATGATGATTTGTTGAGAATCATTGCTATCTTGATTATTGAAAGTGGTGGTTTGTTCTTCCTGGATCTGCTGATCTTGGAAAAGTTGAAGGGACGAGGTGATTCTTTCCAATTTTTCCAAAGTTGCAAGTATCTTCACAGGTTTTCTTTTGCCATCAAGGCCCCATGCTTGTGGAGCTTTGCAAGATTTATTATTCTTATGCTAAAATTCTTGGTTTCCTTTGAATTTCATTATTTGCTTGTAGTATAATAGCATTTGTTGATAATTGATATTTGCTGTGGAATTCTGCTTGGATCTATATAAAGGTACACATGCTATGCTGGTTTAGTTTGCCTTTTAAGTAGATTTTCAAATTCATCGGATTTGCACATGGAGATGTGTGGAGAATCTTTTCTAAGTTGAAAATTGTGTTTCATCTGTGCTTTCTAGATCTGCAAGTCTCGGAAAAGTTGAAGAGAGGAAGTGATCTTTTCCAATTTTCCGACCATTGCAGGAGAGCCCTCTGCGTCGATGGCCTTGCAGAATTCTGTAAGGTACTGTGAGCATATATGTATGCTGAATTTCATACTTCCCAATTATGCTGAAATTCATTGATGGCATGATTTGTTGTGGGTTGCGACTGAATTGGATGTCCATTTTAGAAAACAATATAGTTTGTTATCTGTGTTTTGTTTGCAGGGGTTTGCTAGTGTCATTTGCCCCTTTCCACAGCTTTATACAAAGCATGCTTGCCACATGCTAAGTGTGTGACATCTGACCAGTGCAAGAGGCGCCCTGCACTGAAGGTAACCATATGCAAATCAGGCTGGCCTACTCAAAGAGATTACAGATTTAAAAATCTTGCTAATGGCCCACCTTCAATGTGCACGTGTGATGTCGACAAGTGGACCAGCCAATTCTGTACACGGCCATCCATTTTCATGGTGTGAGCCACCTTACTAACAAGCCTGTTGTCTCCACAGACATTCCAGAGCAGCATGTCTTCTTCTTGTGGACAAGGAGGCATCTAGCAAACCTCTTATTTGGTATTAGAAGTTGGTTACATTGGAGATCCATCGAGAAGCATTGCTTAGTTGGAGCTGGTGACTGATTTGTGCTTTCCAGATCTGCTCTCCTGAAAGTCTCAAGGGCCTGGCATTCCTTTTGGATTTCCTGACCATTGCAGGTGCCTTGGGTTACCCGTTACTGTTGATGGGAGATGAGATTTTGGGGAGTGATGGTAATGGTATTGCTTCACCTCTGTGGGATATGAGATTGTTTACACTCTGCAGCAAGCAGGTTGGTCTGCATTTGTGATCTGGCAAGTGCGGCAAGCGAAGGAAGTAATCTGCTGATGGAAATCTCTCCAACCTGCAAGGGGATTCAAGGACCAGAGCTGGTGAATGAAGTTTTGGTTATGGGAATGAAATTTTCAGGACTCAAAAGGCCAAAAAGACTAGGTTTCAGGTTCTAGTTTGTGCGCTATGGTCATCTGAAAAGTATATTGGGTTGTTCTTATGGTTTACATCGAAGATTGGGCTATGCAATTCTGTTTTGAAGAAATCAAAGTCATACCCTTCGCATAAAGCAACAAGGAGCAGAACTGTTTCCTCCTATCCTCATCAAACTCATGAGAAGAGATTTCTTCAGGGGTGGTTTGACATGTGAAAAGCACATCGTCAAACTGGAAGGGGGACACTCCTCTCTTCTTCTAACTCATGAGAAGAGATTTCTTCAGGGGTCATTTGGATGCATGAAAAGCTCCAGTCAGAAGGCGGACATTCCTCTCCTCTGCTAACATATGAGAAGAGATATCTACTTGAGATGTTTGGATGCATGAAAACCTTTGGTGGGAGGGTGGACATTCCTCTGCTCTCTCTTACTTGAAGGGTCGTTTGGATGCATGAAAAGCTTCACTTGGAATGTGGACATTCCCTCTTTGCTAACACAGAAGAGATTTCTTCAGAGGTTGTTTGGATTGAAGAAAAACTACGGTTGGAAGGCAGACATTCATCACCTCCCAACTTGAGAGATTTCTTCAGGGGGCGGCGGATGTCTGCCTAGATGACAGCGTTCTTGCATTTGGATGGATGTTGCTTATCATGTAACGCAGGATCAATCGTGCAGGGCTGTCTGCGAAAGAAGTTGAATATCCTGGCCACAACCAGGGAGACTAGGGTGCAGCTGTGCTCCACCCTATTTTTATTTTTTATTTTTCATCTTGCTCAACCCTGGAAGATGCACCCATCTTTACATGGCCCAGATAGATTTTGGAAGAGCATGTCCTTAATTCAGGGTCCACTAAGGTTACATGCGGAATGGGGGACAATATATTGGAGTAGTATTTGTTCAGTGAAAAAAACATTCTTAGGAATGCGCAGTCCAGACCGAGCTGATCGGCAGTGTTAGTATCCGTTTTGGCTCAGGAAATCTCAAGTGGCTGCACTGCTTTAGATGTAGGGCCCATAAGAGGTTAAATTCAGTTCATTTTTCTCTCTTTTTTTTAGTTGCAATCCACAATGAATTGCGTTTATGGAATTTTAATTTGCAACCACATAAGCACAGGCGGGTTAAATCGTTTGGATATAAGAGTTAAAACCATGGGTGTGGCCACTTGAGTTTTGGACTGGCCTGAATTTTGGGCCCAAGGCGGGACACGAGGGGCTCACGTGATGTACCTGAATGTTGAGTTGGTTAACATGATGGAATGAGAGGAGGTCAAGTACTTGTTAGGGTGTCCGCACAAGCAGTTGAGGGTAATAAGCCTCTATCCACAGATGACAGCTTCACAGCTTTGTGATGTGTATCTGCACAAGCAGTAGACGGTGATAAAGCCTCGTATGTCTAGGTTACAGCTTTCATGATGGGCATTCACCAGGGCTGTTGTTCCAATGCCATACTCGCCCGTGAACTATTACATAACAGCATATAACATAATCAAATACTTTGGGACCACAAGTTGCTTGGATGCACCTGTCTGCTCTTCTGGACCGAGTCTTGACTAGGACACTTTTTGACCTTTGTAAGGCTATTATAGCTTATGAAGACCTTGCAAACAACACTGTACAGTACACAGTAGTGGCTGACTTGACAAAACCACATAATCGTATCGACTCTTCTAGTGCTCAATTTTGAGTCGATAGATGTGTTTGGTATGCCTAATTCAGATCTCAAACAAATGATATTCATCAAAAATGGATTTTTACTATCTAGATTCAATCTTGGACCATTCTGATCATCATGGGTTAGATCTACCCATCTAGTGATTACATAATGTAGATTTACACTTCCTAGTTAGATCCATCCCATCCAGCGACTACATAATGTAGGAGTTACGCTTCCTATTCGACCTATAATAAGCGGGATCTGGTATAATCAAGTCTCAAGGTAAATCTATCTTCTGAAATATCTAAAAACCAAAACAAGCGATCATGAGGGCATGGATCTTGCCATGTAACAACATAAAGATGTTTTTTAACTCATGGTTATCCTGGATATTTTTCAGAAGGTGTCAATTGTGCTAGGAAGCAAGTTTCAGCTTAATATGATTTTAGATGAATCAAACTCGCTAAGCCCGTTAAAAACAAGATTTGACTGGCCAGGACTAAATCTGGCCAGATCTGTATAAGTATTGTTCAATACATCCCGACTATCTTGAAGGGAATCTAGAGATGCTCGCTGAAACCAAATTTCATCTACAAGGATCAGTGATTATGATTAAGTTGATATGGCCCGCTCAAGGAATGGTTAATCTCGATGGAGCACAAGATTTTGATCTTCTTGAGGAAAGATCAAATCTTGCCTAAAGTTGGCCATAAGTTGTACATGCATGTGGGTTATTTTTCATCCGTTTCGTGGACCGCACATGTTGATCCAACCAGTCTAGACCGTGTGCCACCCCATCCATGCCAAACATGGTTGGCCCCACATGATAACACGTTTGTACGATCAAATATGATCAGCGGTTGGACAACAATTTTTCATCCTACATTACACATAAACGATCATGATTAGATGGACACGTAGGACACCTCTCCATTTAGAAATTTTTAGATTATTATTAGGTTTCAAAAAATCCTTGCTCGTAGGGCATGTTCATAAAGGATCTTGGGAGATTTAGATTCTGGAATAATTTAAAATAAAACGGAGAAAAAAAAAAAAAAAAAACAAAGAAAGGAGAGGAAAACTTCCACATGGATGCTACGCTGCCTTCATGTGTGATCTACCTTTTCAATTTGCTGTGTCCATTATGCTAGTAGCCCGCCATAATGTCGCACCTCGAACTCGGCAAAGGGGCTTTCTAAGGGCCCATTTGGTTGGCATCTGGCTTCCAGCTGAATCTAATTTTAACTGGTATGTTTGATGGCAAATTCCAGCCAAACAGAGTTTTATCTAGAAACCTAAATTGGCTGGAATCGGATTAGTGGAAACAGTGTGGGGGTACCATTTCTACTGAAGGGAAAAGAGGCGGAAGTGAGCCTTATTCAATATTAACGCCTTGATGTATGCATTGTACATCTATGATTTATGCATTTTATATCCACGCATTCCATCCACTTTGAAAGCTCAATCAAGGCCATTAGACAAAAAATAAGGCTGGACCACACCACATGAGAACAGTGTTGATTGAATATCCACCATTAAAAACTTCCTAGGGCCCACTATAATGTTTATTTACCATCCAACCCAGCCATCTGTCTTGTGGGACTACTATAGGCTAGGGGTCAAGTTCTCAGGCGGATCTGAAGCCCAAGTGGGCCATGCCACAAGCAACGATTGGATTACAGTTTTCAACCAAACAGAATCTGGGTTACATAGTTTTCAACCAAACAGCAAGTTCCAGATGGAATCTGGGTTTTCAATCCTTGGATTCTGCAACCAAACAGGCCCTAACTTCCTGAACTTTGAATTCAGTGCCAACTGTTATTTTTTTAAATGGTACCAAAGAACATGAAACACACACACACACACACACACACACACACACACACACACATATATATATATGTCCACTATAGAGTATTTTCCTTCTACTTTAAATATTACTTTCCTTGACATTTTAAAACCAAAGGAAGTTGCACTTAATCTTCATTGGGGAGTCCTTCCTATAAGAGAAAGCAATGGGATGAGCTATGAAAGCTCAATGGGTAGTTCTATCATGTAGCATAACACAGGAGAATCAATGGTATAACACTGTCAGATTAGAGTATAATGTATATAATCATGTTGTAGGACCCATCCTTCGTATCACCTCACAATCACATACGTGTGTCAACTGGCCTGACCAGTAGAGAGTAGAACCTGAGCGTACAGACAGACATTCAGACGGCCAACGCCCATTGCACCCAAAACCTATGCCATATTGACCACATTGCCACAATGAACGTGGAGGTGCAACCCGTGCGTCAATCCGAGGCTCCGCTAGTGAGATATGATCTGTTGAATCCACGACCTAAATCACGTACCTTATTGAACAAGAAATCCCAGAAGGCATAGGCCCAACCCTTAGCCCAAGCTCATGTTTAAGGACCTTTAAGCTCATAACCTAAAGACAATAGCTACAAGACAAAATAAGGCTCCAATATACTCTTAAGACAAAAGAAGCTCTCCTTTCTAACCATCATCATAACTCATCATGAGAGGTAGCCCATGCTTGTTGCCATCTCATCTTACATGCAACCAATGCATGGCCTTGGAATGACTATGTTACCCTTTTCCACCAATCACAACCCACCTGCATCCACATTACATGCCATCTTACCATCCACCTCTTTAATTGTCAATGCATGCCATGGCACCATCCTACTTGGCCAATGCATGTGTAGACCCTTCTACATCATTAATTCACCTCAACACCCCAAGCACCAATAGAAATTTGTAGAATTATGACCTAGACTTTCCACTATCCAAGCTACTTCACTTTGCACTAATGTCATTTGCACAAAATGCCACATCATACCCTTTTTCTCTATATAAGAGAGGGGTCTCTCTAACATCTTTTCCCTCACGACAATTAGTAAATTTGTAGAATTATGACCTAGACTTTCCACTATCCAAGCTACTTCACTTTGCACTAATGTCATTTGCACAAAATGCCACATCATACCCTTTTTCTCTATATAAGAGAGGGGTCTCTCTAACATCTTTTCCCTTATGACAATTAGTAAATTTCAAGATTGTTTTTTTTTTTTTTTTGGGAGAGAGAGAGAGAGAGAGAGAGAGAGAGAGAGAGGAGGAGGAGGAGGAGGAGGAGGAGGAGGAATGGGGCTAAGGTGTGGCCCACCATCAAGCCTAAAGGAAGTGGACGACCCCATCATCAACCTAGGACCATTCATGGCCCTCAAAGCTCAACTATCAATTTGAAATTCCAAGAGATGGGTCATATTTCCCCCACTTCCTTCCTTTTGTGTTTTTAGCTTTTTTGAAAATTTTCTAATTAACAGACTCTGTTGCAAGTAGCCCTTTTTTATACCTCATGGTAGGCGTCACACTTCGTAGCTAAGGGTCTCACCATGGGGAATGTTTAGTCCACATATTAGAGGGCTAGGATGTCCCACTAATTCATTAGAAATGGGCCCCAAGTTAGGACAGACCCTAGTTTTGAAACTGGATGTTTGATTTTTTTTTTTTTTTTTGGGCCAACTTTGGACATCCATGGTGCAGAATATGTGGGGGGTCACCACTTAGACTTCTAAATGGGCCCCATGTCATTGTGTGGCACCCCGGATGCTAGGGGCCGTGGATGACCTTGGTTCTCGATATCTTGGGTTCTACGTTATGCAAATGCATGAACAATAATCAACATGATTTAATTAAGTAGAGTTAATCCCAACTATGAACAAAGCATGTCATGAAATAAGATCATCCAAAATAAAACAGGTGGACCCAAAATATACAAATATCATCTCAGTCAAGAGCACAAGGATCCCCGATAACCCATGTCCAAAATATGTATGAACTATGCCAGATAGGGTCACCACTCAGGCTCCCATCTCCTAAAATATCAAGCCGAAAGTATGAGTCCTCGCCGAGCTCCACATCCCTGTACTCTGCTAGTGAGCTCACCTCGAGCATACCTGCGCTAATTGTATCGTCTGGTTGGTGTTTTAAAGCACCATCCCAAAGTGGGAGTGAGTGATCAAATCATTAGTTCTATATCCCTAAGCTACTCATGCTTCAAATATAGGTAATGAGATGTACTCAGCAAGCATCCAACATGGATCAAACCACGTTATATTAATGCATGTGTGCATGAAATGTAGATGCATGCCCGAACATCATTTTGGTCACAACCGACAGTGAGTGGCTCGTCACCACATCACTCGCACAGACTTGAGCCACTAATGGATGGGGCTCGTCACCCCACCATCCGCACAATGCATGTTATGCAGAACCATGCATGATTAACCAAGTAATTAGTTAGTTCAATTTTCATCTAGCCAGTTGGCGAAGACACCGTTCTACCACTTTATTATTAAGACTATATGGGACCATCTAGCTCCCTACACTGCGAACGCCCATCATCGTCAGCAACCTCTTGATCCATATGGGACCATCTAGCTCTGAGGGCTTGGTTTGATCGTGATTCGTCAGCTACGCCCAACTCAGGCGGAAAATTGATCGTCACCCCTTCCCATAGTCAGGTGGTAGGCTTGTTGCCTCCACGAGTGCTCGATGGTCACTATGGGGAGGCTTGTCACCAAAGTGTAGGCGGACAGCTCGGACACAATGTCCCATACCCCCATGCCCGACCCATGAGACTTTAGGGATCGATTCGTGGTGCGATTATAAGTGGTCTGTTCCAGTGGTAATGGTGGTACTTGGATTCGAAGGTATGTTAATAAGTAATAAAACACACACGTCCAACCCGGTGTTGGGCACATTCGATTGAGGAGAAAATCGGGAAGGTCGGCCTTAGGCATACACAGCTTGTATAGTTCTCAAACTACAGCCGGTCACTTGCATTCTATCCCACGTTGACCATCCTAGCTCAGAGGTGGTCGACCACAAGCGGCCGCTCCCGGTCATTGTCTAAATGCAGAGCTGGACCCCCTTACAAGTATAACTACAATAGGGAGATAATGAGTAAACACATTCAATTTAACTACTAGGCATTTTGTATAAGCAAACAGTTTACATGACAACATATCAAAATTGCATGACATATTCTAACTAAATTTCAGAGAGCGCAAACAAAGTCAAACATCATTCCAACATGGTAACACCACTAGTAAAACATTAAATTATCCTACTAGCACAAGTCAAGTCATAAACACCCAAATTCTAACATGCAACCTAAAATGGGTGATTCTAGTAGCAAGTATCTAAGATTCATGAAGCCAAACAAAAATTCAGCTACTACCTATAGTTTTAAATATTCCCAGCCACAATAGAACTACATCTAACGACATTTGATACCAGGCAGCCTAGGGGTAAATGGTTCGCACCTCAATCCTTAGAGTAGCTTGGGTATCCTTACAAGAATGAGTCTTGCATGTCAGTAACTTGAGGAATTCTAGCAAGGGTAGCTGAAATTTTGGAGGAAAGATCCTTTCACTTACTTCCAGTAGCTGGTGGAGTGGTCATACTATGAGAAACAGTGGCTATGGTGACGCCGACACACCCGGAAGCTCTTGGGATGACATGCAATGCACACCTCCCCTTACTCCTCCCTCCCTCTCTCTCTCTCTCTCTCTCTCTCTCAACTTATTTGTTAAATGGGGACTTATGGTTGAGATAAATGGCTTTATATAGGGGTGGATTTAGGGGAAAGACCCTAGCCAACTATCCTTTGATTTTATAGCCCTACAGTGGGCTATTTTGGTTCTGTGGGGTCCAGCTGGCCCATATGAACTAATCCAACCCATGGGTCGGCTTCCCTTGAGGCAAATCTTCTCACGGTTACAATATCATGCGATTTGGATGCGGGGATCTCCAGTTAAGAGCGCAATTTTGTTCTATGGTCACTAATTGTAGATCGGGGCCACGACTTCTTAGTTGAGTTCAATGTTATAATCTAAGCCTGGGCTTTAAGTTTCATGATCATGCAAGGGTCCCAATGTCCTGAAATTACGCCTTTTGAGTTAATACACTTGTAAATGCGTGTGTGCACGGAAGCTAAGAGCGGATCAACTAAAATTATGGCTAAGTCCTAAAGAAGAAAGGGGGGGGGGGGGGGGGGGGGGGGGTGATTAGGACCTTTTAAAATTCTTTTCACCTACTTACACAATTTAACAAATTAAACTAAATAAGCAATAACACTTTGGCTTCCAAGCCTAAGTGGGTTCAATCACAAGACTAGCATATGATAAGCAATTAAGCTACCTAGTCTAAGCATGCATAGATTAACAAATGATTAAATTAATTAAGCACCTAATCTATGCAACTTAAGTAGGCTATATGAGAATTGATCATATAAGTTCAAGTCTACTCAAGAAGTGAAAGTACATTTTCTGTGTGTGGATGTACCTAACAAGTGCTTAGCATACATTCTAATTAAGCATTCATAATTAAACAATTAAACATAATGCATAATAAGAAATGTGCTCAAATACAATCACAAACACAACGATGTATAGTGGTTTGACTTTAGATTTACTTTACTCCCGGTTCAAGTACTCAACACCTTTGAGCACACCGGCATTCATTAGAGAGTTTAAATCTGGTTTCTCCCAACCAAGGTGTTTTAACTCGGATCCACCCAACTAGAGAGTTTACAGGTTCCTCCCAACCTACACGTTCACACCCGTGTTGGTGGCTCCCTTTGGAGACTTGTTTAGGCTTACTCAAGCCAATGTCTTATAACCGAACCTCAATTTAGACTCCACTTATGAGTCAAGGTCTTACAACTGAACCTCAATGGTTTTAGGCTCTACAACTAAGCCAAAGTCCTACATCCGAGCCTAGCATTTACTCCCGCTGGAGGCTCTCCACTTGGAGACTAGATTCGACCCTACAACCGAGTCTAGGTCCTACAACCGAACTTATCGAGTTTGACAAATAAACTCTATACTCAATTCCCACCAGGAAAAAAAATGGATGGACTCAACACAAATGACAACCTTACTTGTCGGATTTGAGCCCCATAGTAGCGCCGCCTCGGGTTGCTTCTTTTCGCTCTCCCATGCTTGAATCAACTCCCCTTGTGCTCCCCCTATCTTTGATGCCGTTGCATCACCAATGCTCCAGCTCCAAGATCAGCTACCTTGCATATGATGCTCTGATGGAGATGCCCAAGGTACTAAGAGGGTAGGTTTGAGATCTCTACAACTAATGAGGATGGGTTACCTAGAGTATCTCTCTACAATGATCTCATCATAGAGTTTTGGATAGGAATATAACTATCAAGGTTAATTCGAACTATAGAGATCAAAAGAGGAACAAGTGCATCTTCAGCATAAGCTTAGAATACTCCATTCTTGTGACAAATTACAGAAAAATCACTTGATAGGGTTAAGATTTGAGCCCCTAATGGTCTAAAAAAATGGTGGCCTCAAACTCCTCAAAATCTTCCTCTTTTGTTAAAAACTGTCTCTTCCTGTATTTAAAGAAAATTCTCCAACGATCACAAAACGGGCAGAAAACGGTCGCTTCGATATATCGAAAAGGGGTTTTATTGATCGGAGTGATCTTTGATATATTGAAATACCAATTTGATATATCAAAAAATATGTTCAGAGATTTCAGCAAGTTGCTGGACATAAGTTCCGATATATCAAAATGGTGCTTTGATATATCGAAAACACCCATCTCGATATATCAAAATACCAATTCGATGGATCAAATAAATTGTTCAAAGATTGCTGGACATACTTCGATATATCGAAAAGGTCATTTCGATTAATCGAAGACCTATCAAACTGGTCTCCGATATATCAAAGACCTATTGAAAATTGCTGTTTGAGCCTGATTGTTTACAGCAACTTCCACCTCTTTTATTAACCTAATTTATCATGTTTTTCTATATGATCTAAGGCCAATAAAGATGATTAAGGGTATTCCTAGTTGGTCCAAGTCATCTATAATTATTTGGGCGTTTTGGTTCAAAGGGTTAGGGTCACCAAGGCATCTCATTTACCTGTTCTTCTCCCTTGATGCTTCTGCTCTACTTGAATCTTCGGTCTTCAACTTGCCAAGGCTCAACCGACATTACAACACATGGACACATGTGATTGACAAATAAGGTGCACTAGTATGCCATAGACAAGTGTACTAACATGGCCCACCTAGGAAAAGATGTGTTTGGTAATGGTTATTTAGGGTGGTCCTTGTGTGGGTGGATTTACACTTAGCAAGTGCTCCAACCAACTCTTGGAATTATGCAATTTGGTTAATAGTCTCGCGTTAATGCCCCCCATGGTTGCCAAGCCCGGTGAGAGGGTCATTCCCCTTCCATACTTCGGGCTCGTGGGTCCCACGATGGCGATACAATGGGCCTAATACAGTACATTCAAGTTTATTTTAATGGAACTAAGGTCTTTCAAAGTCAAAAGTTGTCAATTATTTGGCCTAAGGTGACATATGCATGATGTGGCTCGAGTGCGTGTTTGGGTTTTGGAAAAGTAATTTTAATGGGGCGTTATAGATTGGGAATCATCCCCCAAAACGGGTCCAGCTCAAGTTGTGTAGAACTAAATGTGCAAAAATTTTAGTTGCCACATTGAGTGGATCTCCACCTTGGGGGTTTTAAAGTTCGAGACAATGTGACGATCGATATGGTGGGGGTTTCGACATCTCAAGGTTCGGATACCTGGGTGCGTACTGCACACGGACAGTCTGAGTCCCACTCTTAGGCTTCGGACGATGCACACTCGTGCACGAAAGAGATGTGGGGTACTAGGGTACTACAATGGGTGTGAAAGTTACCTATTAGTGGGTAGCTAAGACAAGTGTATAGACATGCTGCCGGCAATTGAAAAAAATAGAGTGTTACACGTAAACCGTAGTTATAACATCCTCCTTTGCACTTGATTGGGTTTCCATGGATCTTCTTCGACAATGTGGAAGGAAACATCATAAATCTTGTATTTATATCATCATCTTGACTAATTCGAGCCATCAAAGATATTATACATATAATTATCTATATAATAAATGAAAATTATATAAAAAAATAAAAGCGAACAACGGTCCTATCACAATCGTTCAATAAAGGCCCTTAATAATGTAATAATCATCATCATCATTCAATTACACACCATACACATGATCCACGCTTATTCAAATATCAAAGCATTAATCAACATTCACCATATGTGAAACCACTTCGATAAACTCTTTGATCATGTCCATTTAATCATGATTATGAGTTTAATGTTGAATGCAAGTAAATGCTTCAACTTGAGGTCATGTCTTTCAAACCTGACGTCTGGTTACACTCGAATTTTAACTAACAGTTCCTTATCTAAAGCATAACCATTTGGGTGGTTAGAGCACCAATCAAACTTTAAAAACATCATTTGAAATTTTTAGAAATAGACGATGATTGTTAAATGAGACCGTTTTTATATCACTCTAATGGTATTTCACGTATACGTGTAATGGAATTAAACATTTTTTTTTCACAAAAATCATCTCATAATGTCTCGAATGATTTCATGTGTTGATCATATCATATTTCTAATAAATCTAAATAAAAAGAATGGTTCAGATATTATCTTGAATGATTAGTCATGATGTAGAACGATCCAATGATTGATGACAATCTTTCAAGATAAGAGGTCTCTCCCTAATCTATCCCAAGTGGAAGAGGTTTATATGAAGCCATTTTCTACACATCTGATAGGGGTTGAGGAAGACGCATGTCGTCCACACAAGTGGACCCTACATGATCACACGTGTGATGGATGATATATATATATATATATATATATATATATATATATATATAAGGAGTCAGGGTTTCAAAGGTGTACACAAGTACGATGCTCCCCATGCGAACTTTGATGTACCCTACCATGAAGAAAATCTATTAAATTATTTTATTCATACATTTACTCATAATTTGATCCTTCAACTATCATGGCCATCCACTAGAGAGTCATATATCCCATTATTAATGTGAAAAATTTCATACTTAGTGAAAATAGACCCCATGTGTTTGATGGCACCATTGCACCATCTTTGGACATCACCATTTTGCTAATGTTGAAAGTCAACAAAAAGCTTTAACAATAAAGTCGTAGACCAAGTCAACAAAAAGCTTTAACAATAAAGTCGTAGACCAAACAACAATGCTATTGTACCACACATAAAACCCTCTTGGTAAGCTTGTCAAGGTAAGGGCAAAGATCCTGTCATTGAGAAAATCGAGATCCACAGGCCTATAAATACATGAACACTCATCTCGAGACAGATGTAAAAACATATACATACACGCGCAGAAAAATGGAGAAGTCTTTACGATAAAGAAGTTTAGGCACATACACTTACTAAGGTGGGCCTCACTTGCTTAAATATTTTGCCCTCCCCATTGGAAGGACCCTACACCATGTGCATGGGCCTCCTAGGGTGGTCATAGCTGTTGATTCTACTTCAATGGAAATGGGGAATAATTGATTGAAATAAATCTACGTAAAAGAATCTCGCACCTGGTATGTTGAACTATGTCTCTAGCTGAAACAGATTGCAGATACCAGAAAACATGCACTAGGCAGAAGCGCGTACGTAGTCGCTTTCTTTAAGATAGTTCGCGCCCCGCGGTGCTAAGAATCGGTGTAGAAGATTACTGACGTATCTACCCCTAGGATACAACTCCCCAGAAATGTTTTCTCATAGCGTGCACAAGCTATGAAAGAACCCAACATGACAATCACCACAAAACACCACCCTTCCTATTGCCCAGAGAAAATTGTATTTCTTGCTGAAGATGAAAAATAGACAAGATGATAGGAGAGAGAGAAGGATTTCGGTCTTGGATGTACCGAAACCCTAACCCTAATCCCCCTTTTATAATCTTCAAACCAACATCTCAAAAAAGATCCGTTGAAGAGAAATGGTTGCGTCGTTTCAATGTGCCCGATAAGCAAGGTATGTTTCGCACAATGATAACGACCTAATGAAGTGGGCCACTTCTAACAGACGCAATAAAAGCAACAGATAAAAAAATATTTATAAATCTAGGCAAAACCTAGCCCATCAAGACTCTAAGCAAGGAGGCCAGCCCAGGCCAATCGGGGTCCGATTACACACCCCCTGCATGCGAGTATATGTGGGTGTGCATGTGCGCACATGCCTGGTTAAAGGTTTCCGATACAATTTTTTCGTCGGCCGCACTCCCCCTACGCGTGCATACGGGCTTTGGCATAGTTCAAGATACCTTGTAAATGTCTATGTTGAGCAAATGTATATAAACCACTTTTCTTTCTTCCACTCAATCTGATGTGGGACTAAAGAAAACCACAAAAAGACAAAAGCTAAAAGGCAACAAAAGCGTGTTTTGTTTGAAATACATACAAGAATCCTCTACTTATTTCAATCAAAACAATTGGGTAAAATGAAGAACTACTGTGTATAAATGAAGGTAACAATGTCTTGAACCTTCACATTGTCAATTATATTTAGACTACAAGAAACTAGTGAACCAAGTCTTGAACTAGATTTCTTTAAAGTAGATCGTACACGAAACACATACAATAGTAAAAATGTTCCCCAAATGTGTTTAAGAGCTGCACGTTACGGCCATGTGCATCATCTCGATTTTTTATGAGCGCTCTAGAGAATTAGCCCAATTCTCATAGGAAGCGGCCCCACTTCCACACTCATATAGGTGAGTTCATCAAGAGTGTCTCTGTAACATCCATTACGCCACCTTAAAGTAAGGCTATAAAACTCGTTAAGGGATTTACCCAACCTTAACTCGTTATAAATATTTGCATTGCTAACACCATAGAGAGGGACAGAGAAATAACTTCTCTTGAAATGTAATGCAATTTAACCAAGGAATCACTTGAAAACTTATTTTTCCCATTTAACATAATTCTTGGGATTTTCGGTCCTTAGGTTGGGTTACCATTTCTAGTAATTCATTTTTCTATGAGCTTTAGTCTCATCTCCTTCCATGTTTTTCAGATTTTTTCTCTAACTAGAGCTTTTGTTAAAGGATCCGCAATGTTTACATTGGATCTTATAAAGTCTAGAGTGATTACACCATTTTTAACAGTTGTCTCACACAACCATGTTTCAAACAGACTTCTCTGAATTTTTCATTATAGCACTTATTATTAGCTCTTCCTATGGCAACCAGGCCATCACAATGAATGTATATAAGCGGTACCGGTTCACCAAAAAGGTATATTTATTAACAAAGTTTTTATCCATCCAACCTCTTCACCAACTGCTGCTAAAGCAACCAACTCAGATTCCATCATGGAATGAGTTATACAAGTTTGTTTTTTAGATTTTCATGAAACAACTCCACCTATCACGGTAAAAATATAACCACTAGTAATTTACAATCATCTGACCCTGAATTTCAATTAGTGTCACTATATCCTTTTACCATGGCTGAAATTTTTTGGTAATGAAGACCAAGATCCTATGTCCTTTTAAGATACCTTAAGATCCTATATATTGCATTCCAATGCATTTCACTTGAGTTACTAAAATATCTACTTAGTTTGCTCACTGTGAAAGCAATGTCAAGACTAGTGCAATTCATAGCATATAATAGACTATCAATCACACTAGCATATTCAATTTGAGATTTTCCTTCACCAGTATTACTAGTTTGATGTTAGGGTCAAAAGGAGTACATACATGTTTACAATCAAAGTGGTTATATCTCCTTAAAATCTTCTTTATATAGTGGGATTGAGTTAGAGATATACCATTTACACTTCTAACAATTTTAATCCCTAGAATGACATCTGCCTCTCCAAGGTCTTTCATGTCAAAGTGAGAAGATAAAAAAGATTTAGTTTCACTAATGATTTCAATATCTGTACCAAAAATTAAAAGATCATCTTCATATAGACACACCATAACTCCGGATTTATCAGACATCTTACAGTAAAGACATCTCTCACCTTCATTGAACATAAACTCATTACATTGTCGATTTTTGTGTTACTATTTAGAAGCTTGTTTTAGTCCATATAAGGACTTCAACAATTTACACACTTTATGTTCTTGTCCTAATTCAACAATCCCTTCAGGTTGTTCCATATATATATATATATATATATCTATATTTTCTCTTCTAATTCACCATTTAGAAATGCAGTTTTAACATCCATTTGGTGAATTAAAAGATTATTCACAGACGCAATGGCAATTAAAATTCTAATTAATGTCATTTTAGAAACAATAGAATATGTATCAAAGTGGTCAACACCTTATTTTTGTTTAAACCTCTTAGCTATTAATTTAGCTTTATATTTTTCAATTGAACCATCAATCCTCATTTTCTTTTTGAATATCCATTTACTGCCTAAGGTTTTTGCACCAGGAGGAAGGTCCACTAATTTCCAAGTGTTATTGGTTCTTATAGAATCTATTTCATCTACAACCGCTTCCTTTTAAAAGGTAGCATCATGTAAGGTCATCGTCTCTCTGAATGTTACATGATCACCTTCTACTTGAGTTAAAAACACTTGAAAATTATGACCAAAGTCCTTGGCAATCCTTGGCCGTTTATTTCTCCTTATCTCAGGTTCAGACTCAAATTCTTCAAGTCTTTAGGGTGAGAGCAAGAAGGATCATCTGAGTTTACAAAGGTAGAACCCCCACTGTTCTTTAGTTAATAAGAAAATACATTTTCATGAAATTCTGCATCTCTAGATTCAATAATGACATTTTCACTAATATCTAGGAATCTATAAGCTCTGCCATGTAATGTATACCTAACAAGTACACACCTAGAGGTTCTAGATCTTAATTTAGGTCTTTTGAGATCAGTAAGCCTAACATGCGTAAGACATCCCCAAACTCTAAGATAGTTTAGATTTGGTTTTTTGCCCTTTCATAACTCATATGGAATTATTTTTCATTTATTTGTAGGCACTCTATTTAGAATGTAACAGGCTGTATACAAGGCTTTTCCTCAAAGACTTAAAGGAAAACTTGAAATTAACAACATAGCATTCACCATATTAACGTGAGTCTTTTTTTTTTTACTCTGCTACCCCATTTTGTTGGGGAGTATAAGGAGTAGTAATCTCATAAATTATGCCCTTAGTTTAACAAAAATGATCAAAATCCTTTGACGTGTATTCGCCACCTCTATTACTCCTAAGAATTTTTATTTTCCTGTTTAATTGATTCTCTAATTCATTTTTAAAAACAATAAATTTGAAAAATGCTTCATCTTCTGATCTCAACAAATAAACATATGTGTATCTGGAATGATCATCTATAAAGGTAACAAAATATTTCTTACCTCTTCTTGTAAGAGTTTTCTTAAGATCACAAATATTAGAGCGTATCAGTTCTAACAACTCTGAATTTCTTTTTACACCAGAAAATTGCTTTCTTGTTATCTTAGTTTGATAACAGGATTCATATTTTTCAAATTCACTATTTTCTAAATGAGGGAGAACACCACTATCAGACATGTTTCTAATAGACTTAATGTTAAGATGTTCTAGTCTACCATGCCATAATGAAACAGTGCACAAGATATAAGTAGAAGAAGTAGAACATTTATTTGATTCAACATTCAGTTTAAACATACTATGAGCATGATTGGCATAACCTTTACCAACAAATGAGCCATTTTTAGTTATTATGATTTGACCTGACTCAATAACCTGCCTTAGACCAGCTTTATTTAACAGATAACCCGAAACCAAGTTTTTACGCTTATTTAGCAGATGAAGAACATTAGCCAGAGTAATGGATTTCCCAGATGTGAACACAAGTTCAATCTTTCCTTGTCCAATAATATTTGTTGTAACAGCATTCCTCATTTGGACTTTTCTCCCAAAAGGAACTTAGATCTTCGTAATTTTTAAACCAGGTGTGATCGTAACACAAGTGTGTGCTAGCACCCATGTCGATCCACCATCCGTCACATGGTTCTGGGCGAACCATGTTGACCTTTGTGAGCAAGCCACAATCTCAGGTTCCTCAATCATATTTGCTTGAGGTGTAGGAGTTGGTTTCTTTCTCCGCTTGTAACACTCTCTTGCAAAGTGACCTGGTTTGCCACACACGTAACAACCAGATGATTTATTTTGATCATTATTTTTCTGGTTCTTAGCTTTGGGTTTGGGTTTCTTTTTTAATTGTTTCTGGTTTGGTTTTAGGTTATTATTTTTAGGCTTTCATTTCTGTTGATACTGATTTTGTTTATCATCAACCATTAACATTTTGGAAGCATCAACTTTTTTCTCTTCTAAGGTATCTTGAAGTCTAGCTTCTTCCTTGTAACGCCCCAGATTTTCGAGATTTATTTGAAAATTTTTGAAAATTCATTTTTAATTTATTTTTTTATTAATTATCGTACATTTACCGTTGATTTGCGAATAGCGGGACATCCGTAGGAGATCCGATAGGGGACCCTTTACAAAAGTTGCTTAGAATGATCCCATAAACATCGTAGAAAGATCAAATTTAAAAAATCACGCACTTTTCAGGTAATTACAAAAATGCCATTAGTTAAACTTAAGTTAAGATGCCATTTTTAAGGATTATAGTTTCTGACGATCACTTTCACGCAAAACTCTGGATTTAAGCTTTTAGGCACATATTAACCATACACTTCAAATTTCAGCCCTTAAATCATAGTAGAAGTGGTCAAATTGTCAAATCAGCCCCTTAACCCTTGATTTTCATGTCCATCGAGTGAGGAAAGCAGATGATTAGTCATAGTCGAATATTTCTCTTCATATGAGTGACTTGAATAGTCTTTATCATGGACCAATAGTATGATTTGAGTGCCCCACTTTGATAAGCCTCTTTCTTATGCGCGAAGTTATCCCATTCTAGAAATTAACGAGTTACCAACTCTTTTTAAATCTGAACCTTTCAATTTACCCACTTCTCACCATCAATCGCTTCTCAAATTTGAACCACCCATTATACTCATATGACTACGAGTTTACACAAAATTTGAACCTCGATCTATAATCCTACACCGTTGAACCATAAAGCCAGCCCCTTCATTTTCCGCCAAAAGTTGAAATTTCAGATCTAGGCATTTCTCACCATCAATAAACCACTAAACTTTGTACAATTTTTTGCCTATCATGACTACATATTTTTTCAAAATTTGGGCCCTGATCATCAAGCGTAAACCGTTAATTGAGATCTAGCCCATTTTAGCACCCGTTAGGCCATTTTCAAGGATCGGCCAATCTAGAATGTGGATCATCAAAAAATTTACGTATTTTGACTATACTCTTCGAGCTTGATAAGATGAACGGATTGGAATTGATCATAGATCATCCGAATATTGAGATTTGAGAAACCCACCTCGAGAGGTTGTTACACAAGACCTCACGTGCACATCCCTCTCCATATTTCTACTACGCACCTCCAAATCCTTCTCCTAACCCTAGCCTCCATGCCCTAGAGAAAGAGAGAAGAGAGAGAGAAGAGAAGGGAGTTCTTTCTCATATTTTTCCAGCGGCTAGGATCTTCTATAACCCTCTTCTAAGTCCATCCTAAGGTGAGGATTTTTCTTCAAGCCTTTCATTAATAATATCATGATTATCATAAGTTCTTTTGTGGCATATGAAATTATTTTATTTTGAGTTATTGATCTATATTACATGAAGTTTAACGTAGGATTTACAATGAATATCATTACATAATGATGTGATTCCTTGTTTAGATTTTTGACTAAGAAGCATGTGTATTTGTGTTATTTATCTTTGTGAAATCTATGCCCTTATTTTCTTAATCTATATTTTACAAGTAACATTGATTCTCATATTGTGATATGAAATATGTGTATAAGATTATCATATAGACATCTCATTATTGTATACTCTTTGTCCCTAAGTTGGTAAATTATTCGATGTAGAGAGATGGAACCCGTGAGAGGTGTCCATGATGGAAGAATATCTCTTGACTTAACTGAGAGAATGAAGTGATTGTTTGTTAATGGATCCTTACATGTACATGATGCTTGATTGGATCCATTTACATTACATGAGTATTTTAATGAATTTGGTCATGATATACAACATTGGCTTTTTGGGACATGATGAAATCATAAAACAGGACAATGAGTGGACACTAATGGTATACAAAATTCTCATGAGCCAGGGTTGGTGCCATGGACACTTACCCCGTGCTGTCGGCCTATGCTGGGTTTCTTGCGACTCCCCATAGTGACCATTAAGTTTTATTTAAATCGGTTGTATGCGAAAACACTTAAATAAAGGTGAAACTAAAGTCATGCATTCACTTGGCTCCATGTGGGTGTACGGAATTGAGAATAGGCTAGAGCGTCCTACTTCTCCCGTACACTGTCACGTGTAGATTTGGGCTATGAGCGTCCCGTTTCTCACGTGGTCGGGCAAAACTATGGGCTTGTGCGTCCCAGGAACCTCTGGTGACTAGTGGCTAGCATGAAGTCGTAACAGGGAGTCTCCCACTTCATGGATTGTGATTCTAACCAGGGTGCCTTAGCCAGAGCATGCATTCCATGCATCGCATTAACAAAGATTTTTAGTTGGTTGTTTTGATTTGCTTAATTGATAATATACTGCTTGCGTTTACTCTGTACCGTTATTATTATTCTTGATTGTCTTGGAGGAAATATTCCCCATTATGATAGCGTGTAACGCTATCCCAAACACAATTTAGATGATGCAGGTGAAGATCCAGGTATTGAACTCGATTTTTAAGGAAAAGAGTTCGATGTTCGTACAATCACATGGCGGATGACGATGTTAGAGAAACTTAATTGATGTTATCATTTATTAAATATTTCTTTTGAGTAGTTGATACATTTATGGAATTGTAATAAGTCTTCAAGAGAAGACATGGTTTTGTATTTTAATTAATCAGTATGGATATTGGTTGGTTCCCTTATTTAAACATTGATGATGACGTAGTAAGTTTGATAGAATAAGATGATAATTGTTTCCGCCATTGTGCTTGAATGCTATATTTTATTATTTGACAAATTAGTTATTCCATAAATTACTTGGGAATTCTGCCGTCGTGTTATACACGAGAGTCGAAAATCTCGGGTTGTTACATTCCTCGATCCACAGTTTCACAATTAGTTGTTCCATTAACAACTCCTTTCTTTTATGACGAAGGAAAATTTTAAAATCTCTCCAAGTGAATGACAGTTTCTCAATAACAGTAGCCACCCGAAACTGTTCATCTAACTTGATTCCTTCATACATAATTTCATGGCCTATGAGGTTAAATTCATTAGCCTGATGCACCATTGATTTATCATCAGCCATTTGGAATTTGAAGTATCGACTGACGACGTATTTTTTCACACCCGCCTCTCTAGTCTTGTACTTTTTCACTAATGCTTTCTAAATCCCAACAGATGTATCATATTCGCAATACATATTATATAGTTGATTGGACATAGCACTAAGAATATAATTCTTATAGAGATAATCATCATCATCCCACTTCTGATGAACGGTAGACAGTTCTGATTCGAGAAGGCCAGATGATCGAGGTTGATTGATAACATATGCAACTTTAAGGGTGGTTAAATAATAAAACATATTTTATTTCCACTGCTTAAAGTGCTAACCATCAAAATTCTCAGGTTGAACAGACTTATCATTAGGATTTTTCGAAGCCATGGGACTAGTATCTCAAAATTGTTTATTCTACTTCAATAGAAACAGAAAATAATTGACAGAAATAAATATGCGTAAAGGAACTCCACACCTGGTATGTTGAACTATGTATTTGGCTGAAACAGATTGCTGATACCACAAAACATGCACTGGGCAAAGGCACGTCTACCCCCAGATACAACTCCCCGAAATGTTTTCTCATTGCGTGCACAAGCTATGAAAGAACCCAATACCACAACCACCTACAGAACACCACCCTTCCTATTGCCTAGAGAAAAACATTTATAAATCTTGGCTAGGTTAACCCCCCTCTGCGCGAGTATACGTGGGTGTGCATGTGCGCACATGCCCGGTTAAAGGTTTCTGGACTAGTTTTCTCGCCGGCGCACCCCCTTGCTCGCGCATACGGGCTTTGGCATAGTTCAAGATACTTTGTAAAGGTCTATGTTGGGCAAAGGTATATAAACCACCTTTCTTTCTCCCACTCATCCGATGTGGGACTAAAGAAAACCACAAAAAGACAAGCTAAAAAGCAACAAAAGCTTGTTTTGTTTGAAATACACATAACAATAGCTCTATGCATTAGGCCTCGAAAGGAAGAGAGTTTGGCGTTATGGCGCAAACCCATTATGACATTGACGACATAGTACATACCTCATCCCTAGCCAAGTCTAATCGATAAGGGCACACCACTTTAAGACGAACCTCTCTTACAACCCAACTCTTTATGCCAAGGCCCGGGTCTAATATATCATCTATGTTCGATGCAAAGGACCCAACCGCTATTTGGCAAGCGTTAGAGGGCGATTATCCCTTTATCTTCGACATATTAAGCCCATGACACCGCTAGACCATTCTCTCACGAGCGCCAGGGCCACTGTTACCCTCCTTGATCAAGGATTTGGACACTATGAAGACGAATGACCATAGATTATGACTAATAATGCAAATTTGCAAGAATAATAACTTTATTTGATTTTAGCTTTTAATCAAAGGTTTTTATTGAGGGATGTAATTAATGACTTATACTAGACCACATCCTAAGAATGTAATTTGTTTTTTCAAATACTAATGAAAGCCCCTTAGTATGACATGTTTCTTGGATGCACAAGATACATACATTACTTTTGGATTATCAAATACCCCAGCTCTACGACTTTTTTTTTTTTTTTTTTCAAGTTAGTCATGCAAAGCACCACCCTGTTAGCTGGGCAACAAACCCACTTGGTTAGTCACATAATGCACCCACCCACCAGTGGAGTTAGTGTGTCTCCTTAGTACTTGAACCTGAGACCTACTGTTGAAACGCCTAGGCATCTTCCAACTAGGCTACCAGGCGAGACACCCCAGCTCTACAACTTAAAAGCTCAAAGGCTTTGTGGATGACAACTATATGACACCTCATAGGTTGAATGATTATTCGACACTTCACTAGCTATATGATTGCTTAACGCCATTGCATCTAATGGACAAACCCATGACGCCAACCCCGACTATATGAGATGTTTGATGCCAAATGACTATATGAAAAGCTCTTTTCACCTATGGTGGATGGATGAGGGTTTGAGAGTGCACTGCCCTATGGCAAATGACAGACCATAAATGGCGGTCGTGTGAATGGCGGGTGGTGGTGCACGACAGGTGGTGGCGCACGATGGATGGTTTGAGGTTGGGATGGTTTTGGGGTTTAGGTGATGGTTTAGGGGTGGGGTTTCCAATTGGATAACAGATGGTTTGAGACTGGGATGAGTTGTAGCTCGTGGAGATGTTGGGTGTAGATGGTTTGGGGTGTTGCCGGTTTGAATAGAGAAGGGAAGGGGGCAGTGGAAAGGTGATGATGGTGGAGAAGTTGGGTTATAACAGGGCTAGTGGTGACATGTTGGGGATTTTATTTTTTATTTTTTGGGTAAGGGCAAAGATGGGGATGTTGGTAGTGATGACAACATCATTGCTGGATGCAGAAGAAGATATCCTGAAGAAGTCAAAGGCCTTAGATCGGTGGCTCTAATACCATGAAAATTGTAATCAATAATATTCAAAAAGGGTTTTTTCCAACCACACATCTGTTGAAGTATTGTATTCCGATTTATAAAATTTAACATAGGATTTTTCCACAATGAAGATGAGATGTGATTGCCAAGAAGAGCTGATTTTTACATAATGAAGATGAGGTGTGATTTTGAAGAAGAGCTGGAAGGGATCTATGAAAATTATCTTTAGATAATGATCTAATACACCTAACACTCTATATCCAAAGAGATGCTATGATGCTATCAGACAACCCCAATTATTAAATACACATTTTCTTAGGATTAAAATTGGTGACCTAGGTGGGAAAATTGATAAATAACTTGTTAATCTTTTTCTCTCCTTTGGCAAAGATGAGTAAAATATGCGCTTTATATACAAAAAAATATCAAATTGTCAGTGGGTATTTTGGCAGCATAATAGCGTTTACTAAAATTTGCGACTCTTAATGAGAACATTTCTCTCTTCATCCTTCATTTTAAGGATAAAAATAAAAATAAAAATAGAACCAGCATGATAAAAACTTAGATAGGCCATGCCAATGGGACAATGTAAAATTGCGTCTAAAAGACTGCTTACTTATTTATGGTGTTGTGCACCTTACTTATTTATGGTGGGAGAGGATGTAAAGACTGCTTTCCTGAATGGAGACTTTGACGAGGAGGTATACATGGAACAACCTGAAGGGTCCGTTCTGCCAGGAATCTGTAAATTATTAAATCATTGTATAGGACTAAAACAAGCACCTAAATAGTGGCATGAGAAGTTTGATTTTAAAATATTATCTCATGGTTTCATGCATAATGTAGCAGACAAATGCATATATTCCTAAAACAAGTAGTAATTATATAATTGTTATTTGTTTATATATTGATGACATGTTAATAATAAGTAACAAAATGGAAGGTGTAACTGAAACAAAGAAGTTTTTGTCTTTTGTATTTAAAATGAAGGATTTTGGACAAGTTGATATCATTTTAGGTATTAAAGTAAAATCTCATAGTGGGGGTTATGCACTGTGTCAATCTCATTATATTGAGAAAATAATAAACAAGTTTAAACACTTGAATATTAAAGAAGCGAAAACTCCATTCGATCCAAGTATCAAGTTAAATGAAAATACTGGAAGAACAGTTGCACAACTAGAGTATGCGAGTGTTATAGGAAGTCTAATGTATGTAATGCAATGCAGTAGACTAGACATCGCATATGCTGTGAGTAAACTAAGTTGGTTTACTAATAACCCCAGTGTAGAACATTGGAAGACAATAGGTAAAGTACTTAGTTATTTAAAAGCAACCAAGGACTTATGGTTATTTTACTCAGAATTTCCAGCTGTACTGGAAGGATATACCAATGCAAGTTGGATATCGAGTGCAAGTGACTAACAAATGCACTATTGGATGGGTTTTCACCCTAGGAGGTGCAGCTGTATCTTGGGGATCTAAGAAACAAAGCTGCATAACTCACTCAACTATGGAGTCTGAGTTCATAGCCCTTACTGCAACAGGTAAATAGGCTGAGTGGCTTAGGAATCTTTTTTTAGAAATTTCATTTTATGCGAAGCCGATATCGGCTATTTCGCTACATTGCGATAGTGAAGCCACATTAGCTAGAGCCTACAGTGGGACGTATAATGGAAAATTCAGACATATAAGTCTGCGACATGACTATGTAAGATAATTAATTGCAAGACGGAATCATTCCAATTTCTTACGTAAATTCAAGTAATAACTTAGTTGATCTTTTTACTAAACCTCTAACGAGAGAGATAGTAAGGACAACATCCAAAGGGATGTGGTTGAAACTCTTTTCAAAAGATTTCACTAGTGATGGAAACCCAACCTAAAGTTAGAAAATCTCTATATATGGGTTCAATGGGTAAAAACAAGTCACTGATACGTGAAAAATTTTCAGCATTAAATTATTCATATATCTCATCCAGGATTATAGTGCTTGGCAGTTACACATAGAGGGTTGAGTCTTAGAAACTCTTAATGCAGTCCAGTCTTAAGGACAAGTGTTTGAAAGTAACAGAGACACTAGAAGGACTTCACTTATATGAACGTAGAAGTGATGCCGCCTCTCATGAGAATGATAATTTTTCTCGGGATCGTTCATGAAACAGGATAAGCATAAGACCATTAAATGTGCTGAGTAAGAATTGTGGGAACTCAAACAACACTTAGAAAGTATGTGTATGACATTTTCGGTCCTGTTCTCTAAAAATAACTGGTTCAAAGTTGCGGCTACCAGTAATTTCGATAGGTCTTTGAAATACTTACACTAAGGAATGATTCAAATCGAAAGATATCTTTCTTTATACATATAATTTTTTATATTTTGGCGGGTATCATTTTTTCGTTTTTAAAAATTATTTTCAACCAAGTGGGGGATTATTGAAACTTTTTGGTTTAAAAATAGTTTTTGAAAAAAGTTGAAAAAAACCATTTTGCTTTTGTCACATATCGGATGGGAGAAAAAAAAATTTCTTCTTTATAAGTAGGGTGTTGTGTACCTTATTTATTATGGTGGGAGAGAGGAGTATGGTGGCTTGTGTGTTCCAGTGCGCGCATGAGGTCGATGCGAGGGCGTGGGTATGTGGGGTAGTGTGGCTGTAGAGGCACACTTGGCACTTCACATCATGCTTCAGCCTGTCCTATATTTCGATTTTTTCTATTTATTTCTTTTTTGAGATAAAAAATTCTCAACATCATATGGTGTGGCCCACCAGAGCTGTGGAATCTGGCTGATTTAAGCGTGGACGATTATACCTGATGCACAGGGTGGATTTCACTGTGCTAAAACGTGGGACCAAAGAGCGTTGGTATTTTACATGTTGCAGAGGATTCCTGTCCTAGTTATTATAGCTTACACGTTTCACATACGGAAGCGGGTTGCGTCGTGCACCGTGAGGACGGAATCGGTCCAGGCAGGGGTTTTGTGGGGCCCACCATGATGTCTAAGTTTTATCCACGCCGTTCATCCATTTTTTTCATGTCATTTTAGCGTATTAGGCCAAAAATAGGCAGATCAAAGGCTCAAGTGTAACACACCACAGGAAGCAGCTGTGATATTGACGCCCACCCAGATGTTTATTTGCAATCCAACCTGTTCATAAGTACAAAAGAAACCTAGATGAAGGGAAGGTACAAATTTTAGATTGAATCAAAACTTCTACGGCCCCCAAGAATATTTTAATGGTGGGTGTTCAATCCCCACTGTGTGGTCAGTTGATCCTTGATCTGCCTCATTTTGATAAAAACCCATATATCACAGTGGGGCCTCAGAGCCAATCGGTACAGGCGGGGCAGAAATCCGCTTCCTCCACATAAAGCTATTCCGTGTAGAAGTGAGATTCGTTGGTTGGCAGCCGTACATTTCACGCCGAAGCTCCTTTCAAAACAACACCTTCCATTTAATAAAATAAAATAAAAAAGAAATCTCGATGAAATGCTAAAAACTTGTTACTAGGGTAGAATAGAATGATACATACACAATCACCAAGCAACTGTACACGTGGCATATATGTACCTCAATTAAATAATCCAATTTGCTGTCTCCACTGTAGCCCAATGGATGATCTTCCATTCTCGTCTTTGAACGTACACGTGGATTTTCAATCCAGAAAAGCAGGGACCCCTTTTTTTTTCATTCTTTCTTTTAATCTAGACCATTGATATCAATGTTGAATCCCAATGTTGATGGACTATTTCCCAGAAAATATATCATATTGGAAGACCCATAGACCAATCTTATTAGCTGTCAATTTAGAGGCTCCAAATCGAGAGGCTAAGATCCGGGAGATTTTTAAGGCATAATCGAAATAGATCACTGATTCACTGGTATGGATACCGAAATAGTGGTCCACTTTCCAGAGTTGAAAACACAGTGCACCGTCCAAAAAAAATATAGTAATCCAAACCATTGATATGTTGTATCACACCGTTGATGGATTATGTCTCAGATTGGAAGCTCCAACGGACCAATCATAGAACATATTTCAGTTGAACGTAGACCGTTGCTTGACTATCATTAATACTCCGCCCGAGTAACAAGTTTTAGCATTTCATTGTGATTCTTCTTTATTTATTTATTTATTTTTTATTTTGGAAGGTATTACTTTGAAAGGAACTTTGTCGTGAAATGCACGGCTACGAACCAATCTCACTGTTACACGGCATAGCTTCTGTGAAACGTGCGGCATATTATAACTAGGACCGGAATCCTCCACATCACTACATCTAAAACACCAATGCTCTTTGGGCCCACCATGTCTCAAAGAAGCTATTCGCTGGTAGTTAGCACGTGGCAGGTGGTTAGGTACATCTAGGCCGTCCATCTAGTGCGTCCTATTCCCGGATGACACCAGGTTGAAAACCATATTGAAATGAACGGTAAAAACAAAATGCTTAAGTAGTCAACTTTCAACAGGTTTTCAATCTTTTTTTTTTTTTTTTTTAATTTTTTTTTTTAAAAGTCATGCAACGCACCTACCGGTGTTGAAACGCCTAGGCGTCTTCCAGTTGAGGTAGCAGGCGAGACGCAATAGGTTTTCAATACTGACAAGTACGTCCGTTGCTACATTTGAGTAGCTACAAGTAGACTGTTAAGGAAGGAAATACAACAACGGTCCAAATTCAATTGAAGAACGTCCTGAAGTTGGTTTATGGGATCTTCCATTTTTTAGGGCTTTCTCCACACAGTGCAACGCAAAAAACCAAGGGTCTGGATTACTCGAGCGACTGGCCCACTTATCATAATTGTAAATAAGTATATACCACATCATATGATCTCACGTGAGAGATCATAATCACATGAATGTTCCAACTTACGAGACTTGTTCAAGTACCTGTGATAATATTTTGTAGAAAATACACTTGAGATTTTTAAAACTATCAGCAAATTTAAAAGTACCGTGTATTCTCGTGATGTATCATCAATGCTAACGAAATATAGTAAAAACCGAAAGAAAGTTTGTTCGCCGGTTGAAGTTCAATCAGGCACAAGGCCCCCACGTGTTATTGAACGGGCCTATTTGGTCAAATGTGTATGATTAAGATAGTGCAATTGTACTTGAGTTCGATTGAACGCTAATAACCTTAGTTGCCAAATCAGTCATATAATCATACTTGTAAGGATTGACCTAATTATTCAACCACCAATGTTGCAACGATCAAGCGATTTAAATAAAAAAAGTTAGTATATCTAAATGGGATTATTTTACCTTGAGCTAAGGATTTTTTTCCTTTCAATGGTGACTGTGGGCCTAAGGTTTTTCAGTAACATAATAATGAAGGATTAAAATTAAAAATAAAGGCTTATTGTCAATTTTATTGGTTTATAATGAAGATCGGTACAATCAACGAAAAAATAAAAATAAACTAAGAAAATAAAAGACAAATACATGTGATCATCTATGTGAACAAACAATCAAGGCGAATGACTAACAGGATGTGACTAGTGTGATTTTTCAAGTATGAATTAGGTTGATTGAGATTCAATGACGGTGGGTCATGGATATTTTCACTACTCTTAGGTGTACTGTAGCAATGGCGTTGGACAACAACGATCTAAGACAACATTGCACCGTGATAATTTGTGTGTGATGGCTCGGTTTGTGGATTGAGCTCTTCATCGAGTGCTCCTTATATAGACTAAAAGGGTCAGTAACTATATTGGGTTCTTTGTCGATCCATGTTTTATCCATGAAGGTTACGAGATCATATTCCAGTCGGACTCGGATTCCTTAATTTCCTTCTAATTCAGGAAGTATATGCGTCTTAAACCTTCATAGTCATCTTGAAAGCACCGACTGCTTTTGAGAAATTTTCTATTTAAGCATGATTACGTGAGACGGCCTTACCAAGCATATTTAGATTGCAACAAATTTCTCATATCAACGGAATCTTTATACGTTTGTTAAGCACGCTGCTCGAACAAATGCTATACGTACGGCTCTGAACCATTTTGCTTTTGGCAGGTGATGTGTTGCTGAAGGAAGTGGGTTCAGAAGATATCCTCGAGGCATGAGTAAGATTTCGTTTGTCATTCGTATGTGGTACTATCACGTAGCGGCATCTTAGTGGTCCGCATGGATATCCCAAGATAGGTGTAAACAGTGTGTTTGTGTGTATTAAAATGTACTTATTAATTTACAACAAATATTTTATTTTTGGTGAGATTTTTTGAGAAATTTCTATGCCGAGAAATTGCTAAGAACGAAATTTGTCACTATGGATTTTAGATTTTGATGATTTTCTCTTGATATGATTGGGAAAATTTCTTTGGAAAATAAAATATTAAAAGTACTTATTAGAAACAATAAATAAATTTAAAAAGTTAATATATTAGTTTTAAGGCTTATTTGGTAGACGCCTAAAAGTACCATATAAAAAGTGTTTACCAAATAAGGCTTAAGCTTTTAAATATTCATTTTGTTACAACTGTGAAAAATTAAGGCTGCTGAGATTTTGAATTTCTAAAATATTCTTGTGATATATTGTTTCATAATTTTTTCCATGAGCTGGAATATAGAAAGCTTTTCAAAATCTCGGTGTTAAAGTATTGTTAGTCACTACTGTGTTCTAGATAGGGGTGCAACTCGAGTCGGTTGGGTCAAGTTGACGTTCAACCCGAGTGCAACCCCACTCCATGAGGACCCAACCCACAACCTGAGGTGCCCAACCCGAACACAACACGGAAGTCCTCTATACTTGTCCCAAACCAACCCAACCCAACCCAACCCAAATACACATGTTATGGAGCTAACACGATGCCTTGAAGAAAGAGCTTAAAATCATTTTTGCAAGGGGAGTTGATAATCTGTAGCTAACGTGATGCCTTAAATAAAGAGCTTAAAATCATTTTTGCAGGGGGAGTCACTTGACACTCTCGTTGCTATGACACTTGATACACAGACATCTATAAATGGTACACGTAGCATGGATTAAACCGAGTTAAACCGGCTAAATTGTGGACAAGCTCTCACTAACTTACAGGCCAAAACTCAGATTGGTTGAACAATCCAAAACTCCGGTTGATGGAACCTAGTTCATTGAAATAAGACCATTATATATATATTTTTTTCGTTATTAACTGTCCAATAAATGTCCACAAATCTGATACTCAGATAATTAAATAAGCCCAATTTTTGGGTCATGATACTTGTAAATAATTTGGCCAGTTTCATTTACATTATTTAAATGACATGTGTACAGTTAAGTAATTTCTAAGTGCCCGCATGTCACTCATCACATTCTGCCAGAGTATCAAAGTTCCACCTGTTTTTGTAAACTTTGCCTTTGAGATATTTGGTTCTATGCAGAAACAAGGTTATATTTCCTTATCTACATTTAAAAATATTTCAAAAACCCTGTGATGGTTAGACAATAATTCATTTTTTGATGTTCCTAACACTTAATTACTTTGGTAATTTTGTAGTGACATCATCTACATTAGACTGCAATGATGAGTTTGCTACCATTGTTTGTTTTACCCCGACATCACAGTAAAAATTGGTAGTTTTATAATGTAAAAATGGAATGATTACAATTTCCTTTACCTGTTTCCTTTACAGGTGTATTTGACTCTTGATTTTCAAGCTGCAATTCTTGTTTGAACAAACACTTTGAAATGATAATGATGGCCCATTTACTTTGCATTACACAAGGAAATTGGAAAACCAAACACGCCCTAACTTGTTTCACCTTATTTCAATACAATGTAATCATTTAAAACCGCTGCTGCCTCGGTCAGATTTGGAATCTTCCATGGGCATCTTCTCGACTTGGCCCAGTGCCTCGCATTGCTTGAGTCCCCTTTGATTCATTACAATCAGAGAGATTATCACATTATCTCTTCAACAAGTTTGAATCCCTCAACCCTACTGGGTTGGGGAATCCATTCTTGACTAAACCACCAACGCCACCTTCTTGGCCCGAATCCCCAATCAGCAGCCATCAAAATTCAGATTATAGGCCTTTTACACCTTTGATCTTGAAAGACTTGCATTTGCTTGATACAACGTCAGCCCATTTGTGGTAGATCAGTTGCCTTGGAATGTCAATCATCTTACCGTTTGGCTTACCCCAACTTGCTACCAGCCCAGGCAATTGTTATTTAATAGCACGGGCTAGATTTGCATTTGAAGATTCTGTAGGGCCAATTTCCACAGGAGAATCTATGGACCAAAAGACTGTCCACCAGCGCTTCTCCATGCAATTGATGCAGGAATCATTCTATCAATACCCAGCTTCACTAGCCCATATTTGCTATAAGAACAGAAGGATTAAACATGTATGTTAGTGGATGATGATCAAGTAAAAGTTGGATGGCCACGAATCAACCATCCAATGTACAAATGCAAAATGAAGAACAAGCCAAAGAAGTTAAAAATATCATATATAGATTTTTGGGTTCTACAATCACATGATTTTTTTAAATATCTAATATGGCGTATGATTAAGTGTCATGTTCACATTAAGCAACCAAGTAGTGAAGCAGAACAATATGGGCATGTTTGGATACATGGGGTCCAAGGAAAATAAAAATAAAAATTATCTAATGATGATTTTTGTGAGCTCGATTGAAACATGGATTCTATTTTTAGAGTTCTTGTTGGAATAGCAATTGGAAATATCATATTACTCTCACAAATGCCAGTCTCTTGTGCCAAGAATTCAAATTTGGGAAAATTGTGATGATTGCTTAGTGGATTCGATAATTTTCTTTGCTATCCCAACAACAAAAATTGTCACATCAAAGGAAAACCCTTTTTCCTTTGTTTTACATGGAATTCCTACATATCCGAACATGGCCTATGTAAATAGGTGTAATCAATAAAATGGTGGAGAAAAGAAAAGAAAAGCATTGGAGAAAGGGTTTGAAGAGAATTTTCTCTAACACTGTACACAAGAAGCACCTAGAGACTATACTCTCACCCAATAACATCCCATAAAAACATGAGTAATAACTTTAGAGAAAGGGTTGCGTAGAGAATTTTCTCTAACACCGTACACATTATTGGAATATGTGTTTTTTTTTTCCCCTTATTTTATGTTAAGTAAGGTCCTAATTGTAATTAAGTAAATTGTAGGGGGTTATGATGTAATTAGGAGTAATGATGCAGGGGCATGCGATGACCTAACCCTAGATGCATGAATATTCAGTTGGAAGATATTCAAATAATAAAATTACGAAACTAGCTACTTTCAATAAGAGGAAACTAACAAATCTCAACACGAACATAAAATCCGTCCGTCCGGATCATGCCCCTTCGCATAAAACCATGTAAAATCGTAAAACAGGGAGTATCTAGGGATATGAGGATATCCCAGATCTAGCATAGACCAGTCGACAGTCAAGTTTGGATCTGGTTCTTATGGCTAGGCATCCCTCTTTTCGATCGTACCCAAAGGGGGGGGTTTCAGAAAAGGACGAGGGATGTCGAAAAACAATGGGTTCTCATGAAGCACGAATTAGGAATCAAAAGAAGCTTACCTTTCCTCGCACCTTGAAGAAATAGAGAAGAGAAAAATGGAAACTCCGGGGTGGAATCCTTAACACCCGAGGGCCAATCCTGAAACCCTAATCTCTCAAACAAAGAGGAAGAAACTCATGAATTTTCTATTCATTCAATAATTCGAAATAGGGTTCTCACAGTATATATAAGCTACGAAAAATAAAAAAAAGTGCACTAAAGTGCCTGAAAACCAAAGAAATAACATAAAAACGCCTAAAGTAAATAACGACACTAAAGCGCCTAAAAACAAGGAAATAAACAGAAAAGCGCCTAAACGTAAATCCGCTCCATAGTCCAGCGGTCATGATACTCCTGTGCGATCCTGCATCTCGTGTACTCGTAACGCGTCAGAAAATGGGCCCCATGGGCCCGGCGTCCATCCACATCAACTCGTTTGCTCCAACACTCGATCTGCGACGTCGCCTCCTCTGGTACACTCTAAAGGGTGCACCACTGATGTCCGCATCAAGTAACCCTACATATAAAAAGAAAGTAATGAGAAGGAGAGGCCACGTGTTTTACTCTCCAACCCTTCTCTTCCTTCTTTCTATCTTATTTGCTTCTTTGCTTCTACACATTTCTTCATGGTATCAAAGCGACGGTGCGATCAAGATTATCGTTCCCACGGAATCAGGATCAAAAGGAGATAAAAAGAAAGAAAAGAAAAAAGAGAGGGGGTTTTGCTGCCCAATCCCTTGCTACGTCAGCCGTACGGACGGTTTGGGTTGAATCCCACCACTTGGTGCAGCTCCATTAGGGAAGACTAATGGTGATTTTTCCCTAATTTTTTGAGATTGTTTGGTGTCTTTTGTGCATTTTCTAAGATTTTTTGGAAATCGGTTCCATCTCGTCCATTCTTCAGATTTCTCCTCAATCAATGGTTTTTTCTATCTAAAAAAACTATACCATTTTGACCATTTTTAGATGATCTACACATGGGAGTCTGTTTTGGATAGATCCGACGCTACTACATGCTCATTTGTCCAAAAATAGGGGCCTGCTGGACTATTTTTTACAGTTTTTTGGGAGCAGCGCATACACCATATATTCAGTATATATTCTCGTAGCTTTTTGGACCTTCTGTGACTGTTGTTAGCGTCCTTTACTCTGTTTTTTCTCTCTCCATATATCTATGGATTCTAAGGTTGTTGGACATCATTTTGAGGGACTTTTTTCAATTACTTCCACCAAGTTTAATGGAAGTAACTTTCTCTTATGGCCCCGGGCTGTCCGAATGTAGACCTTGTCCAATTACCCGTGAGTAAGCATACCATTAGATGCAAATGGGTGTATTCTATAAAGTATCGGGCGGATGGTTTTATTGAACGGTACAAGGCCTGTCTGGTTGCTAAGGGTTACACCTAGAACTATGGTGTGGATTATAATAAGACATTCTCTCTTGTTGCCAAATTAAATTTTGTTCGTCTGATCATCTTCTTGACGACAAATCTCTCTTGGCAGTTGCTTCAATTGGACGTCAAGAATGCCTTCCTTCATAGTGACCTTGCCGAAGAAGTGTATATGGATTTTTCCTTTGGTTTTCAGCTTAAGGGGGAGACTAAGAAAGTGTGTAAGCTGATAAAGGCCCTCTATGGTCTTAAGAAATATCCAAAAGCATGGTTTGCCTAGTTTAGCTCTGCAGTTCTTTTGTTTGGATTTAAGCGGTGTCAAGCGGATCACACTGTGTTTATTCATACTCGGCAAGAGAGCCGCACCATCATACTCGTATATGTGGATGATATTGTCATCATTGGGTGACTTGGAATTTATTGAGCATATCAAACAGATGCTGGGCAAGGAGTTTGAAAGTAGTCTGTTGTACCTCGATCCAGTGCAGAAGCAGAATATCGGGCTATGGCCTATGGGGCATGTGAAATTTTGTGGTTGAGATCCATAATGGTGGAACTTGGATTCTCCATCCCTCCTGCTAGTCCACTTTATTGCAACAATCAAGCTGCTATACGCATTGCCTCTGATTCAGTTCTCCATGAGAGGATCAAGCATATTGAGGTCGACATCCACTTCATTCGGGAAAAGATTTCTTCTGGATAGTTGAGTACACCATTTGTCAAATCAATAGAGCAACTAACAGACATCTTTACAAAGGCACTCAGTTCACTTATGCTACAAGAAGCGTCTAGCAAGTTGGGTATTATAGATATTCATACACCAACTTGAGGGGGAGTGTTGGAACATGTGTTTTTTTTTTCTCTCCTTATTTTATGTTAAGTAGGGTCCCAATTGTAATCAAGTAAATTGTAGGGGGTGTTATGATGTAATTAGGAGTAACCCTACATATAAAAAGAAAATAATGAGAGGGAGAGGCCACATTTTTTACTCTCCAACCCTTCTCTTCCTTCTATCTTCTTTGCTTCTACACATTTCTTCACACATGAGGAGCACCCAAAGACCATATACTCTCGCCCAATAATATCCCATAAAAACTTGAGCAATAAATTTGGAGAAAGGGTTGTGTAGAGAATTTTCTCTAAAACACCATAAACAAGGAGCACCCAAAGACTATACTCTCACTCAATAACATTCTATAGAAACATGAGTTCTAAGTCATGCACATGGTAATGATGTTTAAAAATATTGGTTATTTCAACCTTTTTTTTTCTTCATAGTTTTAATTAGTTGAGTGAGATAACACGTCTATTCTGTGATGGAATGATATCCATTACTAAAGCAATCTTTTGTTAATCATATCATTATCATGTCAACAATATGATATAATCCAATTATGCAACTAGAGTTGAATAATAACACCAATTCATCATAAGAATGCTATCATCCCACTTCTGTTAGAGCTAGCTGAGAGACTATTACAAGAGACGGTGATTACATTATAGTCATATACGGACATTACCTCCTTCCAAGTGACTTCTCTAGAATACCATTTATTATTTCATCTTTAAGACGATCGACAGTTTAGCATAAATAGTTTGCCTTCACACCATAAAGTTAGAATCGATACAGCAAAATCATACACGTGATGCCGACCTTTCAAAACAGAAAAAAAAATAAAAATAAATCATATACTTAACAACCAAAGAACCTGAAAGATAATTTTCACAATCTCAAAAGTTTGTTGAATTGACAGTTGGCCCAATGAGAGCTACTTTTCAACCAATGAAAATAACTACACATTTGACATCCACAGCATGGGCACTTGAACTGACATACAACAGCAGTCTTATTTACACAAGTTGTACCAAAGTTATACCTAACTTCACTATTTTTCATCCAAACGATGTCCTGAATTCTGAAGATAATAAGTAATGCATGAAGTACCTTTTCTCACATTCATCGTAGTCATAATCATCATCTAATCCTTATCCCAACTAATTGAGGTCAGCTACACGGATCCTGTTCTGCCATTCCACTCTATCACGGACCACATCCTTTGTTAAACCGTAGGTCGTATCAAGTCTTTTTTTTTTATTACCTCCACCCATGTCTTTTTGGGCATTCCCCTTGCCTTTTTAGAGCCTTCAACTTCAACCCACTCCCAACCAGTGCAGTTCTTGGTCTCCATTGCACGTGGCTAAAACCATCTAAGTCTACTTGCCCTCATCTTATTAACCACTGGTGCTACTCCTAAGTTCCATCTAAGTCTTCTTTTTCTCACATTCAAAATTTAAACTTATTTATAGAAAGGCCGGTTAAATTGGGACTCGTCATTCTTTCTAATTATCCTAGCTTCTTAATTTTTTAGTAATGTAATCTTTTTTACTAAAGACTTGAGGACATATGGTGGTCTAACGTAAGTTATGGTCCTCGATAAGTGGAATGGCAGAACAGGATTAATGTAGCCACCCCAATTAATTCATGATGATGGCTCTTTTTTTCTTTTTTTTCTTTTTAAATTTTAACTAAGGATATATTTAGACTAGGTCTACTAAAGATACATTAATATCATTTTATGATTATTATAATTTAATTAATTTAAGTCTGACATCAGAGGTGGGATCGGTGATTGGATGGTTTAGACCAAATGACCCACAACATCCAGTCAGGTTATAAAACACTGCATTGAACCCTAATTTTAGTTTCCCTATTTGTACTTTCGCTTTCATATGGCATTAATTTCTTAACTCTTAAAAATCAATAAATAAATGTAATATTGCAACCTGGGCTGGTCCCTTCAAGCTGTACAGTCAGACATTTCGACAGTTGGACCAGAAAACCTATGACCTAGGCAGTTCCATTTTGAAACAGGTACTACAGTCCTGCCTGCAAAGCCCGGGAGTAACAATCAAAATTGGTCCAACTATCCACTCCGGACCAGGTTTTAAAATGTTGGTCCTATATGCTTGTGCATGTTTCAACATTAAGCTCGCCAAAATTTTGAGAAATAAAAGGTTTTGATGGTTGCTCTAAAGGAAACTATTGGCAAGTTGATATTGGGAGAATCATTAGAAACTACTGTGGAGATTCACCGTCTACACTATTGATGCATGAAGATTTAAGTGAAGTGCCAACAGATTCAGGTGCAGGATTAGGGACGTGCCTATTTCAAAATGTTATCAAGTATGAACGACCAACATGGTTTTAAAAATCGGCCATGACACGGCTGTATCAGCCACCCCGTCATGTGGTATGGGGTTGAATTGGTCTGTTATGGGAAAAAAAAAGGCTGTATTGGCCCGTATCACCCGATACAAGCCAATGCATCCCATATCGCCATCGATTTGGCGCCATTCAGCCATAAAGGCACCACTTTGAAATTTTTATTGTTAATTTTTCTTGGTTTCCACTTCTTTCTTCATTTCAACAATTGCGTAAGCTTAAAAACTAACTTTATACTATAACTATATGCCTATTTTGATTTTGAGGATTGAACACAAGATTTGAGTGGGAGAATCAAAGCAAAATGAACAAATCTGGGAGTATTGGAAACAGGGGTAAACCGTCACCTTTTTTCCATCTTCTTTTTGTTGTATTTATATGTAACAGGCTCAAATCCACCAGATCATGCTTGATTTGTGTTCAATTAGGGCCTGTTTAGTTTACTTTTATTAGTTTTTGTTTCTGTCAGAGTGGTCTGCTTGCTCAAATTGTTAGGATTTGGAGTTTTATCTGTTATCAATAGGTTAAATTGCTGAATTTTTGTTTTTATCAATTTAAATCATGAAATGGGGAAATCAACTGTAATTGGTAGCGGAAGTGGCAATGGGATCAGCGTTGGAAACGTGATAAGAAGAATGGAGCTGGAAACGGGATTGAAATGAGAATCCAAAGCGCTAGCAGAAACAGAACAGAAAAAGCACGGGAGGGAGCTGAAGACGATGATGGAGGAGGATGGCAGAAGGTTCCTCACACCAGTAAGAAAAAATGGAAGGATAGAGAGACATGGAAGAAATGTTTCAAGTTATCTGACTCTGTTTGTGAAGGGATTTCCAGAAGGATGGTTACCTGTTAATTTTTCTATAGTATTTGGATGAGCAGGGGCTGTTATGGATGTGGTTTTGTGGAGGAAGAAGAACAGTGGCACTTCCAGAGGATTCGCGCTAGTGCGGATGAGTTCGGAGGAAGAGCTTGGCAGAGCACTCCAGATGCTTCATGGGGAAAGCTTCAGAGGAGTCAAGATGTTGGTTCAATGGGCCAGGGTTGGCCCAAAACTAAACCCTAAAAGCATGGTAGGCCAACTCAAAGAGAAGTGGGGTAGTGGGTTGTTGAGCTCTTAATTGTGCATATTCTAACCCCAATTCATCACTCATTATGCACGGTTTACATGTTTAAAGGACTACTCTAATGCATGATTTGTGATTGTAGGAACAAGATGGAGATTTCACCAATTGAAGGCTAAATCGAGCCCTTTACGAGCATTAAAGACCATTGGATGAAGGTTGAAGGAGGATTAAAGAAAGACAAAGCAAGAAGAGAAGAGAAAAGAAGAAACAAAGAAAGAAATGAAGAGAAAAAAAAAAGTCCGACCGGTCGGTCAAGGGAGCCAGACCGGTCGTGACCGGTCGGCCACATCATTGGAGGTTGCTGGACTAATGGCTAAGGGAGTCCGACCGGTCGTGACCGGTCGGCCATCAAATCGGAGGGGTTCCAGAGCTCGCTGTACTGATCCAGAACAGGTCTGACCGGTCGTCCGACCGGTTGGTCATGCAAAAACGGCAGTTTCTATTTTTGGGCGCCGAAATTCTCTGCGCAAGTGCGTACTTTTACGCGAAATCTGGAAGTTTCTTACGCAAAGGATACCTCCAAGCTATAAAAGGACTTCTTCCCTTCATTCCAGAGCATGCTAGGACGTGGGGATTGCTTAGGAGACGGATTCTACTTCGAGTTTCTAGTTTTCTTCCTGTTTTAGTTGTTTTTTTATGTTTTTGAGGCTTTTTAGTTCAAGGATGTTAGAGATGAACTAAAACCTCTTAGCTAGAGCTAAGAGGTGAAGCTTTTGATTCGTTTTTGATGGATTGATGCAACCTAGGTTTCCTTTTTATGATTTTATTGATGAATTTTAGTTAATATGAGTTTGAATCAAGTACTAGTTGGGTTTTTACTTTGATCTCTTGATGACTCCGGGCTCATGTGATTCTTAGTGATCCTAACTTAGTAATTTAGCTTTTGAGCATTATTTATGCTTGTGTAGTTCATTGATCTACCATCATCTCTGGGCATGGTAGACCCTTTGATTGCCTTGTGTACAACGGGTTGATTTTCATGTGGGAACTCATTCAACTAAAGTTCTTATCTTTTGTTATAATTTGAAATAGTTGTTTGCTGATTGATTTTGATTTAATTAGAGTTCTAATCACTAGTTGTAATCAAGTCTAGTGACAGGATTTGATGAAAGCTATGGTTGTGAATCTCAACTAGATTGGAAAGAGGCTTGGCCTACACAATTGAGTGTGCCCAAGGCCTAAGCATTGTTGTGGGAATCAAATCAATGAATAAGCACTTGTTTTGGATAATTGCTGGTTGAACCGCTCTATATTCCGATCGGATAGAGATATGAATTCGATTCCGGTTGAGTTATGAGAGACCTAGTTGTGTTGATGCATTGAAACTTGTCAAAAGTGGATCCTTGGCGCTCTAGTGCCTTTTTAGATTGATATTACCTTACACATTCACTGTTTTAAACCAAATCACTATTTTCTAGCTTTAGTTCTTAATAGGATCTTAATTATTAGTTGTTTTAGACAAAATCTGAGAATACCCATTCATAAATCTTTGTGGGAATGATACTCGGTCTTTCCGAATTATTACTACTTCGCAACCCTACACTTAGGGAGAACAAGTTTTTGGCGCCGCTGCCGGGGAACTTTCTATGCGGTATTTTTAGAATTTGCTGAGATAGCTTTTAGTTGAGATTGTGTTAAGATAGGTTTAGGATTTGTTTTGCTTTCTAGGGTAGGTTTTCTTCTAAATACTAACTTACATTGTTTTGATTTGTGCAGGATTCTAACATAGGTCTAATTCAGGGATTTTTAGGAAGTTGAAGAAGAAGTAGGCATCTTAAGTCACAAATCAGGTTTTATCATTCTAACCTTATTCTTCTTCTTCTCCTACTCATTCCTACCATATTCATCTCTTGTAGAGTGGGTGGAGACTCCTTTTGAATCTCTGATAGGTTGGCCTTGTGCCACCTGGATTCCTATTGGTCGGCTCTGCCGTCTTGGATCACCTTGTGCTCAGAGATTTCTCTTCTCAATCTTATTTCTCTTTCTTCTTTTTCTGCACTTTTCTCAAAAGACTCAAAGAGTGGGTGGGGAGTTCTCTGAACCCCTATTAACCAGGAGAAATCGGTCTCTATCCTTGCTTCTGTCTCAGCCATTGCAAGACACCTTGTGCTTAAGTCTTAGAGAGGAGTAAAGGAAGGAAGGAAGAATTCTTTTTCCTTTTTGTTTCATTCTTTTTGGATTTGCATGCCACATTGGGCTCGGGATTCTAATAACCGACTCAATCGTGACAGAGTAGTTGTTGAAGGGATTGATAGAGAACCTCGTGCTAGGAAACGTCAAAATTTTCCTGAAATTACTAGAGAGATGGCTGAAAATCAACCAAATCAAGGGGTTAATCAACATCAAAATCCAGCCCCAAACCTTACTGAATTGGATGAGAATGAAGTGGGGGATGTACCTCAACCTAGAACTTTACGTGACTATTTACAACCAGCTAGGACGAGTACTCCCTCTTGCATAATTTTCCCTCACAATGTGGGAAATATTGATTTTAAATCGGGGTTGATCCAACTTCTTCCTAGATTCCATGGACTTGACTCTGAGAGCGCGTATCTACATATTAAGGAATTTGAAGAGGTTATTGCCACAATAAACTATGACAATGTGACCAAGGATACAATAAAACTCAAATTATTCCCTTTTTCCTTGAAAGAGAAGGCCAAATCATGGCTACATTCCTTAAGGCCAAGGTCTACTGGGACATGGGCTGAGATGACTAGGGAGTTTCTTAAAAAATTCTTCCCTACTCATCGAACCAATGCACTAAGAAGGGCCATAATGAACTTCGCCCAAAAAGAAGAAGAAACCTTTTTCCAATGTTGGGAAAGGTATAATGAGTTATTAAACGCATGCCCACATCATGGCTATGAACGATGGAGGTTGATTAGTTTCTTCTATGATGGATTAAACTCAACCATGCGCCAATTTGTGAAGATGATGTGCAATGGGGAGTTCATGAACAAGAAAACGGAGGAAGCTTGGGATTATTTTGACATGTTGGCTAAAAACACACAAGCATGAGATACATCTAAGCCAACAAGTTCAAAACATCCCCAAGCCAAGGAAAAGGGAGAAATTTATGTTTTAGATGAGCAAGATGATCTAGGTTCTAGAGTCGCTAAACTCACACGAAAAGTCGAGGAGATGGAACTGAAGAAAGTGGACACAACCCAACAAAGGGGGGCTGTTGAAACTATTTGTGGTATTTGTGCTTCCAATGTGCATCAAACGCCGGATTGTCCAACAATCTATGCGTTTCGAGAACTTTTACTTGAACAATCAAATGCTTTGAATAGTTATCAACGACCTTTTAGTACTCCAAATTCAAACACGAACAATTCTAGTTGGAGAAACAACCCTAACTTCATTTGGGCGAATGGAAACACGGCTAATCAAAATAATCCTCAAAGGGGGCCCCCAATGCAAATTCCTATGGCCCCACCTCAAATGCCTATAGAGGATACTTTGAAAGCATTCATAGAAGGTCAAGCTCAAATAAATCAATCCAACCATACGACAATGCTTGAGCTTAAAAATTCGGTGGAGGAAATCAAGGCTCGCTTAAACGCAATGGAAGGGATTCTTTCAGCCCAACCCATATTAAATCCAGAACCACAATGCGAAATAAGCGTGCCTAGTTCTTCTAACCAACATATGGAACATGCTAAGGCCATCACCACTCTTAGAAGTGGTAAAATTATTGAAAAATCTGATCCGGTGAAGGTTTTAACGCCTAATGATCCGGTATCTTCCAAAGAGGATGATGGACCTAGCACCGCCATGAATGAAAAAGAGCCATTGAAAGAATATAGGCCCGTTGCTCCATTCCCCCAACGCTTGATTTCAGCCAAACCTCAGGATAAATATCAGGAATTTTTGGAGGTTTTCAAGCAAGTCAAAATCAACATCCCATTGTTGGATGCCATTAAACAAATACCGTCATATGCAAAATTTTTAAAAGACCTTTGCACGGTTAAAAGAAAAATACATGTGCAAAAGAAGGCATTTTTGATAGAGAATGTGAGTACCATTATCAACCACGGGATGCCCAAGAAATACAAAGATCCCGGTTGTCCGACAATATCATGCGTAATTGGAGATCACTGGGTGAAACATGCTTTACTTGATCAAGGGGCAAGTGTGAACTTAATTCCCTTTTCGATCTATGAACAATTGAATTTAGGTGAATTGAAACCCACCAAAACCACATTACAACTTGCTGACCGATCGATTCGTATTCCGAGAGGGGTGATTGAGGACGTCCTTGTCCAAGTTGACAAAGTTTACTACCCGGTGGACTTTATTGTCTTGGACACGCGACCCATGGTTAATATTGGCCCCCAAATTCCTGTCATACTTGGCCGCCCATTCCTAGCCACATCAAACGCTATCATCAATTGTAGGAGTGGGGTCATCCAAATATCTTTTAGCAATATGACGATTGAGTTGAATGCTTTCAATATTGACAACCAACAAGAGGATGAGGATGAGGAGGTCCACGAAATAAACATGATAAATTCTATTGGGGAAAATGAGTCCCTCTCACCTTTTTACTCCTGTCACTTAGATGAAGATATGGCTTACTCCCTTGATGAGAACGATGATATGATAAGGGATTTGGTCACACCTTTAGAGTCGGTATCGGCATATGACGTTAGCCGAGAGAAGGATGCGGAAACAATACCTTTTTGTGCTAAGAAATCAATTCATATTTCCACACCTTAGTGGATCATGCATACCGAACTCCACCAACCTTGGGATGATCCTTACTTGCAATATCAATGCCCAGGAAAATCTGAATGAAGACATATTTTTTCTGATAAATATGATGATGTCTCTTCTTATACATGTGGTGAAAACATTAAGGAACCCGCTGAAATTCCTTTTTGGGATTTTGAGTGGCTTATCTCGATCACTCACACACATGTACATTGCAAAGCAGGATATTGGATGACGTTACTGCGAAACCTTTTGATCCATCTAATGATTCTGCTTGACTTTATGCTTTTGGATGAGTTGTTGGAATTAACCTCCTAGTTTGACGGAGGATGATTTTCTAGAATGCTTTCTCATTAGGATTTGCTTTGATAGTTGACTTAGTTGTGAAGTAATTCATCTTCAAAAGCTAATCTTGCCATGAAATATATGCTTCAGGTGATATCTCTCTTTCTCACTCTCCTTTGCTTTATGTCATTGCTCCCATGTCATGCATATTGCATATTTTATTACATTGAGGACAATGCAAAGTTTTGGTTGGAGGGTGAGAGATTCCTTAGATGATGAATCTGCTAGCTTTTGTGACATTTCGAGCAATGATGTAGAAATTTTTCGATTTTTCTAAAATTCAAAACTCTTTTGGAAAACTTTGATTTTATGCATTCGAGATAGCATGGGTATAAGAAGATGAGATACGAAGTGAGGGATGTTGCAAGCTTTGAATTTCTCTTAATATAATGGTTTTATATGTGAATTCACTTATTTTTATGATTGATAGAAAATTTGAACACCTTTTACACCTAGTTCACATTACACGATTTTCATGATTTGAAAGGATTATGTGATTTGTGGATTCGCTAAACCGTCATTTAAGGTATTGAGAAACCAAGCCGGGGTACTTTGTCCATCCTTGTCCATGGGAAAATAAAAAAAGATATGGATTTCTAAAAATCCTATCTAATGTAAAAAAAAAAGGAAAAGGAAGGATGAAATTGGGAATGATGGAAAAATGGTGGAAATTCCGATTAGGGCTATCTACTACCAACCGGGGGATGGTCTACCCGTACACAAAGCCGGAAATGGGACGTAGTGTGATAGCCGTTGGAAGGACGGTAAGGACAAATTCCTGTCATAGGCTTGTTGTTGCTCTATACACCTTGAGATCTATAGTTTAGTTGATCTATGAAGAAGATAATCCTGGAAACTCATGAGATGAACTTTCACTATGCACACTAGGCTGAATTTGTTCAAGTTCTTCTATTTATCAATCAATCAGCGGGAATTTCATATAAACACTTATTATGTTCTGAGAGTTTAAGGTTTCAACCTTTATCACCTAATTTCTCTGATTTTTACGCTTATGTGTCTTGGAATGTATAGAAGGATAGTTTCTAAAGGAGAGTTGGGTTTGGAGAATGAAACTTGTTTCACGCATGTTTTGCTCGGGACTAACAAAATGCTGGTTGGGGGGTGTGTTGAGCTCTTAATTGTGCATATTCTAACCCCAATTCATCACTCATTATGCACGGTTTACATGTTTAAAGGACTACTCTAATGCATAATTTGTGATTGTAGGAACAAGATGGAGATTTCACCAATTGAAGGCTAAATAGAGCCCTTTACGAGCATTAAAGACCATTGGATGAAGGTTGAAGGAGGATTAAAGAAAGACAAAGCAAGGAGAGAAGAGAAAAGAAGAAACAAAGAAAGAAATGAAGAGAAAAAAAAAAGTCTGACCGGTCGTGACCTGTCGGTCAAGGGAGCTAGACCGGTCGTGACCGGTCAGCCACATCATTGGAGGTTGCTGGACTAATGGCTAAGGGAGTCCGACCGGTCGTGACCGGTCAGCCATCAAATCGGAGGGGTTCCAGAGCTCGCTGGACTGATCCAGAACAGGTCCGACCGGTCCTGACCGGTCGGCCAGGCCAGTCCGACCGGTCGTCCGACCGGTCGGTCATGCAAAAACGGCAGTTTCTATTTTCGAGCGCCGAAATTCTCTGCGCAAGTGCGTACTTTTACGCGAAATCTGGAAGTTTCTTACGCAAAGGACACCTCCAAGCTATAAAAGGACTTCTTCCCTTCATTCCAGAGCATGCTAGGACGTGGGGATTGCTTAGGAGACGGATTCTACTTCGAGTTTCTAGTTTTCTTCCTGTTTTAGTTGTTTTTTATGTTTTTGAGGCTTTTTAGTTCAAGAATGTTAGATATGAACTAAAACCTCCTAGCTAGAGCTAAGAGGTGAAGCTTTTGATTTGTTTTTGATGGATTGATGCAACCTAGGTTTCCTTTTTATGATTTTATTGATGAATTTTAGTTAATATGAGTTTGAATCAAGTACTAGTTGGGTTTTTACTTTGATCTCTTGATGACTCCGGGGTCATGTGATTCTTAGTGATCCTAACTTAGTAATTTAGCTTCTGAGCATTATTTATGCTTGTGTAGTTCATTGATCTACCATCGACTCTGGGCATGGTAGACCCTTTGATTGCCTTGTGTACAACGGGTTGATTTTCATGTGGGAACTCATTCAACTAAAGTTCTTATCTTTTGTTATAATTTGAAATAGTTGTTTGCTGATTGATTTTGATTTAATTAGAGTTCTAATCATTAGTTGTAATCAAGTCTAGTGACAGGATTTGATGAAAGCTATGGTTGTGAATCTTAACTAGATTGGAAAGAGGCTTAGCCTACACAATTGAGTGTGCCCAAGGCCTAAGCATTGTTGTGGGAATCAAATCAATGCGTAAGCACTTGTTTTGGATAATTACTGGTTGAACCGCTCTATATTCCGATCGGATAGAGATATGAATTCGATTCCGGTTGAGTTATGAGAGACCTAGTTGTGTTGATGCATTGAAACTTGTCAAAAGTGGATCTTTGGCGCTCTAGTGCCTTTTTAGATTGATATTACCTTACACATTCACTGTTTAAACCAAATCACTATTTTCTAGCTTTAGTTCTTAATAGGATCCTAATTACTAGTTGTTTTAGACAAAATCTGAGAATACCCATTCATAAATCTCTGTAGGAACGATACTCGGTCTTTCCGAATTATTACTACTTCGCAACCTTACACTTGGGGAGTGAACATGGGTCACACATCATCCCAGTTTCGGCAAGCTCCTCTTCAGGGGTGAGAGATTTGTCCTTTAAGGAGGCGTTAATCAGTGCGAAAGGCATCTCTGCCAAGGAAGTAGCGCATTCAAGGGGTTACACAGAAGATTTGTGAGGGCAAAGGGATGGAGATAGTGGAAGAAGGGGAGGAAAAGGTGATCTGCATTAGTTCCGACGTGCTTTCTCGGCCCAAAGAACTCCTGCAATCTTCGGTGGTTGTGGAAACTGAGGAGCGGGCATCAAGGAACCAGGTCAGAAGGTGGCTAAAGGAGCGTTGTGGTATCATTCCGGAGTGTTACAACGACAAGCCCATCGGAGCCAATGTGTTGTGGATCTAGTTTACTTCGACAATGGACATCGATCAGACCATGGCGGTGAGTAGGAATCATATCGAAGGGCCAGTTGTCGGAATCCAGAGATGGGAGGAGTTTTCAGCTTTAGGATGGGAGGATGTTTGGATTTTATTCTGGGCAATACCCTTGGAAATTTGGTCAGAAGATTTTTTCCTGGCAGTTGTGTCTTGTTTAGGAATATTCCTGGAATTGGACCTTAAAACGAAGTCAGGAGAGGAAATGGGAGTAGCTAGGGTTCAAATCATAAGGAGAAAAGGTATAGCAGCGCCGAAGCCCATCTCGGTCATAGCAGGGGAGAGGAAGATCGTCTTGCCAGTTCAGAGGGATGACAGAGATGCGCTTATCCCCCATTGGGGAGATCTATGGAGTCTGAGGGAGGAAGAATCGCCTGTGCACAGAGATGCACCTATCCCCCATTGGGGAGATCTATGGAGTCTGAGGGAGGTAGAATCGCCTGTGCAGGAGGCTCAGCCAGTCACGATCGAGGAAGATGGAGCATTGTTTTCCAACTCCACAGGATTAGCATTACTTGGAGAGGACATGTGCTATGGTGCGAATGGTAGGTCCAAAGGCGGTGGGGAGAAAGGTAATGAGAATCAGACGCTTGGCATCCAAGAGTCTGTGGGAGCAGAAGACGCTTTTTTAGAGGGAAGATCTTCGTTTCCTATGGACACACGGACGGCGTATATTCCCCCATGTCTTGAGGGGACTGAGCCTACACCGTTCCTCACTGATGGAGAGACATGTGTTGGACAGTCGGTTGGAGATGGCAGCATTGCTATGGTTTAGGAGTATATCCCAGGCTCGGAGAAGGGGGTCAATTCGGTTGCTTTGGAGGGGCCGAGGCAAGAGGCTCTTAATCTCGATCTGTCCTTGTGTGCTGAACCTATTCGGTTTAAGCGGTTCGGATCCAAAGCTGGAGGTTCACAAGGCTCTTTCGAGACTTTTCTCCTGGTACTTGTTGAGGGGATACGTGACGCGAAAATGAAGGAGATTGAGGCTCGTGTCTTGGAGTCGCACGGGTTGCCTTTATGTGGGCCGAACGCACATGCAAAATCTAATGAAATGCCTGAGCGAGCGTTAATAGCATCCAGTGCGAACGTGGAGGCTTTGGGAGATTCCCTCAAAGTTTTCTTGCCTTTTGTAGGAAACGTTCAAGAGGATGTCTTCTGCAAATGTGGAGACAAAATGAGTTCCTGGTATTCCGATAACGTTGATCCTTCTGAACGCGGGTCCCCTCGCTCTCTGAAAAGTATGGACACAATGTCGGAGCATGCTCTAGTCCCTCTATTCCAAGAAGAGGTCACGAAAGAAGTTTTCGTTGTGAAGCCTTTATGGGTTTAGAGTGGCCACCAATTCAACATAAGGTGCTACGGTCCAAATTTCTAGGGAGATCGGGGAGGAGCAGAAGGCTAAGTTGATTGAGACAATTCAAAAGAAGAAATGGATCAGAGACGCTATGGGCCATGTGGGCAGATTGATCGGCTTATCGTTCGGTGATCATCCATAAGATTTCGTGGCTCTTTTCAATTGTGTGGAGGCTCAGGGTACACTGTTGGTTGGATAGAGATACCTCAAGAAGATCAGCAACAATGTGGATAACAACAGGGAATTGCAGAACCTTTTGGATAGTCCTCCTCTGCCCTTTGGGGTGATGGTGGAGGAAGGGAAGTAGGGAAAACGAGGCAAGTCCGTTCCTAAATGAAGATTCTATCTTGGAATGTTAGGGGAGTGGGGTCCAAGCAGAAAAGAAGATTAATCAAGGATGTATGAGGGAGGATTAAAGTAGAGGTGCTTCTTTTTTTTTTTTTAACCAAGAAACCAAAGTTCAAAACTTCAACAGCAGTCTTATGGGTACTCTCTAGAATGCCAAAGATGTTAAATGGGTTGTGCTTGATGCGGAGGGAACGTTGGGTTGGGTGATTGTTGCCTGGAAATCTACTCGATGGACCGTGGTGAACTCTTGGCAAGGTGCTTTCTCTGTCTCGGTCATTCTAAAAGAAATGTCATCGGATTTCAGTTGTCTGTTCACGTCAGTCAATGGTCCTACATTGAAGATAGAAGAATCGAATGTTGGGAGGAGCTGAGTGCTAGTAGACAGAGATTCAATGGCTCGTGGTGCATCGGAGTAGACTTCAACATTACAAGGTACACTGAAGAAAGGTCTAGTGGGGGAGGGGTTACTGCAGGTATGCATCTCTTTTCAGATTGGATAGATGAGCAGGAGCTAGTAGACATCCCTCTTGTAGGATCCAGATTTACATGGTTGAATGGGCGGGAAAATCCTACGATATCCAGATTGGATAGATTTATGGTTTCGCCTGAGTGGATTGAAAAATTCCCTCTCCTGACGCAAACAGTTCTTCCGAAACCGACTTCGGCCCACAGTCCGGTGTTACTCAAGATCGATGTGGAAACTTCGGGTTCGAAACCATTTAGATTTGAATCTTCTTGGCTGAAAATAGAAGGCTTTCCTCAGTTGATAAAGGATTGGTGGGCAGAATTCCAAGTTAATGGTTACGCGAGTTGCAAAATATCGACGTAAGTGTGGAAGAAAACCCAATGTCTACAGAACAGATGGTTAGGAGAGTGCAACTGATACAGGATTACTCGGCAAGGGTATTGGAGGATGAGATCAAATGCAAACAAAGGTCACGGAGCACTTGGATCAAAGAAGGAGACAAAAACACTTGTTTTTTTCATAGCTTGGCAAGCGCGCGTGCTAGGATCAATAAGATCAGGAGCATTATGGTGAACAGAGTTCGAATTGAGGATAATCTTAGAATTGAGGAAGAGGCTATCCAGTTTTACAGCAATCTTCTCCACGGAGACGATTGGAACAAGCCTAAATTGGATTAGCTGCAATTCGATAGAATATCAGTTGAAGAAGCAAATGCCCTTGAAACGTCGTTCTCCATGGAAGAAGTGAAAAGTGCGGTAGACAATTTAGGAAGAGACAAAGCCCCAGGGCCAGATGGATTCCTGATCTCTTCCTTCCAATTCTTTTGGGATACTATTAAGGTGGATTTTATGGAGTTTATGAACAAGTTCTTCGAGAGAGGTTGGCTTTCCAATGATCTTGGAGCAACCTTTGTGGCACTTATATCGAAGGTTTTAGGTGCGGAATCTTTAAGAGAATGTAGACCAATCAATTTAATTGGAAGCTGTTGGGGCTCAAAATCGCACTCATGGTAAAACAACGCATGGCGGTTCATTGTGATGATTCGGATCGATTCCAGACCCGGGAAACACCCAGAAAATGCGATTGAGCGCCGATACAGCCCTAACCCTAGGTGGCCTGCGCAATCGTGACCGAAGCCTACAACTGCTATTTCGGAGCCGATCTGGACATGCGTATTGCCGCCAAATAATCTGGAATGCTCGAAAACCCTTAACCCCCGAATTTGAATGCCGTACAATACATACTTTTACCAACGCACCCCGAAATGCGTTCTGCCCCTGTCTAGAGCTGACCGAAAGGGTCCGAAACCTACGAGTGTTATTTCGGAGCTGATCTGGACATGAGTATTGCCGTCAAATGGTCCAGAATGCCCAAAAACCCCTGACCACCAAGTTTGAAAGTCAGGTGATGCATATTTACACGTGCGCGCTTCTAAGAGCGAAGTTCCTATACAAAGAACCGACCTGGAGGGTCCAAATTGGTAAGCAACTACCAAAATTTACAACATTTGATCCTCCACACCCCATTTCGTTCATTTGATAGGTCAATAAGAGCTTAAAAGTGGCTTGGCGTCAGTGACTTCAGTCCTCGAAATGGTACCTGTCCTTGGAAGGGTCGCCCGTCGGAGCCTGAAATCCTGAAATATTCTAAGTCTGGAGGTTGTTTCTATCTTGCAGAGTGCAGAACCCAGAATTATTCCAAGTAGTGGAAATTTTGTACTTTACAGAGGGACATGTGCTAGCCCCAGAAACACATGCGCCAACAACATGCGCCCGGGACATTTCCTCCCTGAGAATCTCCCAAAAAACTTCCGAAAAATGCAGTTTAGTCACATGTGCCAGCCCTGGAAATGCATGCGCTAGCCACAGTCGCCCGGAAATCCTCTTGGAAACACATGCGCTCACCATTTCTTGTTGCCTAGACCTAGACCCGATTAGCTTACTATAAATAGTAGCTCGACCTGATGACCATAAGCGACATCAGAGCGACGCAAGAGGTAACATGCACCTGCTTCATCTTCCCTTGCCGGATCCCTTCATTGGAAAGGGATTTCTTCGTCGGAACCCATCGCCAGAAAGGGATTTTCTTGCCGGAGTCCGAATGCAGAGAGAGAGAGAGAGAGAGAGAGAGAGAGAGAGAGGAAGAAAACTCCTAAAAATGGCTTAGTAGTAGAATTTCTCCACTTTGCAGAGGGACATGCGCCCACCTCTTTGCAACCTGAAAACTTAGAAAAATGGCTAAGTAGTGGAATTTCTCTACTTTGCAGAGGGACATGCGCCCACCTCTTTGCAGCCTGAAAACTCAGAAAAATGGCTTAGTGGAATTCCTCCACTTTCAAGAGGCACATGAGCCCACCCCTTAGCAGAATTTTCTAAGTCCTACCAGGACATGCGCCCACCAGCCTGACAAGTTCGCCCACTCTCTCCCTTGCAATGCTACATGCGCCCACTCTCACACCACATGCGCCTGCACTGCACTTGCTTGCACTGCACATCTCTCTGCACTGCACTGCACTACACTGCATACCTGCACACGTGCACTACACTATACAACTTATTTACATAAAAACGTTTACTTTAAGTTATTTATGTAAATAAGTACCCCCCATTTGGATTCAATAAAAAATACTAAAAAAATAAATTCCCAACAATAAAGATTTTGATTTTCCATCCGAAGTACAAATCGCAACTTTTTTACACTCCTCGAAAAGTTCGTCTTTTAAACGGAGAGGTTTTCTTCGAATCTAAACCGTCCAAAAAATCTGAAATACCCTAATTAGGCTAAAACACCAAAGAGCGGTAAAATATTCATGATATTTTATGGTCGATCTGTGGATATATTAATAATCCAGGCTTTTACTTAGAATTTGCAGGCAGCGAAATGAACAGAACATCGTTTTAGTGCAAATTCGTATAGAAATGGATCTATAACTTGATAATGTTCCTTACCTCATCCATCAACATTTATTTTTGCTTAATTAACAATTCACTTGGTGTTAATTCTTATTGTTAATCATGAATCAATACAATTAAGCACTAAACAGATCCAATACATAGTCATTTTCAGCCCTGAGAAGTGCCCTGATGGCTCGAAGATTGACTGACGCCAAGTAGAATTAAGCACGATCTCGCTGACGCCAAACTGGATTTAACATCATTACAACCCTAATGAACATAATCCAGCACCATTCAAAGATAATCATCATCGGTATCTGCCAAATACACTAATTAAGCGACAAACAGGTCTAGTACTTAGTCATTTTCGGCCCTGGAAAATGTCCTGACAGCCCGAAGATTGACTGACGCCAAGTGGAATTAAGCGTGATCTCACTAACGCCAAGCTGGATTTAATATCCTCTTATCATAAAGCAACTAAATCAAGCACTTATGGGACACTAATCCCCACCGTTTATCAACTATCTGCATAAACAGGTATATATCAGCCCTGATACTTAGCCATTTTCAGGCTTAAAAATGTGCAATCTAGCTCATCGAGCTTGAACTCTCAAAGAAATATGGCTCAACATAGCTCATTCGATTGATCCAATCTCTCGAAGCATCGACCATTAATAATAATGTGGTTAAGTTAAGGATACACATAAAATGGATTAACCAAATGAAGTATATAATTCACCCGATGCACTAAACATCAAGCATAGTGCAATCCTCTTGAGCATGCAATACAGATCAAGCATACTTACTCTGTACTCCTCATGCCCATTATATGAACTCTATTCATCTCGGATTGAGGTCTGAAACTAAATCAAAGGGACTATGGTTATCATCGAAAACTGAAACCAAAGAGTTCCAAAACATCTGAAACACTTCATCATATACTATCACTAAAACTAGTTGATGTATTGCCCATCCAAAGCGGGGTCCGTCAGTTGAGCAGCTCAGGTAGTTGCGGTGTGTCTTCCTGCGGTCACTCGTCCACAACGACGGTCATAGGGACTGTGTTGCACCACCCAACAGCCATAATGTGTCTTCCCGCGGTCACCCATCCATAGCGACGGCCACTGGCACTGTGTCGTACCATCTAGTAGCCATAATGTGTCTTCCTGCGGTCACCCGTCCACAGTGACGGTCACTAACACTGTGTTGTACCATATGGTAGCTGTAAGATGCCTTCTTGCAGTCACCCGTCCACAACAACAGTCACTGACACTATGTCAAGCATGGTAACCATGTCTTCCCGCGGTCACCCGTCCACAGCAACGGTCACTGGCACTGAGTTGCACTACATGAGAATCGTGACATGCCTTCTTGCGGTCACCCATCCACAATGATGGTCACTGGCACTGTGTTGCATGACTCGGTTAAAACCTCAGTTGTTTCTCAATTAGGAACGCCCGAAAGAATGTGGGACAAGCATTTAACTTGTCTAAACGATGACTCAGTCTATAAAAAACTTGAAACTTGGTCTCTATGACCATGAACTCAAAGACCATTGTCCCTGATGACTTAATTACCTGCTCGATCTATCTGGGCCTCTTCTCGAACAATTCATCTATTGTACAACTATCATTCATTATGAAATTTTGTCGCTTTGTGCCGTGGTTTTCTCCCGCATGGGTTTCCACGTAAAAATTCTCGTGTTGTTTGTTGTGAGTTTTATTCATGTTTATGCTCTCTGAATGCTTTATTTAATTTATCTATGATGCATGCATATGTTTACTTTTGCCTTTTAATCAAGGGTGATCATCCATTGATGTAATTAAGGGTTCGTGACTAGTTCACAGCCTGGAATGTACAAGATCTCAGAATCTCCTGGAGTAAAATTCGCCTTACGATATCTTTCTCATTGTGTACGTTTGTAAATGCTCGTGATTGTCTATGAATGTCTCTATTACTCAAAACCCCTCTAGAACAATAAAACACAAGAAAACTGCCTTGCACATTTTCTAGTTTTAACAGAAGCCCATACAAGATTTCGGCGAAGGTTCTAGCTTCTCGGTTGAAGGGCGTTATAGGGAAAGTTATATCAGAGAATCAAAATGCTTTTATCTTGGGAAGACAAATCATTGATTGTGCCCTCATTGCGAATGAAAGCATAGATTCAAGATAGATCTAAATCGAAAGGTGTCTTATGCAAGCTTAACCTAGAAAAGGCCTACGACCACGTTGATTGGGGTTTTCTACAGTACATGCTTCCGCGTCTCGGATTCGGAGCGACATGGAGAAGATGGATAGGCGAATGTGTGGGTTTGACACATTTCTCTATCCTTATTAACGGCTCACCAAAAGGATTTTTCAATAGTTCCAGGGGGTTACAGCAAGGCGACCCATTATCTCCGTTCCTCTTCGCAATAGTTAGGGAAGCCCTTTCCAGAATGTTGACAAAAGGCAAAGAAGAAGGGATAATAACTGGGTTTAAAGTGAAAGGAACGGCCATTCCTATCCCGCATATTCAATTTGCAGATGATACTCTTTTGTTGTGTGATGCTAATTCGGAGAAAGTAACATAAGAACAATCATTCGATGCTTCGAAGTTGTGTCGAGCCTTAGGGTGAACTTGGAGAAAAGCAAGATGTACGGGGTGCATATGGAGGAAGAAGAAACTTGACAATTAGCCGAATGTTTTGGTTGTAGGGTAGGTGCTCTCCCGACTTCTTTTGTGGGTCTTCCCCTTGTATTGGAAAACCCCCGAAGAATATGTGGGATAAGGTCATTGATAGATTCGAGAAATATTTATCAAGAAGGAAATGCAGATATCTATCCATAGGAGGGCGTATAACTCTTATTAAAGCTGCTCTATCGAATCTCCCTCTTTACTTTATGTCTATTTTCAAATGCCCGTTGTCAGTTTCAGACAGATTGGAAAATTTGAGGCGTGATTTCTTTTGGCATGGGATGGACGATAAGAAGACATTTCACTTGGTGGATTGGAAGAAAGTATGCAAGCATTATCGAGATGGTGGGCCAGCATCAAAGAGCTTAAAAATATGAACAGGGCTTTGCTAGGGAAGTGGATATGGAGGCTCAAGACTGAAAATGACGCTTTACGGAACAAGGTTATCAAAAACAAATATGGGTGTGGGGATGGAGGTTGGTGGACTTGAGACTCAGCATTATATAGATGTTTAGCTCTTTGGAAGGGTGTGTTATCCATAAAGCAGGAAGTGGTTACAGGAGTCGGTTTCTTGGGGGGAAATGGTGAGAGAACTCATTTTTGGAAAGATATTTGGGTAGGAAATGCTCCTTTAAAAGAAGAGTCCCTGTTAATCTATCGTTTAGCCCCAAACCCCCTAGTCATGGTGGCCGATTGTTTTTTGGTGGTGGGGAGTGAGGTAGTGTGGGAACCGCCTTGCAGAAGAAATCTTAGGGATGAGGAGGTCAAGGAATTTGGAGCCTTGCTAAACCGCATTCATCTCTATCGTCCAGATCCGACCTCTACAGACAACGTATTTTGGAGATTCAATAAGTCTAGTGAATTCTAGGTGAAATCTTTTTACGAGCTCCTGACGAAAGAGCCTTCTTCTAGGGAAGAGATAGTGATGGGTCATGTATGGAAGTATCAAGTCCCTCCCAAGATTGCAGCCTTTGGTTGGTTGGCTGGCAAGGGAAAGGTTCTTACGGTGGACAACCTTCGAAGAAGAGGAATGATATTGCCGAATGTTTGCCTTTGTTGTATGGGAAATGAAGAAATGGTGGATCATTTGTTCCTTCACTGTAGATTTATGTACAGTATCTGGACAGACATTATCTCGCACTTTGAAGTGGAGTGGGTTTTCCCTTCTTCAGCAGGTGACCTTCTTAAAGCCTGGCACCAGGGTGTGCAAAATCCGTTACGTATCGGTAATGGCCGATATGTAATGGTAATGGCGGTTACCGTTACGTGATACGGAGCTGAAATGGTAGGGTCTAGAAAAACAGAACCACAACGACCGTTACCGAGCCATAACGGCCATTACGGTCCCCATAACGGCCATTTCCACAATAAACCCTAAAAGAAAACCAAAAGAAAAAAAAAACGCATGATTTTTTTTTTCTTCCTCCTCTTTTTCTTCCTCTTCCTCTTCTTCATATATTGTTACGGCTTCTGCTGTTGCTTCTTCTTCTTTCCCCTATGATGCAACCCCCACCAAAAATAAAATAAAATAAAACAAATGGATGAAACAACCATGCACTTAACCTTCTTTTTTTTAATACTTTGCAGCTTATGCTGCTTAGTGCACATGCACTGCTTTGGTGCAAGGGGCCCACCTTGATTTATGTGTTGTACATCCATGCCATGCATTCATTTTTTCAGTTCATTTTAGGGCAAGGTCCCTACAATGAAGCAGACCCAAAACTAAAGTGGACCACATGGTAGGGATTGAATGTCCACCATTAAAAACTTCCTAAGGCCCATTGTAATGTTTATTTGCCATCGAACCTGTTGGTAAGATCGCATAGACCTAGATTAAGGGAGCATCTTGATCCAAAACATCTTTTGGTCTCAAAAAGCTTTTAATGGTGGAAATTCAACCCCCACTGTGTGGTCCACCTGAGATTTGGATTTTCCTCATTTTTTGGACCTTGCCCTAAAATGAGTTGGCCAAAAGGATGGACGGCATGGATATACAACAAATGCGTCGAGGTGGGCCTCACACTCAAAGCGTCACTCATTATGGTCCACCTGATATTTAGATCAACCTGATTTTAGTGACCATGCCTTGAAATGAGTTGGCAAAACAGATTAACGACATGGATATAAAAATACATTGAGGTGGGCCCCACATTCAGGGCCTCATCCACTAGTGGTCCACCTAAGATCTGGATTTGCCTCATTTTTAGACCATGCCATAAAATGAGTTGGTAAAATGGATGGAAGACATGGATATACAATAGATACATTAAGGTGGGCTCCACGTACATGGCCCTAAAATATTGTACATGAGGCATATATTAAGTCAAAATTAATTAATTACATTATGGGACCATTGTTACTAAGTCACGGTCCAAAATATAAATTATTTTAACAATTTTCACTGTTCATTTGCAGACACTTGTTTTTTGAAGTAGGACCATTTGATATTTTTCATTCTTCACTATCCAATACATGTCCGCCAATCCATTAGTGGAATAAGTGCCAAAAGATTGCATTAATTTGAGGCTCATTTGGGCATCGAATGGTTCCCCAACTTAGCCCCAAATCAGCAACACTATTTACTCAAATTTAATTTAATTTTTTTCCTTAAGATCTACAGGTATGTAATACACCAATACTATAAATAATAGTAAAACTTGCAAATATGAGATTCTTTGGTATTACATTCATTATAGTAAATTTATATTGATATTTATATAGTAAGAAAATTAAATATACAAAGTTTGCAGTCAATTCTGGGTTGCCAAGTTCATAAATTCATCAAACAGCCCGATATAACATTCTCACCAAAGATTGGACCATTACACTACCATAAACATGTTCAAAATTATAAATGAATGCATATTTGGAATATTTAGAATTTTCTGGATTTAATCCATAATTTTCTGAAATTTTTTGGGGAAAAAAAAATTGATTGTTACGAGGGCCATATCGGCCAATACCACCCGTATTCGTATCAATAACGGTGGGCATCGTTACTGCAATGGTACACCTTGCCGGGCATGGAGTCAAAATTCCCAACAATAGGATTGACCTGTGGAGAATGTCCCTATTGGCGGTTTGGTGGACTATTTGGGAAGAAAGGAATGGAAGATGTTTCATAGGCGAGAATAAGGCGACGGAGTTTATAGCTCTAAGGGCGAGAAAGTTGGTAGTAGAGTGGGCCTCCAATGTAGACAAATTAAAGGGTTGTAATTTACTTTTTCTTGGTGTTTAGCTGTCTCGCTACCTCAACGAGACAAGCCTCTTGTCTATTTTTTATCTTTTAATAAAATTGGTTGCCTTTCAAAAAAATCAAACATTCTTATCAAAGAATGGTCCGATACACCATTGAATACATGTTAAAAACACGAGATTATGCATTCTATTGTTTTACATTTTTTCCTATTTTTCCAATAATTTTACAAGATTGTGCTAAAAAAAATTTTGGCCGGTATAAGACCATATCGTCATATGCATGTTTGATATGCTCTGCATTGTATTGTTTTGGGCTCGGCCAATATGCCTACAAATACCATTCTTCAAAACCTTGACAACTAGGAATGAGAATGAGAGCACGAATCTGAAGCATGATTCGAGGTGAGAAGCGTCAAGTTTAGAAGGATCCTAGTAATTCGAATTCGAAGGGTTAGAGAATACAGCTTCGTTGGGGGGGCTGAAAGACATCTTTAGACTGCTGGCTCCTTTTTTAGTCATTGAAGAGAAGTCTTTAAATGCTTTCTTAGGCGTCCTCCACGAGCCAATACTTGGGGAGATTCGAGAGACAAATTGAGGAAATTAGGGAGCTAAGTAGCACCCTCCATCTCAGTGTCCTTTTCACATATTCTATGCATTTGTAATCTCGTTTCTTTTAATATTAACTTTTTCCTCTTCAAAAGAATATATATATATATATATATATATATATATATACACACCCTCTCTCATGGTTCAAAATTTTGGTTTTGGAGTGCAACTTGTCCTGATTTTATAGGGATCTTGAATATTGGTACAACTCATCTGTTATTGGAAGGGTAGCCAAAACAATATAATAACTCAGAAAAATACAAATATTAAAAAAAATCCCTCCCTTCCCCCCATGTGTGTGTGGCCAGAAGTGTTTTGAGTTTTTTTTTTCCTTTAAGATGATGTAAATTTATTAGGGCTAAAGGATAGAAAACAACCAAGACAAATGAACAGAAGCAAAAAACAAAAAAAACTAAAGGAAAGGAAAATAAAGCCCCAAGAATCCTACCCCCACAAAGCCAAAAACCCTCAGTGCACCCAATCCCTGATATACATTAGAACCTAATTAAGAAGCTATAGAAGCAGCTAGCAATTGAAGTATCAGTGATGAGGACATCAGGCCCTTCAAGATTTATCAGCGTAAGAGGCGAGTGACGCCTGCATCTCTTTGGCTCGATGACGGGCCTGGATCATTTGTGACGGCTTGAGGAGCATCGAAGACCTTACACATGTGGTTCGAGACATTTGAGAAGACCCCACCTTGGGAAGACGTGTAAGTTGCTTGGAGGAGATGATTGGACCGTTGGATCGCGAGGATGGTGTGATCGGACTATTGGTTTGTTTTTTCAAAGTGGCCTACTTTCATCGCACCATCATCAGAGCCCATCGGGCATCTTAGATTTGAGTTTATTTCATGCACTTTTACTTATTTGAGTTTTGGGTTAGTGTGCGCACATTTGTTTCGGGCAAATGTTTTTTTTTTGAAATTTTGTTAGTAGGGTTATTTTGGTAATTATGCTAATTCCAAATTTTATAAGGGTGTTGCCCTAAACATTTTTCATTATGCTATTGATGATTTTAAGAAAAAAGACAACCTTTTGGGTGCCTCATCTCCTTCTCTCTTGATGGTTCTTCTCCTCTCTAATCTCTTATTTCTTCTAATTTCTTCCTTCTCCAAGTTCTTATCTTCCAATTCATCTTCTTCTCTTCTTCTTCTCATCTTCGTTTGTATATTTCTTATCATCCCAAAATCCGAGATTTGATTCCAAACCTATTTTCTCAGATTTTCTCAAATTTTATCCTCCCTATTCTGAGAAATCTTTGATTCCCCGGACTAGTGAACTTCATTTGGTGCTTGGATCATGACCATATAAGATCGGGAGGTTCCATCCCTCACCGGATCCAATCCACGCAAGATTTGAAACCCGTAGTGCGTGATTGTGATAATGGCCCGTCAATTCATCTTCGTTTGTGAATTTCTTATCATCCTAAAATCTGAGATTTGATCCCAAACCTATTTTCTCATATTTTATCCTCCCTATTCCAAGAAATCTTTGATTCCCCAGACTAGTGAACTTCATCGGGTGCTTGGATCATGACCATGCAAGATTGGGAGGTTCCATCCCTTGCTGGATCCAATCCACGCAAGATTTGAAACCCGTAGTGCGTGATTATGATGATGGCCCATCTATTACATGAATCTCTTATGCTTTTCTTGATTATGATGATTGTTGGACTGATGTTTAATTTAATTGTTTGATTTATTCCGCTAGATCTTAAATATTTTCATACGTGCATGTTAGATTGGGTCGTTCTACATCATTTTTGGTATCAAAGCTTAGGGTTTTGCATGGTGGTGTCTAGATCGAGTTATCAATCCAGCGTTTCGTTTTAGATCATTTTTAGTAATTTTTTCAAATTTAGAAAGTTTCCAAAAATAGGAACTTTCCATTTTTAGAAAGTTTCCAGATTTGAGTCGTAGTGTTCATATTATGTGTTTTCCAGATTTGGAAAGTCTGATTTTCGAAATTTTCTATTTTTAGAAATTTTTTCATTTTTGGAAAGTTTCCAAATTTAGGAAATTTCCTAAATTAGAAAATTTCGATTTCCTCAGGGTACTGCTAGAAAATTACAAGCGCGCAGTACTGGACCATTCAAAGTCTTGCGAAAAATTGGGTCCAATGCGTACAGGATAGACCTTCCACCAAACATGCAAACCAATCCGACAATCAATGTGGAAGATCTAGTCCTTCGTCTAAACCCTTCTCTAGACCATTCTCCCCATACATGGTCATATTTTGAATTTTCCTCCTAGCCCGTTCCACCTATCCCAACCTTTGTTGAACAAAAAGAAGAAATTGAAGGGATCGTAGATGAGGAGATCATATCCACTCAAGATAGAAGCTTCTAGCGATATCTTGTTAAATAGAAGAACAAGCCACCATCCGATTCTACATGGCTTACAAAGACAGAGCTATAGAGACTAGATCCAGACAATTTGGAGAGACACGGGAGTTTTATCTCGCCGAAGTCGAGTTCTTCTCACCCAAGGGGAGTTGATGAGGACATTAGGCCTTTTAGGGTTTATCAGTATAGGAGGCGAGCGACGCCTGCATCTCTTTGGCTCAATGACAGGCCTAGATCTTTCGTGACGACTTGAGGAGCATCGAAGACCTTACACATGTGGTTTGAGACATTTGAGAAGACCCCACTTTAGGAAGACATGTGTAAGTTGCGTGGAGGAGATGATTGGACCGTTGGATCGCGAGGATGGTGTGATCGGACCGTTGGTTTGTTGTGGCCCACTTTCATCGCACCATCATTGAAGCCTATCGGGCATCTTAGATTTGAGTTTATTTTATGCACTTTTACTTATTTGAGTTTTGGGTTAGTGTGCGCATATTTTTTTCGTACAAATGTCTTTTTTTTTTTTGAAATTTTGTTAGTAGGGTTATTTTGGTAATTATGCTAATTCTGAATTTTATAACGGTATTGCCCTAAACCTTTTTCATTATCTATTGATAATTTTAAGAAAAAAGACAACCTTTTGGGTGCCCGAAACCTATTTTCTCAGATTTTATCCTCCCTATTCCGAGAAATCTTTGATTCCCCGAACTAGCGAACTTCATTGGGTGCTTGGATTATGACCATGTAAGATTGGGAGGTTCCATCCCTCGCTGGATCCAATCCACACAAGATTTGAAACCCGTAGTGCGTGATTGTGATGATGGCTCGTCGATTACATGAATCTCTTATGCTTTTCTTGACTATGATGATTGTTGCGCTAATGTTTACTTTAATTGTTTGATTTATTCCGCTAGATCTTAAATATTTTCATACATGCATGTTAGATTGGGTCGTTCTACATCAATCAGCTATATGGTAGAGTGGCCAAGGTAAGGAAGGACAATCAAAGTGAAGAAACTCCGCAATCCGCATCTAATACAATACAAAGACAATTCTTTGATCCACTAGCCTATGGAGGAAGAACCATACATCGTAGAAATGAATTTCCTCCACAAATAAGACTCCAGGCCAAAACGCCAGACCCACTCGCCTAGTAAGGTTGATGACAGGGACATCATATCACGTGCACCTCTACGCACGTATCAGAGGAGGAGGCAGGCCCCAGTCTCTCTGTTGCTTGGCGAGTACCCGTTTTGAAGACCCCACATAGCATGTACGCACATTTAGAAGACCCTACACTGGGATGATGTATGTGGGTTGCTAGAGGAGGACATCTGGACCAGAGAATTTGATGGACACGACGATCAGACCATCGGATCGCATGGAGGACTTGATCGGACCATTATTGTGGGCCATTGTTATCATGTGCCATCATAGATTTTAGGATTTTGCATAACTTTATTATTTTAGTGGTTTGGATTACGTATACTATGATTAGTTGCTTTTATTTTAGGTTTTAGTGCATTATGTGTGAGATGGAACATAGTTGGAAACATAAAGAACTGAGAGGGTATTTTGGTCTTTATAGCCCAAAAAGGCTATAAAGCCTCACACACCCCCCACCCTTTGTTTTTTTCCTATGAAGCATTGAATGAAAATACAAGTTGTCTTTCTTTTTGAGTCATTTTTGAGATTGCATGTGTGAAGCCCTCCTTGGTGAATCCAAGGCTACTACATGGTGTGAATCCACAAATTTCTCTCTCTCTCTCTCTCTCTCTCTCTCTCTCTCTCTCTCTCTCTCTTCCCCTACAAGGCATTCTTCTCAAACCCTTTCTCTCTCTTCTATCTTTCTTCTCTTCTTCTCCACAAAATCAGGTGAGTGATTGTTCTTTTTTCATTCCAATCAAGATATTTTGCCTTTTCTTTGGATCAAAATCCTACATCCCTTGACCCGATTTTCATTCGGAATAGGGCCACAACCCCTTTTTTCTTAGTTTTCCCCGAAACCCTAACATTTTCCTATCTGTTTTCATCAAACCTAACTCAATCCCACGCCGTTTCTCAAATCCAACCACCACCTCACATCCAAATCCGAATTTTCCCTTTCCCATAGCCTAAAACCCCAAATCTCAAATTATCCAAACCCTAACCATAACCCTAATCCACATCAATCCCTAATTTCCAGCCATACCTTAGAACCCTAGAGCCCCATCCTTGAATTGTAAGATTAACCCTTTGCTTGGACATGGAGGTTCTATCTTCCATAGGTCCCGAGCTTCGAGATTTTAGCGTTCATTTACTATTTTCTTGTAGTTTATGGTTGTGGATCATAGTTTATTGCTTATTTGGATTTATGCACTTGTGATTTGAGTAGATTTAATTTAATTATTCATTGTTCAACAATTCCGCTTTTAGTTCATTCCGCATCATTGTGATAGATCCATTGTCCTACGTCAGTTGAGTTAACAACATCAAGATGCCCTATGCCAGCACCCCCTTCAACGAAAGGACAACAAACCTCTTTCCAATTCAGCCAAAAAAAGAATAAAAAAAATCTAATTAGAGGCGCCACCTTGCCAAAGGAAGTCCCTTCTCGGCCTATCAATGTGTGTAAGAACCAATTTAGGACATCAACAACATGAAGTAGAGAGGGAGATTGGAGAGGGACGCCTTAATCAAGGTAATCCTGCTCTCAAGAGAGGGAGCAACTTACTTTTCCAAGGAGAGAGCTCCCCCTCCATCCTCTCAATCATCTTATCCCAAAGATGAGTTACAGGCTTCCCATCACATCAAGGGGGACTGAGATAAGAGGTGAGAAAGGATCCAACCCGACAGCCAAAGATATCATCTAATTGGGAAACCTCCTCCTGAGACACATGAATGTTGAGGAATTCACTCAGCCAAATTAATTTTTTGCCCATACACAACTTGAAACCATCTGATAGTGATCATCAGGTTGACCACCATAGACTCCTTAGCCTCATAGAACAAAAGGGTGTTGTCTACAAATTGGAGATAGCTTATCAATTGACGAAATTATCCTACTCAAATCCCCATAAAAGACCCTCGGTTTGACCCTTGAAAAACATTCTGCTCTAGGTTTCAAAAATCACCACAAATAAGAAGGGAGAAAGAGGATCCCTCTGTTGAAGGCCCTGCAAGGCTTAGGAAAAAAACAAAAGGAGAACCATTAATAAGGATAGAGGTCCTCGATTGGGTTCGGATCGCATGGCTCAGTGGTAGATACTGCATTTCAACACTGAAGTCATGGATTCGAGTGCCTGTGTGTGTGTGTGTGGTGTGGGGGGGGGGGGGGGGGGGGGGGGGGGGGGGTGTGAAAAAGGATAGAGAACTTCGCAAAACAAACACAACAATGAATCTAAAGTCTCAATTTAGCTCTAAAACCTAGCCAAGCCAACATATAATCCAAGAAGAACCAATCAACATGGTCATAAGCTTTTTCAAGGTCCAATTTGCAACTCACGCCCTGCCTACCCACCTTCTGGCACGAGTCCAGGCACTCATGAATAATCATAGCACTATCAAGGATTTGCCTCTTAGAGATGAAGACGCTCTGAAAGGGCAAAATAACCTTAGGAAGCACCACCCTCAACCTTTGACTCAGAATTTTATCAATAATTTTTTTAAGGACCACTGAGAATGCTGATGGGCCTAAAAAATTTCAGGCAAATTGCACCTTAACTTTGAGATAAGGACTAAAAGGAGTAGCCTGAGTTATAGCCAAAATGTGACCAGAGTAAGAAAAAAAATAAAACCCTTAGTGAAGGCCACAAGGTCCGGCGTTAATCAAACCCAAAGAATTTGAAAAAAAAGGCCAAAGGAAAATCATCCGACCCTGGGGCTTTATCCCTCCCTAGATCCCACACAACATCCTTAATCTCCTCCATCCGGATAAGCAACTCGAGATTTTCAGCCTCCTCCAAGGAGATAGAATTATCAAGATTTGACCTCTTCTGACCCTCATCCGAAAGCAAGTGTTCATAAAACTTGACAATAATCTCACCAATGGACCTTTGTCAACAAGACTTTTACTATTTACCATGAGTGAGGAGATAAAATTGGCCTAAGCTCTAGCACCAGCTATCTTATAAAACAAAAATTGGTATTTTTATCGCCTTCTTTAAGCTAGATAGCCCGCAAGCACTGGTGCCATATGATCTCCTCCTCTCTTAACCTAGAACAATAGTCAAAGGACAACTTATCTTTGGTAGCTTTCTCAGCTTCAAATAACAAGCCTCCTCCCTCCTTAATATCCAACACTTGCATTTCACTTTGCAGAGAATCCATCTCAAGCTCCCTCTAGTTGGAAACCTCCCGCTTCTAAGATTTTTTTTGAAAGAAGGCAAAACGTTTATTAAAAATGAAAAACAACAACAAAGGAAGGCTGAAGCAACAACAACAGGGACGCCGCCCGAGATAATGACCCAGCTATAACCCGAGAAAATCCAGATTACATCCCGCTTCCAAGATTTGAGCTCAGATTTCAACACTTTCAGCTTCTTGTACAATTTGAATCCAACGTGACTCTCAACTTCAAAAGAGAACTACCAATCAGAAACTAGGGATCGAAATCCCTCAACTTCAAGCCAGGCTAAGCCAACTCGAAGTCGAAAGGCTTAGGACCCCAATTTATTTCCTCCACCTCCAAGAGAACTACGTAGTGATCAGACACTGGGCTTAGGAAGACCTCTCTAGTAGGACAGGGGAAACCTTTGCACCCACTCAAGGGAAACAAAAATCTATCCAATAAAGACATGACAGGGGAAGCCTAGCCATTCGACCAAGTGAACCTAACACGCTCCATCAGGAGGTCCACCAACTCATGCTTAAGGACCTAGTCGACAAAACTACACATACTACTAGTCACCCGATCACCATGAAGCTTCTCACGAGCAAATCAAACAACATTAAAATCACCCCCAACACATCAAGGAAGCTACCATCTATTAAAGACAGAAGACATCTCCCACAGAAGAGGACAAAGAGACAACCAATTCGGACCATAGACTCTCGAGAACACCTATCTGAACCCAGAGGACAACTCCCAAAAAACACATTGACAAAAAAAGAACCCGACACGAGATAGTAGGATTCCGCATAACTAGAATACCACCTACAGATCCAATTGAGTTCAAGGCCTCCCATTCCGCATCCCTTTAACCCCAGATCGACTCCACTAAACCTTGATCAACCAACTGAAGCTTAGATTCCTAGATACAATAATATTGGCTTTGGAATGCTTGAAATTTTCTTTAACCTGGATGTGCTTCTAAGGATGTCCAAGCCCGAAGACATTCCAACTTAAAATCTTCATTGGATAACTAATCTGACCCCTCACCCCTCCTCTCATTTCGAGAATTAGCATCAGGCTGCCACCCGGATTAACCCCAGGATTAACTAATTCCCTATGCCCCTTGCCAACTTCAGGGATCATCTCCGGATATCACCAAAGCACATTCGAATACCCCTTTCTTCCACCAACTGAAAGAGGGCAACATAATCCTCGTCCCTATCTCCAAACACAACCCCTAGGAGCCTACCTGATGGGGACATCACATCACGTGCGCCTCTACACACGTATTAGAGAAGGCGGGCCTCAGTCTCTCTGTGGCTTGGCGAGTACCCGTTTTGAAGACCCCACATAGCATGTACGCGCATCTAGAAGACCCCACACTGGGAAGATGCATATGGGCTGCTAGAGGAGGACATATGGACTAAAGGATTTGATGGACTTGATCAGACCATTGATCGTGGGTCATCGTCATCATGGGCCATCATAGATTTTAGGATTTTGCATTACTTTACTATTTTAGTAGTTTGGATTACATATACTATGATTAGTTGCTTTTATTTTAGGTTTTATTGTATTATGTGTGAGATAGGACGTAGTTGGAAACATAAAGAACTGAGAGGGTATTTTGGTCTTTATAGCCCAAAAAAGTTATAAAGCCTCACATTCCCCCCACCCTTTTTTTTATTTTTTATTTTTTTTTTGAAGCATTAAATGAAAATATGAGTTTTCTCCTTCTATTTGAATCCTCTTTGAGATTGCATAGGTATTAAGCCTTCCTTGGTGAATCGAAGGCTATTACGTGGTGTGAATCCACAAACTTCTCTCTTCTCATCCGCTACAAGGTATTCTTCTCAAACCCTAACTTTCTCTCTCTTTTATCTTTCTTCTCTTCTTCTTCTCTACAAAATCCAAGTAATTATTCTTTTCATCCAAATTAGAGAACTTTTGATTTTTCTTTGAATCCAAAGCCGAAAACCTACAACCTTGAACCGTTTCGTTCAGAATAGGCCCACAACCCATTTTTCTTAACCTTTCCTTAAAACCCTAACCTTTTTTTATCCGTTTTTATCAAACCTAACCCAATCTCACGCCGTTTCTCAAATCCGACCATCCCCTCACATCTAAATCCGAATTTTTCCTTTCCCATAGCCTAAAACCGTAAATCCCCAATTCCCAAATTATCCAAACCCAAACCCTAACCCTAATCCACATTAATCCCTAATTTTCATCCATACCATAGGAACCCTAGAGCCCCATCTTTAGATTTTAGAATTAACCTTATGCTTGGACATGAAATTTCTACCTTCCATGGATCTTGACATTTGAGATTTTATAGTTCTTTTACTATTTGCTTGTAGTTTATGGTCGTGGTGCATAGTTTATTGCTAGGGCTATAAATGGTTGGGTTTGGGGCGGGTTTGGCCAAAACCTGACCCACCCATTTACTAAATAGGTTTGGGTCCAAATTTTAGATCCAGACCCTTCTACTAAATGGGCGGGTCTAAGTCAACCCCATCAGACCCAGGGTCTGGTAGACCCATTTATAAATGGGTCGGGTATGAATTTTGTATGCAAGCATTTTTACGAGGTTTAAAACCGGGTTTGGATGGGTCCAGGCCTAGATGGGTCCCTTGCAACATAGACCAAACCCGCCCATTTACTAAATGGGTTCGGGTTCGGCCTAATATAAAGGAAACTAGATCCAGACCCATTTAGCAATTGGGTCTATTCTTGGACCCAGACCCATACCATTTAACAAACGGGTCGGGTCTAAATGGGTTGGGTCTGGGTACTCCATTGGGTTCGCTGACCCATTTACACCCTATTTATTGTTTATTTATTTAAATTTTCGCACATGTGATTTGCGTAGATTTAATTTAATTATTCATTGTTATACATCTCAGATTTATTTTCATTCCACATTATATTGATAGGACCTTTGTCCTGCGTTAAATTTTGGTATCAGAGCTTTGGCTCGAACCATAGGGCTGTCTAGAGCATATCATTCATCACATTTAGGGTTAGTGCATCATATAGCCTAGGGTTTCATATTGCGGCTGTCTAGGGTAGAATTTTTATTTTTTTTGTTGGGTCATAACATAGAATTGTAGGGTTTTAAAATTTAGTCCAGAGCAAGGTGTTCTGTAACGGTAACGATGGCCATAACGGCCGCCACCATTACCTTTACAATACGAGGTGTAACAGTTGTTATGGGGGCTATAACGGCCTTTACGGTCTCTTTTTCTTTTATTGGAAAAAAACATCTGAAAATCTTGTATCAACCCCGTAATGGATAATGACAATCTTTACAGGGGGCATAACGGGCCGTTACAGGAGCTGTAACGGCCTTTTCGGATCATTTTCCCTCCGTAATGGACCGTTACGGCCTTTATGGGGGGCGTAACGGGCCGTTACGGGAGCTATAACAGCCTTTACTGGTCATTTTTTTCGTAACAACCATTACAGCCTTTACGACCCCGTAATGTGTAACAGTCACCATCGTTACCTTTACGTAATGGCTTTTACGGCACACCATGGTCCAGAGTGTCCCTGTAATGAATGGAGTATAGGCGCGTGAGATCCTCAGGGCCGTTAAGTATTATCTTGTGGCCCGCGCGACCCAATGGAAAGCTGAACTCCGATAATTTGGCATATTTTAGTGGTCACATGGACCCACAAACATTCCTTGATTGGCTTGAAGACTTGGAATATTTTTTTGATTGGTATGATATGTCAGACAACCGTCGAGTGAGGTTCACCAAGTTGAAATTGGCGGACCAAGCCAGGTCATTTTGGACGGATTTGGAGTGAGGAATTGAGCAGAAAGGTGGAGCTCTGATCTCACAGTGGGGCGAGATGAAAGAGCGTTTGAAAGAAAAATATATTCCCATCTCTTAACGTCAAAAGCCCTTAGCTCAGGAAAGAGTCGTCCCACCTTCACATCCAAAAAGAGAACTCATATGGCCACCTTCTTATAAAGTGGTCCAGTCCGTCACTAAGGGAATCTTGGCTTCTGAGCAACTTGAAGAGTGTTTACCACCAATTGTATTTCCCTGGGAGCGAGATAATGTCTTGGTGAATGGCAAGATGGACGGGTCTAAACAAGCTGTTTATGAAGAGGTAGAGTACGTGCCTAAAATCGATAGTGGTGAAGAAGAAGAAATTGAGGCGTCATTAACCGTTGTTGAACATGGAGTGGGTGCTAGTGATGAAGAGGTCGAAGAAATTAAGGCCGCACCACTTCCAGTTGTCACGTGTGACCTGAATGATGTAGAGTCCCAATCTAAGTCTCTTACCATGATGAAAGCGACCGAGTTTGAAAAAGAGACTAGTGTGGATTCAATGGTAGACACCCACATGACTAGTGATGTTATTTTTTAGGCTAGCGTAAAGTTGTTATCCGGAGTGATTGTGGACTTGGAAAGCACTTGTAATATCCTACCAAATGACTTACCGGATGAAATTCCACCCAACCGTGACATTCGACACGCAATCGATCTTATCCCTAGGTCAACTCTGTCAAGCTTTCCCCCCTACCAAATGAACCCTGCGGAGCATGCAGAAATGCAGAGGCAATTTGATAAGCTTCTTAGGGAAGAGTTCACTCAGGAGAATTTGAGTTTGAGTTTTATTCCATGTGTCGTGCCAGCCCTTTTCATTTCCAAGTACGATGGCACGTGGCGCACGTGTGGGCTTATTCTGGCCATCCACAAAGTCTTAGTCGAGTATCCTCAAGTATTCAGATACTTAAGCATTATCCTTGTTTATAACACATACGAGGAGCAATACCTCTATCAGTTAGAGCGGGTTTTTGGGATTCTAAAGAATGATAATTATGTGTCACCCGCAAGAAGTATTCTTTAGTTATAATCTTCCAAGTTCTAGATAATAGAGTTGTTTATTTTGAGTCCATTGCTCCACCGGAGCGTCCTATAGGTTCATTCTTAGTTGAGTCATTTGCATGGCATATCCATGAGCTGCATGATGAAATTAGGAAGCAGATAAATGTGAGCAACGAACAATATAAATTAAATGCTGACTCACATCATAGGTTGTAGGAATTTCAAGTAGGTGATTACTTCACGGTCCGCATAAGACCAGAGCAGTTCCCACAATGAGCCATTAAGAAATTACAAGCACATGGTGCCAGCCCTTATAAAATCTCAAAACGCTTGGGCACTAATGCATATGTAGTAGATCTTCCACCTCACATAACAATTAGTTCTACTTTCAATGTGGACAATCTAGTGGCTTTTAAGGGTCACCCAGATGACGTATCTACCCAACCTCGTACTCCGTGGCCTATCCCTACCTAATCTTCCCAGCCTTTGCATCTTGTGCCAACAATACATACTAGGCGAGAGGAGATTGAGGAAATCTTGGACCACCAAGTAGTTTCCACACATCAAGAAGGATTTCAGAAATTCTTAGTCAAGTGGAAGAATAGGCCGACTTCAGATAATATATGGATGACAGAGACGGAGCTTTAGAGCATCGATCCGAACTTACTTGAGCGGTACCAGAGCTTTATTTCGCCAGTGGCAAAATCTTCTTAGCCGAAGAGAGTTGATGGGGACATCACATCACATACGTCTCTATGCATGTATCAAAGGAGGAGGCGGGCCCCAGTCTCTTTGTGGCTTGGCGAGTACCCGTTTTGAAGACCCTACATTGGGAATATGCATATGGGTTGCTAGAGGAGGACATCTGGACCAGAAGATTTGATGGACTTGATTGGATTGTCGATCATGGGCAGTGTTTGAATTATCTCCGATATTATTGAAATATCCCCGACATTATCTCTATCTCTAGCTCAACGATACCGATAACACTGGTAGCAATACCGATAATACTAATAGTATCAGAAATTCTAGGTATCATCGATGTATCGCTAAACATCGCCAATGTATCAATATCGTTAATATTTTCAACTGTGTAAATTCCAGGTGTTGCTTATATCGCCAATGTATCTACGATATTTCAATAATATCGCTAATTTATCAATATTGCCAAAAATTTGTATATTAAAAATTTCTCATTTCATATTTTTTTTATGGACACATGGTTGTATGCAATGTTCAATTTGTCGGCAATAATATTGATAATATTGTGATATTATCATTATCGCAACATGGCGATATCGAGACCACAATCTTTCATTTCTTTTTCAGTTGTCAATGATTTGTTAGGAAATATCGTGTGTTGCCAATATTATGAAATATCAATGGATGTTTGGATGGAAGGTTAGACGTTGGATGGATAAATAGGATGGATGAGATGGTTGGACTGATTACTTAAAGCAGCACATGTTTTTATGCCCCCATTAAATAGAAACCTATTATGTATGCATTCTTTTTGTAATTTTTTTATGACTAAATATGCAAATATGTGTATTTTAGCATCAACTGAGGTTTTACTAAAAAATTCCACCGTTTTTCCCATTTCCCCTCATTTCCTATTATCAACGATATTATCAGCGATATCGATATTGTTTCTGTAACCCCGGCTAGCGAAACTTGTAGCGATACCGAAACTTCGAACACTTACCATGGGTCATCGTCATCATGGGCCATCATAGATTTTAGGATTTTGCATTACTTTATTATTTCAGTGGTTTGGATTATATATACTATGATTAGTTGCTTTTATTTTAGGTTTTATTGCATTATGTGTGAGATAGGACATAGTTGAAAACATAAAGAACTAAGAGAGTACTTTGGTCTTTAAGCCTCACATTCCCCTCACCCTTTTTTTTATGAAGCATTGAATGAAAATACGAGTTTTCTCTTTCTCTTTGAATCCTCTTTGAGATTGCATAGGTGTGAAGCCTTCCTCCGTGAATCCAAGGCTACTACGTGGTGTGAATCCACAAACTTCTCTCTCTCTTCTCATCCCTTACAAGGTATTCTTCTCAAACCCTAACTTTCTCTTCTATCTTTCTTTTCTTCTTCTCTACAAAATCCAAGTGATTATTCTTTTCATCCGAATTAGAGAACTTTTAATTTTTGTTTGAATCCAAAGCCGAAAACCTACAACCTTGAACTGTTTCATTCGAAATAGGCCCACAACCCATTTTTCTTAGCTTTTCCTTAAAACCCTAACCTTTTTCTATCCATTTTAATCAAACCTAACCCAATCCCACAACGTTTCTCAAATCCGACCACCCCCTCACATCCAAATCCGAATCTTCTCCTTCCCATAGCCTAAAACCCTAAACCTCAATTCCCAAATTATCCAAACCCTAACCCTAACCCTAATCCACATCAATCCCTAATTTTCATCCATACCCTAAGAACCTTAGAGCCCCATCTTTGAATTTTAGAATTAACCCTATGCTTGGACATGAAAGTTCTACCTTCCATGGGTCCCAGCCTTTGAGATTTTATAGTTCCTTTACTATTTGCTTGTAGTTTATAGTCGTGGTGCATGGTTTATTGCTTATTTGGAATTACGCACATGTGATTTGATTAGATTTAATTTAATTATTCATTGTTATACATCTCCGCTTTAGTTTCATTCCGCATTATATTGATAGGACCTTTGTCCTGCGTCACTACCCACATGGCATATGGCCTCCCTTAACTATCTCTTCCCCCTAACGACCAAGATTAGACCCTCCATACTCCCAGGAGAAAGGACCAAGGAGCATATATTACTAGGGTGGATCTAAACATCTTCTAGACATAAAGCCGACTGAAGGCAATGAACATCCAGGGCATTGTCAAGGAGATCTAGAACGACAGACTTAGACACAAGCCCTTCTTTCCGACATTGAACAAAGTAAAGATATCAAGAGAAAAAGGAACTATTCTTCTCGACATTGAACAAAGGAAAGACATCAAGAGAAAAAGGAACTAAGGCATGATAACTGAAGACCTACGACTGGTGAACACCCTTAAACAGACCTAGGGTCAAGACCAAGAAGGATATAAATGAACAGAGGGAAAAGTGTGAAAAGACGTTGATGGAGGAGGGGAAAGAGGAGAAGAGTCACACGTGGAATCATAAAAAGAATCCTCTACAATGAAGAGAATTGATTCACTCACATGAACCAAAATCCTTTTCTGAAGTAAAGCAAAGGCCACCTAGCGCAATCTCCATCGACCGCTATCCAGTTGTCTTAGCTAAAGGAGGGCCTTTGCATGTGTCAAGATGTCACGCCTCGAAATTCGGCACCTAAGTACGAAGACTCCGATCTCAAGTTCCAGGGTGTGAACTTAGTAAAATGCTCTTGAGTGAGTCCCCACATGCCCACGCAGACCTACTAACACTTAAACATAACCAACAAGAGTCTAGATCCACTGTTGGTTGCAAAATAGGAAATCCCTGTTTGCAGCCTTTTCATTGGCCCACGTCACATTGCATGATGTTAGTGTGAGCAGGTGGCACTAGGGTGTGATTAGGTTGCACTGAGGGTGTGATGTAGTTACAAACCTATGTGATGACGTGGACCAATAAAAAGGCTGCAAACAGAAAAAGCCAATAGAGGATCTAGACTCAACCAATAATCAGAGTAGTTTTTAAATCAGCGACATCATGAGGTAAGCAGGGATAACTAAACTCAGAAATATATGGCAAAAAATCCAAAAGTGTACAATTTGCCCTAAAGTAGGTAGCCCCGAAAGCCTCACTCATAAGTTGCTGGGGTTGATAATGGAAAAGGCAGATGGGTTGCGAAGTAATGGGAATGAGGAAAAGTAGTTATTTGACAGTTTGGAATAGAGACGCGAACGGTGAAAAGGGCCCGCCTCCACTGCCCTTTCTCCTCCAACCACTTCATCATAGGCCTATATCACACGACTTCAAGCAAATAAAGTAGCTACAAAAGCTATGTCTGTCAATCGAGTAGGTGATTTTGGATCAGCTCCTGGGATTTCGGGTCGTTTTACTCTCTTCCAAACAACAGACTCTTCAATCATTTTTTTTCGTGCTAGTGCCCCCATAAGTGGTGTATGCCTAGATGGGGATTATACAAACTACAATGCACACCCAACAAAACCATGGAGTCCACCTCGCTGGGGACTCCAATATACATGTCTAAAATATAAAAAACCCAAAGGTCTAGTGTCTCGGCCCAAAACTCCAATAATGGAACTGCCACGAAGAACTCCACCTACTCCAACCCGCTCGAGTCCTGGAAGTACGATGCCTCCACTACAGGGTCTAACTAGGCCTCATCTAGTATGTTTGCTCCCGTGGTACCTGCATCGATGATATCATCTGGTTAGTGTTTTAAAACACCATCCCAGGTGGGAGTGAGTGACTAACTCAGTGGTTCCATTATTCCTAAGTTACACATGTTATCAATCGCAATCAAGCATAGGTAACGATGTCATACAAAACAAGAAGAGTTCCTAATCTAGTTACTTGCATGAATGAATGATGTGCAGATGCATGCCCCGAGCACTATTATCTATCATCGTTACAAAAGACGGTGATGTAGCTCGTCACCATCATCACCTACACATAATATATGCATGCTATGAAGGTACATATGCATGATTAGCCGAGTATTTATTAGTTCATTTTCGAACAGCAGGTTGGCGAAGCCAAAATACCACCATTATATCATGAGTCTAATCGATCACGTGATTCATAGTGGTTGTAGCGGCTCCTCACCTGTGACCCTTGATCCATTTTAGGGTTTGTCACCCGATATACATCATAAATTCATAATTCCAAAGGTACGGCATGATGCCCAATGGAATGTAAATCAACATGGTAAGAGTCATCACCCAACTACCAAATACGAACAATCAATTCAGAGGTGCGGGCTTATCACTCGAAACTATATAAATACTAAAAAGGGATCGTCAGTTCTTCACCCAACTCAATTCACGCCAGGGTCGTTCGAACGGTACTCTGCAGATGGACTCTTACCTCAAAACTAAACATTGAGACTAACTTGGAACTAGGAAATGGAGGCACCTCTTCCGATGCAGAAGGCCCCACAGGGACACCAACACTCACCGTTGGGGGAGAAGCCCCCACTAAAGCTTCTTTAAAGGACGACACCCCCCTGCTATGTAACCTCTTTGGGAAAGGTGGGAGTTTGAATCTATATTTTTCCCCAACAAAATGCTCCCCCCTGAATCGTACCCAAGTTATAAGAATGATGACCTCCCTAACCTTGCCAAACTAGTGAGATACCCAAGAAAAGTTTAACTCCATCCACTCCTCAAGGAGCTAATTGACATAAATGATAGGCAACTCCTTTAAAGGCTCAGCCTCCTTCCCATCCTCTAACCTCTTTATCTACCCTTGCTTGTCGGGGTCCACACCCCTCTATCTTCGTCATGGTCAGTGTCTAATAGCCCTTTTGATCGATGAACAACAACCCCTTTTCCTTAGAACAGGTCCCTTCTCCTCCCCATCCCAGTCCTAGAAGATGCTCTGAACCTCCCTTTACCATACCTCAAGCCGCTCATGCTGATGCGAAGAGAGGGAAGCTCACCATCTCTATCCTTGGAGTAGGAGACTCTCCCATGATGCCCGAAAGAAAGATCTCTCTCTCTCTCTCTCTCTCTCTCTCTCTCTCTCTCTCTCTCTCTCTCTCTCTCGCCCTTTCATTTCTTCAATTTTTGAACCTCGAGAGACCCCTTTCTCTTCTTCTCAAGACGACTCTCAAAATGTCGAGTCTCAAAACGCCGAAATTCTGAGTTTACTTAGTCAAGCATTAAATCTCAAGGGGTTTAAGGTGGTTGTCTCTCATCTTCAATATGCTAAAATCATTCATTTTATATGAAGCATCACTTATCAAGTAAAAAATCTCAAAGGCATTCTTCATTGTTTTGAAGCTGCTTTAGTTCTCAAGGTGAATGTTGGTGATAGTGCCATGGCAAAGGTCAAGTCAAAACTGGAGGAGAACATTGCGGGGGAGAGAACATTGCGGAACAACAAACTTAGCTAAAATCTCTAAGATGAGGAGATCAAGTGATTTGAAGAGCTTATGGACATTGAAGGATGTCTTCATAAATATGGAAGGGTCAAAAGATTTTGAAAGGGACCTCAGACCAAGGAATGTTCCCAGCTTCTCCTTAAAGGTCCTTTTTTTGTACTATCAATTCTAGTACTAAGGAATGTTTCCTGTGTGTGCAAAGTGTGGAATAATCACTTCATATAAATAATAATAATAATAATAATAATTGAGTGTGGAATCATCACATCCCTTAGGGATGGACCTTTGCTTAGATGGCCACAAAAACCAACATTTTAACTCTTGATAACTTGCGCAAAGAATGTAAGCTTTCCCAACCATTTGGGTTCTTTCTTGGGAGGACAAAATGGTTACACACATTTTCATCCATTGCTAGTTCTCAAAGATGTGGAACAAATTCTTTGACCACTTTAGGTAAGTCGCATTCAAAGTAACTGCTTGGGGAAGCTAATAAAAGGATGTCCCCAGCCTTGTTGCAAACAGAGGCAATATTATACGTAGCATGGTGCCATGCATTAACATAGGGGTCTGTAGAAAGAAAGAAGTGGAAGAATTTTTTATAACAAGATATCTTCAGGGAAAAACATTACAAGATCTTACCTTCAGTTCTTGATTAAAGATCTTAACTTCGGTCCTTCATTGGAATCTTCCTCCCGCTAGGTTCTGGAAGCTAACTATGGTTGCTCCATCGGCAGCCTAAGTCCTTCCAGGACAGGAGTGTTTCGAGAAATGATAAGGGCAATAACGTAATGGCTTTCTCCGGATCATGTGGAGTGCACAATACCAATGAGGCGGAAGCCCTCAAGCTTCGTGAGGGCTTGTGTGTTGTTGCTAATTCATTTTCTGAAGCCTGACCGAAAGAGACTCCAGAAATGTTATTAAATGGACTTCCTCATCAGAGCCAACATCATGGCAATTAGCATTTGTAATCTCTGAAATTAAAACTGTAGCCTCTCACCTAAATGTTATTCTTCCAGTGTAATGAGGGATGCAAATGGATTGTTGATTGCCTTGAAAAAGAGGGAGTGAAAAGAGAGTCAATCATAATTGCCCTTCTTCCCCCGTTCTAATTAGTTATCTTAAAAAAGAAAAACAATAAAAACTGAGAGAAATAAGGCCTGATGCATAAGGACAAGCGTTGAGTGGGACCCATGGTTCAGTGATCAGACTGATCAAGATCATAGATCTAATGGGCCCCACAATGGATGGGGGGTTGCCCCAAAGGTTTTGCAGGTTTGAGTATCCTAACTCTTTGATATATGTCCTGCAGAAAAAACAGAAGATGAAAATAAAGCAATAGACTCAAAGAAAGGGTACTTTTTGGGATAGGTTCCATCCCCCTTCCAAACTGTACATCTTGGGATATCCACCATTCTGCAGGCACGTCAAATCAACAGCCTGGATCAAGAAAGAGTGGGTGGCATTTGTATAGACGGCATGCATATAAATGTGGCCCTACAATATCTCATTCTTGTATATGTTTTTGTTTTATCAATAAGGCATTCATTACTCATTAAAACAAAAGTAAAAGAATATAATATATCTAGTATCGTGAGGGCAGCAACATAAGAAGACAAACTAACCATGAGAAATAGAAAGAACCCAAGCAATTACTAACAATGATGCCATAGATGGCCTATCACAAGAATTTTTTCGAAGATAGGAGGGCATCTTATAAAAAGTAATAAAGCCACTTCTGTAAACAAGAAAATTATATATGTACTAATAGAACGCCATGCAAGTAGAGACCAATGTAAAATAAATTAAAAGTCAGAGGACAGGAATATATGTACCATGAGGCTGGATTTTCAAATGTCCTTGTGAAGAAATGGGCAGATAAAAGAATTCCACTTTCATCTTAAGGAGGGAACAGTCACAGATAGAAGAGGTCACTATAAGTGGATAAATTGCCATAACCATGTGTATGGGTCTATGCACACACCTTTAACATCAGCTTCCACCTTTTTTTCATTGGTGACCAGAGTCTTATTGAAGAAATGAGAAAGATAAAATTACAGCAAAGTGAAGGAATACTAGGAACACAGAAAATTGAAAGAACCCTTCTTTTGTTCAAGTATTGACCTCTGAATTGCCTTCCCTCAAAATGAGAGAAGACCACGAGAGAGGACAAATAAATGTTGTAAATACCCTAGATCCATCCACAAACCTCAAATGGTAACCCCACGCTTTAGACACCCATTTCAAAACATTCATTTTATCTTCCTTCAATCACCATTAACGGTGAAAAGAGACAAGCTGCTGCTGCTTTTTTTGTTTTTAACAGTGGCGAGCTGCTTCTTTTGACACCTAAACGCACAACCACGATCTCGGCCTCATTACCAGCAACACCAATCAGGAGTGGACTGAAGAAAATCCTTTTAAAAGCTCCCAAATCGTCTCTTATAATATCCACCAAGACCCTAGCTCTGCTGGCACCAGGTTGGCAAACAAGCAATCATCAATGTTATGCTCTACCATCCCTGCAAATGGGAACTCCATTTAAGAGCTCGTGTCTTCCACAACCTTCAAACCAGCCACTCTTGGGGACGTCACTCCGAATGACCAAAAACTCCTTGCAACAATGAGCCCAGGAGATATACTGACATTCCTCCATCACCTCATGTATCATTTTGAGCTTGGTTTTAGAAGGTTCTATTATATTTCCTTCTATATAGACCACAATACTGTGGGTAGGCAATGGTCCAAAAGGATCTCCCCTCTTTTATAATAGACATCCTATCATTTTGTCGCTTATGGATCTGGGCAAGCCCATCTATAGGACAAGTGAAACCACGACAGTGACTTGATTGAAATCTCAATAAGTCAGAAGAAGCCCTTTATGAAGGCCATGATAGGATGTCTCTCACTTCCTGCAAACATCATTAAAGAATCTCAATTTTACAGAACCTACTGAGACCTCAAACAATCCCCATGAGAACATCTTTCCTTGCTTCAGTAGAACAATTTGTGCAGAGAAGCCAATACTGCAGATGCTCCTTTTCATTTGTCTATTTTCACATTTGGGAATTGGAATAGACCAAAAATGAGCTATTTCAGTTCCCAAGATGGAAAAATGTGTATGCAAATCAATCAGGGTGGTTGTAGACATCAATTCCCTAGTATCTTGAAATGGGTTTATATAAATCAAGGTAACTGTGTAGATATCAATCCCCAAGTATCTTGAAAATGGGGGTATGCAAAACAATTAGCATACATGTAGATATCAATTCTCAGTACCATTCAAATGCAACAGTAAAGGAAAATAACTCGATTCATTAATTTATTTCTACGTACCATTTTTCATTCAATATGCAAATTAGATTAGTTAAGCAACATACCTGATTGCTAAAAGTATTGTGCATCACAATGCAAACAAAACCAGCAGCATCATGCATGCATATGTTCTCAACTCCCATACCTTCCATACCTTGCACCAGATAAGATGTAGTATGTCATCACAAACTATTTTGTCTAAAATATGCCGCTCAAGGCATGGGTACAAAAATATCATGAGACTTCAAAAGCACGTGTTAAATTCCTGCCTTTCGGGTTTGATACTCTGGCAGTGTATGATATATCATATATGATATGCAGGCACATAGAAATTACTAAGAAAATGCATATGTGGCATACAAATAATTCAAAATAAACAGTCCAAATTATGGCACTGGTTTAGATCTATCATGGACCAAAAATTTGCTCTTATTTGGTTATCAAAATAGTAGATTGTTGGGCACTTATTGGACGGTTAGAAATGAAAAATATCCAATGGCCATATTTAAAAAAACAAAGTGTCCATGAATCAATGGTTAGTACTGTCCAACCAACTTGATTTCTATACTGTAACTTAACAAGAGTGGGATCCACAATTTAATTGGTTTAATATATGCCATGTGTACCACTTCTAAGTGCCTGTGACTCAAGAGTCATACACAGCCGGAGTATTAAATACCCTTGAAATATGATGGATGAAAGATGGGCTTGCAGGCAATTTTATTTTGGAAAGAGGTGCAGGAGGAGAGAGGGACAGGAAAAGAGAGAGAGAGAGAGAGAGAGAGAGAGAGAGAGAGAGGAGGAGAAGTGATGCGGACATCAGTGGTGCACCCTTTAGAGTGTACCAGAGGAGGCGACGTCGCAGATCGAGTGTTGGAGCAGACGAGTTGATGTGGATGGACGCCGGGGCCCTTGGACCCATTTTCTGACGCGTTACGAGTACGCGAGATGCAGGATCGCGCAGGAGCATCATGACCGCTGGACCATGGAGCAGATTTACGTTTAGGCGCTTTTCTATTTATTTCCTTGTTTCTAGGCGCTTTAGTGTCGTTATTTACTTTAGGCGTTTTTATGTTATTTCTTTGCTTTTCAGGCACTTTAGTGCACTTTTTATTTTCGTAGCTTATATATACTGTGAGAAACCCTATTTCGAGATATTATTGAATGAATAGAAAATTCGCGAGTTTCTTCCTCTTTATTTGAGAGATTAGGGTTTCAGGATTGGCCCTCGGGTGTTGAGGATTCCACACTGGAGTTTCCGTTTTTTCTCTTCTCTATTTCTTCAAGGTTCGAGGAAAGGTAAGCTTCTTTTGACTCCTAATTCGTGCTTCATGAGAAACCATTGCTTTTCGACATCCCTCGTCCTTTTCTGAACCCCCCTCCCCCTTGGTACGATCGAAAAGAGGGATGCCTAGCCACAATAACCGGATCCAAACTTGACTGTGGACTGGTCTATGCTAGATCTGGGATATCCTCATATCCCTAGATCCTCCCTGTTTTACGATTTTACATGGTTTTATGCAAAGGGGCATGATCCGGACGGACGGATCTCATCTTCGCGTTGAGATTTGTTAATTTCCTCTGATTGAAAGTAGTTAGTTTCGTAATTCTATTATTTGAATATCTTCCAACTGAATATACATGCATCTAGGGTTAGGTCATCGCATGCCCCTGCATCAAGAAGGAGAAGAAAAAGAGGAAGGGACACTTTATCGTTAGAGGTATGGTGCTTTTTTTCCATTTTCTAGATTTTTTTTTTTTCTTTCGAATGGCAAGCGTTGCCCTTGCATCATCAATAGGTACCACAGGTATCAATGATAGAAGGGAAGTTTATAAAGGCTTTATGACAATATTTTGTGATATATTGTCAATACCACGATATCCTGGGCGATATTGACGATATATCGATTGATATGGGGGTATTTTGAAATCCCCCAAGCGCGGCCATGTTTCATATTGATCCCCTTAGATATCGATAATATCAGCCAATATATTGGTTGATATTATCAATACTGGTCGTCGTCGTCATGATTATCATCATCTAAGCCTTATCCCAATTAATCAGGGTAGACTATATGAATCCTATTCCGCCGTACCACTATTAAGGGACAGACCTTTCAATTACTCCCCAGGTCTTAATACCTCCATCCACGTCCTTTTGGGCCTTCCCCTTGCCCTTTTAGAGCCTTCAACTTGTACCGACTCACTCCTTCTAACCGGCGCAGTTCGTAGTCTCCGTTGCACATGACCAAACCATCTAAGTCTGCTTTCCCTCATCTTATTACCAATTGGTGATACTCATAAGTTCCCTCAAATGCATTCATATGTAATTCTATCCTTCCTTGCCTTGCCATTCATCCATCTCAACATCCTCATTTCAGCTACAATCATCCTATGAACGTGTTGTTCCTTAACTGCCCAACATATTATCCCATACAGCATGGCTGGTCTTATAGCCATCCTATAAAATTTCCCTTTAAATTTGAGTGGTACACAACGATCACATGAAACACTAAAGGGCATCTCAACATCCTCATTTCAGCTAAACTCATCCTATGAACGTGTTGTTCCTTAACTGCCCAACATTCTATCTCATAAAGCATGGCTGGTCTTATAGTCATCCCAAAAAATTTCCCTTTAAATCTGAGTGGCACACAACGATCACATGAAACACTAAAAGCCATCTCAACATCCTCATTTCAGCTAAACTCATCCTATGAACGTGTTGTTCCTTAATTGCCCAACATTCTATCTCATAAAGCATGGTTGGTCTTATAGCCATCCTATAAAATTTCCCTTTCAATTTAAGTGGTACATGACAATCACATAAAACACTAAAGGCACATCTCCATTTCTTCCACCTAGCTTGAATTCTATGGGCAACATCCTACTCAATCTCTCCACTCTCATGAATTATTGAGCCAAGGTATAGAAAGTGGTAATTTGGGAAACTTCTTGGTCAGCAATCTTGACTATTCCTCATTTTCACTCCTATTATTACATTTTTTGAAAGGTAAATTGCACTTTCAATAGACTTTATTTTAGTCTGACTATTTTTAAATCCTTTATATTCTTAAGCATCCTTCCAAAAATTTAGTTGTTTTTACACCCTCCCTCATCTTGTCAATCAAAATCATGTCATCTGCAACCAACATACAACATAGAATCTCTTCCTACAATGCCTCATTAACTCATCTATAACCAGTGCAAAAAGGTAAGGGCTCAATGCCGACCCTTGGTACAAGCCTACAGTAATTGGGAACTCACTCGTCTCTCCACTAGTGGTCCTCACATTTGTAACCTCTCCCTCATACATATCCTTAATCATGTCAATATATCCTCCTGAAACTCCTCTCTTTCCCGACACCCACCAGATTAACTCTCTAGGGACCCTATTGTATGCTTTCTCTAGGTCAATACTAACCACGTGGAGATCCTTCCTCCTCTTCTTATATTTCTTCATCAATTGTCTTAGTAGGAAACTAGCTTCGGTGGCAGATCTCCTAGGCATAAAACCAAGCTGATTTTCTGATACATTCATCTCATGCCGTAGTCTTTGTTCAACCACTCTCTCCCAAGTTTTCATAGTATATTTCATAAGTTTAATCACATGATAGTGCAGCCCTCTGTCTCCTTTATTCGTATATATATATATATATATATATATATATATATATATATATATATATATATATATATATATATATATATATATATATATATATATTATTAAAAAAATTATAATTAAATATTTTAAATAATGTATCTAGATGCAAAGGTTATCACTTTTAAAATATTTAAAATATTGTAAACAAATAAATTACAACTATCAAGAGGTACAAGGATTTTTAAATATATAGATTTAAATCATAATTAAAATATTTAATAAAAAAAACTATAATAGTGCAAACCAGTAATATTAATGTTTTGTTGAAAGAGAAATCTTCACATACTTTAATATACATTGCTTTCTATCCCAATTTAAAATATTTAAATAAATTTAAGTAGGGTAGTTTTAATGAATTTCTTTATTATTAAAATTTTGCTAATTAAATTAATAAAGGTATGCCCCACATGATGGACGGTACTAATCAATTATCCAAAATTTTCTAATATAATAAAATTAGATTTTCCAAATTTTTTTTCTTTTTTTACACACACTCACACGCCTACCCACACCACATGGGCACTCGATCCCTGGTCTCTAGTGTTGAAATGGAGACCGTCTACCACTAAGCCATGGAACCAAACCCCAACTGTCCAATTTCCTATCCATCATTGGATGGCTCAGATCACTTGATCAAAGTGACTTTTGAGATGTGCGGGCAATTAAAGTTGGAGCCCACAAGATGGATGTTCAGAATGTTCATCAAACCTTCTTCGGTACAATAATCAACACAATCCATTTTGCTGGCCATGATTGAATATGACAAAACTAATTGAAAGCTCCCATAAATGATCAAGCATGAGGATAAAATCTACTTCTTTCATGTGCACTAAAGCATGCATGCATATAAAAGCACAAACATGACCAAAGTCATGTGAATTGAGAAGACAACATGCACTCAGATGAATTAACATAATCAGAAAACATGGAAAAAGTTAATTTAAAAACTTTGAAACAAAATCAATGTAGAACATACCTTACATGCAGAGGGGGGAGAGAAGAAAAAATTGGAGTGTGGTGTTGTGTGAAAAGGAGATGAGTGGTTTAGGTTGTTGGACTGTTGGAACACAAGATGAAAGGTGTTTGAATTTTGAAAGAGAGCAGAGTCACAATGGGAGAGGTGAGAGCGTGAAAGCATGACATGCCAGCTGCATGAGAGCATGACATGCTGCCCACTCCGAATCGGTACACATAACAGCCAACAATTAAACATAAAACTTTCAGATTTTTTTGAAAGGTAACACTACTAGGGATTGAACCTTGGATCACTCGAACACACTACACTGTGTCTACCAGCCCATCTAACAAGCAGGAGACAATTACAACCACAATTTTGTGGGCACTAATTGTGGACCCCGCTATTGGTAATCATCAGCCGAAAAATCTGATTGGTTGGACAATTACAACCACAATTTTATGGGCACTAATTTGCTGGAATAAAGCTATAGGATAATTTTTATTTTTAGCCATTCAATGATTGGACGCAATCTAATATTCGGGCTGTTAAATCAGCATGATTATTGGGTCATAATATGTCACAATGTTGTCCCAAAATCTGGATGGTTAAGTTTGCGTTATACTTCTGCCATGTCTTTGATTCTTCTGCCATGTCTTTGATTCCTGAGTGCAAGTATATCATCTATCACACTCAGAATACCAATTTCTTTTAAGAGATAAAGGAGATGAGACATAGGGAGGTTTGATAGTACAGTACGTGTGATGTTTGCATGCTGGCCCTTCAAGAGTTTTCTAAGTAGTGCATGCTAAAACATAGTAAACCGTTCAAATTGTGGGACCTGCTGCCTGTATACCGCAGGCCAAAAATCGGATTGATCAGACAATCTCAGCCCCTGATTTGCAGGATCTTGTTTGCAGAAAAAGGACTGTAGGAGACATTCATTTTAACTGTCCAGTAAGTGTCCACCACTCTGGTAGCCAGGCAATCAAGCAGTTGTAATTTTTGGTTCATGATATCTTTGGATATAGACCCATAATATGGACGGCTTATTTTGAATAATTTGCATGACATGTGCTTGATTTTGAATGATTTGCATGATATGCTTGATTTTGAACAACTTGCATGATATGTGCTTGATTGTCACTTTTATCCATCCATCCACATCAGCCATGCAACTATGTGTAGTAAGGTGTATTAGAGTTAAATTACTAAAAACCCTAATCAAATAGTAGCACAGTGTGTTTGAATTTTAGGGGCAAATTCAAAAATGAAAATGGGTTGAAACTCCCTCTTGTTATAGTAGTATAGATTATTTCCTCATAGAGATTTGCGGCAATGGGATCCATTACCTCCATATCTATTTATGTCGGTGGGAGAGGTGTTGAGTAAGAAGGTGCAAAATCAGGCCTTATTGAAGGTTTTAGGGTGGACAAGTCGGACTTCCAAGTTTCTCATCTCCAATACGCAAATGATATGATTCTGTTCTGTGAAGCAGAAGAGAGAAAAGTGGGGAATTTAAGGAAAATTATTACTTGTTTCATGGCAGTATCTGGTTTGAAGGTAAACATTAACAAAAGTGAGATTCTGGGTTTGGTCTTTCAAAGGTGGTAGATTTGCTGATATCTTCGCTTGTCATTTGGGTTCTTTTCCCTCAACCTATCTCAGGCTTCCACTTTGCATCGGAAAACCAGCAAGGTGATTGTACGATACAGTTATTGAAAGATTTAAAGGCAAGCTCTCAAGATGGAAAAATAGATATCCTTCTATGGGAGAAAGGTTGACATTAATTAGATCAGTTATGTAACTTATGTCCGATTTTCTGGTTTACTATATCCAATTTTCTGGTTTACTATATGTCCCTTTTCAGGCGTCCAAAATCAATGATGGATAGGCTGGAAAAACTAAGGTATAACTTATGGCAGAGACCAAAAGAAAAAACGTAAGCTCCATTTGCTTAAATGGGACGAGGTGTATAAGTTATTTGACGGAGGAGCAGGAGTGCGGAATTTAAATCATATGAATCGGGCACTTTTAGGGAAATGAATTTGGAGGTTCGGAGTGGAAAAAGGAAATCTTTGGAGAGGTGCTTGAAAGGAAGTATGGGGTTCAAGTAGGGGGATGGTGGACAAAGGATTCATCACTATACAGGGCTTCCGCATTGTGGAAATCAATAGCGTCCATGAGGCGTAAATTTATGGAGAATGTTAGTTTTCTCGTTGGGTGATGGGAAAGATATTCAATTTTGGGAGGATATTTGATTGGGGGAAAAGGCACTGACTGAAGCTTTCCCTAGGCTGGGGAAAGTATCTGCAGAAGCTAATATCAGTGGCTTGTTGTTTCTCTTTCTCAAGGAGATGATCCAATATGGGCCCCTCCATGTCATAGGAATTTGTCGAATGAAGAAATGGGAGAATTGGTCAGACTTCTGGAGTTTCTTCATAGTGTGAAACCGACGATGGATGTCAAGGATGAGACAGTGTGGATTAAAGAAAAGTCTTGTCATTTCTATGTAAAGTCATGGTATAGAGCTTTGAGTGGGTCCTCCGAGGGGGGTAATCCTAGGCCTACAGCTTTAGTATAGTGCTTTGTCCCTCCCAAGTTGGCGACTTTTGGATGGCTTGTAGGAAGGAATAAGGTACTCACGATGAACAATCTTCACAAGAGAGGAATGGTGCTTCCAAATGTTTGTGTAACAAGCTTCTGAAATGATAAATCGGTAGTTCATTTTTTTATCCATTGCCCTTTCCGAAAGGTATTTGGGATAATTTCTCAAATCTATTAGGGATGTCTTGGGTGGTGCTGAGTTCAATGAAGAGTTCTTTACTAACATGGCATGGTGGCCAAGTCGGTAAAGTCAGCAAGGCAATCTAGAGAATGGCAATGTTGGTGAGTCTATGGTTTATGTGGGAGGAAAGGAATAGTCGGTGCTTTAGAAATAGAAGTGGAAGGGTATCATCGGAGTCTAATAGGGCAAAGCTAAATGTAATGAAATGGGCATTGGCATCAGATGTATTAGGCGAAAGTTTTTTCTTTCCAATTTCATGGTTTTAGTTGTAATTTTTAGGCTTCGGCATTCTATTTATAAAATTATCATCTTTAAAAAAAATGATCTAGTTCATCTTTCTCAAAAAATAGATTAATTCCTCATTTTGTATTGCAAGGGTCGGGATTAGGCTGATCCCTATTGTTCAACTGAGGATATGATCCTTGATAGAGTGGAATGACGGACCTGTATTTGCATAGCTGACTCTAATTAGTTGGGATGAGACTTAGATGATGGTGATGACGACAACGATGATGATGATGATGTATTGCAAGGGTGAAGGATAAACCAAATAACAAAACTATCCTCTTATGCACGCTTGGAGAATGGAAAGTAAATCTCCTCTCCTTTGTTGGTAGGTTGGAGATAATTAAGTCGACCTTTCAAATCTTCACATCTTCTGGTCGCACGCTTTTCTTCTTCCCAAGGGTTGCATTGACTTATTGGAAAGGAGCATTTGCAATTTCCTTCAGGTGAACTCTAAAACCCATTCAGTTTGTTGGGAACAAATTTGCAAGCTAAGAGTGAAGGAGGCCTTGGAATATTTTTGGTAAAGCTTGCTTGATCAAGCAATCTTGGAGAATCATAACTAAAGAAGACAACCTTTGGGGGAACTTCAAAATCCATATAGTTTGTTGAGAACAAATTTGCAAGCCAAAGAGTGAACGAGGACTTGGAATATTGCCTCTTGAAATGTTTATAAAGCTTGCCTAATCAAGTAATTTTGGAGAATCAGAACTAAAGAGGACAACCTTTGGTAATTAGGTCCGACTAAAATATTTGGGAATGAGTCTATTTGGCAAGTCGCCATCTCCTCTTATGTGTCATGGGCTTGGCACAGTATCCCTAATGTTCGGGACACGGCTAAAATGCATATCAGATTCTTGATTGTAACTAGATCCTCTACTTCCTTCTAATATGACCCTTGGCTTGGTGATTGTAGCTTGTTTGATTGCATGAGGAACAAGTCGTTTAAAATCTAGATATGGGTCCCAATATAAAGGTTTGCACCTTTATCCAAGACTCTAAATAGCAAACCCCCTAGCCTCCCTCGCTGACCCTTGCTGAAATCTTTTGCCAAATGAGGCGAATCCCACTTGTGCCAACTAATGATGAGGTTGTTTGGACCCTTTCCCCAAAAGGCCAAATTTCCTTCAAATCGGCAATTCTTGCCTATGCCTTGGTTCTACTACTGATTGGGCAGACCTAGTGTGGTTCAAAGGAAATATTCCTAGGCACTACATTTGATGCAGGGGTATGCGATGACCTAACCCTAGATGCATGTATATTCAGTTGGAAGATATTCAAATAATAAAAATTAACAACTAACTGTCTTCGATCAAAGGAAACTAACAAATCTCAACACAAAGATGAGATCCGTTCGTCTGGATCATGCCCCTTAGCATAAGAATCACGTAAAATCGTAAAATCGTAAAATAGAGAGATCTAGGGATATGAGGATATGCCAGATTTAGCATGGACCAGTCCACAATCAAGTTTGAATCCGATTCTCATGGCTAGGCATCCCTCTTTTCCGATTGTACCAAGAGAGGTAGATTCAGGAAAGAATGAATATGATGGGGAAGCAACAGGTTCGAGATGAATGATAGCACAGATTATGAAAAAAAAAAGAAAAAAAAATCGTACCTTTCCTGCACCTTGAAGAACTAGAGATGAAAAAAAATGGAAACTGGGGTGGAATCCTCAACACACCCGAAGGTCAATCCTGAAACCCTACTCTCCTAAAATAAGAGGAAGACGAGCAGCCGAATTTTCTATTCATTCAATAATTTCGAAATAGGGTTTCTCATATATATAAGCTACGAAAATAAAAAGTGCACTAAAGTGCCTGAAAACAAAAGAAAATAGCATAAAAACGCCTAGAACTAAACAATGACACTAAAACGTTTAGAAACAAGAAAATAAACAGAGAAGCGCCTAAAAGTAAATCCACTCCACGGTCCTGCAGTCATGATGCTCCTGTGCGATCCTGCAGCTCGCATACTCGTAACGCGTCAGAAAATTGGTCCAATGGACCCGGCGTCCATCCATATCAACTCATCTGCCCCAATACTCGATCTGCGGCGTCACCTCCTCTGGTACACTCTAAAAGGTGCACCACTAATGTCTGTATCAACATTATTGCTTGGATGGTATTTTTCGAGAGGCTTAAAACAAAAGACTTGTTAATTGCCCATAATATCATTGATGAGGATCATTGCCTCTTTGCTCCTATCCTTGGGAATCCACTGACCACTTATTTCTTGTTTTCCCTTACGGTTGTTGGGTTTGGAAAAAAAAAGTCCTTTGAGAATTCGATCTCCCCTATTATTGCTCTGACTCTATTACCCTTGCAGTCAAGAGCATTGTGGAGTACTGTATTGACCCTGTTTCCACGTTATTGAGTAAGCTCTACTTCCCGACCTTGCCTAGCATATATGGGGAGCATAATCATTGCCAATTTAATTCCATCTCAAAGTTCTTAGGTGTATTCTCGAGGAGGTGAGGTCCCATAGCATCTTTGTTATGGGACCTTCAATTGTAATGAAATCTCCTGCAAATAGCTTTGTGGCTTGGAACTTGCCAAGTACTACTCATCATTCCCATAGAGTGCCCACTCTTGGCGTTTTTAATCTCCAAGGTGTCTCGGGCATTCGTTAGTCCATCGCTTGTGCTAAGATTAGTAGCACCAAGGTTGGGCTCCTTTGCTTTTCACCTACCTCTAGAATTGTCTGGGAAGTAACCTCTGAGGTTGATAGTCAAGGGCCCAGAAATAAGAGTCTTCCCATTTTGTTATATAACCTTCTCAGACTTTCCTCTGCCATGGTTGCAGGTATCCTTGTTGAAGCACACAATGAGACCTATCACATAGCTATTCATGACCCTCTGGACTCTTCGTGAAGTATGTGGCTCTTTGTTCACACCCTGCATCATATGCTTCCTAACTCCAGTGGAGTAGTGGAGATTGTAAGTAGGAGTAGGAGAGCTCTTATCTTTAGGCTCGTGAGCGCCCCCACTAGCAATCTCCCTCGGATCATTGCCTATTTTGAGATGGCCTACCTGATTCCTTATCCCATGTACCTCTAGTCCCCTTCTTCTAGAGGATTAGCTTCAATTGCCTCACCTCCCCTCCTTCCTTTCCCGAGGTGTGGGCATACCCTTATTCCGGGGCTTGGGCGTTTTTCTTTTTTCCGTCCTCTTTTTCTTTTCTTTCTTGCTTTCTTCCTTCTCTTCCCCCTTTCTTGAGGTGTGGGCTTACCCTTAGTCTGGGGTTTGGGCGTTTTTCTTTTTTTTTTTCGTCCTCCTTTTCTTTTCTTTCTTGCTTTCTTCCTTCTCTTCCCCCTTGCCTGGGGTGTGGGTTTTCTTTTTTCTTTTGTTTTGTTTTCATTTTTCCTTCCCTGGCCTGGGGCATGGGCCCCTTATAATTTTTTTTTCTGTTGCGTGCCTATTTGGAAGAAATAATATATATATATATAACAAAAATATCCATCGATCAAATTGGAGAATGGTGCACTAATGTGTATTATCCATGGGCAATCAATACGACAAATTGCATCTTTTCAATTAATGTTATTGTCATCAGCCACCAAAAAGAATAACTGAATAACTGACATCTAGAAATGCAATACATTGGTTGATATGGAGTAAAGACACTACTCAAGGTCTCCTTATTACATATGAACAAATGAAAGAATTATTGATACCTGCAAAGATCGAAGGTTCAACTTTCTTGTGCAAAAAAACCCTTCCTTTCACAAGCCTACAGGGATGGTAATAAATCCACATTCATGAAAGAAGGAGAAGAAACACATGTAACCTTTACAAACAGCCTGAAATAAGACAACTGCTTGTAAGAGAACCTAATTGGATAACCCATTTTGTGAAAGAACTTCGTGCAGAGGCACATTTGGGTGTTTGTGGTTGCCAACGCCAACATGATGAACTGCCTCAAAATCGTGGTTGGATAAAGAATGGGACCTTTGTGTTCTTCACTCAACCAAGATTTAGGACTCAGAGAGCAAGAAAACACTATCCCACTAAATGCAGGTTGCATTTTCCATGCCCTTCCAAATACCAAGAGCCTGTATGGTTTTCCAATTACAACGGTATATGGCTATAAATGGGTAATGATTATTTACTCTTGTAATTGTGTGGTGACATCACTTACATTTGACTGCAATGATGATTTTGCTACATTGTTTGTTTCGCCCAGAAATCAATGTAAAAATAGTAATTCTATAACATGAAAATGTAATGATTACAATTTACTTCCTTTACAAGTGTATTTGACTCTCGATTTACAAGCCATAATTCTTGTTTAAACAAACACCTGTAAATGATAATGTTGTCTCATTTACTTTGCATTTCATAGGAAGTTGGAAAAACCAAACAGGCCCCGAGGGCATTAAGCCCATTAGGAAACCCACCAACCACAATTTAAAGGTACACCCAAATGCTACCTCATGTGAGCAACTTTCACAAACTTTCAACTTGAATCTTTAGTTTGATAGTGAGAAACAACGTACATGGCATAGTTTTTGTCCTTAATGCTGCCGTCTGTGAATCAGATAACTAAAAAGCTTTCATTTGTTGTGCCATTGACAGTTGCTAATGTGCCTTCGAAATCCCACGGTCCAAGACAGAGGAGATCTTTGTATCAGGCTTTATTCCTTTGACTATCATTTCATCAACCAGGTTTACAGCCTTATCTACATCCCCTTTCCTACAATACCAGGACACTAAGACTGTGTATGTTACGGCGTCGGGTGTCTGTCCACTATCCACCATCTCAGTAAAGAGTGATACAGCATCATCAATACAGTCCATCTTGCAATGCCCATCAATCAAAACAGTGTAGCAAATCTTGTCAGCGTCAATCTCCATTTCTGTCATCTCAGTCAACAGTTCTAAAGTCTTGGGGTTGATTCCAGCTTTGCTCTTCCCTGTCTCAAGATAGAGATGACCTTGGCGTGAACTTTCTTTTAAATGCCCATCAAGCAGAACTGTGTAAGTGACTACATCAGGTTGAATCCCCTTCTCTTTCATCTTGTTGAACAAATCACAAGCTTCTTGCAAGCGCTTTGCCTTGCAGTATCCATTTATCAGTGTAGTGTACGTAATAACGCTTGGGGACAAACCTCTTTCCACTAAATTCTCGTATAGAAACCAAGCCTTTCTCATTTCCCCTGCCCGAGAAAAAGCAGCTATAAGTTGGTTATAAGCAATCTCGCCCGGGGTAATATCCATGGCCAACATCGTCTTGAACACAAAAGAAGCTTTCTTCACGTCACCCTCCTTATAGAGCCCATTCATGAGTTTAGAGCATGCAATCTCATCCACAAGAATCCCTTGCTTGGACAACCTGACGAAAAGCTCAAGCCCTTCTCTTGTATGGCCCACTTCACAGTACCCATTGATCATCGCACTGAAAGTAACCACACATTGAGCTAGCCCTCTTTCTTCTAATGCATTAAAGAGTTCTTCTGCCTCTTTCAGCTTGCCCCCTTTACATAGGCCCTCAATAACTGTACTGTATGTAATGGCATTGGGCTTCACACCTTGGTCCGCCATAAATTCTAGAAGCTCCGATGTCTCTTGCACACGCCCATTCCTAGAAAACCCACTAGCTAGTACATTGTATGTAACAATGTCAGGCACGAGACCAATCTCCAACACATTAAGGAATACCTTCCAAGCCTCATTCAATTCACCTAGACGGCAATATCCTTTGATCAAACTTGTGTAATGAATAATGTCAGGTATCAACCGCCTACTCTTCATTTCATCAAGCAACTCAATTGCTTCTTTCATATTACCAAGCTTGCAGTGAGCATCTATCACGGTATTGTAGGAAACCTCATCAAGAAAAACACCCAAGTCCTTGAACCTGCAGAAGAACTCCAATGCTTCAACAGTCATACCTATTTTACAGAATCTTTTAAGTAAGAAGCTGACAATGACGCAGTTCGTTTTAATTCCCTTCGAAACCATCTCATCGTGAAGAGATAAAGCTCTCAAAAGACACCCCTTCTGACAGTGTGTTCCAATAAGACTTTTATAACTATTCATATCAGGAGCTATACCTTGCTTTTCCATGTCCTCTAAAACATCTTCAGCTTCCTGCAGTCTCATCTTATTACAGAACCCACGAAGCACAACATTATAACTGAAAACATTTATCGGGATGCCCGCACTTCGAACTGACTTTAAGAGCGCATAGCCTGAATGTGGCTTTCCATGCAAGCACATCCATTTAATCATCTCCCCATAAGTGCAAGCATCAGGTGCAACACCTGCACGTTTCATTTCTCTCACTACACGAAATGCTTCTTTGAAATTCCCTTCTTCGCAAAGCGCCTTGATCATGATCGTGAAAGTGTGAACGTTCGGATCAACTCCCAATCTCTTCATCTGATGATAAATGGCCCGTGCCATCTTCGCCTTACCACCCTTGATCAAGCTATTCATTAGGTAATTGAAAGACCACAAGTGGGGAATTAAACCACGACTACTCACTTGGAAAAATGCATCGACAGCCTCATCCAACATACCCAACTCAACATAGACTTTCATCAATTCACCAAACAGCCAGACTGACCTACCTGGACCAATGCATCTCTCCGCAAGAGTGTCAAAAAGAGTCGAAATTTCAAAATCCAATTCATCTCTCGATGAAACAAGCTCCACAAATAGAGAATACAACTTCTTCTGAAGACCCGAACTGCACAAAATCCATATGATCGCCGAGCACGTGTCGACGCCGTGCCGGAACCCACGGCTCTTCGTGTGATTGAAGAAAGATAAGGCGAGAATAGGGTCATTACTCAAACTGTTCAAGATATCAACCACTTCTATAGTCCCCCCTATCGAAGTGGGACGTTGCTCGCCATTCGGGTCCAATACATGAGGGGTGATTCGAACCGCAGCGGATATGGAATAAAAGCATGAGAATTTGCAAGGGAGTATATACTTCCTACAAGAAAACGACCTGATTGCTGAAACCCACATGGGAATTTATGCGCATCCCAACGGGATTCCGATACAGGCATCCACAGAAACCCAATTATGGAGAGAAGAAACACAGGCGAGGTTTATAGACTGATTGTAGGAGAAAGGGATGGATTTCTAGAAAAAGAAAATTCAAGAAAATCTGAAGTAAGAGATAGGCATATCAACTCTGAGAGAGAGAGAGAGAGAGAGAGAGGCTGCAGTCACTGAAGGTGGATGAGGGAAGCCGTTTTGCTGGCGTTCTGAGGGTTTTGACAACGTCTCTCTAAAACCCTTCCTGTATCAAGTTCGCTTCTCCTCTGTAGTAGATAACCTTGCTAGTGACCCCAAGCTCTGTGGGGCCCACCGTGATGTGTTATATCCACTCCGTCCATCCAGATCTCCAGCACCTTTTAGGACATGAGACCAAAAATGAGGAAGATCAAAAACTCAAGTGGACCACACCGCAGGAAACCGTGGGAATGGGAACTTACAACCCTAGAAACATCCCGGCGCCTAACGACGTTTATATGCCATCCAGTGCGTTTACGAGGTGATTACCACCTGTAATGAACAAAACCTGATCCAAGACTTCTGTGACCTCGAAGAAAATTTCGACGGTGAGCACTCAATCCCTGCCGTTTCTTGTGGTGTAAGTCACTCGAGTTTTGAATCTTACTAGGATTTGGGGTCACCCACCTTCAGATAGACCGAGTGAATATAATACCAACATCACGGTGGGCCCCACAGAACTTAGGGTAACAGGGGATTCCTGGAAGCCCGGTTTACAGGCGAGTCGCCGCCTCCAGGGAAAGAGGGAGTAGAGCTGCACATCAGCCGAGCTAGCTTGAAAAGCTCGCTTGGCTTGGCTCGTTTAAGCTCGGCTTGGCTTGACTCGTCGGCCAATTCGACCAAGCTCAAGCTGAATTTTGGAAGCTTGTTTGAAAACGAGCCAAGCTCTAGCAAGAGATAGCTTGGCTCAGCTTGGCTCGAAGCTTGTAGCTTGAAAAAAGCTCAATCGGCTCGAGCTCGGCTCGGCTTGAATATATATATATATATATATATATATATATATATATATATATATATATATATATATATAAATTAAAAACCCTAAAACCCAACCCGACCCCACTCTTTTCATTTCCCCCTCTCTCCAAAATACAAAACCCTCCCAGCCCGCCACGCTCCCTACTCGGTTTTCCAGTCGGAGTCTGGCCGTCTGCCCATCCTTCTCTCTCTCTCTCCGACTTCCTTCCTCCACCCCTCTCTGGCTTAAGCTTTCTTCCTCCACCCTCCACTCCAGCGGGTAGCTGAACGCCCGAGTCAGAAGACCCGGCCGCACCTCACCCGAGTGACCAGGCATTTGCACGGCCCGCACGACTGCACCACACTGCACCCGACATTTGCCCCAGCGAGGCAGCGAGCGACCAGGTAGGGTTCGTTTTAATTTTTTTTTTCTTATTTAGGTTTTTTTTTTTTAAATGGAGAATGATATTGGGGTTTTTTTGGGTAGGGTAGGTTGGTGGGTCGGGTAGGGTTGGGCTGAGTGGGTTGGGTCGATGGGTCGGGTAGGGTTGGGCTGAGTCAGTGCGTTGGGTCGAGTGGGTCGGGTAGGGTTAGGCTGAGTCAATGGGTTGAGTCGAGTGGGTCGGGTAGCGTTGGGCTGAGTGAGTGGGTTGAGTCAGTGGGTCGAGTAGGGTTGGGCTGAGTCAGTGGGTTGAGTCGAGTGGGTCGGGTAGGGTTGGGCTGAGTGAGTGGGTTGAGTCAGTGGGTCGGGTAGGGTTGGGCTGAGTCAGTGTGTCGAGTGGGTTGGGTCGGGTAGGGTTGGGCTGAGTCAGTGGGTCAAGTGGGTTAGGTCGAGTGGGTAGTGTAGGGTTGAGTTAGTGGGTTGGGTATTGATTTATGAATTGTTTATAATTGTTTAAATAGTTGTGATTTACTTATTTGTGAATTGTTAATAATTGTTTAAATTTTGTCAATTGGTTATATTTGTTTAAATAGTTATGAATTGTTTCCTATTGTTTAAATGATTATGATTTATTGGGAATTGTTTATAATTGTTTAAATAGTTATGAATTATTACCTAATTAGTTACCTATTTAAACTTAGTTGCCTATTTAATTTATAAATTTATCTACCCATTTAAGAATGCATGTAGAACTACATTGTATTATCCTAGAACTATAACTCTCGTTATAGTTATTAGTTAATAATGTTTGTGCTATATGTATTCTTAAATTGTCCAAATCAATGGACAGTTCGGTAGTATATCATGTACTTAAGTTGCTTGCACGTTTTACTTGTACTTGAAAATTCGATACGTCTCCTAATTTATTCTCTGAATATATGGTTCTATATTGATTGAATGCCTCGTCTGCGAATAACAAATAATGTTGATCAATATAGAATTTTGCATATATTTGGAGAATTAGGGGAGATGCTGCCGAATTTTCGACTCGCATGTAAATCGTGTGAGTACAGTACATGATATATTACTGAATGAGATAAAAAGTGGAACTAAATTCATAGAGACCCTGAAACATTAGAAATTTAGCCTTTAGGAAATGTCCACATACAAATTAGAATAACATTGTTTTCTATTTTTCTAATTATAAATGACTAGTGAGGAAGTACCAAGTACCGTTGGTGCGTCGGCCACGTCTCCTCTACATGTAGAGGGAGATGATGAAAATGCCGAGTCTGCTCCGACTGGATCAACGGTTAAAGTAAAGAAAAGATCAGCTATTTGGGATGATTTTGACGAAGAGACGAAAGGTGGTGAAACGAAAGTGATATGTAGGCATTGTAAAGCAGCGTTCAAAAAACATAAAGGCTCGGCAACAACAAATTATGCTAGACATCTTTCACAGTGTCCCAAGCGACCAAGAACCGCGAAAGGAGGCCAGCAAATGCTCTCATTTTCTCCGTCCGTAGGTGATTCTCAAGCAAGTATTACGATGCATAAATTTGAGAAAGAGAGGGTTAAAGAGTTGATTGCTCGGTTAGTTATAGTCGAAGAAAAACCCTTTAGATTCGTCGAGAGCAAGTCATTCAATGAATTATGCAGATATCTTAATCCTAAGGTTGAAAAGATGTCACGCATGACGGTGAAGAGAGAATGTATGAAGATGTATGAAGTTGAAAAGCAAAGCTAAAAGAAGTGTTGAAATCGGTATCACGTATAAGTTTGACGTCAGATTTGTGGACGGCGTCGAATCAGAGGAAGGGGTACATGTCACTAACCGCAAATTATGTAGATACAGAATGGAAGATATGTAAGTCAATCATAAACTTCTGTCATCTTCCTCCCCCTCATAATGGCTGGGCAATTTCAGACCGCATTTATAATTGCCTTTTGGAATGGGGCATCGATGATAAGATTTCTGCCATAACATTAGACAATGCATCCGCAAATGATAGTGTCATTTTTCACTTGCGAAATCAATTCAAGACGACCGAGAAGTTATTCTTTAATGGAAGAATATTCCAGGTTCGATGCTGTGCACATATTCTAAATATAATTGTGCAAGAATGGCTTAAATTAATTGACTCCACGATTGAGAATATAAGAGAGAGTATTAAATTTATAAGGGGGTCGCCTTCTAGACTTTGTATCTGGAATGAGATACTACACCGTTTGAATGTTAAGTCGCAGAAATAATTGAAATTAGATGTATGCACGCGATGGAATTCGACATTTGAAATGTTGGATTCTGCTATGGAGTTGAAAATTGCTTTTCCCGAATATAAGGCGCGTGAAAAATCATACACCTGGTGCCCTACAGAAGATGATTGGATACGAGCAGGGCAAGTTCACAACTTTCTGAAGGTTTTTTATGAATCGACGAAGATTTTTTCTGGAAATAAATACCCTACAGCAAATCTATTTCTTCCATCACTTTGGAAGATTAAAGAAAGCCTAAATAGATTTGCCACCACAAGTCCGGATTTTCTACAGGCGATGGCTGAAGGCATGAAAGAAAAGTTTGACAAGTACTGGACTGAATGTCATCTGTTAATGGCGATGGCCGCTGTTCTTGACCCTCGAGGTAAGATTGCGATGCTTAGTTTCATGTTCAAGAAGATTTTTTCGGCTGAAAAAGCAGCAGTAGAAACCGCATGTGTTCGTGAAGCAGTCGTGGAATTGTACAACATATATGTTGCTAAAATGACAAAAGGACAAGACACAGATCAAGCTAAACAACCTCAAGCTGGTTGTAGCTCAAGTGCAGTTGGTTCTGATCCGTTCGATGAATTTTTATCGGCGTATGAGGAAGAAAAATTATCTGAGAATACCACCAAGTCAGAAATAGATTCATACCTCAGTGAATCTATTGTGAAGTTCGGGACCCAAGATTTTGATGTATTAGATTGGTGGAAGGCAAGAAGTCTTGAAGGAAAATACCCTATCCTGTCGATGACGGCACGTGATATCTTATCTATTCCGATTACAACAGTGGCATCAGAATCAGCATTTAGCACAGGAAGTATGGTTGTCAGCAAACATCGAAGCTCTCTTACATCAAAAATAATTGAAGCACTCATCTGTACATAAGATTGGTTGCGTCCGATTTGGGGCGGTAGCAGTTTTGACGTTGATGATGAAGAGGAGGACGTCGTCGAGGGTCTAGGAGAGATTATTCCTCCATCTGTTTCAAGGAGGTTCACTTTTCAATTTTCATATTATCTTTTAAAATGTTGAACAATTTTGTTTAAAGGTTGTGGATTGTGATTCATGGATGATATTATGGATTATATTATGGATTATATTATGACTTTTAAATTTACTGAATTATTGTTCTTCTAAATTCTAAACATATGTTAATGTCATTCATATAATGTTTTCATCCATGTCATTAAATTTGTGTAATTTTATTTTTAGATTTACTGTTTTTATTATTCAAAATATTTCTCTTACAACACTAAGGTGTGCAGCAATGTCTTCAGATGATCCATCCACCGATATCTGGGATTACGATTTCCAAGTCCACTCCCCAGACTCTGGAAGAATGAAAATTCAATGCAATTTGTGTGGGGCCAGATTTGTAAACAAAACAAATCGGCTTAGACTACACTTATCATGTCGGGGGGGAGATGCAAAACTGTGTCCTAAAGCATCTCGGAAGGTGTAAGAATTATTTCAAGCTCTCATAGACTCCAATAGGAAGTCTTTTACCGCACCTCCAAGACCGAATACAACTAGCCATAAGATACACCATGACAGGCCCGTTGTAATCGATGAAGAATTTGAAATAGAGAAAGTGAAGAAAATCAGTAGGGAAGAGGAAGAGGAAAGGGAAGCTAGAATGAGGGCTATGGAGGCAGAGAAAATAAAAATTGCCTTGAAGTTAAGTAAACGAGAGGCAAATGCGTCTAGATATCAACGATGTCCTCCTTCTTGACAACATGACGCTGAAGCAGGGTCGAGCACAGGAAGCAAGAAGCCATCGAAGTTTGTATTCAGACTCGCCTCGTTCTATAAGATATTGGGTATTAAGTATAGATCAGCTCATAAAAAAAGTTTGAAAGAACTAGCTGAATCTATACAAGAACATAATGGAAAATTCTCCCCACCTTCTGATTCAGGTGAGGTTAATGAGCAACTTGGAGAAGATACCAACTCGGGCATGGATGGATCTGATGGAGGGGATGAGTATTGTGAACATAGGCATTCATCCTATGGAGTATTTTAAGATATTAAGGTTTGTACTTTGACTTTGTAGTCTACAAGTAGTTAAATACAATCACTAGTCACTAACTTTTAATATATTTGTAATTGTTTTAGTTTGCAGTTATACGCTCATATAAAAAAAAAGAGACAAAGCTCGGCTTGGCTCGATGAGCTCGATCGGCTTGGCTCAAACAAAGCTCGATCGGCACGACCAGCAAGCCAAGCTCGAGCGGCTGTTTTGAGCTCGATGCTCAAGCCAAGCCAAGCTCAAGCTCAGTGGGCCACTGATCAAGCCAAGCTCAAGCTTGGCTCGTGTGCAGCTCTAAGAGGGAGTGATTTAGGTGCGTCCCTTATCGTGGGGCCCACATTGATGGATGTATTTCCTGTTTGACCTATCATTTTAAGGCATTGTAGACACCCCTATCCTGGCCGACAAGCTGGTTAAAAGTTGGACCCATCTCATTGGACCGATGGCTAACCTAACCCTAAACAAACACTAAACCTAAACCTTAGCCTAAATCATATATCTAAGCCTTTGGTTTAAACCCTGATCTAAACCTAAACTCCAATTCAAAACCCAATCAAAACCCTAAATTTGGCCCAACTAGACCCAGTTAACCCAACCAATCAAATCCTGGAACTTAAAACCCTGAGGCAACTCAATAAGTCAACTTGTTAAGTCAACTCACCTGGTTAGCACATGCAATCCAGCAACCTAGTCAACTCACCTTGCTAAACCCAAGCCCACAAATTAAGCTCAAACCAAAGCCCATAAACAAGCCCAAATCAAAGCTCTAGGGGAGACAAAAATGAACCAAATCTCAAAGCATGGCTCCCACATGTTTGAGGGAGGGAGTCTACCAAAGCAGGAGGTCCCTCTAAGGGCTAGCAGTACCACGTGGCACCCCTCTTGTTAAGGAGGAGCCTGCCGCGAATTGTGCGATTTCTCCTTTAACGACCCTCAAGTGTGTGGAAGATGTGTAGTTACTCCGATGCTCTCCTTTTGAGCCTGACTTACCATCTTACCATCCAATCTAACCATCGAAGTGTTGCCACATGGCAATCTCTAATCTTAGCTATCCAACCCTATTTTGCCGTTGAACTTGCCAACAATTGCAAAAAAAACTAAGGTTGGAAGCTATAAATAGCCTCCCCCCCTTCTCATTTCCATAACCAACGTCACATCCACACCTCTTTCTCTTAAAAATCCTCTTCATTCACAACTCATCAAGAGTCTTCCATCCCTTAGCCTAGCCTTTCCATCCCTCCACCAAGGAGAGTGAGAGTAAGTGAGAGAGAGAGAGAGAGAGAGAGAGAGAGAGAGAGAGAGAGAACTCAGCCCTGTTCTAGCCTAGCTTAGCACGAGTTCGATCCTCCCGAGCCTTCCAAGTCCCATTCCAAGTAGTTCGACCAAATCCTCAAGACACCTCCGTTCCTCCAGCTTTTAACTAGCTTTATTCAACCAAGTATTAGAATTATGCAACATCTACTCCACTCTCAATCCCCCTGTTCATCTCATCCATACATATTGCATCTCATTTTGCATTAATATCAGCCTTAGAGTATGCTTTGTGGCTTGCTAATCTACTTAGATCTGGCTCATTAGAAACCTTGACCGGTATATATTACATTTACACATCACCTCAACACTCTATCAGTACGAACGTATGCTCCATGGCTTGCCGCTTAGTTCGGAACCTGCCCACCAAAAATTCGTGTTAACTCACATTTAGTGTTGAGCTCTAAATTGTTCATATTTATACCCCAATCCATCACACATTTACTTTGATTGAGCTATTAAAAGACCCATCTTATGAGTTTTTGTGTTTGTATTTGTAGGAAAGAGAGACAGACCTCATGAGTTCAATGCTAAAAGGACTACTTTAGAGCACATTGAAGACTAATGAAGAAGAGCCAAAAAGTAGAAGAAAGAAACAAGCAAGAAAGAGGAGAGAAAGAAGAAATCATAAAGAAATAGTCTTCAAAGATCGGTCGTTTGCTGCCAAGGACCGGTCTAAAATTCAAGAGAGGTTGCTAAATTCGCTGGACTAATTTTGTCCATTCAGATGTGGAGGAAGGATTTCTCAAAAAGCTTGCTAAACAAAAAAGTGTCATTTCCGACCGGTCAGCCAAAAGATCCAGATTTCAAAATTATGTTTTGTTCGTTACTGTGCAAGCTCCGATCGATCAGCCATCAACTCGACTACGTAACTATTTTGCAATTTCTCGAAGATTCCAAGGTGGTGGCGGGTTTTTGCTATAAAATAACATCTCTACTCTCTTCCAAACACATTCTCGAAGAGTCCTAAACGTGCTGGAGGTGGAGAGGATCGAAGTGGAGCATCTACAACTCTGTCCTAGTTTACTTCTAGTTTGTTTATGTTTTACTTAGTTTTTCTTTTGTTTTATGGTTCAATTATGTCTATAGTTGGATAGACCTCTTAGCTAGGGCTAAGAGGTGAAGCTTTTAGTTAGGTTTAATATTTAATTCATTCATTCAAGTACTTTAAGCTTTTGTTTTGAATTTTTCAAGTTTTAATTTGAATAAAGTTGATATTTTTAGAAAATTTTGAGAGCTTATGTGCTAAGGACATAAATTGCTTATAAGTTTATGAGAATTATCATATTGATTTTATGAGATTTGAATTATGGAAACCCTAGATTCATCACTATCTCATGGTATGGCTGATGCGTCGAAGTGCCACAAGTTCAAGTTCTCCATGTTTCAAGTAGAACTAGAGTTGAAGTTCCAGATTTGAGTTTGGACTGCTTTATGTTTGAATGCGATATCTTCCTATTGGATAAAGATAAGACTTCGATTCCAATTGTGTGTTTGTGCTTAGTGAATGGATTGACATTAAAATTACTACAAGTGGATCCTCGACGCTATAGTTGCTTTAGTATTCATATTTTTCTTAATTAAAATCTTGTTTATGCTTAATTATAAACTCTGAACTTTTCTAGTCAAAGTTGTTAGAATAATTAGAATTGGTCAAGTCACATAATCCATGAGGAAGATCTTGGTCTCACGATCGAATTATTACTACATCGCCGCCTTACACTTGGGGTTAGCGAACAAGTTTTTGGTGCCATTGCCAGGGATTTTTGTAGGCTAAATGGTTCTAAAAGTTCTAATAACTATAGAAAGAGTTTTTAACATAGTTAGGTAGGATTTTCAAATTTCTAGAGTTAGGTTTTTTGAATTTTCTTAGAACTAACATTGTTTTATTTATTTGTTTTGTAGTAACTTCATTAACCTAGTTTCAGTGGTTTTGGTAACATCTTTCTAACTTAAACACTTTATAATCCAATTTTTCAAAATTTAAATTTTCTAGATTTTGTTTTAGGCCTTAGGTTTTAGTTTAGATTGAGATTGTGTGGTTTATGTCCCGTTGGGAACGTGACTACACAAATTGTCTCCAAAGTGAATAAGCTTTAGTAGAAGCACTTTCCGTAAAAAGATGAGTTAGAAAATACTTAGAAGTGTGTGAAAGTTCGGGAGGTATGGCTGACAATCAACAAACACCTTTGAGGAATCCTCCCTCTCTACTCTAACCACAAATACAAATCAAAACTGAGAAGAAGTAGGAGATAATGAGGTAAAAATGCTCCTCTGATTAGAACTTTTCGTGACTACTTGCAACCGGCTAGGGCCACTATGCCTCATGCATGGTTTTCCCTCATAATGCCGGAATGATTAATTTTAAACCAGGGGTGATTTGACTTTTTCCCAAGCTCTATGGGTTAGATTCTGAGAGTCCATAATTGCACCTGAAAGAATTTGATGATGTAGTGGTGACTTTATAATACAATAACGTGACCGAGGATGTAATCAAACTAAAGTTATTCCCTTTCTCTTTGAAAGAAAGAGCCAAAACATGGCTTCACTCTCTAAGACCGAGGTCGATTGGGAGTTCTTGAAAAATTTCTTCTCGGCTCAAAAAACGAATACCTTTCGACGAGTAATTATGAATTTTTTAGTCAAAGAGGGGTGAAATTTTTTTCCAAAGTTGGAAAATGCACAAATACCTCCTATTCACTTGCCCATACCATGGCTATGAAATTTGACGAATCATAAGCTTATTCTATGAAGGATTGAACTCGAATATGCGTCAATTCGTAGAAATGATGTGTAATGGTGAGTTCATGAGTACGGACCCGGAGGATGCATGGAGTTAGTTGGATATGTTAGCTAAGAATGCTCAATCTTGGGATGTTTCGGACAAATCTAGTAACCTCAGGACTCCTTAACAAAGAGAGAATGGAAGAATTTACATCCTTAGAGAAGAAGAAGATGTTAATGCAAAGATAACTAGCCTCACAAGGAAGATAGAGGCCATGGAACTTAGAAAAGGTGAATCCTCAAAATCTAGTGAAAATGTTGAGAACGTGTGTGGTATTTGTGCCGCTAATGTACACTCGACTCAAGATTGTCCAACAAAACCCACATTCAAGGAAGTATTACATGAGCAAGCAAACGCCGCATACGGTTATCAACGGCCTTTCAATGGACCGATGGGTAATACATACAATTCAAATTGGAGGAACCACCCAAATTTTAGTTGGAGTAATGGTCCTACGACCAATCCTACCAACCCTAAAAAGGGCCACAAATATAAAATGTTATACCAAACATGGCCCCTCCTTAAATAAGTATGGAGGATACCTTAAAAGCGTTCATGCAAGGGCAAACACAAACATAAATCAATTAAACGAATCAGCAAATGTTCCAAGAGCTAAAAGTTTCGGTTGAAGAAATTAAGGGACACTTGAATGCTAGGGAAGGGACCTTTTCGGCCCAACCTCAGCCAAACTCCAAACAAACATATGAGTAAGCGCCCCTAATCTCTCTAACCAACACATGGAGCAAGCAAAATCTATTACCACTCTTAAAAGTGAAAAAAAATGATAAATCTATTCCAATGAAGGCCAACAAACCTAATGATCCGATAAATTCTGAGAATGAGAATGGATCTAGCTCAACCTCATAAGAAAATAAACGACAATACAAGACCATTGTACCATTCTGCTCAAGTTTGGTAGCTCCCAAACCTCTTTCCAACTCTCACGACATTCTAGAGGTTTTTAAGAAATCAAAATAAACATTCCTTTGCTTGATGCCATTAAATAAATTTCCTCTTATACCAAGTATCTAAAAGACTTATGCACAACCAAAAGAAAATACAATGTGCAACAAAAAGACCTTCTTAAATGAGCAAGTGAGTGCCATCCTTACATAAAAGCTCCCCCACCCCTCGCCCCCCCAACAAATATATATATATATATATATATATATATATATATATATATATATATATATATATATATATATATATATATATATATATATATATATATAAAGACCCCGGTAGTCCCACAATTTTCTGCATTATTAAATATTATCGAATTAAGTGAGCCTTGCTAGATTTGGGGGCAAGCAGTAAACTTAATCCCATACTTGATCTACGAGCAATTGGGTCTTAATGAATTAAAACCCACCAAAACCACATTGTAACTTGCTGATAGATCTATTCGTGTACCGAGAGGGATGGTTGAGGATGTCTTAGTCTAAGTCGAAAAATTCTACTATCCGGTGGACTTTATCGTCTTGGACACACAACTGGTTATGGATATGAGCACTCAAATACCGATGATTTTAGGCTAACCATTCTTGGCTACATCAAACGTAATCATCAATTGTTGGAATAGAGTAATGCAATTGTTTTTTGAAAATATGACATTAGAGGTGAATGTGTTCCACATGCGCAACAAACAAAGGGATGAGGAAGATAATGAGCTCCTTAAAATAAACATGATAGAATCTTTTGAAGAAGAGGAGTTCCTTTAACTTGAACCACTTGAAACGTTGGAGACATGCTTAGAGCATTTCAAAAATTTTAATGACCCCCTATATGCAATATTGTGCAAGCATTGAGTAGTGAGAAATCAGTAGTTGATACTAGCTGGTGGAGGCCTCGCTTTGAAAAATTGCCACCAACCACATCAAAACCTCTACCGTATAATATTAAACCGTTAAAGCTTGACCTAAACCATTACCATCCAAGTTAAAATATGTTTATTTAGGTTAAGATGAAACATACCCGGTCGTCATAACCTCCCACTTAGGAAAAGACCAAGAGCTCAAGTTAATTGAGATGCTCAAAGAACATAGGGGCGCTATAGGATGGACAATAGCTGACCTCAAAGGGATTGATCCTTTGGTCCGCACTCACTGCATCCATCTCGAGGAAAATGCTAAAATGACTATACAACCTCCAAAACATCTAAATCCTAATATGATGGAGGTTGTCAAAGCCTGATGTGCTCAAGCTATTAGATGTGGGTATCATCTACCCCATCTCGGATAACCAATGAGTGAGTCCTACCCAAGTTGTCCCCAAGAAGTCTGATATCACCATCATAGAAAACGCCAACAATGAGCTTATACTGACTAAAGCTACAACAGGTTGGCGTATGTGAATTGATTATAGGAAGCTTAATACCGTCACTAGGAAATACCATTTTCCTCTCCCTTTCATGGACCAAATCATGGAGAGGTTAGCACGTCATTCTGACCATACTTCCTAGATGGCTACTCCGACTATAACTATTAGTGCACTTTTCTGTGGCATACTAGTGCACCTTATTTGTCAATCATGTGAGTCCATGTGTTGTAATGTCGGTTGAGCCTTGACAAGCTGAAGACCGAATATTTAAGTGGACCAAAAGCATCAAGGAAGAAGAATAGGTAAAAGAGATGCCTTGGTGACCCTAACCCTTTGAACCAAAATACTCAAATCCTCTTAGATGACTTGAACCAACTAGGAATACCCTTAATCATCCTTATTAGCTTTAGATAATATAGAAAAACATGATAATTTAGGTTAATTAAAGAGGTGGAAGTTGCTATAATCAATCAGGCCCAAACAACAATTTTCGATGGGTCTCCGATCAATCAGACATCGGTTCCGATGGGACTCCGATCAATTGGCCTATGTTCCGATCAATCAGAATTTGTTCTAATGAACTTCCAAAACTCTCTGGACAGATTTTCGATCAATCGGATGTGGTTCCTCTGATCAATCGGACCATATTTCGATCAATCAGAATTTGTTTTAAAGAACTTGGAAACTCTCTGGATAGATTTTCGATCAATCGGACATTGCCTCCGATCAATCAGATGTGGCCTCCAATCAATCGGAGCATGGTCCGATCAATCGAAGTTTCAGTGAATCTGCCCTCTTTTATCAGTTTGAGAAATTTCTATAAAAGTGGGGGCATTTGTTTTTAGGCAAGAGAGAGGGATTTTGAGAAGTTAAAAGCTACCACCATTGCATACCTTTAGGGGCTCTAATCCTAGCCAATTGCAAGTCATTCTCCTTGTAATTCATCACAAGCTTGGAGCATTCAAAGCTCAAATGAGAATGGTCTTGTTCCCTCTTGATTTCTAGGAGTTTAGGCACTTCGATCATAGGCAGAACCTTGGTCTAAACACCACCCAGGAATTTGAAAGGTATATTGTTGAACCTCCAATTTATACATGATATGGCCCATTACATCACATTATATGCATGGTTTGCATGTTTAAAAGACCCATCTAATGCAGGTTTTGTGATTGTAGGAATGAGAGCAGACGTCATCTAATTGGAGACCAAGAAGAGACATTTAGGAGCCTTCGATGAAGACCCAAGGTGGGCCAAAGAAAGAAGAAAGCAAAGAGAGAGGAAGGAGAGAAGAAAAGAAAGAAGAAACAATGCAGAAACTGGGTCCGCCCGGTCAAGACCGGTCTAGATTGGTCGGCTGCACTCCCTGGACACCTGCCAGACAGGTCTAGACCGGTCAAGACCGGTCGGGCATGCAATTTTACACTTCCAGATTTCAGGCAGCAAGCTATTCCCAGTTTTTGGATTTTCGGAACAATTTTTTGAAGCCATCTTGATGATATTTGGAAATCCAACACATCCATGTTGAAGAGGAGCTCGACGTCGAAATAACCCAAGTGGTTTCGTGTCGATCGGAGCTACGGGTTGATCGTGGTGGCCAAAACAATAAGAACTGTCCAGAAAGTTTCAGATTTCACTGTTCCAGTCTGGGCCGGTCCAGGTGACCCATCATTGATGATATGAAGAATCTACTTTGACCATCTTTTAGATCACATCCATATATGAATAACCACAAAAGTTTCAGATCAAAAGGATGTGTGGTTTGATCGTACTGGTTGAAGAAAGATGGACCATCCAGAAAGATCCAACTGCGCAGAGTTTATAAAAGCCCTAAGTGTTCTAATTTTCGGACCACATTCTGGGATTGTTTTGGACAATCTAATCCATCTATCATGTAGAGGAGGAAGAGTTCTACCAATGTTCAAAATTTGGGATCAATCCGACATCTGTACACTCCGAAGCGTTGAAAGAAAGATGACTGGTTCTGAAGGTACCCGAAGTGCGCGATTTTGAGAGGCGGTCGGTGATATGATTGGTGGGCCCATTCAGAGGATAATCTTGGAAATCTAAATCATCTATGAGGAAGATCACATTACAAGGAAGCAACAAATCAAATTTGAAGGCAATCCGACCATTGGTTAAGCCGTACCAAGCGAAACAAATTCTGCTATGTTGCTGTACTATTGCTGCACTATAAAAGGAGGTGCTCTCTTCTATTCCAAATCAAGCAAGGACGTGGGAAGCAAGGAGTTCAAGTCCCAGGAGGCTACCTAGTCTCCTACAGCTAGTTTTTCTTCCTTATCTTAGTTCTAGTTCTAGTTTTTAATATGCTTTTCCTTAGCTAACCTCTTAGCTAGAGCTAGAGGTGAAATTTGTAGTTGGTTCCAATGCTTTAATTCTTTTATTTCAAGTACCCTTTTCTTAATTTTGGATTTTGAAGTTCTAGTTTGAATAAAGTTTGGTTTTTTAGAAGTTTTGTGAGAGTTTGTGTGCTCCAGACATGAGTTCCTTGCAATTCTCTGAGATTACCATGATTGGGTTGTTTGAATTCGAATTGTAGTAACCCTTGAGCATGCCATAGTCCATAGGCATGGCTGTTACTCCGAAGGCTACAAGTTCAAGTTCTATGTGCTTCATTAGAACTAGAAATCTAATTTTCAGATTTAAGTGGGACTGTTTGTGCTTGAATGCTATATCTTCCAATTAGATGAGAGATAGGACTTTGATTTTAATTGTGTTGTACTTGGATGAATGGATTGGCATTAGACTACTACAAGTGGATCCTTGATGCTCTAGTTCTTCTTATTTTCAGATTTTCCTATTTCATGTGAAAAACTACTTTCTTAAACTTCTTAGATTCTAGTTATTAGACTACTTGGAATTGTTTACCTCTTTCCCTGTGGATCGACCTCGGTCTTACCGAGATTTATTACTACATCGCAGCCTTACACTTGAGGCGAGCGAACATATATTCCTCTAGGAAATCCATTTCCTACCATTTGTAGAGGATTCACCACCTCTTAACACCTTGGGCATCTCCGTTGAAGCATCATATGTAAGGTGACTGATCTTGGAGTTGGAGTATTGGTGACGGAACGGCATCAACGATCGAGGGAGCACAAGGGGAGCTGATTCAAGCACAGGAGAACAAGAAGAAGTAACCCAAAGCTGCGTAACAATGGGGCTCAAATCCAACAAGTAAGGTTGTCAATTTATAAGAGTCCATCCACTCTTTTCCTAATGGAAATTGAGTGTAGAGTTTGTTTGTTAAACTCAATCTAGGGTCGTTTGTCGATCCTTGGCTTGTTAGTTGAGCCTAAAAGTCTAGGGACGTTTGCTATTCTTTGACACGTTTGTCGAGCCTAAATTTTAGGATTGTTAGGCAATCCTTAGCACGTCTGTCGGGTCTAAAGTCTAGGGGCGTTTGTCAGTCCTTAGCATATTTGTCGGGCCTAAACTAGTCTCCAAGGGGAGCAACTAACATAGGTATAAACGTGTAGGTTGGGAGGAACCTATAAACTCCCCGGTTGGGTGGATCCAAGTTAAAACATCTAGGTTGAGAGAACCTGATTTAAACTCCCTAGTGAATGCCGGTGTGCTCAAAGGAGTTTAGTACTTGAACCGGGAGTGGAGTAGACCTAAAGTCGAACCATTATACATGTTATGTTTATGATTGTATTTGAGTACATTTCTTATTATGCATTGTGTTTAATTGTTTAATTGTGAATGCTTAATTAGAATGTATGTTAGGCACTAAATAGGCACATCCACACACAAGATGTATTTTCACTTACTTGTGTAAACTTGAGCTTTATGATCCATTCTCATATAGTCTACATAGGTGGAATAGATTAGGCGCTTCATTAGTTTAATCATTTGATAATCTATGCATGCTTAGACTAGGTTGCTTCTTGCACATCATATGCTAGTCTTGTGATTGGACCCACTTAGGCTTGGAAGCCGAAGTGTTATTGCTTACTTAGTTTAAATTGATAAAACTGTAAAGTAGGCGAATTTTTTTTAAAAGGTTCTAATCACCCCCCTTCTAGGACTTAGCCATAATTCTGGTTGTTCTAAGCTTCCGCACGTATACGCATCCCAAGTGTAATCAAGTTTGGACGCAATTTCAATAACTAAATTGAGATCGCCCCAGAAAACCAAGAGAAAATAACATTTACATGCCCATTCGGCACCTTTGCTTACCGAAAGATATCATTCAGTCTATGTAATGCACCCACCACATTCTAAAGATGCATGTTGAGTATATTCTCGAACATGGTGGGCCAATTTCTTGAAGTCTTCATGAATGATTTCTTAGTTATTGGTAGTACGTTTGATGAGTATCTCGCCCACTTGAGATTGGTCTTGACCCAATGTGAGGAGAAGAATCTTGTATTAAATTGGGAGAAGTGTCATTTTATGGTACAAAAGGGAATAATCCTTGGACATATCATATCGTCCAATGGAATTGAGGTAGATAGGCCAAAATAGACATCATTGCTAATTTACCACCACCCAAAAGCAGACGCGATATGCGGTTCATTTTAGGACACGCCGATTTTTATAAGCGATTGTTAAGCCTTGAATTATGCATATTTATCCCCAATTCCACGCTTTAATTACATAAAATAATGAGCTTAAAGACTGACTTTTACGTGTTTTTGTGATTACAGGAGCAAATGAGAGATGTGAAGAAAATGAGCTCAATAGGAAACAAATTGACCACTTTTCTCTTAGCCGTCCAATTCATAGAAAAATCTTTTCTTGGCCGTTCTTCCATCCATGCCAAGAACAAGTAAAATCCAGCACACAGTGGACTCCAGCATCATCTATACTCTCATTCACAGCTCGTCCAACTCAAGGTGGACCACCAAATCAGCCACACATTTTGGAAAGTCAAGCTTACATGCTTGATCATGGCTAGGAGAGTGTGTTCACATGCAATGGGATCACGTCCAACAACATTATCTACCGTCCATAATAGTATCAGCAGCATCTCAACGGTCCATCATCTGTCCACTGCACGCGTGTGAAATACTCCACATAAGGAAACAAGAGAGCTGTCCATTTTTGGGAATTTCTAAAAGAAAAAAAGAGGAAAAATGAAGTTTCCGTTTTGAGATTTCAAACATGAAACAAGCAGTCCCATTTTTGAGTTTTCGGCTAGTTCGTAGGACTTATATTGATGATTATTGCAAATCCAATCTGTCCATATTGAAGATTAACTCGACGTCGAAAAAACCCAAGTGGTTTCGTGTCGATCGGAGCTACGAATTGACCACGTGGCCAAAACAATATGAACTGTCCAGAAAGTTTCCTGATTTCACTGCTCAACTCTGGAATGGTCAAGGTAGGCCATCATTGATGATATGAAGAATCTAATCTGATCATATTCTAGACAACATCTATAAATTGAATAACCACAAAGTTTCAGGTCAAAAGAATGTGTAGTTTGATTGTATCGGTTGAAGAAAGATGGACCATCCAAAAAGATTCCTACTGCACAGATTTTATAAAAAGCAATGAATGTTTTGATTTTCGTACCCACTTATGGAATATTTTTGGACAATCTAAGCCGTCTATCATCTAGAGGAGGACTTTTCTACCAATGTTCAAAATTTGAGATCAATCTGACCTCTGTGGATTCCGTATCGTTGATCGCAAGGTGACTGGTTCTACGAGTACTCGAATTGCGTGATTTCGAGAGGTAGTCGCTGATCTGATTGGTGGGCCCATTCAGAAGATAATTTTGAAAATCTAAATCGTCAATGAGGAAGCTCATATGTCAGGAAAGTTACATATCAAATTTCAAAGAAATCCGACTGTTGGTTATTCTGTGCCAAGCGAAACAAAATTTGTAATATTGCTGGAATTCTGTTTGTCATTATAAATATCAAGCTTTCCTCTCTCTTCTGGGTGTCAAGGATGTGGGAAGCAAGGAGATTAAGACCAAAGAGGCTTCCAAACCTTTCTTTTCTAGTTTTTCTTCCTCTTTTACTTGTTGCTTTCATGTTTTTCTTAGGCTAACTCTTAACTAGAGCTAAGAGGTGAAGCTTGTAGTTATCTCAGATGTTTTAATTCATTTTTAAGGTTTCAAGTTTGGATTTAATCATGAACAATGATTTGTTTATGTTTGAATGAAGTTCTAAGTTAGTTTTTTTAATCTCTTGATAACTCATGAATGTTAGAAGAATTAAGCTTAGATTCTTAATTGTTATGCGAGATCTAGATCTGTACGCTTTGAGGAATCTAATTCAATACGCTCTAGAGCTTGGATCTTCATGTAGGAACTTCAAACTAAAGTTCTATCATTTTTATGAAATATGAGATATGTGTTGAACATTAGTATGGTTTGAATCAAGTTCAAATTATTATATTAGTTAAATCTAGTGACAGGATTTGATGTTTATCATAGTTGTGATCTTAATCTATTGGAACTAGGATTGGCCTATGCAATTGAGTGTGCCCAATGCCTAACTTGAATTGAGGGAGTCATGTTGATGAACAACACATATGTTGGATTGTTTTGATGTTATAACCGCTCCATGTTTCGGCTAGATAGGATTGAATTCTAATTCTAGTTGTGTAGTTGAGAAACCTATACGAATTATACATCAAAAGATAGCTATAAGTGGATCATTGGTGTTCTAGCGTTTTCTTTAGTTTAATAAACTCGTCTTTAAGTTTATAGATTGCTCATCTACATTCAAAATTTCAGATTTAGTTTACTTTAATTCTATTTCAATTAGAGTTATTTGAAGAGGTTTTGTGAATTCCTGGTTAATCCCTGAGGACGATATCGGTCTCTACCAAATTATTACTGCATCGTAGCCTTGCACTTGAGGCGAGCGAACAATGATTCATAAGGGATTTCAGCCATATCTCTAGGCCCTTATACAATCTCCTCTAAAAGGAAGCATAATTCGAGTAAACGGTTGAATGTCAAGAAGCTTTTTTAAAGCTAAAGGACGCGTCGACAACCACACTCATCATGCAACCACCGGATTTGTCACTTCCTTTTGAGTTGATGTGTGATGTGAGCGACTATGATATTGGGGCGGTGCTAGGATAAAGAAAGGACAAGAAACCCCATGTAGTCTACACAAGTAGAACCTTGAATCTAGCCCAAGTTAATTACTTGACTGCGGAGAAAGCTCTCATAGTCGTAGTTTTTTCCTTGGACAAATTTAGGCCATACTTGGTAGGATCCAAGGTCATTATCTACACGGATCATGCGGCGCTGAAGTATTTTTTTTCTAAGAAGGATACTAAACCCCATTTGTTTAGATGGATCCTACTCTTTGCTCCCCTCAAGTACAAGGCTGCGATGTAGTAATAACTTGGTGAGACTGAGGTCGATCCACAGGGAAAAGGGTAAATAATTCCAATTACTCTAATAACTAGAATGTAAGAAGTTTAGGAAAACAATTTTTAACATAAAACAGGAAAATTTGAGATTTGGGAAGAACCTAGAATCAAGTCCTATCTCTCATCTAATTGGAGGATATAACATTCAAGCACAAACAGTCCCACTTAAATCTGAAAATCAGATTTCTAGTTCTAATGAAGCACATAGAACTTGAACTTGTAGCCTTCGAAGTAACAGCCATGTTAAGAGAATATGACATGCTCCAGGGTTACTACAATTCGAATTCAAACACCCAATCATGACAATCTCAGAGAATTGCAAGGAAATCATGTTCGGAGTACACAAACTCTCACAAAACTTCTAAAAATCCATACTTTATTCAAACTAGAAGTTCAAAATCTAAAGTTAAGTAAAGGGTACTTGAAGAAACGAATTAAAGCATTGAAACTAACTACAAACTTCACCTATTAGCTTTAGCTAAGAGGTTAACTAGAAGAAAGCATTAAAAACTAGAACTAGAACTAAGAAAAGAAACAAAAACTAGTTGTAAGAGGCTAGGAAGCCTCCTAGGTCTTGATCTCTTTGCTCCCCACGTTCCTAAATGGCTTAGGAAGAGAGTGGAGGTGACCTTTTATAGGAGAAATCACGCACCAAGTTGGAAACTTCCAAAAATCGAAGAGTCCTTACGTAGTCTGGATGCTGGCCGGCTGGTCGGACCTTACATAACAATAATAGAAGCCACTGGACACCATCCGACCTGTCTGTCGACTGGTTGGTCGGCCGGTCAGACCTGGTAAAAAAAGTCCAGCGAGTTCAGGCAAAAAAAAAAAGCCTAAAAATCCGACCTGTCTGGCCTTAGGGCTGACCTGTCTACCGACCGGCCGGATCTGGACACTGGCCGGTCGGAGGTGTAACAACAGGGATGTTTTCTACAGTTTCTGCACTTTATTTTTCTGGCCTTGTAGCTCTGCACTTTGTTTTTTTTGTTTTTTTATTTTTTTTGCCATTTCAAGTCTTCAACTTGATTCTTTCAAGGCCTTTTCTCCACTTCTTTGGCTCATTAAAGCTTGGTCTCCTAATCATTCTAAATCCTTCAAATTATCATTAAATCTATGACATCTCTCTCTTTTACCTACAAACATAAAAACGAGCATAAATCATTAACTTTAACAACTTAAACTATGCAATTGTGCTATGAATTGGGGTTAGAACATGCATAATTCAGGGCTTAACACCTACTCCTTTAGGAATTTGATTTAGAGATTAAGGATAAGAAGGGGGTAAAGAACGTGGTCGTGGATCATCTATCCCGCCTTGTTTTTCTCGATTCGAGTGACGAAACACAAATTGAGGACCTATTTCCTGATGAGCAACTTTTTGTTGCCACGCATCCACCATGGTACACTGATATAGCAAATTATCTTTTGACGGGTGTGATTCCTTCACACTAGACTGCACAAGACAAACGAAAATTTTTAACGGAAGTGCGTAGATTTTTCTAAGATGAGCCGTTATTGTTTAAGTATTACCCAAGCCAAATTATAAGGAGATGTGTCCCTGATGACGGACAACAAAATGTTATCTCCTTTTGTCATGCTCAAGCGTGTGGTGGTCACTTTTCTGCTAAGAAAACTATGACAAAAATTTTGCAATGTGGTTTTTACTGGTCCACTATGTTTCGAGACACCCACGAGTATTGTAAAGCGTGTGAGCGATGTAAAAAAACTAGGAGGATTGTCCCATAAAAAATGATGCCTCTCAACCCGATCCAACATATATAAGTTTTTTATTGTTGGGGCATTGATTTCATGGGACCATTCTCCTCATCTTTTGGATATGTGTACATATTGCTAGTAGTAGACTATGTGTCCAAGTGGGTTGAAGTGATTCCATGTAGAACCAATGATCATCGGACAGTTTACAGTTCCTTAATGAAAGCATATTGTTTAGATTTGAAATGTCTAGATTTTACGGTTCCTTTGCGATAGGCCTTTTGAGACCTTAATGAAGAAATATGGCATATCGCATAAAGTGAGCACCTCATACCACTTGCAGACAAGTGGGCAAGCTGAAATTTTCAATTGGGAGATTAAGTATATTCTTGAGAAAACGGTAAAACTGGATCGCAAAGATTGGTCGCTAAGATTAGTTGATGCGCTTTGGGCTTATCGTATGACATATAAGATCCCGATTGGTATGTCTCTTTATAGACTTGTCTATGGGAAAGCTTTCCACTTGCCCATGGAACTTGAACACAAATTCTATTGGGCGATATGGGCATTAAACTCCATTGAACTTCAATGTTGACAAAGCTAGTGTGCTTTCCAAACTCCAACTTAATAAGCTTGATGAGATCCGGAACGATGAATATGAGAGTTCACGGATATACAAGAGTAAGATGAATGCCTTTTATGATAAAAATATTTTCAGAAAATCTTTTAAGCTTGGCCAAAAAGTGCTCTTGTATAATTTGCGTCTACATCTTTTTTCAGAGAAATTGAGATTTCGATGGACCGAGCCATACATTATAAAATAAGTATTTTTCACATGGGGCCATTGAGATAAAGAATTCAGCGAATGGAGATTATTTCAAGGAAAATGTCAAAAGATTGAAACCGTTCGTAGAGAAGTTTGATTTGGAGGACATGTCCATCCCTCTAGACGATCCTGTGTACCAGGATGATTAATGTCCTAGTTTGATGGAGGTATAAAGTAGTTTAGGATAGGTTGTTTTTTATTTTATTATTGATCTTATTGGGATCAATTTACTTGGAGGTAGGACAACACTTCGAATACCTCAGGTTCTCTTTTTCTCACTCTCCTTTATTTTATCATTGCTCTTATGTCATTGCATATTGCATATGTTTTATACACTGAGGACAATGTAAACTTTAAGAGGGGGGGGGGGGGGATGTGAGATTCCTATTGAATCTACTAGTATTTGTGACATTTCGAGCAATTTTTGCGTAAAATTTTTAATTTTTCTGATTTTAAACTATTTTGGAGGCTTTATTTCTATGAAATCAAGTATATGTGAATATAAGAGGAAAGGGTATATGGTGATTTGATTTTGAAAACTTAAAAAATTCTTTTGATTTAGTGGTTTTCTATATGAGTTCCCCTCTTTATATGACTGATAGGAAGTTTGAACACTTTGGAAGTCTAGTTCACAATACACAATTCTCACCTCGAAGGATTAGAAAGGATATTTATAATGATTAGATTTTTATCGAAAATGTTGAGGAACCAAGCCAGGGATTTTTGAAAAAAAAAGCGGAATGAAAAGAAGTTTAAGATAATGATTTTTAAAAATCTCATCTTATGCCATTAAGATATGAAAGAAGAAAAAAAGAGTAGAGTTGCAAATCTGTTGAGAGGAACAACATCGAAAAGGGCTACCTATCACCACCCACAGGAGGGCTGACACCTAAGCTGGTAATGGGAAGTAGTGTGAAAGCCGTCGATGAAACGGTAAGGCAAATTCCTGTCATAGGACACGAACTGAGTTTAATCATTCAGATTGACTTGGATCGACTCGATAAAACTCCGTTTGAATAAAAAGCCTCCGTGTTTGAACACACAGGGTCTGTTCGAAAAAAAATTGAGTTAGTTTCAATCACAACCCTGTTCGACTCGACTCGAACTCAAACTTGACTTGAATATTGACCAACTCGACTCGACTTGTTCATTCAACTCGGTATATATATATATATGTATGTATAGAGAGAGAGAGAGAGAGAGAGAGAGAGAGAGAGAGAGAGAGAGAGAGAGAGAGAGAGAGAGAAGGTTGGATGACAAATAAACATGACTGCGGGCCTTAGGAAGGTTTCAATGGTGGATATTATTCTCCTCATTGTTTCTTGTCGTGTGGTCCACTTGAGCTTTGTATCTGCCTCATTTTTTGTTTAATGCCTCAAAATGAGCTATATAAATGAATGGACGACGTGGATAAAACAATTACAACATGGTGGGATCCACAGATCTTTGACAGCAGCTTGTTGGCTGGTGTTTGCGTCACCAGCTAACCTACATCTGCGGATGGAATTTGTAATTTGTGAACAAATCGGTATTCATTATTTAGTAGTAGAAAAAATATTTTAAGCGAAAAATAAAGCAAAATTGTTCGAACTTGTTCGAACTCGTAAAATTGTCCGAAATCCATATGTTCGAACATGGTTGGGCTAGACCAAACCGAGTTTGAACAGAGCCACCTTGTTCGAACACACCCACTCAAGCAGCCGAACGATCCGATCTAGTCCATGTTCGACTTGGATCGGATCATTGCCCACCTCTAGTCATAGGCTTGTTGTTGATCTGTACACTTTTAGACTTCTAATCTAATTGATCCATGAAAAGAAGGGTAATTCTGAAAATTGATGAGATGAGAATTCACTGAGCACACTAGATTACAACTGTTTGAACTATTATATTTACCAATTAATCAGCGGGGATTCTATTTGAAACACTCACTACGATTAGGAAGGTTAAGGCTTCAAAATACATCTTTACAGATTTCTGAATTTCCCATTTATATGCCTTAGATTTTATATAAGTTAGTTTTTAAAAGAAGGTTGAGTTGGGGAGTTGAATTTTTTTTAGGCATGTTTTGCTTGGGACTAGTAAAATGATGGTTGGGGGTGTGTTGAGCTCTAAATTGTGCATATTTATACCCCAATTCATCACATATTTACTTTGATTGAACTAATAAAAAACTCATCTTATGAGTGTGTTTGTGTTTGTAGAAAAGAGAGAGAGACCTCATGAATTCAATGCTAAAAGGACTACTTTAGAGCACATTGAAGACCAATGAAAGAAGAGCCAAAGAGTAGAGGAAAGAAGCAAGCAAGAAAGAGAAGAGAGAGAAGAAATTATGAAGAAATAGTCTTAAAAAACCGGTCGTCTGCTGCCAAGGACTGGTCGTCCGACCGGTCTGAAATTCAAGAGAGGTTGCCAAACTCGTTGGACTAATTCTGTCCATTCTAGACCGGTCATCTGACCGGTCGTTGAGAGCATAGACCGGTCATTCGACCGGTCTAAAATTCAGATGTGGAGGAAGGATTTCTCAAAAGGCTTATTGAACAAAAAGTGCCATTTCCAACTGGTCGGCCAGAAGTCGAAATTCTATTTTGTTCGTTGTTATGCAAGCTCCGACCGAATCCTGTTCGTGTTGAACGCACCGTGATAGACAACCTTGATTTGGAAGTTGCTGTTGAATTTGACGGATGTTCCCTGTTCCTAAAAGTCATGAAGGGGATTAAGGCAGTTGGGAGGTGAAGCGCACCCTCACAGAATTGTGAGCAACGTAAGGCCCAAACTAGATTGACAAAGGGAAATGTGAGGATGTGGCTCATTTTGTGGCCGAAGGAGTCCGTCGGACGATACGTGGTCTATGTGCATTGCACATGAGGAAAAGGCAACTTTGTGAGTGTGTTGACTGAAAATCCTCAAAATCCCCTCATCCGAAGATGTAAAACTACGGCACTTAACGGTGTGAGATTCGTATTGCTCGCTGACATAAAATAGATCGGGTGCCTTATCAGCAGTAGAAGCTGGAAATGGATGAAAATTCCATACTTTTCCCTGCATTTCAGAAAAATCAGAAAATACAAAACATTTGCAAAACCACCTTTTAAAAATCACAAAATATTTCCTTCGCTTTACAAACCAAATATTTTCAAAAATCACAAAAATATTTCCTTTGTTTTCAATAACCGATCTCCATCTTGATTACTCAGGTAAAGATTCAGACCAACAATTTACAAAAAATCACAAAAAATTTCACTATCCCCAGCACTGCACTTCAAGAGTCTCGAACTCTGCTCACTCACTTCGCAGTTTGGGATGATGGATCCGATCGCCCACAAATTGGAATCTTGACCAAAACTGGCGACCAAGCACCATGTCGATCATATCCATTCACGGAAGAACATCTTGAAGTCTGACAACCTCCTTCGTCCATCCCTATTAGCAAAGAAACAACATCTTGGGATGATGGACCTGATCGACCACGGGTTGGGATCTTGACCAACCCGCTGACCAAACATCCGCATTTAAAAAAAAAATTCCCAGGGGAGTATAATCCTGCAAGTAATAAGCTCAAAATTCTCTGCACCCCTAGCAAAAGTAAAATCATCGAACTGAAAGAGAATGAGCCAAATCATGCATCCATCATCAAATATGCATCTCCATGCATCCCCATGCATTGCATCAATCATCATGTTTACTTGCTTTCAAAATAGAAGTTAGTTAGCCAAAGGCCCCATAGGCATCCCTAGTGGAGGCACGTGCAAGCCAGATTTCCTTTTTCGAAAAGACAAAAAATGTTCCTATATGCAAATAAAAACCCCACGGAGTATCACTCCCCAGAGTGGGTATCTTTTCAAAAATTTAAAAATATATTTTCCTATTTGCAAATAAAAACCCCACGGAGTATCACTCCCCAGAGTGGGTACCTTTTCAAAATCTAAAAATATTTTTCCAGTAGAGCATTCGACCTCCAAAACACCGAGAGATCTTCCATATCTCTGGTAGGAGCCGATGCAAAAATCAAATAAGATCAGATGTCTCGCAGTTTCTCCGGAGACCATCGGATCTAATGCACTCAAAGTACGGTCGAACTGAACTCCAGTGTCAGTGCTGTCGTACCACATGCCAAGATACGAAAAGATGAAAGCCAAAAGGCTCGGTCAAAGAAACCATTTGAACAGGTGGAAACGATGAATTGTAACCCAAGTATCAAAATCAGCAGGATGGGTGGAAAGAGTTCACCCGCACATACCTAGGCGTGGATGCCTGAAGTACCTTGACTGAATCAAAGTCGGCGTAGTAATCTCCCGTAAGACTACATGGATGCAGGGTAGCTAACCACTTTGATAGTCAAGCAAAACAAGTACTCCTGGAGTGATCCGGGAAAACATTAAACAATCAATCTCCAGGTCAGTAACCTTGTAAGACTATGACGGACGCAGAGGCTCTACTGTACCTTTCCAATGTTAGTACCGATTGGGAATGGAAGGGTTGCGATTGGGTACCCAGGTTGCAGCGCATGCAGGGACAATCGCAACATTTTCTCCAAACTCCCGCGGTATGTGCGAGTTATCAATCTCCAAACAATCAACTTACTCAGATACAAAGGAAAACAAAGATTCCAGACCACAATCTAGGAAAGAATGAATTGCAAACCAAGCATCAAAACTAGCAGATCGGTTGGAAAGAGTTCACTCGCACATACCTAGGATTGGATGCCTGAAGTACCTTGACTGATTCCAAGTCAGCGTAGTGGACTCCCGTAAGACTACATAGACGCAGGGCAGCTAACCACTTTGATAGTCAGGCGAAACAAGTACTCCTGGAGTGATCCGGGAAAACATCAAACAATCAATCTCAGAGTCAGTAACCTCGTAAGACTATGACGGACGCAGAGGCTCTACTGTACTTTTCCGATGATAGTACCGATCGGGAATGGAAGGGTTACGATTGGGTACCCAGGTTGCAGTGCATGCAGGGACAATCGCAACGTTTTCTCCAAACTCCCGCGGTATGTGCGAGTGATCAATTTCCAGACGATCAATTAAGGCAGATGCAAAGGCAAGCAAAGATTTCAGACTACGATCCATGAATGACCGGGTCAGAAGTGGGGTGTCCACTCGCTTTGACATTCGGTTGCGCCCAACCTCTGTCAAAGAGGGGCATCTGTAGACACCCCACCTTCGGCTACAATGTTGGTAAAGATAGTTGAATGAATGGAGGACTATACTCAGAAATCACATGTCCAAACCCAGCCAAACTCACCCTTGTAACCCCTAATCCATAGCCCAGCTCAAGCCTGAACCCAGTCAACTCACCCTTAAACATCAGCCTAAAAAACCCCCATAAGAAAAACCAGTAAAAAAATATTAAAAAAGTCAAACCCGCTGAGTCAAATCACCGAGTCAACCTGCTGAGTCAACCCACTGAGTCAACTCACCGTGTCAACCCATCTTCTAAACCTAGTCAACTCACCGAGTTCTAAATCGTAGCCTCGAAGCAGGTCGGTACTACCAAACCAGGGGATTTTCTACTTCAGGTTCAGAGGCCGTACGCTCCGAACCCGAAGCAGAATGGCCGTACGAGCAGCCCCCTGAGGGCCGCCCAAACTTATTTACGGGTTCTGCCACTGCCCGCTGCTATAAATACCCCCCACCCCTTCTGATTCAGACATCCCTCAAGCCCCAATGCGATCCCATTCGTTCCGAGCCCATCTCCACCCTTTTAGCCCATTTTTCCACCAAGGAGAGCCCGAGTGAGAAGAGCTTAGCCCTGGTCCAGCCCAGCCTGACCCTGGTCTAAGTCTCCCAAGCCACCCAAGTCTTGATCTAGCCACTCGAAGCCAACCCTTGCGACACCTCCGTCCATCAGCTACCCTTTACTAGCATCATCTCATTCGCATTTAGCATAAATGCAACATTTACTTTTCTTCCAACCCCCCTGCTTATCATGTCACTACAAGCACTTTGATCATTCAAGCAACAACATGCATCCCGCATAAAGCACCTGTCAGTTCGAGCGTATGCTCTGAGCTTGCCTGTTAATGGAAACCTGCCCATCAGAAACTTTTACTGTTCAGACCTGCATTCATGCATCAATCACTACAAACACTTTGATCATTCAAACACACAGCATGCATCCTGCATAAAGCACCTGTCAATTCGAGCGTATGCTCTGGGCTTGCCTGTTAATGGAAACCTGCCCATCAGAAACTCTTACTGTTCAAACCTGCATTCATGCATCATGTCATCAATGAGAATGTACGAGGATTAAATCAGACTTTCAAGTATTAGTTCGATTCTGTGAAGTAGAGACCGTACTTCGGTACGGGCAGTGTGTGGGGTGCTTAATCTTTTCCCACCCTGTAACCGTGATCCCTTACCTTGAATCTCTGGCCGCGGATCAAAAGGAGTCATTTTAGAGGAAGGAATCTTCAGATCCCCTTCTCTAACGTTTCTACGGGGTCTAGCCGACTGTAGATTTGAAGTAACTGGCTAGTGGCGACTCTGGTCTTATACGAACTCATCCAAACACGTCCAGCTTAACACGATAACCGGACAAAAAGCCCTTGAGAACGAGGTAAGCCAGTGGCACAAACGGTGATTCGCGCGCACGTACCCCTTTTCTTTTCCGAAAGGAAAGGGAGAACGTCTGGGAGCGCGGAACGACGAGCGTCCACAGGAGTTTGACAAGGTTCCTCCCCACCTATGAAGAAGATTTTACGGGTTCATTTCTCAACCAAGATGTTTACGGGTTCCATCAAACCCAGGAGTTTGACAAAGATCCTCCCTACCCTTCGATTCCAATTTAAGAACTAAGCGTACACTCATGCTGGAGGTTCCCCACAGAGACTTGATCGAGTTTGTAAATTCAAACTCTCACACTCAATCCTCCACGAGGAAGGAGTGCAACCGGACTCTCAGATTAACAACTTACTTGTCGTATGAGCCCCTCGTTCAATGCCTTCTTGTGTTGCTTGATCTCCACTCTCCCATGTTTCAATTAGCTCCCTGATGCTCCCCCGATCATGTTGTGCTGCGTTGTCAATGCTTCAGCTCCACTAATCATTCACCTTGCATTTGATCTTCTTGAGATACCCAAGGTGATAGGAGATGGTGTAAATTCTCTACAACTAGTAGGAGTTGATTACCTAGAGGAATTCTACCTAATAAGATCTTTAGAGAGGTTTTGATAAAAGATTTACCTATGGTGAGGTGCCTAAAACATCTAAAGATCAAGAGAAAACAAGAACATCTTCACGTGAACTTTGAATGCTCTACCTTGTGATTAAACACAAGGAAGATGGTTTGGAATGCTTAGGATTAGAGCCTAATGGTATGGACAATCAAGGTAGCTTCTAATGCACTAATATCTCTCTGCTTGCCCCCAAAATCAAGCGAAACCGTTTTATAAAGAAAGTCCCAACGGATAGAAAATGGTCACAAATGGCTAGTAGTTGACCGGTCTCATCGTCGACCGGTCAAATATTGAGGACCGACCGGTCGAGCAAGGCCTAGACAAAGTAATTTGTTGCTGTCCACTCTGGGTCGATCATGACTGGTCAGTCAACTAATCTAAGATGACTGACCAGTCATGATCGACCACTCTGGGTCGATCATGACTAGCTGTATGAGTTGTATTTTACAGCAGCAGGGGCAACCTCTTAGGCCAATGTGTGTGTAGTCTTTTGGGATATCTAAGGCTAATCTAAGATGACTATAAGTATACCTAATGGGTCAAGGTCATTTACAGGTTTGGGTTTTGGCTAAGGTTCAAGGTTCAAGGCTCACCAAGGCATTTCTTTTACCTATTTCTTCTTCCTTAGTGCAGCAAATCGACTTGAGTCTTCGGTCTTTGTCTTCTTTAAGCTCAACTGACACTAAACTCACTTACCTACGTAATTGACAAATAAAGTGCACTAGTATGCCACAGAAATGTGCGCTAACAACACATTCATACGTTCCTTCATAAAATAATTGTACTTCTCTAAATTCACAACCTCAAAATTATTGTTAACATTCAATTTTTTTTTATTTCTTTCTTAGGAGATTTCTTCTTACGGGGTGTTTACTCAACATCGGCCTTTTTTATGAGCCCACAATCTCTACCTCACCTTCTTCGGTCTCTCTAGTAGACATCATTGGAGGAGGAGGTCGAGCAACATCTACTTGCCTATTGTGCTGTAAACAATCGTATGCAATTATCTTCCTGAATTTCAGGATGTCTTCTTACAAACAAATGAAACTAGATTGACTCAAATATCTACTTACGGGTGCAAATTCTTACCCACTTAAATGTCTACTTATAGGTGCAAAATCAATTCGATGGCCACTGCATAAGAAGTCTATGTATTTGAGCATGAAGATCCATAGTCATCACCATTCAATTGCCCCGACCTATCGTTTAACATCCTCACTTTCCATTTTCTCTCGTAGAAAACACTTCCATTATTGAGAATATGAAACAGTTATCTCATCCCTTTGGTCAACTGCGCAACATATAACTTGCAACCAATCACTATGTGCGCTGTCAACGAAAGCGACCTCTCTCCGTCTTGGGTAGACGATACCAAAAAACTAGTGCTTCCTTCTTGCATTAATAGGGATGTAAAGCTACTAAGGACAACAAATGAAACAACAATTAGCCCTCTACATTCCTAAAATAATATTATCATTTAGACTTAGTCTATATGCAAATAAGGCCTTACAATTTCATATCTCCACCAACTCTTCCTTAAACGAAAAGCTTTAGCCATAGTTACGAGTTTGTTTTTTAGTTTATGGAGCTTCATTGTCTGCCTATCCATGTGGTTCCCTTTGCCATAATTATGAAGCTTGTATAGCTCAGTCTCCATGAGTTGCTATTACAAAACAAGATTAATGTTAGAAACATCAACAACTAAGGATTCAAAATAGCAAAATAACATATAAGCTGGAATTCTACATATACCCTAAAATATGTTAGGACGAATGTGCAATCCTGGGGATAGGAACGGGGATATTAAAGCTGACGCTCGTCCAAGTAATCTAAATATATATCAACTCCCTACGTATTAAGTAAAAGGTGTAAAAAAAACATGTATATGATCCCTTGTTAATTTAAAAAAAAAAAAAAGATAGGTACATCAAAATCAACCCAAGAATTTAAGTCGTATATGTGATTCAGCCATAGATCCCATTATGTCTCGCGTGCAAGTCTCAACTCCATCAATTCCTCTTTTGTTAGGGATCTATGTGGATCGACGTATCCCTTAAGAGGGTTTATGGTAGGAGAAGAACATGAAGTTGTGTGAGGGAATGATATCTATTTCAATGGGAGTACATTGCGTTGGGGCCTTTGCATAGGCACAATCGGAGTAATACATGGGTCGGTCGCAAGATGACTACCCTCCCCAGCTATGTTCATGGGGCGATTCAACTGTTGTGAATCCATTGTCAAGACCACTCCCCAGGGAGCTAAGCCTAGTTTTGGGAGTCAATACAAAGCCCCTACTAGTACTCAATCCAACAATAGGGATGTGAAGGATAAAGGTCTATCTAGTACTAGCTTGAGGGGAGGTGATCAAATGCGGTGTTACAACTGCCAAGGATATGGTCATTTCGCATACTAGTACCCTACGAAAGAGTGAAATAAGACCCTCGTAATTGGCGAGTTTGATGAGGATGTGAATGATCAGGGCGATTGAGAAGAAGAATATTAGCTCAAAATTGGTGTTAGTGATGAAGAAGATGGGGGAGTTGAGACCGTGCCACTTGCAGTTATCAGATGCACCTTAGCCCAGGTTAGAGAGAGTGATGATTGGCGCAAGAATTCAATTTTTCACAATTACGTCAAGTGTAGTGACAAAAACTGCAAGGTAATAATTGATAGTGGAAATTCACCAATGTGGTCTCCACTAGCATTGTATCTCATTTGGGTTTGAAACTCATCCTCACCCTTAGCCCTATTGAGTTTCATGAGTTGATGCGTCCTCGATACTTATTTCTCAGCGGTGTCTTATTCCCATTTAGTTTGCTTCCTACACGCTGAGTTTGCTTCCAACTTATCCCTCTCTCTTATGCTCGTCAACTTTCTCTTCTTCTATCTCTTCCTATTTCTCCTTATTTCTTTCTTCTCATATTTTTCTCCAAAACCTATCTCCATCATCTCCAAAACCCACCTAAACCTAGACCTACCCAAACCGTACAACCGTATAGACCAACCTCTTGACCGTACAACTATACGATTGTCTGTACGGCTAGCCCATTCCCCCTTTCTTTCCCTCTTTGATCCTTGCTCCTTTCCCCTTAAATCCCATAACCCTAAGCCTAAAACCCTAAAGCCCTATCCCAGAATCTAGATTCTCTAAAACCCTATCCGTAAATCTTCCCAGATCTCAAAACCCTAATTCCTAAATCCTAGCTACCCTAATCTAACTCCCCAATCTCCTAGTTCCTAAAATTAATCCTAACCTACCAAAACCCTAACTATGATAAGTGATTCCCTTTGAATTATGATTAATCCTGTGCTAGATGGAAGTTATACCTTCCATATGTCCTAATTGACTAAAATCTTTTAAGATCTCATTGCGGGATTGTTATATGAATCGAACTTGAGCATATTTAATATTAGAATTCTTTAAATTTGGGATAGATTAGTTTTATTTTGTGTTTTGAATTCTCTAGTTATTCTATTATTTGGTTTTATTGTTCATCTAGGTTAAACCATATGTCTTACATCAACTTACCCTTAGTCCGGGGTTTGGGCATTTTTCCTTTTTTCATCCTCTTTTTCTTTTCTTTCTTGTTTTCTTCCTTCTCTTCCTCATTGCCTGGGGTGTGGGTTTTCTTCTTTCTTTTCTTTTATTTTCCTTTTTCCTTCCTTAGCCTGGGGTCCCCATATATTTTTTTTTGCTATGTGCCCAGGAAGGAATAAGATATATATATATATATATATATATATATATATATATATATTATATATATATATATATAGGGAAATGGTACTATGAGGTCGACCTCATGGGAAGTTCCCATGAGGTCGAGCTGTGTGGGCCCCAATGTGATGTGTTTTGAACATCTACTCCATTAGTTAGATGCACCATTCAATGGTGAGCCACAGGCTAAAAAATCAGGTCAATCCATGACTTAGGTGGGACACACCACAAAAAAACAGTTGGGAGGGGTTATCCACCCATTAAAATATTCACGATCGTTGATTGGACCCACTGAGATGTGGTTCACAAATCCAGCCCATCCATTATGTGTGTTGCACTTGTAAGAGGGGTCAAACTAGGTTTCAGGCACATCCAAAACTCAGGTGGGCCCCACCAAGTGATTTTAGATATTTTAGGCATGTCTTCACATGGTTTTAGATCATATGGCCCACCTGAGTTCCCTATACAGCTGATTTTTGGGGTATCCCATAAACTAAAGAGGACCCATCAAATGCACGGTGTTGATGTGCGACTCACATCACGGTGGGGCCCACAAGCTGGACCTCATAGTACCATTTCCCATATATATATATATATATATATATATATATATATATATATATATATATATATATATATATAGTGAAAATATCCCTTAATCAAACTAAAGAATGGTGCACTAATGTGCTCGAGATATCCATGGGTAGTCAATACAAAAAATTGCATCTTCGATGTTCAATTAATGTTATTGTCATCAGTCAGCAAAAAGAATAATTGACATCTAGAAATGCAATACATGGTTGATATGGTGGAAAGACACTACTCAAGGTCTCCTTAGCACATACAAACAAATGAAAGAATTATTAATACCTGCAAATATCAAAGGTCCAACTTTCTTGCGTGAAAAAAAAACCCTTCCTTTCGAAAGTCTACAGGCATGGTATTAAATCTGCATTCATGAAAGAAGGAGAAGAAAACACATGTGACCTTTACAAACAACCTGAAATAAGGCAATTGCTTGCAAGAGAACCTAATTTAATAACCCATTTTGTGAAAGAACTTCATGCAAAGACATGTTTTGGTGTTCGTGGTTGCCGACACCAACATGATGAACTATCACAAAATCGTGGTTGGATAAAAGAATGGGACCTTCGTACGTGTTCTTCACTCAATCAAGATTTAGGACAAAGAGAGCAAGAAAACTGTAACGCCCCCAAAATTCAACCCTCGAGTACATGGACTCAAATCCCGAATTCAAGGGTATTAATGATGATTGCTTCCATTTTCGATATAACTTTTTTTCTATTCACATTCACATGATATTCATAGAACTAAAATAAACTAAACTTTCAAATATAAAGTTTACCAAATTATCTCCAATCGTCTAAACTAATAGCCATCTAATGGGCCTTATTACATCAAAGCTTTCAAACTGAAAATTTAAAATAGATCAAATCTAATAGGTAGTCTAAAATCTTTCTTCTTCTGGAATCGTCCCCTTATAATCTTCTAAGTCATCACCTGCAACTACAGTTAATCACATAACACTGCGTCAACTATAAAAGCTGGCGAGTAATCTCATACGGTTTATCACATGTAATTTAATGTATAAAATCGCATAGGAAGAATTTAACAAAATACAAATCATGAAGAATTCAAATATAATTTCGTCAACCAAAAAGCTCTTTAACCATGCATATGATGCCAGTATGCAAGTATGCAAGTATGTCTGAACGATCTTAGTACAGTTATTAGTAGAACATCCAGGGCCAGTTTATACAGTCAGGCCAACACTATCTCATAGAGATTCGTCAAGCCTATAGAGTTGGTCTCTTGTACACACCAAGGTGTTAGTGCACTTTTCTGTGGCATACTAGTGCACCTTGTTTGTCAATCACTTAGGTCAGTGAGTCTAGTGTCGGTTGAGCTTAATGAAGACGAAGACCGAAGACTCAAGTAGCTCTGCTGCATCAAGGAAGAAGAAACAGGTAAAAAGTGATGCCTTGATGTGCCTTAACCTTAACCAAAACCTAACCCTTAACCTCTTTGATGACCTTGATCATATTAAGAAACCTTTAGTCATCATAAATTGGCCCTAGGTGCACCAAAAGATCATCCAAAACCTTAGCCATTAAAGTAGGGTGTGAAAGAAGTGGGTCAGCAAACTGCTGGGCTGAACCCTGGCATGTCCGACCGGTCACGACCGGTCAAGACCGGTCGGACAGACAGTCCAGTTTGGACAGCTACCTGCTGGAGTGTGCAGGCCATTGGGCCGACCCATCTTGACCAGTCGGCTAGGCTGGTCTGACCGGTCACAACCGGTCGGACAGACCCCTCTACAGAGACAACAAGCTCTCTGTCCGATTTTGGCCTTTGGCCGATCGGTCTTGGACCTCTGGACGAACCGGTCGTGGACCCCTGGTCGATCGGTCACGATCGGTCGGCACTAGCCGTTATTTGCCCATTTTAAAATCGTTGCACATACTTTTATAAAGGGGCTTGCTCATTTTGAGGGGTAAGGTGAGGGATTTCGAGAGGAGTGAAGCCACCATTGTTGGAGACCATTTGAGGCTCATTCCCAACCTATGCAAGGCATCTTTCTTGTGCTTTAACACAAGATTGGAGCATTCCAAGCTCATGAAGAAGATGACCTTCATCCCCTCTTGATCTCTAGAGTTTAGACCTTCCTTGATAGGTATATCTTTGTCCAAAACTCTAAGATGAGATCGTTGTAGGAGAGAAACTCTAGGCAACCCATTCCCATTAGTTGTAGAGTTCTCAAACCTACCCTCCTATCATCTTGGGCATCTCAAAGGCATCACAAGCAAGGTGATTGATCAAGTGTAACTGAGGCATTGACGACTGCAACGGCAACACGATCGTGAGAGCAAGGGAAGCTGATTGAAGTACGGGAGAGTGAAGATCAAGTAACCCGAACCGGTGCTGAACAAGGGGTTCATTCGACAAGTAAGGTTGTCTTTATTGAGAGTCCATCCACTCAATTTCCTTTGGAAGTTGAGTGTAGAGTTTGTTAGTCAAACTCGATCTAGGGACGTTGGCCGTTCCTTGGCCTGTTTGTCGGCCTAAAGACTAGGGGTTGTTTGGCACTCCTTGGCCCGTTAGCCGGGCCTAAACAAAGTCTCCAAGGGGGAGCCTCCGACACGGAAGTGAACGTGCGTCGGGTTGAGAGTTAGCCTTTGTCCAAAACTCCGGTTATGGTTGAGAGGTGAACCGGTAAAACCTCCGTGTAAAGGTTGAGAGGTGAACCTCATTTAAAACCTCCGATAGTGAATGCCGGTGTGCTCAAGGCAGTTGAGTACTTGAACCGAGAGTGGAGTAGACCCAAAGTCAAACCACTATACATGCTTGTGTTTGTGATTGAATGGAGCACATTGTTATCTTAGCATTGTAAGTTTAATTGTTAATTATGAATGCTCGATAGGAATGTATGCTAGGCATTAGATAGGCACATCCACACATAAGATGTACTTTCACTAGTTGTGTAGACTTGAGCTCATTGATCCATTCTCATAAGTCTACATAGGTTGCATAGGTTAGGAGCTTGATTAGTTAAATCATTTGTTTACCTATGCATGCCTAGACTAGGTTGTTTATTGCTTAACCATATGCTAGTCTTGTGATTGGACCCACTTAGGCTTGGAAGCCGAAGTGTTCTTGCTTACTTAGTTTAATTTGTTAAATTGTATAAATAGGCGAAAAGAATTTCAAAAGGTCCTAATCACCACCCCCATAGGCCTTAGCCATAATACTAGTTGCTCTTTAAGCTTCTGCACATACGAAGGTGTCGTGTTAGACTATCGACGTACTTTCAAAAGGCACTCACCCAACTTGCCAAAATCAACTAATATCCACCGGGTACACTAGTATGGTATATTGCACACATTAGGGAGCTCAACAAACCCGTCCACAATTGATGAAATATCACAACGGAATATTGCACACACTTGGGCGCTCACCCAAATAAAATCAATGGGTTTATTGCACACACAAGGGCGCTCACCCTAAGGTTATTAACTGGGTTTATTGCACACACCAGGGTGCTCATGCTATGGTAAAGAAAACTGGGTCTATTGCACACATTAGGGTGCTCACCCAAAGGTAATAACTGGTGTTCTCAATTCGCGCAATGCAATGAATTAAAAAATTTCATGATATTTTAAAAACAATTTACCGATATTCAGCCCTGTTCCAGGCATCAAAATAGAATCAAATTACGAGGATTCATGAAACAACATTTCTCACGTGGACCAACAAAAATTCTTTCAATATATATCTGTAGTAGAAACGATTTCAAGATCTGGAATAATAACTACGTTTCCATAATCTAATCAAATTCAAACTAAAATCCAACAGTGACATAATTTGATTTAAAATTCAAATAAAAACAATGACCAACTCAATCAGTGAAATTACACATAAAATAGTTTCAAAACTATAAAATCAGAATATCAAATTCAGAACTCACAGCCAAACTAAAACATAAAACCCAAATTCGAATAATGGAAGGAGTTTGCCACTAGAGTCGAAAAACGGTACCAGGGAAACTCACGTGATTTCTCTTAACTTGAAACTGACTCGACTTGACTCAGTTCAGCGAGTCGATTAAGCGAGCTTCTTCTTCCTCTCCCTCTCCCTCTCCCTCTCATTCTCATTCTCATTCTCATTCTCATTCTCATTCTCATTCCGATTTCTTTCTTTTTTTTCCGATTTCTGAAGTGATCTCCTCATGTCTAAGATAGGGTTTTTATAAAAATTTCTGACTTCTCCAAACAATTCCAGAAACACCTTTGCGTAGGGACTAAACATCGACTCGACGCGGTTTGTATAACACGCAAACAGTGTTCTAAATATGCTGACTAGTTGATTTTGTATTGTATGTGACTATCGGATTTCCATAATAATGATGGGGATGAATTGTCCATCAAATGGTCCACCTGATGAACGACTTGGATCTTTAATTGAGTCTTATACAAGAGGTAGGGCTAAGGTTTCTAGTTGAGGAAGATGACCGTTGTCAATGATAGATTTTTGAACCAGGGCCTATCTTGGCATTCCGATCTCACTGGACATCTTAGATTTGTTCCAGGAAGCATGGGGAATCAAGAAATCGAAGGTTCGAGGGGCTTTAGCCGGTGGTTTGCGCGACGTAAACTCTTAAAGGTTTCGGGCTGTTTCCGTGACTTTGCATAAGAAGCCGAGAAAACCGGTGATTGGACTCTCTAGTTGGTTTCATTCCGACTCTCCTTGGTTGCTTCTAGTGTCCGAATAGATGTGGAATGGGATGGACGATCCAGATTGATTTAAAGATACTAGTAGTTTCTAAATCTGTTGACGAAGAAATCCGAGGAAGGTTTTCTCGCGTTGTTTTAGCATTCGGGCTGCTCCGTTTTCACATGGACATGCGGATCCAATATGAATGGATGAGATTCAAAGAGAAAATCTATCTTACTTCAACAGGAAACTTCATGTTGATCAGGAGGTAAATCCACTCCGCTCATCTGATGTGTCTCGATCGCTTTAAACGTGATCTCAAAATGAGCTAGATCTGATGATAAAGTGGGCCACACGTGCAAAAATGAGTTAATAATGCTCACCGTTGCAAACCTTACTGGAACGTAGAACAAGACACATACCTGTGTGTGTAGGGAAATGGTACTATGAGGTCGACCTCATGGGAGCTTCCCATGAGGTCGAGCTCTGTGGGCCCACTGTGATGTGTCTCGGACATCCACTCCATCTGATCAATCAGATGCACCATTCCATGGTGAGCCACGAGCCTAAAATTCAGCCCAATCCATGACTTAGGTGGGCCGCACCACATACAACAGTTGAGAGTGGCTACTCACTCGTTGAAACCCTTCATAATTGTTTATAAGGTCCACGGAGACTGGCTCAGACATCTAACCCATCTATTGTGCGTGCCCCATCTGAGTTTAGTATACGGCTGATATTTGGGATATCCCATAATCTAGAGGGGACCCACCAAATGCATGGCGTGGATGTCCGATACACATCACAGTTAAGCTCCCGCTGAGGTCGACCTCATAGTACCAGTTTCCCACACACACACACACACACACACACACACACACTACTATATATATATATATATATATATATATATATATATATATATATATATATAATTCAAACTTTACCCTTTTCTTTAGTTTTGACTTTCACCGTCTATATCGTCCAATATCACTGTCCAAATGGAATGAAATTTCACTATAGTCCACCATTTTTCGTGTTCTTTCTAATGCCTAAGTTTAGGAATTAATCACTTTATACAGATGACCAAGATACCTTTTTAGTGGTCCATCACACTCTGTCATCCAAAATAACATTTGTACACATCCCATATAAAATTTAACCGATGGCCTTGACATTTATCCTATGATCATCTTTGAAAAGATCAGTTCATTTTGGTATTTTGATGGCCAATTTGGTGGATACTGATATGTTGGGTGGTCGTATGAAAGGCTAAATTTTTTCTAATTTAATAGTTATGTTCGTAATCACAAATATGAGTTATTGTATGGTCGGTTTCGTAATCTAACGAGTAGAAAATAGATTTTTGAAGTGATCTCAGGTTTATATACACATCGAAATCTCGGGTCTCCATACCCCTCCAAACACTAAGGGCCTGTTTGGTTTTCCAATTACAATGGTAAATAACTGTAAATGGGTAATGATTATTTATTCTTGTAATTGTGTGGTGACATCACTAACATTTGGCTACAATGATGATTTTGCTACCTTGCTTGTTTCACCCCGAAATCAATGTAAAAATGGTTAGTTTTATAACGTGAAAATGTAATGATTACAATTTACTTTACCTACTTCATTTAAAAGTGTATTTGACGATTTACAAGCCATAATTTAGGTTTAAACAAACACCTAAATGCTCATTTACTTTGCATTTCATAGGAATTAGTTGGAAAAACCAAAGAGGCCCCAAGAGCATTAAGTCCATTAGGAAACCCACCAACCACAATTTAATGGTACAACCAAACGCTACCACATGTGAGAAACTTGCACAGACTTACAACTTGAATCTTTAGGGCCTGTTTGATTTTCCATTTCCTTTACGAATGTCCTGAAAATAAGTCATTATTACTTTTTTACCTAGTTTGAAAATTCGGTGTAATTCCTACCTTGAAATCCGGACTAAAATAAGTAGTTTAAAATTATATATAGGCCCTACCATGATATATATGATATATCTGCTCTGTCCATTAATTTTACTTGAATATTTTAATACATGAGCCAAAAAATGAGGCAGATCCAACACTCAAGTGGCCCACACCAAAGGAAACAGTGGCCTTAAGAAGTTTTTAAGGCTAGGTGTTGGATTCCCTTTTTCCAGAGGTGTGGTCCACCTGAGCATTGGATTTGCCTCATTTTTTGTCTATGCCATAAGTTCATTTGGCAAAACAGATGGATGGTGTGGATAATCCACATATATCACAATGGGCCCCACTTATATTCCGCATTCTCTTCAATTTTAACAATAAAAAAGTAGGCAATCAAATCATACATGAGAACAGTGTAGGAATTATCAAGGAAATAATTATTATATATTTACAACGTATTTTTCTAATAAATGAAAAATCTTTTTGAAAGTGAGAAACAATGTACAAGGCATAGTTTTTGTCCTTAATGCTACAGTATGTGAATCAGATAACTGAAAAGCTTTCATTTGATATGCCATTGACAGTTGTTGAGGTGTTACTGACTGTTGTAGACTAAAGTTGGTCATCGAAGGGGCATAAGCAATATGCGATCATCGAGCGCCTCTCCATAAAGTTGCAACCAGAACACCTGATTATCGAGCCTCCCCACTCATATCTCGTATATCACCTCAGTCTATACACATGCGAGCAGCTCGGCTCGTGGTCGTTAAACGAGGTCATCTCCAAATGCGAGCAACTCGGCTTGTGGTCGTTAAACGAGGTCATCTCCAAATGCGAGTAGCTTAGCTCGTGGTCGCTAAATAAGGCCATCTCCGGGCCCAAGCAGCTCCTACCCATTGTTTGTTTGTTTGTGGGGGATATTCTTCATCATCGTATAGTACCAGCAGCCCATATAGGCCGATTTTGGCTTTTTCTACTCATAGTTCCAAACTATGAGGGATCTCCATCAAGAGACGTAATCAGCTAGACGTCTAGAATGGTTAGGCCATCCTCTTATCTAAGGATTAATGGGATAGGCACCTTATCCCCTGAAATCTGCAGTGATCTTAACGGCTTGCGTAACAGACTGGATCACCCGGATCTGTATAAATAGATGGCCTCACAAATGATGAAGGTACACAATCTCTAAGCCTACGTTTCATACTTTATCTTACTATCAAGTCACCTCTGACTTAAGCTTCGGAGAGCTAACGGCCAAGCGTCGGCCACCCTTAGTCTTCTTCTTTAGCTTTTAGGTTTAGAGGGGAGCTCACTTCAAGAAGGGCATAAGCTTGGGAGGGACCTGTTACCAGAATCTGACATCAGCAGATTAGCACCGTCTGTGGGAACGAGTATTCAATTCGTTCTCATCACCGATTGTAACCTCCCACTATGCCTCCTAAAAAGACGACTCATCCCTATACTTCGAGGCAGACATTACCTCTGCAAGACATCCCTGAGCCAACTCCCAACCTCCCTCAGGCTGTTTCGACAAGGATTCCTTCGGCGAAGTCTAGCCAACCCGTGCATAACCCATTCCAAGAAATTTCCAGTGGCTACGATGGGGTAATGCGCTTCGTCGGGGAAACACTTCTCACCCTTAAAGTTGGACTTCAAACCCTATCCAATCGATTTGATCAACATTTCCCTGAATCGCAGCAACCTCCAGAAGGACCGCCACTACAAGCTCCACCTGCAGCTTCTAGACACTCTCTAGATCAACTACAAGCTCAGGTCAAACCCTCCTTCAAACCATATCCCTCGTGGCAATCAAGTTCCTAATCAGCGTCCACAATCCATTCGCTCTAGCGCTTCCCGACAACGACAGCTTGAAGAACAACTCGATGACAAAATATCCAGTTATACTCTTCCTTGGGAAGGGGACCTCAAGAAACTCGCGGATCGCTTCGATCATATCGAACAACGATATCAGTCTAATCTCCCAACATCCACTTTGGCAACAATTCGATGGTCAGACCCCCCTTTTACTCACGAAGTGATGAAGGGTCCTCTGCTTAAAAAATATCGGACACCTAGTATTATCCCATATACTGGTATCGACGATCCCCTTGAGCATCTGCAGACGTATAGATCTCTTATAGAGTTAGAAGGGTATAGCTCCGAAATTATGTGCAGAGCCTTTTCTTTAACCTTAAAAGATGCAGCACGTACTTGGTTTCGTGGTCCAAAGCCCCGATCCGTTGAGTCATTCTCTCAGTTATTAGATCTCTTTCTTTCCCAGTTTATGGGAAGCATCCGTCTCAAAAAACCTGCATCTCACCTATCAGATTTGAAGCAGCAGCACCAAGAGACGATCAAAGAATTCACCATTCGATTCACGGCGAAAGCAGTCCAAATCGAAGGTTATACAGAAGACAAGGGGCTCACTGCGCTTATAGCGGGCATTACAAGCGAAAGATTCTGATTCGCCTTAAACAAAAACCCTCCCAAAACGATGATCGAATTCCAAGCCAAGGCTAAAAAATACATCAATGCGGAAGAAGTGGCCTTAGCTCGCCATGATGTCCAAGGAAAAAAGCGAAAAGCTAAAGCTGTTTCTCCAGCAGATAAGAAATACCGACGTGATCGACGTGACCATTCTCCAAGGAAGTTTTATCCCGAGAAATATCGCAATTACACACCTCTCAATCGATCTCCAAAAAAGGTATTGATGGAAATCAAACACAAGTCGTATGTTAAATGACCCCTAAGGATAAAGTCGGATACCAAAAAAGAGATAAAAGGAAGTTCTACTACTTCCACAGAGATCACGGGCATAACACCCAAGATTGTATATCTCTCAAAGACCAGATTGAAGCCCTCATTTAAAAAGGACATCTTCGAGATTATGTCGCACGACAGGATTGTTCGCCCAAACAATCTGATAAATCTGCATGTCATGACTATAAAAACCAGTGACAAAAGTCACCACAACAACGTCTTTCACAGGAGGATGCTGAACCAGCAGGCGAAATCTGAACCATTGCAGGTGGCTCGACTTGTGGAGGAGACTCACGAGACTCAAGGAAAACATATACTCGGAAGGCAAGTCAGAAGCCTCAACACGTTTATTGGGTAGGGAAGTCATCCAACCCAACAAACTTAAGCCATCAGCAAATTTCTTTTTCTCAAGCAGATGCTGAAGGACTCCATTTTTCTCATGAGTATTCCATCATCGTGGCGTTAAAGGTATCGAATTATTTAACTCATTGCATTATTCTGTTGGGGTCCCAAAAGTCAGTACCCTCTAAAACAAATCAACTGGGCACGTGCTTCGAGGAAATCCCACAAAATACCATCCGACGCACCCAAATATCTAGATTTGCAAAGGATCCAGTACTTAGCCATTTTCTCCGGTGGGCCCCACGAATCACCGTGATCAAAACCGTCCAGAATCAGGCAGACACCTTCTTTATGAATTATAATAAGCAGTGCATGACGACTCGCCAAGAAGCGGGCCTCGCAAGCCCTTCATTTCGTAAAACTCAATTTTGCAAAACACGAGTACGTCAAGCGCACCCATTTATTCAGCCCAACGCACCCTTAAATTCATGAAAATTCAAAAAGCATTTCGAGATGTATTTCAGCTCTGACGCATCCGAAAAATAGCTGACGCATCTAAAAAATACCTTCGATGCGTCCATAAATTCAGAAAATACGAAACTGCAATTTCAGGGTGCATTGGACCTTGACTGCATCCAAAATTGTCCAGCGTGTCCATAAAATACCTTCGACGCACCCATAAAATCACCAAGAACCAGTATGGTATTTTTTGGATGCATTGGACTCCAACACACCCAAAAAATAGCTCGACGCACCCATAAAATCAGCACTTTTCAAAATATCATTTTGGGGGCGTTGGAGCTCCCACGCACCTATTTGGGGGTGCGTCAAAGACTTTATGGGATGGGCCATACGTGGCAGCCCCTCATTGGTCACTGTTCGGTATTTTCGGGTATAAATACCCCTCCCACTGTTCATTTGTACAGATTAACAGATTAAGAGAGAGAGAGAGAGAGAGAGAGAGAGAGAGAGAGAGAGAGAGCTATTATCCCTTGAGTATTCGGGATTTACCGTCGGAAACCCTTGCCGGAATCCTGCTCCGACCACCGAAAAACTTTCCCGGTCACCGGAATCCCTTTCCGATCATCCGTCGGAAGATCACTCCAACCAATACCACCGCAGGTCTGGATTATAAAAATCATAAGTGTGGGCGCGCACCCGAAAATAGCTCGACGCACCTGAAAATTCAACATAATTTGGACTTGTATTTTCAGGGTGCATTGGACCCCAACGCACCCGAAAATTGCCCCACGCATCCGTAAATTCAATAAAAATCATGCATTTAATTTAAAGGTGCGTTGGAGCCAACGCACCCATAAATTAAGTCCCATGCACCCAAAAAATCAGCCAATTTCATAATACGTTCATGGGTGCACCGGACTCAATTTTAAGTGTTTTCAAGTGCCGCTTGAGCCTATTTTAGGTATTTTGATCGTTCCGGACGCAATGGAATGATCAAATGGACGTTCCAGGATCTCTAAATGAGCAGAGCCTATTTTAGGTATTTTGAGTGTTCCGGACGCAATGGAATGATCAAATGGACGTTCCAGGATCTCTAAATGAGCAGAATTGTGCATCTTCGAGGTTCGACCTGATTCGACACGATGGACGAAATGACTTCTCAAAAAGACGCCACCAGCATCTAGAACAATGCAAATATGTCATCATTTATATCTACTGTAAAGATGTAATCTGATTTGGGTCGAAAGCTAGACAAGCGGGACTATGGTTATCACGATAAATCGTACCAAAGAGTTTCAATTCACTATAAAACAATCGTTATGAACTGCCACAACACAACAGTCGATGCCCTACCCATTCAAACGGCATCCGTCGATTGGGCTACGCAGGTACACACAACTGTAGAATGGACTTCCCGAGGTCACCTGTCTATACATTGATAGGCGCGGGCCCAGAGTCGTCCTTCCTAGTCATAAACCCTGATAGTCTCATCTCGGATCTCCGGCCAAAATATGGAAATAGACATCTGACTAATACAAAGATGGCTCAGTCCATAATAAAATAAATACAGGTCTCTACGACCACAAACTCTAAGGCCATAGTCCCTACTGACTAGTCTTTTGCCTTTTAATCAAGGGTCATCGATCATTCGATGTAATTAAGGGTTCGTGCCAGATCACGACCTGGAATGTACAAGATCTCAGGATCTTCGGAATAAAATTCGCCTTGCAATATCTCTTCTTGTGTACACTTGTGAATGCTTGTGATTATCTATGAATGTTTCCATTACTCAGAACCCCAGAGCAACAATAAACAACATTTCAGGAAAATGTCCTTGGAGTTCATTTTCCAGTTCCAACAAACTGGCGACTCCACTGGGGATCGAACCCAGAATCTCTGGTTAGCTCTGAGTATAGAAACGCTCTAAGATCAATCATTCACAGACGTGAATGTGTACACAGGAGATTTATCGTGAGGCATAATGTTTTGGCGCCCTTGGGCGCCAAACTGGCGACTCTCAACATGAACGTTATTCCCTTCATCTTTAAAGCAATAGACGGTAAAGTAAAAGGTTTTCAAACCCACGAACCCCCACAACTACACGTATTTGTCTTCTTCTTGCCTATTCCTATCAGTTTATTCACTACGATCGATGGGTTCACGCTCCCGGCCGCGTTTATGAATTGTTCTAATGATTTCCTGACGCCGCAGAATTAGCAAGATAGTAACACAAACGGAAGAAATGGCATGATCCATGACAAGTTCATGCACCTTCCTTGCTGCCGAAGGCTTCAGTTTCCCCCGTTTCACCGCAATTGCAAGACTAAGCTTAGAGTGGCAGTTGGTTGAGGCTCGAAGGCAGAAGAAGGAACAGAGGAAAGCTGCCATCGTAGCAGCATATGGGAAGGCGAACGTTGCAAGACCTCGCCCCGTGATCAGGAAATAGTGGCAGCCGAAGCAGGGAGCAGAAGATCCCTATCGACGGTCAGGTCATAACAGCCAAACCCGCAGTACCAGAAATGACAGCCGAGCAGTTTCCGTCGTTGTCCAAAGTCGCCCGCGCCTTTCGGAAACCTATCAGGCCCGCACATGTAAAGAAAGCCGAGCCTATAACAACCCTTGAACCGAAGCAGAGATCAGCTCAGAAAATCCCGTTAGCACAAGTGGTGATGGTCCAGGTGGCCGAAGGAGAAGAAGAAGGACCATATGAGGTAGAAGAATTGCCTCCATTCCAGATCGATAGATTGGTCGAGGCTAACCGCGAGATGAACGATCGGATGAGGGCTATTCAAGAAGCCTTGACCACCTTAATAGCGCAGAATGCCACTAGAAGTATCGCGCCGCTCACCCGTCAGTCGGCAGAGGAATCCCAAGGGGCAGCGGAAGGTCCGGCTGAGCCTGAACCGTTCGTCCAACTCAGGGTCACACCAATAGAGCGTGCACCACTTTCCGCATCTCACATGTCGCGAGAAGAGTTATCCCAGACGATAGCCCACATGATGCAGCAAGAAAAAGAGAAAGAGAAGAGGGGCAGCTATAAATATCGGGTCCCATACCCTCTAGAGGTGGAAGAGGTACCGTTCCCAGCCAATTTCAAATGCCCCGACTTCGAAAAATTCGATGGCAGAGGATCGCCGAAAGAGCACATCACCCACTTCTTGACTACGTTGGGAAATTAGTCTGCAGTCCCGCGGTATTGCATGCGGTTATTCGGATCTACCCTGACAGGGAAGGCCTTTCAATGGTACATGTCACTATCAGCCGGCTCTATAAGGACAGGGGAGCAAATGCAGGACGCTTTCATCTCAAAATTCTTTGCGACCGAGAGGGAAATCTCATTAACAGACCTAGCATTGGTCAGACAGAGGAATGGTGAACCAGTCGAGAAATTCATCGACTGATGGGGAACTACCGCTGCTTAATGCCGTGAATTACCCAGTGAAGCCGAGCAGATGAAGATGTGCCTAAGGGCTCTAGACCCTATGATCTCGTACGGACTGTCAGGTAACACCTTCAACTCCTTTCGTGAACTGGCACGAAAGCCCATCTAGTGGAAGAAGCAGCCTCCCGGGTAAACTTCAGACCCGAGAGACAGAAGAAAGAAACAGGAAGAGTGGTAGAAACCCACTAGGTCGACAGGAGCAGGGAACAAAAAGACCGAAAACGTCCCGCTGTCGATCATAGGCCGGAGATGAAGACAACAGTCATACAAGACAAGGGTAAGAGACCCTATGTACCTAAACGCGTATCAATAGCTGAAAGAGAAAGGGCTAATGGCCCATATACATTCGATATGGCCGATCTGGTTCCGATCATGGAACAATTGATCGAGGAAGGCTTAATGCGCCTACTAGAGCCCGTCTGTCCCCATGAAGTTGGACGAGTAAATGATCCTAAATATTGCAAATATCATCAATGTGTCAGCCACAAGACAGAGGATTGCTTCTCCTTGAAAGGAAGGATACAAGGGTTGATCAACCAAGGGGTCATCAGCATGAAGGTACCCGAAACAGCAAGGGAGACAGCTGGGGCAATTTCAGTAATCCCAATAGAAGGTGGCACCCACCGAATGACTTCATTCCCTGAGCCGAAGGAACCATGGACTCTAGTCAGTAACAAGAAAAGACTCGAGAACAGACGCAGGCTAGTTAACCAAGGAAGGAACAGGGGGAGAGGAAGGAGAGAAATACTACAGAGATGACCCGCGACAAGCATGGCATATTGCGGAATGGTGTCGTTCGTCGAACAAGCACCGTCCAAAGCTACCCCACAAGCAGCCGAGGGAGAAGTTAACGCGGTCATCTTACGATCAGGAAAGCAAATGCCTGACCGTACCCCTCCAAGACCAGATGACCCAATGCAAGAAGACGATGTCTCTGACAAGCCGCAAGAGAGACCTCGCATACAAAAGTCGAAAGAGAAGGTTGGTGAAGCCACGACTAGTCAGCCAAGCCTGAGACCAGTAGCGTATGATGTTGTGTCGCACTTACGGAAAGTTCCCGCCCGGCTAAGTATATACGATGGTTTATGTCTCTCGAAAGTGTACAGAGAAATGTTAATCAATGCCCTACTTGACAGTGAAGTCAGGGAAGTCATGATGATAGAGATGGAAGAAGAAATGAATAATACAAACAAATTTTGGGAGGGGTATATGCCAGTGTCACAAGTCATGCATGTCAACCATCCTTCAACAATTACTTTCTCAGAAGAAGACCGCACGATCGAATTAATAGACCACAATCGACCGTTGATGGTCACAGGAACAATCAGGGACACCGAGGTTAAAAGGTGCATGCTAGATGACAGGTCTGCCGTGAATATTATGCCATTGAAGACATTACAGAAGCTGGGTTATAGGCAATCGGCACTACGCCCGAGTCTCATGATGATTCAAGGGTTCAATCAAGATAGTCAACGCACACTTGGATCAATCACGGTGATGTTAGAGATCGAAGAACTGACGACGAAAGTAACGTGTCAGGTGATCGACGCGGTGACAACCTACAACCTCCTTTTAGGAAGGCCCTAGCTCCATCAGAATCAGATAATCCCTTTGACATATCACCAGTGTTTCAAATATGACAGGGATGGTGTCCAATACAGGATAGCAGCAGATCCGAAGCCATACACGATAGCTGAGTCATTTTTGGCCAATGCGAAATATTACAACCCATCCGAAAGTGATAAAACCAGCAAAAAGCCCAACGTAACGAAAAAAGGGGAAGGGGCAAAACCTCAAGTTGAGAAGTGCATGCAGAAAAGTAAACCTCAGCCCATCACTCAGGGAAGATCCCAGTGTCAGTGGGAAAACCAACCTCAGCCGATCACGAAGAAATTCTATGTAGTACTGCAGCACCTGCATCAGCCAGGGCAGTCTGTGTTAAAACTGATCTCAGATCAACACATGAGTGTACTCAAGTCCAGCTTCAATATGCCGATACCCAAGATAAGAAGAACCAAGCCGTTCCCAAAAGCTCCAAGCCAATTCATGGTATCGTCAAGAGATATCACCCAGAAAGATATCAAGTTCCACTCAGGGCCAAGTCAACCAGTACCATCAGAAAGGAGAGAAGAGGGAAGAGGGTTTGCCCAACCCCAACCAATAGAAGAGAAGAGATATAGCAAAGCCAGCCGGAAGATTATGAGGAATATGGGATTCTTCGGTCAAGGCTCAGACACAAAGAAAAGACTGCTAGCTCAATTTGAAGAATATAAGTAAGTATACAGAAACGGAGAAGGTCTAGGATCCAAGGCAAGCGTAAACATGGTAACCATTGGCTCGGTAGAAGAAGTCCAGTCGCAAGATTCTATCGACATAATCCAGCCAAGTGTCGCACCCGTGCAACTAGAAGACGGTGGACAACTGATGATTGATGAACTCGAAGAGGTGAATTTGGGCACCCTCGAAGAACCCAGGAATACATATTTGAGCAGAAAAGTCCCGAAAAATGAAAGAGAGAGAGATACATACAGTTATTAAAGGAGAATAAGGACATCTTTGCCTGGACATATTCAGAAATGCCCGGGCTCAGTCCGGCAATCGCCATGCACAAGCTGAGTATCATGAAGGAAAAGAAGCCAGTAAAGCAACCGCAACGACGGTTTCATCCTGATGTTATACCCAAGATTGAAGAAGAAATCAAGAAACTAATTCAGGCTGGATTCGTTCGAGAGGTGAAGTACCCTCGATGGATCTCAAACATCGTGCCAGTCAAGAAGAAGAGCGGACAGATCCGAGTTTGCGTTGACTTCCGGAATCTCAATGAAGCCTGCTCGAAAGATGATTTTCCTTTGCCGATTCCAGAATTATTGATTGACAGCACAACGGGATATGTAGTAATGTCCTTCATGGACGGGTATTCGGGATATAATTAGATTCGCATGGCCCCGGAAGGTGAAGAAGCCATGGCCTTCCTTACAACTCTCGACATCTACTGTTATCGCGTAATGCCCTTCGGATTAAAGAACGCAGGGGCGACGTATTAGCGCGCAATGCACGTTATATTTCAGCATATGATGCACAAACACGTCGAATGCTATGTAGATGATTTAGTCATAAGGTCGGCCGATCATGAGCAGCATAGAGAGCACCTAAGGCAAGTGTTCCAACGGTTGCGCAAGAAGAGTCTCCGTATGATCCACTACAATGCGTGTTCGGAGCTGCGTCTGGCAAATTTTTAGGCTTCGTGGTTAGACACGAGGGCATAGAAATCGATCCCGCAAAAATCAAGGCCATCATAGAAATGCCGCCTCCGAAGAACCTGAAGCAATTAAAGAGTTTCCAAGGCCGCGTAGCATATCTGAGAAAATTCATTTCGAACCTAGCTGGTCGTTGTTAGCCGTTCTCCCACCTCAACAAGAAAGATGTTAAATTTGAATGGGATGCCGCCTGTCAGAAAGCTTTCGATTCATTAAAAGAGATGCTCGGGAATTCGCCAGTCCTTGCCACCCCAATCAAGGGAAAGCCACTGATTCTATTCATCGCAGTAGGTGATAACTCACTAGGAGCACTCCTAGCACAGAGGAATGAAGAAGAGAAGGAGAATGCGCCATATTACTTAAGCCGCACGCTGGTGGGGGCTGAATTTAACTATTCAGCAATTGAGAAGATTTGTCTCGCTCTCATTTTCGCTCTGAAGAAACTAAGGCATTACTGCCTCTCACACCAAATAACATTGATATCCAAGGCAGATCTGATCAAGTTCCTTATGAACCGGCCTATGTTATCCGGACGCTTAGCAAAATGGGCCTTTCTCCTCTCTGAATTCGACATTACATACGTCCCGGCCCGAGCTATTAAAGGACAGGCAATCGCAGATTTTCTCGCTGCACATCCGGTCCTGAGCAACGAAGAAATGAAATGTGATCTCCCAGATGATCAGGTTATGATGGTCGGAGAACCACGACTCTGGCAGATGTACTTTGACGGAGCCTCTAGATCGACAGGGGCAGGATCGGGGGTTATATTTATCAGCCCACAAGGAGATTTGTTGCCCTACTCATTTACGATCGTGCCAGCTTGCACCAACAACGAAGCAGAATATCAAGCCCTCATCATCGGGCTGCAGCTCGCATTAGAGTTGCGAATCAAGGCAATACAAATCTATGGTGACTCCAAGCTAGTCATCGGACAGTTGACGACAGAATATGAGGTCCGCAAACCTGAGTTGTCACCTTTCTGCCAACTAGCGCAATCACTATTCGACCAGTTTCGCAACAGCAACATTTCACATATACCAAGGTAGGAGAACATACAGGCCGACGCATTGGCCAGCCTGGCCGCTGCTTTGGCTAACCCTGGAGGCAGCACACTTCAAGTAACAATCGACGAAAGGAGAATCCTACCGACAGCTGTACTGCGTGGTGGCGGAGCAAGCATAAACCCCATCTGTTGCTTCGAAATCACAGAAGATAATGACTGGAAAAGGCCGTTCGTCGAATACTTGAAGTATGGATTCTTACCGGAAGAGCCCAAGATGCGCACGCAGGTTAGGAGACGTGCTGGGTCATTTATACTACAGAACGACGTCCTTCACAAACGCTCGTATGAGGGAGTATTGTTGCACTGCTTGGACCAGAATGAAGCATATGCTACGTTAAAGGAAGCCCATGGAGGAGAATGCGGTGCCCACCAAGGAGGCAGGAACCTACATCACCGTGTCCGACACATGGGATATTATTGGCCCACGATGGCAAAAGATGCGATAGAATTTGTCAAGAAATGTCATTAGTGCCAAATCCATGCAGATATCATACACTCGCCACCAGAAGAGTTGCATCAATCAGCGATATCCTGGCCTTTTGCAGCCTGGGGCATGGACGTGATTGGACCAATCAACCCGCCCTCTTCCCAGGGGCACCAATACATCTTAGCCGCGACGGATTACTTTTCCAAGTGGGCCGAAGCAGTCGCGCTTAGGAGCGTGAAGGCAAAACATGTCAAAAGTTTCATCCGCCACACCATACTATATCGACATGGTATTCCTGAGAAAATCACCACCGACAACGGAACACCCTTCAAGAACGCTACCATTGACAAGTTATGCACAAAGTTCAAGATCAAGCACTGCTATTCAACACCTTATTATCCTCCTGCAAATGGGCTGGCTGAAGCTTTTAACAAGACTATTGTGAAGATTTTAAAGAAGACAGTAGCAGAGAGTAAGAGAGATTGGGACAAGCGTCTGCCCGAAACATTATGGGCATATCGAACAACGCACCGCACAGCCACGCGAGCTACACCTTACTCGTTGGTGTACGGCATGGAGACGGTAGTCCTGATGGAGATACAGGTTGAATCATTACGGGTCGCACTTCGCCATTCCCTAACAATCGAGCGCAATGACGAGATTAGAATGATCGAACTAGATGATCTAGATGAAAAGAGATTGGTCGCTCAGCAAAGGCTCGAAATGTATCAGAAACAGATCTCAGCCTCATACGACAAACGAGTTCGCAATAGATCGTTCAAAAGAGGCGACCTGGTGCTAATGATGAAACGCCCGGCGCCAGCTCAAGGCCCGAAAAGTAAATTCGACCCGAAGTAGGATCCAGTGTGCATCGTCGATGAAGTATACTCCAATGGGGCTTATCGAGTGATCAATTGCAAGGGGCAAGGCATCAGCTCGTTGGTGAATGGTCGATTCTTAAAAAGATATTATACTTGACAGAGAATACCACTGTGATTTGTAAACGCCCCGCTAGAGGGAAAGTGTAATAGACGAACATCAAGAGAAATGATACCATGCGGTAATCAATGCTTACAATTACAGATACTAATCATTTATTCCGTGTGTTTGCACAGGCATCAGGAAAGTCATTGAAACCCGAGACGTATTAAGCATCGCCACCCCGCTCGATCCGAGTTATCAAGATTCAGAATGAAAAGATGGACCTTAAGATTAAGGCTCGGACACACCCATTCCGCATAAATATAGGTTTGAGTCCTGACAGGGGGACATTCCTTCCAAAATAATCTACGTTATATTCGAATCCAAACTCAAATGAAAGAAGTATCAAGTAGATAAAACACATAGCACGATCACATGAATAGTATACATATCATTACAACATTACTGTCACAACGTATCTCCACAAAATTACGGAATGAAACAATTACAAAGCTTAACCGTTTAAATTTCTTAAACATTCTTCTAACAAATGAATTGTAGACTCCTAGGTTGCCCTCTGTGTTGCCTCCGCCGTGGCTAAGACCTGTGCAGGATCGGGGACGCATTGAAGGAACTCTCTCAGTTTTGCAACCTGATTTCATATAGTGTTACGTTCGGCCTCGCGCTTTTCGATAAGTAATTGCAGACGAGCCTTCTGATTGCCAAATTTTGAGAGATTGAGGTGAACAACGAAGCATTTTGCATGCAGCCGTGCTATCTCATTATCTATCTCCGCCAGCCGATCTGCGGCTCCCTGATGCCCGACGGTGGCATCTTGCCAGTCGCGCCTCAACACAGTTATATCTGCCTCGCACAACTCAAGCTTTGGCAGGAGGGACTGTAAATGACCGCGCCTCTCCTCAATAGAAGGATCGACTCTGAAGTGTCTCGCCTCGCTGAGTTGTGCCATGCCTTCCCTAAACAGGACTACATGGTTGATCATTAAAGAGACGTCAATCCCGAGCCATGCAGCATTGCATTCAAGCGCCTGCAGCCCTTCATCCAAAATGGACCATTCATCCATGTTCTTCAGAGAGGCGGCAATGTTCATTAGAAGACTCTTCAAAAGGTCCACCTTCACCTTTGACAGCCCTCGGAGAGAAGAAATGAATGCCTCGGGCAAGGCGACAGGGGCTAAAGCATGAACAGGAGCGGTCGCTAATAAAAGAAATGGTAAAGTCAGTGTAAAGAGGCCTCAGTAAGGAAAAAGATAATTGAAATGGTGAAGACAAGTAATATACCAGTGGCTTCAAGAATGTCAACAGAAGGCGTGTTAGTCGAGGCAGTAGGCGTAGGCAATGCTGGGGCAGGTTTAGCAGTCCCCTCGGTCGACGGCTCAGGTAGCTCCGGAGAGGATAGCACTACGACCTCAGGAACGCTGATGTCAGATGTTGGCATGGTAACAGGAAGGGGCTCCGCAACGGGTTCGACTGACGACGGTACAACGGTAGGAAGAGTTTTCGTGGCACGTTCCAATACACTTGTCCCTATATCAGAAACTTCAACCCCATGGGAAACCTCCCCAATAGGCTCAGCTAATGATGGTCTAACAATGGGAACAACTTCCACAATAGGCTCAGCTGTTGAAGGTTCGACAGTCGGAGATGCTTCCGAGGTAAGTTCAGGTACACTCGATGCAGCGACAGATACTGGAATGCTCCGAGAAGCTAAATCAACATCCCCGACCCCAATATCTTCAACACGGGAAAGGGACGGGGAATGCACAACCTCCACCACGGCAGTGGTCGACGTTTCATGAACAGGACCCTAGTCATCTGCAGCTTCAGCCATGGGGATATCGGAGATAAGAACAGTATCAGTGGGCACCTCGTCATCCAAGTCCATGAAAATAGCTCCAACATCCGCCTTAGGGACAAGCTTGTCATATATCGGTTCATCATGATTGCCTCCTCCAGTATGACGATCCCCGCTCAAATTCTCCTGAAGGCTCAGCTCACCCTCTTCCCTGACTGCACCCGCATCACCAATCGGAGTGCCACCAACAGCCTCAGAAATTCGTTTCTGTAATCTCTCTTCATCATACCTCTTACGCATCTCAGCAATGTTCTTCCCTCCATCAACTACCGAAGTACGATGAGAAGTCTTCACCCGAGGACCAGTTCGCTCAAGTGGCGTCTCATCATCACCACCATCATCGCCGTCGTTTCCACCACCAGCACCGCCATCATCACCACCCTCACTGCCATTGTCATCATCACCGTCCCCATCATTTTGATCGGGGTTACCCCTGGGAGCATCACCACCCTGATGCGCCTCATCAATAGGCCCAAGAGATGGAAACTCTGGCCCCTCCTGCACGATACTCCTTTCCCCGTACGCAACCCAACCTTCCAGGGTATGCTCGGGCTTCTCGTGATCAATTATCACATTCATCGAAGTGATTAGCCTCTGAGTACCCAGGTACAGCAGGCTGATGAAGATGCTTCGCCACGTACCCTAGTCCATTGGCAGGAGCTGGATTAACAATCGGAGGTGTAACAAAGACGGGATCAGTAACATGATGACCATTCCGGATCAATGTATACTGGTGAGCCCACCATCTCATCCACCCGAAAGATGCGCCAGTGACACTCCTCGTACCAGGGATGGCAAAAGAGCAACCGGTCCCAGTTAGTAGAAGTTGTCGCCACATCCATTTCCAATGGATAGGCCCGATGCCATACGCTCACTGCTCACGAGTCACCGGCTCCAATGTGGTGGGTACTTCCTTGATCATATCCAAATTGACGAGCGAAACGGTTGGGGTAGTACGGCTCTCTCCAGAACTCCAACCCCTCACGTAAAGGAAGCGAGGACGGGAGGATGGCTACCAGGAATGAGTGTTCATTATGGTCTATGCTGTCATCATCCGTGCACAATATAGAATCTTTGCTCCGGGTGCCCGAGAAGTGGAAAAAGTGGACATCGTCGTATTTAGCAATCCTCTCCTTGACGGTGTTCAAGTTTTGCCCTACCATCTTTCGCTTTTGGAAAAAGTATAACGGGACCACCCCTCGCTGAATATAATCCCCGGACTCGATACCATATACCTAAGGGAAATACATTCCGAGCCATCCGGACAGGAAATGCCATTCACAGTAAGCCGAATTCATGCCGAAGGCAGCCCGGTCCTTATTGCTGATAACATAACCGAAAGCCTGATAAAGAGAACATAATACGGCGGGAGCTATTGCGTAACAGTGGCCATTAGCCAAGGCTCCTGCAACAGCAAAACAAGACACCCTCACACTGTCAGCCTGTTTTGAGCTCGGCAAGACCACGCAACTCAACCAATATGCCAAGAAGCCGGCGAGCTCACAGGTCGGGGATAACTTGTTTGGACGGGGGAAGTTTTCCTTCATTCGAATCTCCAAAAAGGCTTTATCCCCTCGATCTTTGTCATAAGCCGCATAGTCCAGACTGAAATGAAGAAAACAAAGCATTAATGGAAGGGAGAAAGACAGAACGAAATAATGATATACAACTTGCAGTTAAGTGCTTACTCTAAGCCATGGATGAAATAAACCAACCAGTCTTCGAAGGAAAGTTTATCCTTGAAAGCCCAGAACTGCGGAAGCTCCGCAAATAGCTCATAACAAGCCGAGGAGAAGAAGCCTTCACTCACCCCCTTTTTCTTCCGAGACAACTCCTCATCACTCGGAACCCACTCATCGTATATCCTCCCGCGAATCGGGAGACTAGCGATACGGTTCAAGTCCCATAGCGAGATGCCCATCTCTCCATACGGCAAATGAAAGGTGTTGGTGATAGAGCACCAATGGTTCAGAAACCCCTTGTAGACCCACGGTTCGCGGCAAAAGTAACTCGAGGTCGCCGCAATGGCTTTAAAGAGGCCTACCGCTTTCAAGGCCTCCCTATGACATTCCAAAATCCGGTTCGCCCATGCTTCATATCCGGGATGAGAGATCAAATGACCTCGGGTCCGGAATGCGCCCGATAACCAGATTTCGGTATCTCCCAGGTGATGAAACCTTTGCCTGAAGGGTCTCAAAGTAATGTGTTGGGAAAGGCCGATGGGGGTCCTAGTTCAGCTCTAAAAATATCATAATCTTTAGGTCCAAGACAGCTTGACGCCTGCCATTCTCAGACAGGGAACAGTTGAGAAAAGGCCCAGGAGTAGATGTCCACGTTTCCATGCTAAAAAATGAATTTGCGCGGCACACATCTGGCAGGCTCGATACTGGGAAGAGAGCGATGCCGCTGGAAACTTCTAGTGGACCTAATGTACCATCGCGTATAAGGGTTCCGAATAGCAAGAGGAGAAGTGACTAGCTTTACAGTTGACCAAACGATCTTCATTTTGTCAGACTTGGACCTGGTCTGCTTCTCCAGGTATACCTGCTTCACGCCCTTACCGGCCCTCTTCGGGCGACCTCGTCTAGCAGATTGGGCGGGGGCCAACGGAGTCCCTCGCCCTCTTCGGAACCTGTTGTCCCGTCACTTCAGAAACCCCACAAAGGAGTAAACCAGGTGTCCCACTGTTCCTGTGTACCCCTGTCTGGAGGAGGTGGCACAACCCGATCACAGAGAATCTTCGTTTGCATGTCCTTGGACAGCGTCAGTATACGTTCATAGAAGTTGAAAGTTTTCGGGGGCAGAAACCATTGGGGATTCTGATCAGACGGACGAATGACGTTCTTCGAAGCCGCCCGTTTGCGCTTTGAAGGAGTCAATGGAGGACCCGAAGGACCAGCCTCAGAGGGGTCGCTAGCCATCACAATCTGCGAAGGCACACGGAAAGCTTAGGTATAGCTCAAAGCAAGAGAAAATGCACACAAAAGAAATCGACATTCTCAAGGTTCAAGAGGATGCAAAGTAGTAGGCAAAGGAGGCATGAGCACCAATAAATGAATCAAGGTCATAGTAAAATACGTTCAAGGAAGGAAATAGCACAACAGCATTCATAACTACGACATCATCATCACGTACAAACAAGAACGGATAAAAGAAAGAGAAAAATAACATAATCATCATTCATTAACTGAGACAGGCCCAGAATATTCGGGCTGTCATATCAATTGTTTAAATATTAAAGTTAGAGTTTGTCATAAGATAACACAAAATTGCGAGGCCCCCTCCCCATGGACAGAAAAGGATCTCAATCTTGCAGTAGCGGAAGAATCCGGGCCTTCAACTCGTCCACCTTGCCTGGACCCGCGCTTCCTTAGAAATCAGGTCCATTAGGAAGGAGATGCATTGCTGCACAAAGTCGAAGTTCAAGTGTTCAGCATTGGTCCAGTTCCTCATGATGGAGATATCGATCGCAAGTCTGTCGTATTCCCTCAAGGCCTCTCTGATCATTCTCCAGATGCTGGCGCGATGATCTGGAAACTCGGCCTCCGCCAGTGGGACAGCCCAAGCCAATCGTCTCTTGTCCCTTTTCTCCCTCTTTAAGGAGTTAAGCCAGCTCAATAAGGCCAAGAAAGAATCAGCCAAGGGAGGCTCCGCCGCCTCAAGGAGCGCCGGCTCTCCTGAAAATGAGGAGTCGCCAATGAAATCAAGTATGGCTTCTCTGTGCTCATAAAAAATGGAGGCCATAAGTGAAACATTCCGGATAGCCTGTAGTATGGGACGAGAATCTACACCAAGTCTGGATAAAGCCTCAAACACCTCATCATACTGAACATGGAGGGATGACCAAGCTTCCAAACGGTTGAGGGAGTCAAAGAACCGTAGCAAGCAGTCATGAGCCGCGCGTAAGGAGGCACGAGTTACAACCATTGTCTGCTGGAAAAAACAAGACTAACAACCCGATTTGAGAACCGCGGCAATTCGATAAAAAGGAGTAAAGAAAGGAAGCATATGAAGATTATTTACATCAGATCCAAAGTCAACGGAGGCATGCGCAGGTACATTTAAACTCTATCTAAATTAATCATTATAATTCCCAGAAAATGCCATTTTTAGCTAGGCATAGCCCAAGATTTAAAGTATATAGGACCCGACACAGCTTCCGGATAACAATGAATACACATAAGAATTTATGACGGAAATGCAGGGCCCAATATCCTTTAAAGTAACAATCCCTGTCACCACGGGAATAGCTTTGCCCACCCAAAATGTGGATATGATGGGCAATGTTGGGCCAGATTTACACATAAAAGAGCCCCAGAAACAAGAGAATTCCAAGTCCTGGAAACTGGGTGCGTCGGACCCAACGCACCCCCTAAAATAATCCAAATTTCGCAAAAAGATACAAAGTCGAATATCTGGGTGCGCCAGGCCCAACGCACCCCAAAATGCCCAAAACGTTTTGACTGAATATCTGGGTGCGTTGATAATCGGTTTAAGTTCAATACATAGGTGCGTCACGCCCGGCGCACCTCAAAATTCAGTCATTTTTTCCCCAAGTACAATATTTGGGTGCGTCAAGCTTGACGCACCCTTAAAAATTTAAGGGTTTCCCCAACTTACAACGAAGGATGCGTTAAGCCCAACTCACCCTAAAAATCCCAAAATTCAACTAAGTTCGAATACTTAGGTGCATTGAGCGCAGCGCACCCTTAAAATCAAAATTTCACCAAGTCATTATTTGGGTGCGTCACGCTTGACGCACCCCACAAATCCAAAAATTTGAAATTAAAGGGTGCGCTCGACCATTTTTAGGTGCGATGGCGAGAATAAAAGGGTGCGTTGGCGAATATTTGGGTGCGTCAAATGCAGAGCGAATGCACAGTAAAAAGCAAGGAATGAACAATAGAGGACTTATCCATTCTTGCAATTCCCACATCAACTGGTCCCGTTAGAGCCACTACTACATAAATCGTCAAATAAGCTGCAACAACAACCACATCAACCGCTGGGCCTCTCGTTGGTCCTATGGTGAACAATTCCGGACACTTCCATCAGCGGGTGGGTTAGCATCTATAGTTCCCTTTGTCGAGGGAGGTTAAGCCGGTCCCGAGGCGGCTTCCTCTCCATTCCTTATGTACTCGGCTAGAGCACCAAGAGGGTCGATGACCAACTCGAGACTTCTTCATTCATGATCGAGTCGCCACCAGAGCCACAAAGGACTATCTAAATTGATTCGTTTCTGTTGATAAGCTCCAAGTGCATCATAGGAACTACAAAAATAAGGTTCTTTCTCTTTCGTATACTTATTATAGTTATTATAGTCAACTGTTTCATTTTGGTAGTTTCTTCGATTACATGGATTATACCTATTTGAACAAATACCTCGACGATTCCCGATCGTTAATATATAGAGTCTAATAAAGAAAATCAGGCTATCTTATCTATTTATAGTGTGGACCCGGGAATCCGATACGTTGCGTTGAACGGTCGTAGGTCCATCGCAACGCACCGGAGGGGCATCTGTTGGGGTCCCAAAAGTCAGTACCCTCTAAAACAAATCAACTAGGCACGTGCTTCGAGGAAATCCCACAAAATACAATTCGACACACCCAAATATCCAGATTTGCAAAGGATCCAGTACTTAGCCATTTTCTCCGGTGGGCCCCACGAATCACCGTGATCAAAACCGTCCAGAATCAGGCAGACACCTTCTTTATGAATTATGATAAGCAGTGCATGATGACTCACCAAGAAGCGGGCCTCGCAAGCCCTTCGTTTCGCAAAACCCAATTTTACAAAACACGAGTACGTCAAGCGCACCCATTTATTCAGCCCAACGTACCCTTAAATTCATGAAAATTCAAAAAGCATTTCGGGATGTATTTCAGCTCTGACGCATTCGAAAAATAGCTTGACGCATCCAAAAAATACCTTCGACGCGTCCATAAATTCAGAAAATACGAAATTGCAATTTCAGGGTGCATTGGACCTTGACGCATCCAAAATCGTCCAGCACGTCCATAAAATACTTTCGACGCACCCATAAAATCACCAAGAACCAGCATGGTATTTTTTGGATGCATTGGACTCTAACGCACCCAAAAAATAGCTCGACGCACCCATAAAATCAGCACTTTTCAAAGTATCATTTTGGGGTGCGTCGGAGCTCCCACTCGCCTATTTAGGGGTGCGTCAAAGACTTTATTGGATGCGCCATACGTGGCAGCCCCTCACTGGTCGTTGTTCTGTATTTTCGGGTATAAATACCCCTCCCACTGTTCATTTGTACAGATTAACAGATTAAGAGAGAGAGAGAGAGAGAGAGAGAGCTATTGTCCCTTGAGTATTCGGGATTTACCGCTAGAAACCCTCGCCGGAATCCTGCTCCGACCGCCGGAAAACTTTTTCGGTCACGGGAATCCCTTTCCGATCATCCGCCGGAAGATCACTCCGACCAATACCGCTGCAAGTCTGGATTATAAAAATTATAAGTGTGGGCGCGCACCCGAAAATAGCTCGACGCACCCGAAAATTCAACATAATTCGGACTTGTATTTTCAGGGTGCATTGGACGCCAACGCACCCAAAAATTCAACATAATTCGGACTTGTATTTTCTGGGTGCATTGGACCCCAACGCACCCGAAAATTGCCCCACGCATCCGTAAATTCAACAAAAATCAGGCATTTAATTTAAAGGTGCGTTGGAGCCAACGCACCCATAAATTAAGTCCCATGCACTCAAAAAATCAGCCAATTTCAGAATACGTTCATGGGTGCACCGGACTCAATTTTAAGTGTTTTCAAGTACCGCTTGAGCCTATTTTGGGTATTTTGAGTGTTCCAGACGCAATGAAATGGTCTAATAGTCGTTCCAGGATCTTTAAATGAGCAGAATTATGCATCTTCGAGGTTCAACCTGATTCAACACGACGGACAAAATAACTTCTCAGAAAGACGCCGCCAGCATCTAGAACTATCCAAATATGTCATCATTTATATCTACTGTAAAGATGTGATCCGATTTGGGTCGAAAGCTAGACAAGTGGGACTATGGTTATCATGATAAACCGTACCAAAGAGTTTCAATTCACTACAAAACAATCGTTATGAACTACCACAACACAACAGTCGATGCCCTACCCATTCAAACGGCATCCGTCGGTTGGGCTACGCAGGTACACACAACTGTAGAATGGAATTTCCGAGGTCACCTGTCCATACATTGACAGGCGCTGGCCTAGAGTCGTCCTTCCCAGTTATAAACCCTGATAGTCTCAGCCTAGATCTCCGGCCAAAATATAGGACATAGACATCTGACTAATACAAAGATGGCTCAGTCCATAATAAAACAAATACAGGTCTCTACGACCACAAACTCTAAGACCATAGTCCTTGCTAACTAGTCTTTTACCTTTTAATCAAGGGTCATCGATTATTCGATGTAATTAAGGGCTCGTGCCAGATCACGGCCTGGAATGTACAAGATCTCAGGATCTCTGAAATAAAATTCGCCTTGCGATATCTCTTCTTGTGTACACTTGTGAATGCTTGTGACTATCTATAAATGTTTCCATTACTCAGAACCCTAGAGCAACAATAAACAACATTTCAGAAAAATGTCCTTGGAGTTCATTTTCCAGTTCCAACAAATGGATATAGGCAATTTTGTAGATATCCTTTATCTTGAAGCTTTCAACAAGATAGCCCTCGCCAGAAACTTGCTCAAACCCGTGTCCACCCCCCTTGTCGGTTTTGGGGGTGAAGTAGTAATGCCAGAGGGAAGTATCAGCCTTCCTGTCACATTCGAAAAATCTCCAATCAAGGTAATTGTTTTCATTAATTTTCTTGTGGTCGATCGAAAATCGGCTTACAATGCTATTTTGGGCCAACCCTTTCTCACCAAGATAGGAGCGGCTCTGCACCCCTTTACTTGTGCATCAAGTTTCCCACTCCAAGCGGAGTTGGAGTTGTTCGAGGAAATCAAAAGGAGGCTCGAGTAAGTTATGAAATCGCAATACAAGATCGAAAAGGTATCCAGGCAGCTCCCATAATGATGATTTCAGGAGATACAACAAATTCTCCTACAACAATAAACTTGGACCTAAGGAAAAATACGTACCAGGCAGGAGCACTCAGAGAAGAAACGATCGAAATTCAGTTATCTGACGACAATCCTTCTAAAAAGGTCTATATCGGATCATCTCTAAATTTCGCTTTTCAAATTCATCTGACCAACTTCTTGGTCGAATTCCAAGACGTATTTGCCTGGTCTCATAAAGATATGTCAGGCATTGACCCCAACATTGCAGTTCATCGCCTGAATATGGACCCAAAGTTTAAGCCCATCCATCAGCGCCGACGAGCGTTAACAGCTGAAAGGCAGATGGTGATTAAAGCCGAGGTCGAAAAATTACTGGTTGTCAATTTTGTCGAAGAGGTCGACTACCCGGAGTGGGTCACGAATGTTGTTCTCATGCACAAAGCAAACGACAAGTGGAGGATGTGTGTGGATTACTCTGACCTGAACAAGGCATGTTTGAAGGATAGTTTTCCTACTCCCCGCATCAACCAACTAGTCGATTCAACTGCGGGACATGCTTGCTTAGCTTTATGGATGCTTATTCTGGTTATAACCAGATCATGATGCATCCATTTGATCGTCAAAATACTGCTTTTATTACTGATCGTGGTCTATAATGTTATAAGGTGATCCCTTTCGGTCTAAAGAATGCAGGAGCCACCTACCAGCGCCTGGTCAATAAGATGTTTGTGGCGTAAATCGGTAGGAACATAGAAGTTTACGTCGATGACATACTCGTAAAAAGCGTCGTGGCTAATGATCACCTCACAGATCTTCGAGAAGCTTTCAATCTGATGAGGAAATATCAGATGAAGTTAAATCCAGGAAAATGCGCCTTTGGGGTTGCTGTTGGAAAATTCCTCGGGTTCATGGTTGGTCAGCGAGGGATTGAAGCAAACCTCGAGAAGATTAGGGCCTTGATTGAAATGCAATCTCCGTGTACTCTTAAAGAGGTTCAATGGTTAGCTGGTCGAATTAAATCGTTAAACAGGTTTATCTCGCGTGCTTCTAACAAGCATCTCCCCTTTTTTAAACTCCTACATACGACTGCAAAAACCAACTGGGTGTGGACTCAACAATGTGAGGAGGCATTTCAACAACTGAAGCAGTATCTGAACATGCCTCCTATGTTATCTAAGCATGTACCTCATGAGAAACTTTTTCTTTATTTATCTGTATCTTCCACAGCCGTTAGCGCTGCCTTAATAAGAGAAGATTTCGGGATACAGAGGCCCGTTTATTATATTAGCCGGGCAATGGTAGATGCCGAAAAACTTGCTCTAGCCTTAGTGATTGCGGCTCGAAAACTATGGCCTTATTTTCAAGCCCATCCTATAATGATTCCTACAAATCATCCTTTAAAGCAAGTCCTTCAAAGGCCCGAAGTATATGGACGATTAACTAAATGGGCGATTGAGCTTGGGGAGCATAATATCACCTTTTGCTCGCGGACCGCAGTAAAAGCACAAGCCATGGCCGATTTCATCGCCGAATTTACATATTCAACCCCCGCTGCTCCTATCTCCAGTAATGATTCAGCGACCAGCGAGTAGCCAAACTGGTCGTTATACGTAGATGGATCTCATGCTCCTCTGGAAGCGAAGCCGGTTTAATCCTAATAGCTCCCGACAGGTTACAATTCCAGTATGCATTACGCTTCGACTTTCATGCCTCTAATAATGAAGCAGAATACGAAGCTTTAATCGTCAGCCTCGAAATAGCTAATATACTCGTGATAGCACGTCTGCTCATTCATAGCGACTCTCAGCTAGTCGTCAATCAAGTACTCAATGAATTTGAAGCGAAAGAAGAGCGGATGGCTCTATAAAAATCACAAGTACTCATTCTGCTCGCTAAACTGAGCAAATATGAGATAATTCATGTTACTCGCGAGGAAAACAAGCTTGCAGACTCTCTTGCCAAAGTAGCCTCCGCTCCAGAGTCTGATTTAACGCGAGCAGTTCCCATCGAGCACCTTCCTGCTCCGAGTGTCGATCAAACTACTTCGAAGCTAGTTGTTGCGTTACAATTATCTCCATATTGGATGGATCCTATCATCCTTTACCTTAAAAGTGGACAAATCCCTGAAGATAAGAAATCTGCGTGACAGGTTCGCTACCGCGCTGCCAGGTATATTTTACAAAACGATATATTGTTGCATAAGAGTTTTACTTTACCATATTTAAGGTGTCTCCATCCAGAAGAAGCGCACCATGTTCTAGGTGAGATACTCCAGGGGGTATGTGGTAATCATCCGAAAGGACAGTCTCTAGCATACAAAGCAATGAGACAAGGGTACTATTGGCCCACTATGAAAGCCGACGCCATCGAATTTTCTAAGAAATGCGATAAATGTCAGCTTTACTCTCTAGTCCTTCATTTACCATCCAAACAAATGATGCCGATGGTGGCCCTTGGCCTTTTGCTCAATGGGGAGTCGATATAATTGGACCACTTCCCACCGGGAAAGGTCAAACAGGTTCGCAATTGTAGCTGTTGATTACTTCACCAAATGGGTGGAAGCGGAGCCTTTGACTACCATAACTGAAAAACAAACTATTAAATTCATATAGAGAAACATTATATGCCGCTACGGACTTCCCCATACCATAATTTCTGACAATGGTAAACAGTTTGATAACGCTGCATTCTCCGATTTTTATGAAAAGTGGAAAATACACAATATTCGGACTTCTCCGTATCATCATGAAGCTAATGGTCAGGTAGAGGCGGTCAAAAAAAATTATCAAACATCATTTGAAGACCAAACTCGATGAGTGTAAGGGTATGTGGCCAGAACTCCTACCAAAAGTTCTATGGGCTTACAGGACTACAACTCGCAATTCAACAGGAGAAACACCCTTCTCATTCGCGTTCGAAACCGAAGCAGTGGTCCTTGTTGAGGTCGAGATCTCATCGAGTGCAAAACTATGAAGCAGCTCTCAATGAAGAAGGTTTAAAACTTCATCTTGATCTTCTAGAAGAGAAAAGAGATACAGCTCGCATTCGAGCAGCAGCCTGCCAACAACGAATAGCTCGCTATCATAATTCGAAGGTTAAAGCTCGATCTTTTCAGCTCAGCAATTTGGTACTTACGCAGAATATCGAAACGACCGTTCGGTCGCTTGAACCTAACTGGGAAGGCCCATAACGGGTTATCAAGATCGTTCGACTAGGCACTTACTATCTTGAAGATATGCGAGGAAGACCTCTACGTCGCCCTTGGCATGTAGAACATTTACTCCGATATTTCCCATAAACTAATGTAAATTCCAAACCATTTTTTAATAAAGGTAGATTCTCCTTTTTTCAAATGGTCGGCTATGAGATCCATAAAGTTGGTCGCTACTCCACTTGCTGGACCCGAATAGCCTTGAAGAGAATATGAACATTCTCTTAACCAAATCTTCTGCTCTCGGCAGAGCCAAAGACTCAATTGATAGGTCAACCTATCTCTAAGCGGACATGGTCACTTAGACCCCCCTAATTGAGCCTAATTCACTTTCATGAGTTAAGCGAAGCATCTAAACAGTTACTAATTCTTACGCATCAACAAAGAGGTAACAGAACACCTTTTTTCATTTAATGATCGTTTGGATTACAAAAAAAAAGGGGAGAAGATACATCTGTTTCAAATAAAAGAAGGAGAAGGGAAAAAACTCGAAATCACTCATTCATTGTTTGGAGGAGCTTTTCGGCTTTCTGCCTCGGGACCTGCTTTAGGGGCTCGCACAGCTTCCATTGCCTCCGTGACCTCATTCTCAACCGCGGCTCTCTCTCTAATAGCTACCTCGAAGGCAACTCTATCAAATTCCTCCTTGTTGAACGATGGAGAAATCTACTGCATAACTTTGACCGCAAAATCGCGACCAGCGACATACGCTTCATATCGTTCGTCCTCATAGAGTTGAGAAGTCTAGAACTCTAGAAGAGCGCAAGGGCCTTCTTCGGCTACCATCTTGACATAGGCCGTCCTCTCCTCATCCCAGTGAATGGAGTCATCCTTCAACTAGGCAAGGGCCTTTTTGGCATCCCCGAGGCGCACTTTACAATCCCTGAGCTGCTCCTCGAGAGAGATCTTATATTGATGGAAGATCTCCTTCTCCTTCTCGCTCTTTGCATGCACCTTCGAAAGTCTCACAAAATTAAGATCCAATGACTGATGTCGATCAGTCAGTGCTTGGATCTTGGCGATGAGGATCTTCTTCTCCTCATTTAGCTTGGCGATCAGCGCTTCATATGACTTTATTAAACAATCCCTCCCTAGGATCTCGCCTTCCATCGTCAGTCTCTTCTTCTCTTCTTCATCGATGATACAGTGAACATCATCGATGTCACGCCTCGTCCGCAGCGTGAGATCCAAATCCTGCTCAAGAACAAAGGGGATTATCATTCAAGGTAAAATCCTTCGAAAAACATCAACAAAAATAACAATGTTTTCCTGGATTAGTCTTAATGTTTTCCTGGATTAGTCTTACTCCAATGTCTGTGGAGAGACTCTCTGGACTAGGCTCTTGGAGAGCCCCGAAGGAGCTAGGGGTAATGTTTTTGAAAATAAACTTACATATCGGATGCAAGTGAGCCGGAATGGTGTAGACTCCAGTTCGCGAGGGTTGAGCTACAACCATTTCAGAAATATTCGCCTCGTGAGCAGCAAAAGGCTTCAGAGTAGGAGCCGACTCGCGAGCTATAGCGGGCTCGCGACCCCCCTCACCCGAAGGGTGACCGGCCCCGCCTCATCGCCTCTCGGTGAGTTATCTACAATATCAATTATCGGCTGGTCGCGAGGACCAACCAGAGGGGTCACAGCTGTTTCCGCTTGGGGGGCACTATGCGGCTGCGAGCCGCGAGTAGGCTGATCTGCTCGCATAGGCGAGCTCGAGGGACCAGCCGCTATTTTCTTCTGCCTCTTCGAAGCAGTGCCCTTTAGACGGGGCAGCACTCTCAATGCTCCCCTCTTGTCTCCTACATTCACCATCGTTCCCTCATGGGGGATAAGACCAACTGCAGAAAGGCAGGGAAGAGAGAGGGTGACATTGACGTTTCAGGCGTCCTCTGAAAGCTTGTAGACTTTGACGAGTTTTTTGTTAAGTCCCCCTCACAAGCTGGGCTTCTTCCCAATAGGAATGCCTACAAGACATAAATAAGATCAGGCTAGTCAGTAATAGATACAAATTTTGCTTATCTTTGAATGGAGGAGTAAAACTCAACCCACCTTCGCAAAAGAAGTGGCTGACGTTGTGCCCTCTGGGGTTGGGTCCCACATTGGACTCCCAATTATCGGAGGCGTAAAACCATTTCCTCCTACATTCGAGATAATTTGAAGTGGGATTCCCCATAATAAAGTTATCCCGGTGCCAGAAGTAGAGATAGTACGAACCCTCACTGGACGGGGCTTTTTGCAGTTGGTACATCCTCAGAATTCATCAGCAGTCAGGTCTCCATTCCCCGCCTGCTTCCAGAGGACGTAAGCACTCAAAACTACCCTCCAGCCGTTTACTATGAGTTGGCCAGGGGCAATCTTATAAACGCGGAGAACACTCCGAATGAGAGGACGGATGGGGAGGCGCACACCAAGTCGAAAAAAATATTCATATATGGCAACACAACCCGGCGGTGGAGAATCAACGATTTCTCCTCTCTCGGGCAGTCTGAGAATGACGGAGTCAGGAATCTGGTACCTTTCCTGCAAGCTTGAAAGTTGTTCCTCCATCATTATTGATGGGTAACCAGAGGCAAAATACTTTCCCGCTAGCACTCTGGCATTATTCAATTTAGATGAATCAGGAGTGTCGTCTCCCAAAGGAACGGCTTCCTCATCGAAGTTCTCAGCCATAGCAAAAAGATAAAAGAAAAGAAGGAAAAGAAGAAGTAATACCTCTGTAGAGAGGTCACGCCGAACACAATAGTAGAAAAGAAGAAGGGTTTCTGATTATATCCAGCAGAACTTCGAAATGAAGCAACCTCCGCAGACTCCGATATTTATGGGCAATCATTTTGTCCGAATTTGGGTGACACGCGGCAACCCTTCGTTTGGCACGACAATCGAACAGGCACCAGCATTAAATCCCGAAACACGTGACGAGCGCCGCTTCATTTCTCTTAGCCGAAAAGTTGCAGAAAGCTAGCGCTTATAAATGAAAGTTCAGTCATGTACGGCTTCTCCTCTAAGAGGCGGTTACATATACAGTCAAAATCCTTTGTGTAATTCCTCAACGCTAAGGATTTGGGGGGCATCTATTGAGAATAAAGTTGGTTGTCGAAGGGGTATAAGCAATATGCGATCAACGAGCGCCTCTCTATAAAGTCGCGACCAGAATATCTAATTATCGAGCCTCCCCACTCATATCTCGTATATCACCTCAGACCTCCAACCACCAATACGCATGACAGCAGTTCGGCTCGTGGTCGTTAAACGAGGTCATCTCCAAATGCGAGCAGCTCAGCTCGTTGTCGTTTGGAGGGTTTTGACAACGTCTCTCTAAAACCCTTCCTGTATCAAGTCCCTCATTTTCTCCCGTAGAGGACTCGACTTGCTTGTGACCCCAAGCTCTGTAGGGCTCACACCGTGATGTGTTATATCCACTCCGTCCATCCCGTTCTCGAACTCCTTTTAGGACATGAGACCAAACATGAGCAAGATAAAAAAAAACTCAAGTGGAACACACCGCAAGAAACCATGGGGATGGGAACTTAAACCCTAGAAACATCCCGGCGCAATGACGTTTATATGCCAGGTGGGGCTAGGTGCCACCCACCGTGATGTTTGTGAGAAATCCACTCCGTCCATCCATTTTTTAGATCATTTTAGGACATTCGACCAAAAATAAGACAGATCCAAAAAGTGGGCATACCAGAGGAAAAAACTGGGGAAAGAGTTTCCTACTATTGAAACCTTCCTGGGCTTCACCTTGAGGGACGTGGATTAGCTGCTGACAGTTTGAGTAGCTATCTGGCTACTGAAGTGACGTCACCAACTTCTGTGGGCCCCACCGTGATGTATGTATTGTATCCACACCGTACATTCATTTGGAGAGATCATTTTAGGTCATGAGCTAAAGAAAGAGACAGATCCAAAGCTTAAGTGGACCCACCAAAGGAAACAGTGGGGAGAGTGACCCGACCGTTGAAACCTTTCTAGGGTCCACCATGATGTTTATTTGAGATCCAACCTGTTCATAAGTTCACATAGACATGGAAGAAAGGAAAACACATATATAAGCTTGATCGAAAACTTATGTGACCCCAAAAAGTTTTTACTGGTAGGAGATCAATCCCCAGTGTTTTCTTTGGCGGGGTCCACTTGAGCTTTGGATCTGTCTCATTCTTTCTCTCATAACCTAAAGTGATCTCTCCAAATGGATGGACGGTATGGATACAACACATACATCATGGTGAGGCCCACAAAAGTTGGTGACGTAACTTTAGTAGGGAGATAGCTGCTAAACCTGTCAGTAGCTAATCCGCGTCCCACCTTGAGGTGGGATGAAGTGAAATCACAAGAAACAGCCTGATAAAGAAACTTTTGTTGCCGCATGAATGTTTCAGCGGTGGACGCGGATTAGCTACTGACAGGTTGAGAAGCAAATAACCCTACTGAAGTGACGTCACCATGTTCTGTGGACCCCAACATGATGTATGTGTTATATCCACACTGTCCATCTATTTGGAGAGACCATTTTAGGGCATGAATCAAAGAATGAGGCAGATCAAAACCTCAGTGGACCCCACCACAGAAAACAATGGGGACAATGACATCCACCGTTGACAACTTCCTAGGCCCACCATAATATCGATTTGAGATCCAACCTGTTCATATATTCACAAATACATGGATGAAGGGAAAATACAAATATCAGATTGATCGAAAACTTCTGTAGCCACTAAGAAGTTTTCAACTGTGGATATCATTATCCCCACTGTTTTCTGTGGTGGGGTCCACTTGAGCTTTTGATCTGCCTCATTCTTTGATTCTGTGGACCCTCGCCGTTTCCGCGCTCCCACACGACGTTCTTCTCCCTTCCCCTTTTCCTTTCGGAAAAGAAGGAGATGAGGATGCGTGAGTGCGAAATCGCCGTTTGTGCCACTGGCTTGCCTCGTTCTCGAGGGCTTTGTTTGGTTGTCGTGTTAAGCTGGATGTGTTTAAATGAGTTTATATAAGACCAGAGTCGCCACTAGCCAGTTACTTCGAATCTACAGTCGGCTAGACCCCGTAGAAACGTTAGAGAAGGGGATCCGAAGATTCCTTCCTCTAAAATGACTCATGTTGATCTGCGGTCAGAGATTCAAGGTAAGGGATCACGGTTACAGGGTGGGAAGAGGTTAAGCACCCCACACACTGCCCGTACCGAAGTACGGTCTCTACTTCACAGAATCGATCGAATACTTGAAAGTCTAATTTAATCCTCGTACATTCTCATAGATGACATGATGCATGAATGCGGGTCTGAACAGTAAGAGTTTCTGATGGGCAGGTTCCAACAACGGGCAAGCCCAGAGCGTACGCTCGAACTGACAGGTGCTTAATGTAAGACGTATGCAGTGTGCTTGAATAATCAAGGTGTTTTATGGTGAAGCATGAATGCAGGTCTGAACAGTAAGAGTTTCTGATGGGCAGGTTCCAACAACGGGCAAGCCCAGAGCATATGCTCGAACTGACAGGTGCTTAATTTAAGACATATGCAGTGTGCTTGAAGAACCAAGGTGCTTGCAGTGAAGCAGGGGGGTTGGAAGAAAAGTAAATGTTGCACTTATGCTAGATGCAAATGAGATGATGCTGGAAAAAGAGTAGCTGGGTGGACGGAGGTGTCGCAAGGATTGGCTTCGAGTGGCTGGATCAAGACTTGGATGGCTTAGGAGGCTTGGACCAGTGGTCAGGCTGGGCTGGACCAGGGCTAGGCTCTCCTCACTCGGGCTCTCCTTGGTGGAAAAATGGGCTAAAAGGGTGGAGAGGTGGACTCAGAGCTCTCGGACTGAATGGGCTTGAAGGGATGCTGAAATGAGAAGGGGAGGGGGGTATTTATAGCAGCGAGCAGTGGCAGAGCTCGTAATTATTTTTGGGCGGCCTGCTATGGGCCGCCCGTACGGCCGTTCCTCGATTTCCAGCGAGGTACGGTTGCACCCTCGGCGCTGCTGTTTGACTCGCTGGGTCGACTCAGTGAGTTGACTTAGCGGGTCGACTCGGTGATTTGACTCGACGGGTTGACTCGACGGGTTAACTCGGTGTTTTGACTCGACGGGTTGACTCAGCGGGTTAACTCAGCGGGTTGACTCAGTGGATTGACTCAGTGAGTTTGACCTTTTTAGGATTTTTTGACTGGCTTTTCTTATGGGGGGTTTTTCAGGCTGATGTTTAGGACTGGGTTGACTGGGTTCAGGCTTGAACTGGGCTATGGAATGGGGCTTACAAGGGTGAGTTTGGCTGAGTTTGGACTTGGGATTTGGGGGTACGGTCCTCCATTCATCTAGCTATCTCCACCAACAATGTAGCCGAAGGTGGGGTGTCTACAGATGCCCCTCTTTGGCAGAGGTTGCGTGCAACCGAATGCCAAAGCGAGTGGACACCCCACTTCTGACCCGGTCATTCATAGATCATGTTCTGAAATCTTTGCTTGCCTTCGCATCTGTGCCAGTTGATCGTCTGGAGATCGATCACTCGCACATACCGCGGGAGTTTGGAGAAAACGTTGCGATTGTCCCTGCAGTTTGCTGCAACCTGGGTACCCAATCGCAACCCTTCCATTCCCGATCGGTACTAACATCGGAAAGGTACAGCAGAGCCTCTGCGTTGACAGTCTTACGAGGTTACTGACCCTGTGATTGATTATATGTTCGATGTTTTCCCGGATCACTCCAGGAGTACTTGTTTCGCTTAACTGTCAAAGTGGTTAGACGCCCTGCGTCCGATAGTCTTACGGGATTCTACTACGCCGACTTGGACTCAGTCAAGGTACTTCAGGCATCCACGCCTAGGTATGTGCGGGTGGACTCTTTCCACCCAATCTGCTGGTTTCGTTGCTTGGCTTGCAATTCATTCTTTCCTCGATTGTGGTCTGGAATCTTTGTTGTCCTTTGTATCTGAATCAGTTGATTGTCTGGAAATTGATAACTCGCACATACCGCGAGAGATTGGAGAAAACGTTGCGATTGTCCCTGCAGTTTGCTGCAACCTGGGTACCCAATCGCAACCCTTCCATTCCTGATCGGTACTAACACCGGAAAGGTACAGCAGAGCCTCTGCATCGCCAGTCTTACGAGGTTGCTGACCCTGAGATTGATTGCGATGTTTGATGTTTTCCCGGATCACTCCAGGAGTACTTGTTTCGCTTGACTGTCAAAGTGGTTAGACGCCTTGCGTCCGATAGTCTTACGGGATTCTACTACGCCGACTTGGACTTAGTCAAGGTACTTCAGGCATCCACGCCTAGGTATGTGCGGGTGAGCTCTTTCCACCCAATCTGCTGATTTTGATACTTGGGTTACAATTCATCGTTTCCACCTGTTCAAATGGTTTCTTTGACCGAGCCTTTTGGCTTTCATCTTTCTGTATCTTGGCATGTGGTACGACCGCACTGACACTGGAGTTCAGTTCGACCGTACTTTGAGTGCATTGGATCTGATGGTCTCCGGGGAAACCGCGAGACATCGGATCTTATTTGATTTTTGCGTCGGCTCCTACCCAGAGATATGGAAGATCTCCTGATTTTTTGGAGGCAGAACGCTCTACTAGGAAAATATTTTTGGATTTTTTAAAAGATACCCACTCTGGGGAGTGATACTCCGTGGGGTTTTTATTTGCAAAAAGTACTATTTTTTGTCTTTTTGAAATGGAAATCTGGTTTGCACGCGCCTCCACTAGGGATGCCTGTGGGGTCTTTGGCTAACCGACTTTATTTTGAAAGCAGGTAAACATGATGATTGATGCGATGGATGCTGATGCATGGAGATACATGATGAATGCATGGCTTGGCTCATTCTCTTTCAGTTTGATGATTTCGCTTTTGCTGGAGATACAGAGAATTTTGAGCTTATTGCTTGCAGGGTTGTGCTTCCCTGGGGTTTTTCTTTTTAATGCGGAGGTTTGGTTAGCGGGTTGGTCAAGATCCCGACCCGTGGTCGATCAGGTCCATCGTCCCAAGATGCTGTTTCTTTGCTAGTGAGAATGTACGAGGATGCTATCCGACTTCAAGATGTTCTTCTGGGCATAAGTGTGATTGAGATGGTGTTTGGTTGCCCGTTTTGGTCAAGATTCCAATTTGGGGGCGATTGGATCCGTCATCCCAAATTGTGAAGTGAGCGGAGTTCAAGACTCTTGAAGTGTAGTGCTGGGGGCTAATTTTTGTGATTTTTGTAAATATGCGGTCCGAATCTTTACTTGAGTGGTCAGGATAGAGATCGGTTATTGAAAACGCAGGAAATATTTTTGTGATTTTTCTGAAAATATTTGATTTGAAAGCAAGGGAAATATTTTTGTGATTTTCGACAATATTTTGATTTGAAAGCAAGGGAAATATTTTTGTGATTTTTGAAAAGGTGATTTTGCAATGTTTTGGTATTTTGTGATTTTTCTGAAATGCAGGGGAAAGCATGGAATTTTCATCCACTTCCAGCTTCTACTGCTGGTAAGACACCCGATCCATTTTACGTCAGCGAGCAAGACGAGTCTCACACAGTTAAGTGCTGTAGTTTTACATCTTCGGATGAGGGGATCTTGAGGGTTTTCAGTCAACACACCCACAAAGTTGCCTGTTCCTCATGTGCAATGCACATAGACCACGTATCGTCCGACGGACTCCTTCGGCCACAAAATGAGCCACATCCTCACATTTCCCTTAGTCAATCCAGTTTAGGGTCTTACGTCGCTCACAATTCCGTGAGGGTGAGCTTCACCTCCCAACAGCCTTAATCCCCTTCATGAGTTTTAGGAACAGGGAACATCCGTCAGATTCAACAGCGACTTTCAAATCAAGGTTGTCTATCACAGTGCGTTCAACACGAACAGGATTGCGGAGTTCTGCCCGCCTCAGTTCTTACCTGTTTAAAAGATTCCAGACACTCGTACGATCAAGTGTCAGCCATGTCTGGAACAGGTTAGAAAAGAAAGCCCCCGGGAAGTTAATCCCAGTGTAGTTTCAGGTCTTCGGATCGCTGGGGATGAATTTGTGCAGTTAAAATTTTTGGTGAATCATTTTTTTTTTTTTGGAAAAGGTTCCAGACTTCAGCTCGAATGATCGAGATTGATGCTGGTTTTTGTGAAAAGCTCAAAAAAAATCTTTTTGGTATTTTGAAAATGATCCAGGTCATCGGATCTTAGCCTGAAAGGCTAGGATCGATGTTGGTTTTTATTAAAAATCTCTCGGGATGTTGATCCCGACGTAGTTTAAGGTCTTCGGACCCTGAAACTGTACAAAAGAGGGGCTGGCAATATTTTTTTTGTTTTTTTTTGGAGAATGTCCGGTGTCTGCGGATCTTGATTCGAATGGTCAAGACTGCTACCGTTTTTATTGAAAATCCCTCGGGATGTTGATCCCGACGTAGTTTAAGGTCTTCGGACCAAAAACTGTACAAGCTGAACATACATTTTTTTTTTTTTGGAAAATGTCCGGAGTCACCAGATCTTGAAGAAGATCGATGCCGGTTTTTATTGAAAATCTCTCGGGATGTTGATCCCGACGTAGTTTAAGGTCTTCGGACCCTGAACTATGTACAAGACAGGGAAAACCTGTTTTTTGTTCTTCTTTTTTTGTAAAATGTCCGGTGTCAGCGGATCTTGATTCGATCCATACTGATGCCGGTTTTTATTAAAAGTCTCTCGGGATCTTGATCCCGACGTAGTTTAAGGTCTTCGGACCCAAAACTATGTACAAGAGAGCAGCAATCCAGGTTGGAGACTACGGGAATTCTCCTTGGAATGGTTCGGATCATCATGTCATACCCTTGGATGGCTGAGATCACTGGTTGACCAAGTCAATCTTTTTCTCTCTTTTTCTTAAAAATTTCATGGAACTTTTCCACATCATCAAGCCAATTTCCCACCAATTTCTCACAAGATGAGATTTTGGTGAGATCTCTTCCTTTTTCTCACCATTCTCTTCCATCACTTCATTCTTACATGGAGGTACAAGATTCACTTGCAACCACCCTTCCCAAGGAGGAGTTCTTCCCAAGGAGAGGGGGTGAGAAGTCGTTTCACCTGGGTAGGGACTAGGACGGCCTCCTATGGGCCGCCCGGATGGTCTCTGACCCCTGGTCTCTTCAGTGGGCTGGGTAAAAGGGTGCCCTCCCCTTTTCTATATAACATGGGGCACCCTTGCCCCCTCCATCATGCAATTTCTCTCTTTTCTCTCTCATACTCTCTTTTTTCAAGTTTTCTCCCTCTTCTTTGGTGGTCCTTTGCTTTTCTCAAGTGGTGGCCCTTAGAGACATTTTGGGACAGCAAGGTGGTCCCTCTTTGGTGAGTAGTAAAGATATGGACCACTCCCTTTTCCTTTCTTGTCTTTTTCCTTCTTCATTATCTCTTCTCATGACTCTTTTCTTTTTCTATGTAGCTATTCCAAAAAGAGTGAGGGTGGGCCCAAGTGTTTTTGGCCATTTTCTAGATCTCAAGTCTCTTTCAAAGGTGGTGCATGGAGAAGGACATTGCAAGCTCTCCACTTCATTTTTCTTTCTTCTTTTCACACTCCCTTCATGTGCATGTAAAGGGTGATTTTGCCATGTCATCAAGTGTGCATGGCAAAATACTCTATCTTTTTCATGGGAGTTGGGCCTATATGTATCAAATGGGCTCAAAGTGAAGTCATGGCCCTTGGTGTATTTGGTGGGCCCATTGCTTCATTTTGGGCTCCCTCATGTTCTCTTATTCTTGTCATTTCTTTTGGAGCTTTCTTTTTCTTTTCCATCTTCTTTCCAAGACTTGGGCCCATGGGCATGGTAAGGCCCATCTCAAGTTTTGGGCTCATGGGGCTCACTTTGGGTGACCCCATCTTTCTTCACATATGTATGGACTAAGATGACTAGCCCATTCTTCATTTGGGTCTCAAGTGGGCTAGATTTCCTAGTTGGGCCTTTATGGGTAAGCGACCCAAGTCTTCCACCATCTCTTGATTATAATGTACATCCTTGTACAAGGTGTAGTGGGCTCCTTGGAGTTTTTCATGTGGATGGGCTTTTGGGCCTTCATTGAAACTTGGGCACTTCTTTGAACCATGTATGTCCCACTACACTTTGTTCATGTAGGATTTTTCTTTTCATGCTTTTTCGTTTGATGGATGGAGGACTTGAGTTACTTGATCATCTACAAGTCCCATGAGTGAGTTGTTCCAACAATCTCACTAAGTTCAAATGGTTTTTCTTTGTGGTAGGAATGTGGTTCTCAAGAGTTTCCCTTTAATGTTATCAATCTCAAGTGAATGATCCTCAAGTGAGCTATCCATACAACCATAGTTCCTTGAACTTTTTCTTTGGGGGCTTGGTGGGTCATCTACCATCATTCTCAGATATGAGTGATTTTTCTTTCAATTTGTGGGAAAGAGTGATACCCATAAGTTGCCCATTTTTGTCCCATGCTTTGGGACATTTTGGATTTTGATCTTCAAGTGGGCTATGTGTAACATTCTTATCCATTTTCATGATGGTTGGGTGACTCATCGAGCCATGCCGTCTTGTGCTCAATTGGTCTCCCTTTTTAGTAAAGAAATTGGTGCACATAAGTTGCCCAAACTTACCCTTTCATGAGCATTTTCAACTTGGTTCCTCATGTGGGCTATGTGCATCAAAATTTTTTACCATTAGCCTCTTTGATCCATATGTTTGTGGGTAGACCGCCATGTTGTACTCATGGTCAATACCTTCATCAAGATGAGGCACATAAGGTTGCCCATGGTTAACCCATGAATAGGTCCTCATATTCTTCAAAGTGGGCTATGTGCTCTCTCCAATCCATTGAGATGAGGCATTTGGGTTGCTCTTGGGGGCCCACTTCCCTCCTATTCTCCACTTGTCCATGCACATGTGTAAAAAGATGGAAACATCTTAAGTGAGAATCATGGCCTTAGCATAAAAGTGGATCAATCTTTTGGCCACATATGGACTTTGAAGAGGGGCTTCATGTGAATTAAGATCCTTTGTTGATCTCATGGCACTTGAGTGCATTTGTTGTCCAAAATGTGTCCTCGGATGATAGACTTTTCTTGCCTAAGGCATGCCATGCCACCTTTTTTTTTTAAGGTGGGCCTTGTTTTTTCCAATGGGCCCAACACATATCCTAAGTGACACATGGAGTTGGACTTTAGATTTTGCATTTGAATGTGAGTCCAATCCCATGGGTTTCTTGGATGATAATTTGGATTTTAACGGGTAAGGGATAGGGACTTACCTTGCCAGGCTTGTAGGATTCAATGGCGGATGGTACCAGAGGTCACCGAGTGATTGATGAAGATGATCCTGCCTTCATCGTCCGCCGAGGGGACCACATGTGTTCCTTAGCTATGGAGCATCAACCTCTTCCTGCTATCAAGGGTCGAGGTACCAGGGATCGCTGGGACAACTGGGTGAAGGATCCACAGCCCTTGCTAGAACGAGTACTGGATGGTACTCCTTTTGCTGGTCTTCTCACCTTACGTTTCCGTAATAACGATGCTAACCGCATGATGCTCGCGGCCCTTTGCGAGAAGTGGCGGGACGAGACCCACACCTTCCAGCTCCCTTGTGATGAATGGGGAATAACCCCCTTGGACATTTATATGCAAGTAGGCTTTCCGCTTCATGGAACAGTTGTTCCTCAAGTCAGCTCTCTGGCTCCCCTTACTTCCACTGACTGGCTACGGCTCGTTGGTGATGTCCCACCCGAGGGTGAATTCCAAGGCCATCAAGTAAAGATGCGATGGTTCTACAACACTTTTGCCTCCATCATCCCTACCTCCGAGCGAGAAGCCCTCCATAAAGCACGGGCCATGATCACTTATGCCTTCGGGTCCTTCCTCTTCTGCCATGCGAATGAGAGGGTTGATCCTAAATTTCTTCGTTTAGTCGAGGATCTTCATTATCCCTATAACTGGAATGGGGCTATCTTGACCCATATCTTTCAAGGTCTGGACAAGACCTGTCGGCATAGCCGGTCCTTCATAGGCTTCTGGCCTGTCGTTGAGGTATCTCTTCTTTCACCTTTCTTGAAGGGCTTTCGCCTTCTTTCTTTCTCTGATCAATAGATGTGTCTTTTGCCCAGACCTGCTTTTATGACCATTTTCCCCATCTCGCGCCGAGGATGCGAGACGATGTTGAACCCTCTCTGTATCGCCACATGTACTAGCATCAGCAAAACCGTCAGCGAAACGCCCGAGTTTCTCGGGACAATTGGCGCGCTGACATAGACGGGCTGACCGTTGAGGACGTAAGTATCTTGCTTTTCTTTGCCCTCGTGTTGTACTGTAACTGATCGTGGTGACCTCATTTGCTGCAGCTCGCTCGGATGCCGTATGCCAGTTTCCCTCTCTATTATACCCCCCCAGCGTGTGGAGGCATACGATGCTTCATGTCTCCGTATCATGCTTTCCGACGCTGAATCTTTTCAGTGGTATCTGGGGGAGAGGTTGCTTCGACAAGTTACTAGGGTGGCTCGGGTCCCTTGTTCTGCACCTCCCCCAGCTGCTCGGATGCCAGTGGATGAGAGAGTTGAGGCTCTCGTGGGCCAGCCCGGATTTCATTTCACGATCCCGGATCGTGACTATGATGAATGGTATTTACTGTTCGGCCAGGGGCCTCTGCTTCCTTCGCTTTATGTTCCAGGTGGCCGTCGCAGATATGCTGGAGGCTCGGTGACTGCTCCTTTGATGGATCTTTATCGTCGGGAGAGGGACGAGAGGAGGGATGATGATGACTATGTTGGCGACTTGTAGCTTGCTTTTGTATTCCGCTTTGTATGGCCTTGTTCTTTTTGCTTTCATCTTCTTTTGTATCAAGCTTTTTTAATGAATATACGGTTCTTGACTTGTCTCAAATTCCTTGATGATGTCTGGATACTTTGACCTTTGACTTGTTCCTTAATGATTTGCAGAAGATGAGGCTTCTTAACTGCATGGCTGATGACTTGAACGGTTCAGATTGCTCGTTTAGGCCTTGTGGGCCCACTTGATGATTAGATCTTGGATTTTGGCCCTTCTTTTGATGATCGAACCTTTGATCTTGCTGCTCCATGACTTGTGTAAGCTTTCCAATGGTTTGGATCCTGATGATTTAGCCCTTGAATGGTTCACATTGATAGATTTGGCCCTGTGGGCCCACTTGAGACCTTGGCTTTACTTTGGGGCACCTCTTTTGATGATTTGTGAGGCTAAGAAGGCTTCTCATGGTGTGGATGATGGCTTGAACGTCTCAGATCGCTTGACTTGGCTTTGTGGGCCCACTTGATGATTAGATCTTGGATTCTGGCCCTTCTTTTGATGGTCAGACCTTTGATCTTGTTGTTTGATGGCTCATGTAGATTTTTCAATGGTTTAGATCATGGTAATCTAGTCTTTGAATGACCTGGATTGCTTGTGGCCCCCACTTGATCACCTTTCCTTCTCTTTGACTTGATCAGCCATGTTCTGGCCGCATTGCTTCGTGATTGGACCGGTGGGGCACCTTTTATATGATCTTGATCAGCTTCAACCGAAATCTGGAGTGGACCGGAGCCCTGGGCGGCCCATGGAGCGCCATCTGCTAACGTGGACTGTCAGTCTCACCTACCAAGAACCCTGGAGCCAATCCCGCGGAGAGAGAGGAACCGCGTCCGTACGGGCGGCCCAGAGCAGGCCGCCCAGGGCTCGCCTCTTGAGCGGCCTGGGCTGGCTCGTGCTCGGGCATTCCCTAGTCTCTGTTGTTGCTGTCCCCACCTGCTCTGTACGTCCAGGTTTGATTCCAACAATGAATCTTCCCTTTGTCTCCTCCTTCCTCATCATCTTGTCCTCATCTTGCTTTGTCCTTTCTTGGGGCATGGATGGTGGAGATTTAGGGGTTGTGGGGGCTGTCCATGGTGGGTCCCATGCTTCAGAAAGTGTTGAAGCTTTTAATGAAAGAGGGATTTCTTTAATGGATGGTGGAGATGGTGCATTGAATGGGGGCATTGATGAGGGGCTAGAGATGGTAGTTGGTGGAGCTTTGAATGGGCCCATTAATGGCAGCCATGCTGAAATTCCAGATTTGAGTGGGGCTTTGATTGTGGGAGGAATGGATGGCATGGATGAGATGGGAGGATGGGACATAGGTGAGGCTATGCATCCCTTGAATGTGGGCCACATGGATGAGGTGATGGATGGTGGTGATGGGGGTATGATGGACATAGATGGGCTGATCTCATGCTTGGATGGGATGGATGGTTTGGATGATACCTTTGACGGTTTGGATGCTCTTGATGAGGGCCGAGATGTGCGGCATACTTGTTTGGGTGGACTTGATGTGATCATTGATGATGTCCCCCTGATGATGGACGGTGTGGATGACTTGATGATCCCTTTTATCGGTCAGGATGATGTTTGGATTCATGATTTCCTACTGGAGAGGGCCGCAGGTCCAGATCTGGCCGTTGATTCTTCGATCGGGGTTGTCGGGACCCTTCTTGATGGTTCAGATGCATTCTTCGACGGTCAGATTAGCCAGGATACCACGATGTGTGGTGTGATCTTTGCTGGTAGCCCTTTTGATGGGGAGTATCGTCCTTCTCCTGATCGTTGGTCTTTTGTGCACTCTGTTCATGAGGTGGGCGAGTCTTCTCATGCGGCTGAGATTATGACAGTTTCAGACAGCGATGCGACTATATCAGACATAGCCATTACTGAGGGCAGATCAGGGGCTGTTGAGTCTGCAGAGGTTCCAGCTTTTCCTTCTCCTTCGCCCGTTGACCTTCCGATCCTTGATGAGCTGTCATTGATTTCTGGGCCTTTTGTTCTGGAGGGGGAACCGGTGAGGACTTGTCAGCTGCTTCCTCGTCAATCTTGCTCGCCACGACTACTTGCTTGGCTTGACAGCTTGTCAGCTTATGAGATTCGAGACTTGGAGTCTTATGGCTTCGGCAGTCTGATCCATATGGCTAGAGTTGATATTGATTAGAGGATGCTTGGAGCTGCCTTGATTGACTGGGTCCCTTCGTTGAACTTGTTTGCGTTCAACGATATGGAGATGGGGCCTTCTTTGGAGGAGCTTGCACGCTTGACAGGCTTGCCCTGGGATTATACTCAGTATTTCTCGCCGAAGACGCCGCCGAAGACTGCCACACCGCAGAACTAGTTCGGGATCCCTTATCTTGTTCGGCCTGCAGCCGCAGGCCAGGATGCTGTAGTGTTCTCCTTGGACTTACTGTATGATCTTTTTTCGGGTCCTCGGAGTGTGGCCAGTTCTACCTTTGCTCGGAACTGCACTGATGTTCTGCTTGATTGCTGAGGTGCTGTTCTCGGGATGGCGCAGGTCCCAGACCCCTCTGCTTTTTGAGGTGATGAGCCGAGCTATCCGACGGCAGGGGATCATTTCTCTTATCTTAGCCGAGCTGTTTAATGGGCTGACTGACTGTGCTTTGGGCCGCACTCGTGTCCTTCGCGGCTGTTGTGCCTTTCTTCAGGTATCTTTTCTGCACCCTTTTTCTTCTTGCTTTGCTTGGAATTGCTTTGCTCTAGCTGAATTTCTTTTCCTTTCTTGTGATCAGGTCTGGCTATGGGAGCGTCTTTCGCTGACCGTTCCTGTACCTTTTCCTGACACTCGTTCGCCCAGACCTTATGCGACACATCATGGAGTTTCTTCCTCATACAGCTAGGATGAGCGAGCCCTTGTATCGCAGGATGTTCGCTGAACTTCGTGACTGGAACGTTCGTCGGGAGTCATCTTGGCTTTCACTTCCTCCAGTGCTTTGCGATGCACACCAGCCTTCCTCTGATGTTGGTAAGCTTTCGATCTTACTTCTCTTATCACCCTATCCGGTTCCTGCGGCAGTTTGGGTACGAGTAGGATGTTCCTCTTTTCGCTTTCACGGGTATCGGGCGTCGAGCACTTCCCTCTAGGTCCTCTGACTTCAGGACCCGGATTGATTGTTCTTGGGCGAGTTACCTGACTGCTGATTTGCTGGGTTTTGAGCTGCGGACCTTTCCGATGGCGACCGCCCCATATCAGTACTGGGTTGCTGAGCAGTCTTTGTATCGACGTATCCCTTGTTGGCACCAGACTGTTGACGAGGATGAGCAGGATATCCTTGGAGATGCTGGCTCTTCATCTGGTTCATACGAACCCTTTGAGGAACGCCCATTTATCGATCCTTGCTTCCTTTTGGCCACTCATGGCCATCTGCTGTCTGAGATCTATGCACTTCGGTATCATTGCGAGATGATGTCGAGGAGATTGGCTGCAGATCAGAGATTGTCTGATGAGGAGACAGCGATCCGTACCCTTGAGCGCGATGAGGCGCATTACCTGCGTATGGAGGTGAGCAGGTTGAGAGCGAGACTATCTCTTTATGAGTCAGAGGACTTACCTGATATGGCCGAGGAGGAGGGTAGAGATTGATTGTATTGGCCACCTGCACATTCTTCTTTGCATGATATATGATTGATGATGATGCATTTTTTATATTTTTTTGAAAAAGATGATATGTGTAAGAGAAATATAATGCATTTAATTGAAAAAAAAGAAAACTGTTTAAAAATCTATTATGCCATGAGTTGTCTTGTGAGTGTGTTTGGATTTTGTGTCAGGATATAGGAATCAGAACTGGGGCTCGGCCAATGCCTTGACCGATGTCTCGAGATTAACTTGCGTGATCCTTTGGTTCCCTAGAGGTGTAGGCAACGGAAACTATTGCCTCTTGAGATTGTCAGAGTTTGTAGAGCTCTTTGTTCCTGACTATACTTCTTGTTCTTGAACTGTAACTGCTTGAGCCGATCTGATTTCTTGGTACCTGCACTTTTAAATTTTTTTTTTCTTTTTGAGCCATTTTTGCCTGCAGCGCTCTTTCGAGTTTTCACTACAGCCGGCCTTTTCCCGTCATTTTTGCCCGTGGCGCCCTTTCGGGTTTTCACCACGTCCCGGGTGTTTGATCTTGCCTGCCCCTTGACAGCTATGCTGTTTTTACCCTTGGCGCCCTTTCGGGTTTTCACCAAGTCCGCTGTATGCCCACTGTTTTTACTCGGAGTGCCCTTTCGGGTTTTCACTCAGCCCTCTTTATTTAGGCACACATTTTTTTTCTTTTTTTTTCTTTTTTTTTTTTGAATCTTTGGATAACTGCGGCGGCTAGAGGTCGAGAATCCGTCGTTGCTGGCCGATGGCAGTCTTTCAGCCCTTGTCCTGAGTTACGATAATAGAGCTGTCGGTCTTTGCTAAAGACCCCTCTAAGATGAATGGATGGATGACTGTGTTTCTTCTTGGATTGATTTTTTTTCTTGAGTGCCTTTCTTTGGCTTCCCTTTTTCTTTCTCTTTTCTTCTCTTTCTTTTATATTCTTTTTCTCTCTTTTTTTTGTCTTTTCCTTTTGAATCCCTTTTTTTTTGTATTTTTCTCTTTTTGAATCCCCTTATTTGAAACACTTGTTGGTGGACGGAATGATTTTTCAGAGGCTTTAGCTTTGACCTCTTGACTTCAGCTCTATTAAAGTAACTCTTGATAAAGTCAGAATGACTTACCCGTGAAAGATCTTCACGTTGTCGGCGTTGGTTGGCTTAGGAAGATCCACCCCTCTCATGCTGGTGAGTCTGAGGGCGCCTCCGGGAAGTACTTCTCTGATGATCAGCGGCCCGTCCCACGAGGGTTTGAACTTTCCTCTGGGATCCGGAAGGTGCGACGGTAGAATCTTCTTCATGACCATGTCGCCTACCTTGAAACTTCTTTTTCGGACTCTCTTGTTGTAAGCCCGAGCGATCCTTTTCTGATAGCACTGTGAATGACTTAGTGCACGCATGCGCTTTTCATCTGCTAGCTGCAACTGATCGAATTTGGCCCGTTGCCATTCTCCTTCTTCAACTCCGCTTTCTAGTAACACCCGTAGCAATGGTATTTCCACCTCGACCGGTAGGACTGCTTCCATTCCATAAGTAAGCTCGAAAGGAGTAACGCCCGTAGCAGACCGTACAGACGTTCGATAGGCCCAAAGTGCATATGGGAGCATATCTGACCAATCTCGATAGGTCACGACCATCTTCTCGAGTATCCTGACGATTGTCTTGTTTGCGGCTTCTACCCCACCATTCATCTGGGGACAGTAGGGGCTTGATCGATGACGCTGGATCTTGAATTTGTTGAGGAAGTCATCCATCTTCTTGTTGACGAACGGGGTCTCATTATCTATGATGATAGCATTAGGGATTCCATACCGGCATATGATGTTGTTCTTCATGAATTTGATCACCTGAGATGTTGCAATCGTGGTGTAGGAAGCTGCCTCTACCCACTTGGTGAAGTAGTCGACTGCCACAAGTATGTACTCATGGCCATTTGATGCTTTGGGACTGATCTTGCCGATAATGTCGAGTCCCCACATGGAGAAAGGCCAGGGGGTAGTCAAGTTGTATAATTCTGATGAGGGGGCATGGATTTGATTCGCATGCTCCTGACACTTGAAGCATTTTCTGACGTGCTGGCAACAGTTTGTCTCCATGGTGAGCCAATAGTAGCCGAGTCGTAGAATCTTCTTCGCCATCATGTGCCCGTTCATGTGTGGGCCACAGATTCCTTCAGTGTATTTCTTTCATGATCTTTGCAGCTTCTGTTTCGTCGACGCATCGAAGGAGGATGTGATTATAGGATCGCTTGTAAAGAACTTCGCCACTGATGGTGAACTGGCCGGCCAAACGCTGAATGGTTCGGCGATCTGTCGCTGTTGCTGACTCCGGATACTCCTGGGTTTCGAGATATTGCTTGATGTCGGCATACCAGGGTTTGTCAGGGACAGCTTCGGCTTCTTCTATTTGCAGGCAAAAAGCAGGTTCTTCTTGAACTTCAACTATGAGCTCCCATTCTGAAGCTCCTTTTGGTATCTCGAGCATTGATGCAAGTGTGGCGAGAGCATCTGCGAACTGATTCTTGGCTCTGGGCATGTATGAGAAGGTGACTTCTTTGAATTCCTCGATCAAATTTTCAAGATACACATGATATGGTATCAACTTCTCATCTTTGGTCTTCCATTCGCCATTGGTCTGATTGATGATAAGCTGTGAGTCTCCAAATACTCGTAGCTTCTTGACGCCCAAGATTATGGCTTCCCTTAAGCCAGCGATGCATGCTTCATACTCTGCCATGTTGTTGGTGCACTCGAATGCTATGCGCCTTGAGATAGGAATAGGGACGTCATCTGGAGAGTAGAGGATCGCTCCAATACCACTTCCTTTAGAATTTGCTGCCCCGTCGAAGAATAACGTCCACTCACCTTTCTTCTTTTCTTCCTCTTCAATGAGCAAGAGATCTTCATCAGGGAAGAATGTCTTGAGCGGTTGATAATCCAGGAGGGAGTGGGCGGCAAGATGATCGGCGAGGGCCTGCCCCTTGATTGCCTTCTGAGTGACATAGGTGATGTCGAACTCAGACAGGAGTAGCTGCCATTTAGCTATCCTTCCAGTGAGTGCCGGTTTCTCGAACAGGTACTTGAGCGGATCAATGTGAGCGAGGAGGAGAATAGGGAATGCAATCATGTATTGACGGAGTCGTTGAGTTGCCCAGACTAGGGCGAGGCAGGTCTTCTCGATCGGGGAATACCTGGTCTCGTAGTCGGTGAACTTTCGGCTCAAATAATATATTGCTTGTTCCTTCTTCCCGGTCTCGTCGTGCTGGCCGAGGACACAGCCGATGGCTTCTGCTGCTACCGAGATGTATAACAATAGTGGTCGTCCAGGAGTGGGCGGCACTAGGACTGGAGGATTCATGAGATATTTCTTGATGCGATCGAAGGCGACTTGGCAATCATCATTCCATTCTTTTGGAACATTCTTCTGAAGGAGCTTGAAAATGGGCTCACAAATAGGTGTGAGCTGTGCGATGAAGCGACTGATGTATTGAATTCTGCCGAGGAAGCCACGAATTTCCTTCTCTGTTCTAGGAGGGGGCATCTCAATGATTGCTCTGGTTTTGGTCTCGTCGACCCTGATGCCATCTTCACTCACCATAAAGCCAAGGAGTTTGCCTCCCATTGCATCGAAGACACATTTCTGAGGGTTGAGGCGGAGCTTGTACTTTTCTAATTTGTTGAATAACTTCTTCAGATCTTCAAAGTGTCCTTCAATTGTGCGAGATTTGACGATCATGTCGTCCACATATACTTCAAGCTCTTTGTTCATCATGTCATGGAATAATGCTGTCATTGCTCGCTGATATGTTGCTCCTGCATTCTTCAGACCGAACGGCATCACCCTGTAACAGAAGGTTCCCCAGGGAGTGATGAACGATGTCTTCTCGCAATCTTCGATGGCCATCTTGATCTGATTGTAACCTGAGAACCCGTCCATGAATGAGAAAACCTTGTATCCAGCAGTATTGTCGACCAGAGTGTCGATGTGTGGTAAAGGGAAGTCATCTTTAGGACTGGCTTTGTTGAGATCTCGGAAGTCGATGCACATTCGAACCTTGCCATCCTTCTTTGGTACTGGTACGATGTTGGGGAGCCATTCAGGGTAGTTGGAGACTACTAAGAATCCCGCGTTGTATTGTTTGATGACTTCATCTCGGACTTTCAGGGCCCATTCTGGCTTCATTCTTTGGAGTTTCTGCTTCACCGGCTTCATATCTGCCTTGGTTGGCAGATGGTGTACAACGAGCTCTTCATCGAGCCCAGGCATGTCTTCATATGAGAACGCGAAGTTGGACAATCTTGGAGCTAGGAACTCTATCATTTTCTGCTTCATCTCAGGTGGCAATGATTTTCCAATGCGTACTTCCCTAGGGATCTCAGGTGTCCCCAAGTTTACTATCTCGAAATCATCGGCTACAACATTGGCTTTGGATTCGAACTTTTTGAGGAGATCCTCAAGTTCGGGAGCTGGATCATCATCTTCCTCATCCTGAGCTTCGTCCAGACCCATGAGCTCGAAGTCTAATTCGATGTCAAAATCATATGATTCGACTTCAAACTCATGCGACTCTTTAGACGAACTTGGCACATTACTGAATGCAGGAAAAGAAATGTTTTTTGGTTTTTGAGATTTTTCTGAAATGGAAATGCTAGATGTTTTTGGCTTTTGAAAGTTTTTTATTTTTTTGGATTTTCAAAATTCATGGGACTTTGAACAAGTGGGCATTACAGACCATGATTAAGCCCAACTTGTTCCAAAGTTCCGGTCGCTGCTTAAACAGGCATTGTTTTTGGAAGCCAGAGCCATCAGATGGCTCTTTGGCTGATTCAAAAGTTAGGGGAACAGATGACCATTCAGGACCCCACACTTCCTCCCCTGAAGAGGTGGGGGTTGATGATTCGGGCGAAGAATCATGGTCTGGCCCAATGACCATGATTTCTCGCTGGTCGGGTTCGAGATCTGAGTCGCACTCAGTCCCTCCCGGATCACTTACCTCGCATTGCAGTTCGTCTGGTTCTACAGTGAGACACAAGTTTAAAACCTGGACATTAGACCAATCTAGGGCTGGCCACTTCCCTTTCTTGGTCCAATGGATGGGCTGCTTCTGCCCTTGGCTGATGATTGATGAAGTTGGTTCTGCAGAGATGGGCAAGTCGTGCCCCTTGCTGATTAATGTTGAGATGGGCAAGTTGTGCCCCTGGCTAGCTGGAATTGAAGTGGGTAGGTTGTGCCCCTGGTTGGGAGCAGGTGTTAGAGTAACCTGGTCCTGAAGCTGTTGTATTTGACTTCCTTCTTTGTCTTCATCATTTCCTTCTTCTTCTGGAGGCTTAGATGGTTCGAGAATCTGATCCCATCGAATGGGGGGCCACGTGGCCCAAACTAGGCTCATCGGGAGGCCTTTGTGTAGTGTAGTCGGTTGATTCCCTCCTGGATCTTTGCAAGGTTCTCCTGGCTTGACGAATTGGATCGGTGAGCACCGAAATTTCTTCCTTCTTTTGTCCATGAAGGTTGCCCTGTATCCGAGTCCCCATTTGCGTTGGTTATATACCAGCAGTACCTTTCTAGACTTGAAATGATTCTTCATTCGATATTTGAGGCTCAGACGTTCTGCCGGTGAAAAGACACGATCCACCCTTATCGGTTCCGGATTGGCTATAGAGTTCACAGTCTCGAATTCGAAACTGTGAAACGGGATGTCTTCTTCAGAGTGATAGATATCGATGACCGGGATGTCTGGTTCAGTGGCGGCAGCATTGGAAGGAATGATGAGCTCCTTCTCTGCATGGATGGAGATTACTTGATTCCCACAGATATACTTCACTCGTTGATGCAGGGTTGATGGCACAGCTCCAACCTTGTGCAGCCAAGGTCGTCCGAGCAACATGTTGAAAGAGGCTGATATATCCAGAATTTGGAATGTGATGGTGGAGATTTTCGGACCTATCTATACCTCTATGTCGACTTCCCCTTCCACTGATCGGCGGGTGTTGTCGAATGCTCTGACGCATATGGTGCTGGGTCGGAATGAAGAAGGACTGATTCCCAGACGTTCCGCAGTCTTAAGTGGGCAGACGTTTAAGCTTGAGCCATTATCGATAAGGACCAGTGGGACACAGAGGTCTTTGTATCGTAAGGCTATGTTGAGGGATCGCCTATGATCGCGTCCTTCCGGTGGCAACTCATTATCCGTGAAGGTGATGGCGCGCGGGGCCAGGAGTTGTCCAATCATCAATGCTATCATCTCTGGTCCGTATCGGAGGAGATGTGAGCATCGTTCAAGGTTTTGGCAAACATTTCTCGGTGTATGCGAGATGTGCAGAGTAGCTCCCATACTGAGATTTGTGCAGGGATTGACTTGAGCTGAGTTGCCACATCGTATGCGGCTTCATTTTTGTTGCCGATGCCTGAGAGAGCGCCTTTAGAATCTCCTCTGTTCTGATTATCTCTTCGGATGCAACGCCCGTTGGGGTTCATGTTCCCCACTTCTGCACATTCTGGATAGTGCCATGGGACTTCTTTGTAATTTTCTTCACCTTTGCCTTCTAGGACCACGGGTTCTTGCACTGATGCTGGTGTGGGTACCAGATCTTCCTCGTATGGAGCTTTTGCCTTGAGAACTACATTGTTGCCTGTGCTGAAGGAGTAATATCGAGGTTTGTCTTCATAGATCACATAGGGTTGCGGTCCTGGCTTGATCGTTCCTGGAGCAGGAGGCTCCCATGGAATGAATACTGGTCCTCTTGATATGGTAGGAGGTTTCTCTGTTCGTCCCAACTGTCGTAGTGTAATTGACACGCCTCCGAAATTTGCCCCTTACAATATGACTGGCTCGACTGGAGGAGCTCCTTCCAAAACGATGGGTTCTTTCTGTTGATGAGTATAATCCTTCCATTGCGGATTGGATTGCTCTGGAGTTGCCCCTTGCAAGATGACAGGTTCGTATGTGGGCTCAATGTATGATTGTGCTCCTTCCAGAATGACTGGTTCCCAGCATGAATGGTTGTAGGGTGCCCCTTGAACAACTGGTACATCATATGGAAGTGCTCCTTCGAGTACTACTGGCTCGGAGACTGAAGGAGGAAAGGTACTTGCCCCTTGCAAGATTGGAGGAGGATTTGTCGGCCCATAAGTGTAAGCATGAATGGATTGGATAGGGGAGAAGAAGCGATCGAGATGGTCCCCTTCTTCTATACTATTGACTGTAGGGCCACGAGACGAACTGGGGTCCGTTGGATGCTGAAGCAAAGGATTCTGAAGGATATTGGTGGAAGCTGCTGGAGAAGTTCCAGGGACCGAGATGACGATCTTGCGGTCATCAATCAGGTCTTGTATGGCATTCTTCAAAGTATAGCATCGATCAGTGGTGTGGCCACGCCCTTGATGATAGGCACAATACTCATTTTCTCGGTAGTTTGGTGGCAGAGGATGAGGCGGAGGCCAAGGTGACATTAGAGTAAGTAACTGCTTCTGCACCAGCGTAGCCATGACTTGACTGAGTGGCTGAGAGAGGGGAGTAAATTTCCTGAACTCCCTGTAGTTTTGCCTATTTTGATATGAGTATTGACCGTTTCCTCTGAACTGCTGCTGTGGTCGAGGTGGTTGTGGCTGAGGATTCGGTTGTGGCTGATACCGCTGAGGCTGATGCTGAACTTGATTCTGCTGATACTGTTGACGTCCCTGTGGGGGAGCATGTTGATTTCCTTGAGCAGTGGTGTTGATGTTGTTTACCTCTGTTGGGCGGGGAGGAGAACCACTGCGGTTTCCATTCCCGTGCCCGATAGGTCTTCCTTCCACTCTGTTCCTTTTGATTGGAGTGGCTTGATGAGGCCATGGTGAGATTGTCCCGGCACGGATTCCTGCTTCGACTTGCTCTCCAGCACGGATCAATTGTGAGAAATTCGCATATGGATGCGAGATGAGATATCCGGATATGCCTGGATATGTTGAATGAACAATCATGGAGATTTGTTCTTCGTCGTCGATAGGTGTCCGCATTCTGGCTGCCATAGCTCGCCAGCGTCCCACGTAGGCAGATAGTGTTTCATCACTCCTTTGTCTGAGAGCCGCAAGATCGGCTCTTCTGGGTGCCATGTTGAGATTGTACGCGAATCTGTCGACGAAAGCTTGGGAAAGTTGTTCCCAAGTCCTGATGCGATGACAATCCAATGAGGTGTACCAATCTAGGGCATCGCCCTTCAGAGATTTTTGGAACAAACGTATGAGGGCCCCTTCATTTCCTGAGATTGCACTCAGCTCTCCACAGAAGGCCTTGAGATGTGCTGTGGGACAACCGCTGCCATCGTATCTTTTGAATTTTGGAACCTCAAAATTTTGAGGTACTTGAGCATCTGGGAAGGGACACAAGTCTCTGAACTTGGTCGAAGGTAGATCAATTCCTTGTTGTCGCTGAAGCTGATTTTGCAAGATCTGGAACTGCTCCCGCAACTCATCTAGTCCTGAGTGATCTGTTCGAGCGACTGGTGCCTCCTGGAGTAAGGCACGTTCTTCTTCGGCATAGTGGTCGATGTCTTCGACCTTATGTGCTTGCTAAAAAGCAACCGCGGGCTGCTGAAATTGATTTGATGACTGAACTGGATTCTGATGAACTGGTGCTTGAAAGGATTGTAACTGAACTGGAGATTGTACTGAAGGTTGAACTGGAACTTGCTGGAAATTAACTGGAGATTGCTGAATTGAAGATTGCTGGAAATTAACTGGATTTTGCTGAATTGAAGATTGTTGGAAATTAACTGGAATCCCATCGGCGGGGATGTGCTGGAATTGAAAAGTGCTCCTGTTTGCATGAGGCTGAGATGCTGGGAAGTGACCCCCTTGTTGGGTATTCGCCACTGTCCGCTGATTGATGTGGGCTTGACACTGACCCCCATTGTGGGCATTCGCCAGTGCTGTCCCTGTTGCTGGAAATTGAATTGAAATCCCATATGCGGGTATGTGCTGAAATTGAAAAGGTGTCCCATCGGCGGGGACATGCTGAGATCTACTGAGACTACTGTTTGCGAGATTGACTGGAAGCTGACTGGAAGTCCCTGCGACGGGAGCGCTCTGAGATGGCCCTGTCGTTGAAGGAAGGTACTGAGGAGGATGCCCCATAGCGAAGGGCTGAGATGGCTGCTGTCGGTAGTCTTGGGCAGACTCCGATGGTTGTGCTTGATTTGAACTGGAAGCCGGAGGGATCCGACATGGTTGCTGAGACTGCTGAACTGGGCCAACCTGATTGTTGGCTGCTGCGGTGGCTTGTGCTTGCATGAATTGCAAGAGCATTTCTTGCATTGCTCTCACTCCTTGTGCCAATTCTTGTATGATTGGCGTATTATCAATGGGCTGTTGCGCTGGAGGTTGCGCTTCGGTCATCTCCAGAGCAGGGAGGAGATGAGTTTCTTCTTCGTGGTCGGACATGGCTTGTTGAGCCCGAGTGCGGATTATGCTGCGGTAGGGAAGTTGTCTCCGCGTACGTTGAGCCCGAGGAGGCGCAATGGTGAGGACTATGCTCTACTCCTTTTGGGTTTTGGGATTTTCTATTTTTTTGTTGGTTTTGGGATTTTCTATTTTTTTTCTTTTGGGTAGAATGCTATACAGATGAGATTGTATGAGGATTAGTGACTTTCAAGTACGGGAAGGATTCTGTTTTTCAAGTTGGATCACGACTAGTGGGACTAGCTAATCCCCAGTGGAGTCCCCATTCTGTGGACCCTCGCCGTTTCCGCGCTCCCACACGACGTTCTTCTCCCTTCCCCTTTCCTTTCGGAAAAGAAGGAGATGAGGATGCGTGAGTGCGAAATCGCCGTTTGTGCCACTGGCTTGCCTCGTTCTCGAGGGCTTTGTTTGGTTGTCGTGTTAAGCTGGATGTGTTTAAATGAGTTTATATAAGACCAGAGTCGCCACTAGCCAGTTACTTCGAATCTACAGTCGGCTAGACCCCGTAGAAACGTTAGAGAAGGGGATCCGAAGATTCCTTCCTCTAAAATGACTCATGTTGATCTGCGGTCAGAGATTCAAGGTAAGGGATCACGGTTACAGGGTGGGAAGAGGTTAAGTACCCCACACACTGCCCGTACCGAAATACGGTCTCTACTTCACAGAATTGATCGAATACTTGAAAGTCTAATTTAATCCTCGTACATTCTCATAGATGACATGATGCATGAATGCGGGTTTGAACAGTAAGAGTTTCTGATGGGCAGGTTCCAACAACGGGCAAGCCCAGAGCGTACGCTCGAACTGACAGGTGCTTAATGTAAGACGTATGCAGTGTGCTTGAATAATCAAGGTGTTTTATGGTGAAGCATGAATGCAGGTCTGAACAGTAAGAGTTTCTGATGGGCAGGTTCCAACAACGGGCAAGCCCAGAGCATACGCTCGAACTGACAGGTGCTTAATTTAAGACATATGCAGTGTGCTTGAAGAACCAAGGTGCTTGCAGTGAAGCAAGGGGGTTGGAAGAAAAGTAAATGTTGCACTTATGCTAGATGCAAATGAGATGATGCTGGAAAAAGAGTAGCTGGGTGGACGGAGGTGTCGCAAGGATTGGCTTCGAGTGGCTGGATCAAGACTTGGATGGCTTAGGAGGCTTGGACCAATGGTCAGGCTGGGCTGGACCAGGGCTAGGCTCTCCTCACTCGGGCTCTCCTTGGTGGAAAAATGGGCTAAAAGGGTGGAGAGGTGGACTCAGAGCTCTCGGACTGAATGGGCTTGAAGGGATGCTGAAATGAGAAGGGGAGGGGGGTATTTATAGCAGCGAGCAGTGGCAGAGCTCGTAATTATTTTTGGGCGGCCTGCTATGGGCCGCCCGTACGGCCGTTCCTCGATTTCCAGCGAGGTACGGTCGCACCCTCGGGGCTGCTGTTTGACTCGCTGGGTCGACTCAGTGAGTTGACTCAGCGGGTCGACTCGGTGATTTGACTCGACGGGTTGACTTGACGGGTTGACTCGGCGTTTTGACTCGACGGGTTGACTCAGCGGGTTGACTCAGCGGGTTAACTCAGCGAGTTGACTCAGTGGGTTGACTCAGTGAGTTTGACCTTTTTAGGATTTTTTGACTGGCTTTTCTTATGGGGGGTTTTTCAGGCTGATGTTTAGGACTGGGTTGACTGGGTTCAGGCTTGAACTGGGCTATGGAATGGGGCTTACAAGGGTGAGTTTGGCTGAGTTTGGACTTGGGATTTGGGGGTACGGTCCTCCATTCATCCAGCTATCTCTACCAACAATGTAGCCGAAGGTGGGGTGTCTACAGATTCATGCCCTAAAATGGTCTCTCCAAATGGATGGACGGTATGGATACAACACATACATCATGTTGGGGTCCACAGGACATGGTGACGTCACTTCAGTAGCGTTGTTCGCTACTCAACCTGTCAGTAGCTAATCCGCGTCCTTCAGCGGTGGTCACTGAATCCCCCAATGTTTCCTCTCATGCGGCACACTCGAGTTTTGATACGTATAATGTTTTGTAACATGTCCTAAAAGGAACTTTAAAAACGGATGGACGGGGTGAATTTCCTATAATAAAAAAATCACGGTGGGCCCGACCTAGCATCGCAGAGCGCATGCAGGAGCTTCATGCCAAAGGCTTTCACAGAAAACCGCTTCCAGTGGAACCTCTGACAGTGGGCCGTGGGGCTCACAGTGATCTATGTGTCTTAAATCCACACCGTCCAACCATTTTGAAATCAAATTTTAGGGTATGATTTAAAAACTGAAGTGACTCAAATCTTAGGTGGACCACACCACAAAAAAAGTTGTGATTGAATCTCTACCATTAAAAACTTCATGGATTCCACCGGAATGTTTATTTGCCATCCAACCTATTGATAAGGTAACAAACACCTAGATGAAAAGACCACATAAATATCATCTTGATCCAAAGTTTTTGTGGTCCATCTAGTATTTGGAACTGCTTCATTTTTTGGATCATGCCTTAAAATGAACTTTCAATACGGATACACAGCATCGATGTAGTCACATACATCACAGTGGCCGTACAGTCAGGGTTCCCCACCCACCTTTATGATCCCTCAATCCCTAATGTTTCTTGTGGTGTAGTCCACTTGAGTTTTGAATCTTACGGCTCACCCACCTTCAAATGGGCCGAGTGAATATAATACCAACATCACGGTGGGCCCCACAGAACTTAGGGTAACAGGGGATTTCTTTGGGGCGCGGATCATAAGGGGTGGTTTCAAATCTATGTGGCCCCACCATGATGTGTGTTTTATCCACGCAGTCCATCCATTTTTCCATCTTATTTTAAGGGACGAGCCCAAAAATGAGACAGATCCAACTCTCAGGTGGACCACACGACGGGAAAACATTAGGGATTGAACTTTCACCATTAAAATCTTCCTAGGGCCCACTGTAATGTTTATTTTCCATCCAACCTCTTGATAAGGCCACATAGGTCTAGATGAAGCCAAAAAACAAATACCAGCTTGATACCAAACTTCTGTAAGCCCCAAAAAGTTTTCTACTTTAAGCGTCAATCCCCACTGTTTTCCTGTGGTGTGGTCCACCTGAGATTTGGATCTGTCTCATTTTTGGACTCGTGCCTTATAATAAGATGAAAAAATGGATGGACGGCATGGATAAAACACATACATCATGGTGGAGCCCACGGAGATTTAAAACCACCCCTTAGGACTAGCTGATCCGCGCCCATTTCTGTAGGTTTCAGAATGTTTTTATGCACGGTGGTTTGCGCAGACCTCTTTCGATTGATTTTTGCGAACTACCGCAAGAAGATCGGAAGAATCGGGAGGACGTTCTCTTTGAACGGTCTTGATTATCCTAGTATCCGATCCTATGTTTGAAGTTTCAAGGAGACTCGATCGGAGGAAGTTTCTATTTTAGAATAATTGTGCACCGGTTGTGTGCGTTGATCTGATTCCCGATTTCAGTTAATGTTGGTTGCCGATCAACGTACACCTTAATTGGATATTCACGACCTCTCTAATGAACGGCCAGGATTGGTGAAACATCAATGCCACAACGACCTGGAATGAAAAGTCTCGAACTTGGAAGTTCACAGCTGCCATACGCAACGTGTCGTGAAAATCGGGATTGCTGCGCTGTTTGCAACATTCTTTAGAATCTTGGTAGGGTTCGGAACTGGTCCTATAAAGGATTAGACGGCTGTGATCGGAGGAGAATCCTCCCCTGGATTCTCAAGGAGTCCCGATTCAAGTGGGGGAGAGAAAATCAGGATTTCTGTTTGAAAACGAGTTCGCGCGTCACGACATAACAGCGGACGCTGGTTGATGAGAGACGCAGGTGGGGTCCACTAATGTTTGTTATAAATCCACTCTGATCATCGGTTTTCCGAGATCATGATTGGTTATGGGACCAAAAATGAGGAAGATCTATGGTTCAGGTGGGCTGTGACACTAGAAAGAGTGGTGGAGAGATGCCTACGTTAAAACTACATGGGGTCCCTCTTAATGGACGGTGCGGATGAGGTAGATCATGCGGGGCCCACCGCCGCTGCCTTGATAAAGGAAGAGTTAAAGGAGGGGTCTCCTACTCTAGAGACGTATATTACTGTGGCAACCCACGTAATCTATATTATTTAGTTTTTCTTCTCTTTTCTTTTATTTTATTTTATTTTTTTGGAGAGTAGATTTGTAAGAAATCTTTCTATTATATATATATATATATATATATATATATATATATATATATATATATATATTTTAGGGAATTTTACAAATGAGTACCTTCCGCTAGTTTTCCATCATGAAGGAAGCAGCTTTTAATTACCTGTCGTCTATTGCCTATTAATTCTGCCACTGATCGACCCCTTGAGCCGCACCTTGATCTATGTGTTTTATCTATACTCGCCATTCAGTGTGCCAGATCATTTTATGGCAGGAGCCCGAAAATGAGACAGATCCATATCTCAGGTGGAACACACCATACAAAGCAGTGGTAATTAAGCGTCTGCCTTTAAAAACTTATCAGGGCCCACAAAAGTTACGAATCAAGCTTATAATTGTTTTTTTTTTTTTTTTTTTCCTTCATCTAGGTCCATGTTACAGGTTGGATGGCAAACACATACATCAAGGTGGCCCCACAGTGCCCAGCACTCCACCGCACCACTGTGGTTGGTTTTAGCAATATGCAGTGCATTATGCAGCCCCAGCCTCACCGAAGCCGATGCTGCGCTGACTGTGAGGCCCACCTTGATGTATATGTTATACATCCATACCATCCATCCATTTTTCCAGGCCATCTTAGGGAACGATCCAAAAATAAAGAATATTCAAATCTCAGGTGGACCACACCATAGGAAACAGTGCTGATTTGACGCTCACTATTAAAATCTTCCTAAGGCCAATTGTAATGCATGTCCTTTTTGGATGGTTCTCTAAAATAGGCTGGAAAACGGATGAATGATACAGGTACATATATATCAAGATGGGCCCACACAAGGGCCACACCCGTTTTGGGTTTTGGGTGAGGCCGGGCCAAATCGAATTGCATATTGAGTAACTCTTGTACTGACTAAATTATGTTGGGCCACCGTGAATGTATATCAATTATCCACGCCATCTGTCCGTCTTTTCAGCTCATTTTAGATTTAGCCCAAAATTGAAATATACCCAAAGTGCAAGTGGCCTGTGCCATATGAAAAGGTGGGAATAAGGATTTCCACTGTTGAAACCTTCCTATGGCTAACACTAATGTTTACTTGTCATCCAACCTCTTCATAAGATCACATAGACATTGGATGAAGGGAAAACACAAATATCAGCTTGATCCAAAACTTTTGTGGTCTCTAAGAATTTTTCAATGGTATACATTGAATTCACATTGTTTATTGTAGTGTGACACACTTGAGCTTTGGATCGGATTCATTTTTGGGCTCAGGCCCTAAAATTATCTGGTCAAATGGATGGACGGAGTGGATAAAATGCATAAACCACAGTGGGCCCAGTATGTTTAACGCAATCTACTTCCGGCAGGGGCACACCCAATCAACTGCTGGCAAACCAGCTAATCTCGCCCGAGGATGGAAAGATGGGAGCGGATTGGGCAGCACCGTCTCAAGTTATGAACGGACAGGGCTGAGGGGCAATTGTAGTGTATGGGTTTCATCTACACCATCCATCCATTTTTCCATATATTTTTAGTATAAAAGCCCAAAAATGAGTCAGATCCAAGGCTCAAGTGGACCACACAGTAGGGATTAAACAACTACTGTTGATTGTTCTCATGGTTTCTTAATTATGTAGTATCTTAAAAAAAAAAAAAAAAAAAAAAAAAAAATAAAAAAAAAAAAAAACCTAATGTTTCTCGGGGACTACGGAAGTTTTTTATCAAGCTAATATTTGTGTTGTCCTTCATCAGGTCTATATTACCTTATGAGCAGGTGGGATGTCAATTAACCATAAAAGGTTTGTGCTAGGAAGGTTTCAACGTCCAAACTGCTGCTTCCTATGGTGTGGTCCACTGGAGACTTGAATCTGTCTCATTTTTTGGGATTATACCCTAAAATGATATATAAAAATAGATGGAGTGTGGATAAAACCGAAACATCACTGTGGCCCCTCAAAGCTCCATCCGTTCCTAGATACACGTGGGGTAGTACCCAATCCACGTCCGGTAAAAATGAAACGCAAATTGCCTCCTCGTGATGTGGCTACTAGTCGGTGCTCTTTGGGCCCACCATGATTTATGTGTATTATCCCTACCGTTCATCCATTTTTCCATATCATTTTAGAGAATGGTCCCAAAGATAAGTCCAATTCAAATCCAGGTGAACCACGCCATACGAAAACAATGGTGATTGAACACACATCATTAAAAACTTAGAAGGCCCATTGTAATGTTTATTAAGTCATACAGACATGGATGAAGAGAAAACATAAATAGAATATCAGCTTGATCCAAAACTTTTGTGACCCCAAGGAGTTTCTGCCCTTTCTGTAGTAAGGTGCACCTGAGGTATGGATCTAACCTTTTTTTTTTTTTTTTGAAATGCTGGTATAAAATGATCTAGAAAAATGGAATGACGGCCTGGATAAAAGGAATTCATCATAGTAGGCCCAAAGAGCATTGACCAGTAACAATGATAATAGGTAATCCACGTCACTTTTGAGTTTTCTCTTTTAGTAGTGTTAAATAATAAATACACATATTTACATAATAAGCTACATCATTAAGATGGGCATTTTTGTCATTTTATAAAAAAATTACGAAAATCACAGGTATGTAACAGAAGGTACCCATTTGATAATTATTTTAATTAATGAGGTGTCTTAATAAAAAATTAATTTAAAAAGATATTGAGATTTAAATATGATATTAATAAGGTATTATTTAGTAAAATTCCCTTTTTTAACATATAATTGTTTGTGCGATGACGAGTGGTTTTGGTCTTGCATATGCATACACATTTGTTAGTGCACTTGTTTGTGCACATTGGTTATCAATTACATGAGTCAATGTTTCAATCAATCAATTGAGCCCAATGAAGATGAAGACCAAAGACATGAGAAGGCGAATTGCATCAAAGATGGAAGAAACAGGTAAATATGGTGCTTTGGTGTACCATAGCCTTTAACCTCTCCTAGACCATGTAGTATCTAAGCCTTATCCTCTAGTTGACTTATGCTTAAAAGATATGATATTTAGCCTCTCATAACCTAGAGTGAATGTCCAAATGATCAGCTTAGACCTAAGTGTTTTGAGTTTAAAAGTCTTGAAAAAAAATAAGATGTAGAAAGTGTATTTTTAGGATGATCGATCATATCGAGCATACCATCGATCCTATCGAAGGATTAATCGATCCTATCGTTGAACCTATTGATGTTATCGAGCATCAGTCCAACAACTGAAAAACCTTTCTGAACAGTTCATTGATCCTATCGATGGATCTATCGATGCTATCGAGCATATGTCCAGCATTTTGAAAATTCTCTAGACAGTCCGTCATCTCTATCGATGAAAGCCTCGATGATATCAAGCATCTGTCTAGCAATCTAAAAATTCTTTGGACAGTCCGTCAAGCCTATCGATGAGTCCGTTGACTCTATCGACGACCCTATCGAAGCTCTCTGTCCAGCAATCTGCTTATATGTCTGGACACTCCTTCGATCCTATCGACGGTCTGCTCGACCCTATCGATCTAGCCGTTTTATGACCATTTTCTAGCCATTAGAGCTTAAAAGGCTATATATATGAGATTCGATTCTCAGGCTTCAAAGATAGTTTTTGAGCTCTCACTTATCCCAAACATTGGTAGATCATATCCTAGCAAAAACCATTGAGGTTAAACACATCTCATGTGATTAATTACATGATTAAGAGCATTCAAAGCTCAATAATGGAGTGTGCTTAAACCCATCCAAATCCTAGGCTTTAGAGATCATTTTCATAATTAAATCTCCTATCCTAAACAGCCCTAGGTGTCCTTTTTGGTAAATCCTTCCTATATAGTAAAATCTTTCATAGGATCACCATAGTTGAGGTTATTGTATCTAAACCTCACAATCTTGGTTCTCTCTAATCCCAATAGTTAAAACCTTTTAAAGAAACCTCCTTCCCTCTCCTTGGCATCCATAGTCACATCATTTGAAGGTAGTTGATCGAGGGAGCATTCAAGGAGCAACTTCAAGCGAAGAAGAAGCACCTCATCGGAGCATCAACAAGGCTCAACTCAACCAAGTAAGGGTTTATTTTATGAATCCATTTCTCTTGTGTAGAGATTGTCCTTATGTATGACGCTGATGTCCTTGTGAAGGACGTGTGTGTCATTGGGTAGGACTTGTGGAAGTCCTTGTGTAGGCCTTCGACACGGGAGGGTGTCCTTAAGTAAGACTTGTGGAAGTCCTTGTATAGGCCTCCAACACGGGTGGGTGTCCTTAAGTAGGACTTATAGAAGTCCTTGTGTAGGCCTCCAACACGGGAGAATACATGGGTGTCCTTGAGTAAGACTTGTGAAAGTCCTTATATAGGCCTTCGACACGAGAGAACATGTGCTTATCCTTCTATAGGTGTAAACCTTGTGTAGGTTGTAAAGGTTTATGGTGAATCTCATTTAAAACCATTGTGATAGTGAAATCCGGACACTCAAGGGGTAAGTGGATTAGCCGGGAGTGGAGTAGACTCATTGTCGAATCACTATACATTGTGTGCAATGTGGTGAATGCATTTTGTCAATTATTATATCTATTAATTGATTCTATAAATGTTTAACTAAATGCCCATCTCATATTTGACAAAATGTATATATATGCTATCTTTGAGAGATTAGTATAAGAATACATATTAACTGTTTGATTAAATGCACTTCAAGTTAGATTTGATTCTCTACTTCTCTTTCTCATCTTCTAACTTGAATCATGTGGCTTGCATAAGCATTCAAGTCTTTAATTAGCAAAAAAATTTAAAAGTCATATTCACCCCTCTTCTAAGACATAAGCACACCTTCAAGCTTATCTCAATAGCAGTGCAAATTACAATTTCAATTGGTATCAGAGCAGGTTCCTCTTTAAGGGCATAATCACCTAGAGGTAGATCCTAAGTGAGCTTATAAGTATGTCTAACTCTAAGGTGAGTTTGATTTCTAGTTCTCCACACTTTAACGGATTCGATTATGCATATTGGAAGGCTAAAATGAGAATATTTTTAATATCACTAGATCCATCTATATGAGACATAATTGAGAATGATTGGTCGGTCCCTATGGTTCAAAATAAAAGTAAGGGAAAGATAAATTCCACTCTAAAAGATGAATCAGAATGGAGTAAAGAAGAAAGGGTCAGATCTATGATCAATCTTAAAGCCCTTGATGCAATCCGTTGTGCCCTCTCCCAAGAGGAACAAAATGGAATATCTATTTTCGATTCTACGAAGCAAGCTTGGGAGGTGTTGGAATCAATTCATGAAAATTTCAGCAAAACCAATTCATTCATGTTTATCCCTCCGGTGGAAAGAGTTGTTAGCATTGACTTGAGGGAGGACTTGAATGATAATGAATCATCATCTAGTAGTGATAAAGAAAATGAGTATGAGGATGAAGAATTACAAAATGTTTACAATGAGCTCTATTGTGAAAGCTTAAAATTGATGAAAGAGCTCGATAAAGAAAAGAAAGAAAAGAATGAGTTGGAAATTGACCACCTCTCACTAGTAAAAGAAAAAGAAAAGATGCAAAATGAGTTGAGAGAGGCAATAAAATGAGTTGAAGAGCTTGAATTTGAACTTAACACAGTTAAATATGAAAATCAAGCTCTAAAACATGAGGTCAACCAACTTAAGACCTACACAATAGAACACAAGGACCAACATATCTAAAATGCACAAATTAGTAAATCTATTGAAATGGTAAAAATCTGGGAGGAAAATGGGGTTACAAGTATGTGAAGAACACCCCTCATCTGGTATTTATGGAGGTTAAATCTTTCTATCTTGAGAGTAAATCCCAAGTCAGCTCTTTAATGTAACTTTCGTGGAAAAGCGGGACATTTCAAATTTAAATGTCCAATAGCTAAGAGACTGTCATTCACAACAGTCTGCCCTCAAATAGTTAAATCAATTGTGACTCAAGAAAAGAAGAGCCAACATGGGAAAGCACCAAAAGTTGAGAAGAATTCAACCAAATCTAAGGAGGAAAAGGCTCCCAAGGTTGGCAAGAAAAATAAGTTCACATTCCCTTCTAAGAGATATGATTATATAGAGACTGTGTTGAAAAATGTTGCCCAATTAAATAAGAAAAATCAACAAATAATGAAGGGCAAACAAAAGATTTTTGGGAATCATATTGGCAAAACATATACCTAAAACCAATATTATTCACCAACCAAAATAAGACAGCTAGTTGACATCTTTAGACCCTTGGATTTTAGAAAATCTTTAGGAGGCTACTATTTCTAATCAACTAGTTGACTATATGAGCTTATTGGAAAATCTGAGGACTAAGCCTCATTTTCTTTTGATTAGTTTAATGTGTGTTTATCATGCCAATATTATCTTATTTGTTAAACTAATTGCTTGTAGATTAGCATAGATGGATTATATGTTTTATCTCATGTTTTGCTAATCTTTGAAATGATTATTATTATTTAATAGTTAATATCTTATGTGATCATTCATATATGTTGTATGCCTCATGTGTAGTGTGTAACATTCTCGGCTTGTTTTGATATCTAAGATTGATTGAAGTTTATTTTGAACTTGATTTTTTTTATCTTGTCGAAAATTTTTTGTTAAATGCGCTCAATAGGTAAATTTGAGAAAATTACAGCCTCTTAATCTTTATCTAGCTTTTGAATGTATGCTTAGTATAAATATTTATGAGTTCATTAATTAATCGTCTCATGTGATATTAATTTATTATCTTTTATGCTTGAGATGATGTGTTTTGATGAGATATTGTGGGATATACACTTGTAACTAATTAAATAAGAATTGCTACATATGGATGGTTATGGTCAAGCTACCTCCTATGCACTAAGTTTTTTAACATTCCTTAGAAAGGTTTGGTAGCATATCGGGATATTATATATTCAAAATCCCTTAATGATGAAGACCGTGAATTCTTGCAAACTTAATGGTCTCCAATTCCTCTACTCTCCCTACATCAAAGAGATGGGAGATAGTATTTGACCATAACACCTTAATTTATGAATAAGAAACATTCTCCTTTAATTACGAACAAAAAATGAAGAAGGAGATGTTTTCTTGTAAGATATTATTGACCAACTTCATGATATAATTGTGTAAATCTTCAAGATGTTTGGTTAAATTTAAGGAAGATTAGATTCAATTAGCTAATGAGCTAGAAAAGATAAATTTGTCTCCCTTGCACAAGAAAAGGAATATCCTAAGTCCAACTGCTCTGGGACTTTAGAGAGATGTTCAGGTCTTTTTTGTGAACCTAGCACAATCATATCTAAACATTAAGACTTGAAAATTAAGTTAGCTAACTTGAATTAATCTTACTAAATGTAATGATTAAATTGCCCAACATGAGTTTGTGAATACTATTGGTATATCTAATGTTGTAAGGTTGGATGGTGTGGGCATTAGGCCCTTAGACTCATGTATATGATTAAATATCATTTATGATATGAGTTGAGTTATGATGATTGGTCTAGATATACATGCCAATAGGGGAGGTTGGTTGCTTGGGTTAGAGGCCCCATGGATTAATTATTCAAATGTATATCTGCTATGACCAAGTTTCATGAGCTCTATAGTTAAATCAGAGAAATTTACTCTCATTTCCCCTTTATAGTTAGTTTTAAGTTGCCTTCATCTTGGTATCATATGTTATTACGTAACTATCATTAGATTTTGTACTTTATAGTTATATTTGAGGAGTAAGCCTCATCTGTAAACTCATAGTTGTGTTTAAGAGTTTTAGCCTATTGATCCGCTTGCGTAGTTTAACTCAAGTTGCTTATTGCATATCATATGTTTTGTCAAACTATGTAGATTTTGTGCATAATAGAAAAATCAGAGGGTTTTAGCTTCATCTTTAAGCATATGGGCATATTAGAGGTTGTCAGCCTCATTAGCCCGTGATAGTTTAGCTTAGGCTGTTACTTTCGGTATTATTAGCTAAACTATAATCCTGCATAGATTAACATAATTTTGCTGAATTTTTGTGCTTAATGCTTGCTCATCTATGCATTGGTCATTTATGTTTTTCTGAATATCTTTAAATTACCATAATTTGGATGATCATCTTTGCTCTAAAGTTTATATCCCAGATAATCATATTCTTGGTCATATGCTTGAATTGGTATATCTTATGTATGACCATTTTTCATGATCATCATTACTTAATAGTTAAATATTTTTTATGATCTTATTTTTTGTCATTACTATTTAATAGTTAAATTATGTGAATAATCATTCTATGCATGATCAACTATGTTTAGAAAGATATATCTTATATTAATCATGTTCTGTTTTCTCCATGATTTTAATGATACAATGATCCTTTATTATATCACATGTCAGTTGTGCTGAATAGTTTGATTTTAATCGCATTGAACCATTGTATCTCTGTACTTAGTATATTTGATAGGAGGAGAGTTATATCCCTATGAGATTGATTCTTTGTCAATTACTAACAAAAAGAAGGAGAAAATTCTCACCAAAATAAATGAAATCTGTTTTGCAGGATTTCTTTATTGCAAGGTTATACTAGGATAAGAGGGAGCAATTCAGGGGGAGTAGCAGCACTATGAGTTGTAGTCCATGTCTCGAGTCCTGCAATTCATCGTATATCATTGTACTCGTGAACATGTATTTTGTGTTATTTTGGTAAGTTAAGGTTTTGTCACGTAATTGACAGAGGAGGAGATTGTTAGTGCCCTTGTTTGTGCACCTTGGTTGTCAATTACATGAGTCAATGTTTTATTCAATCAGTTGAGCCCAATGAAGATGAAGATCGAAGACATGAGAAGGCAAACTGCATCAAGGACGGAAGAAATAGGTAAATATGGCGCCTTGGTAAACCCTAGCCCTTGACCTCTCCTAGACCATGTAGTATCTAAGCCTTATCATCTAGTTGGCTTATGCTTAAAATGTATGATCTTTAGTCTCTCATAACCTAGAGTGAATGTCCAAATGATCAGCTTGAACTTAAGTGTTTTGAGTTTAAAAGTCTTGAAAAAAATAGGATACAGAAAGTGTATTTTTAGGATGATCGATTATATTGAGCATACTATCGATCCTATCGAAAGATTAATTGATCCTATCGATGAACCTATCAATGCTATCGAGCATCAGTCCAGCAACTGAAAAACCTTTCTGGACAGTTCATCAATTCTATCGATGGATCTTCAATGCTATCGAGCATATGTCCAGCATTCTGAAAATTCTTTGGATAGTCTGTCGACCCTATCAATGAAAGTCTTGATGATATCGAGCATCTGTCTAGCAATCTGAAAATTCTCTGGACAGTCTATCGAGCCTATCGATAAGTCCGTCGACCCTATCGACGAACCTATTAAAGATCTCTGTCCAATAATCTGCTTATATGTCTGGACACTTCTTCGATCCTATCGATGATCTGCTCGAGCCTATTGATCTAGCCGTTTTATGACCATTTTCTAGTCGTTAGAGCTTAAAGGCAATATATATGGGATTCGATTCTTGGGCTTCAAAGATAGTTTTTGAGCTATCACTTACCGCAAACATTGGTAGATCATATCCTAGTCAAAATCATTGAGGTTAAGCACATCTCATGTGATTAATTACATGATTAAGACCATTCAAAGCTCAATAATGGAGTGTGCTTAAACCCATCCAAATCCTAGGCTTTAGAGATCATTTCCATAATTAAATCTCCTATCTTAAACAACTTTAGGTGTCCTTTTTGGTAAATCCTTCCTATATAGTAAAATCCTTTATAGGATCATCATAGTTAAGGTTATTGTATCTAATCCTCACAATCTTGGTTCTTTCTAATCTCAATAGTTAAAACCTTTTAGAGAAGCCTCCTCCCCTCTCCTCGGTATCCATAGTCACATCATTTGAAAGTAGTTAATTGAGGGAGCATTCAAAGAGCAACTTCAAGCGGAGAATAAGTACCTCATCGGCGCATCAACGGGGCTCAACTCAACCAAGTAAGGATTTATTTTGTGAATATGTTTCTTTTGTGTAGAGATTGCCCTTGTGTAGGACGCTCATGTCCTTGTGAAGGACGTTTATGTCCTTGGGTAGGACTTGTGGAAGTCCTTGTGTAAGCGTCCGACACGAGATGGTGTCCTTGAGTAGGACTTGTGGAAGTCCTTGTGTAGGCCTCCGACACTGGAAAATACGTGGGTTTTCTTGAGTAAGACTTGTAGAAGTCCTTCAACACGAGAGAATACGTGCTTATCCTTGTGTAGGTGTAAACCTTGTGTAGGTTGTAAAGGTTTATGGTGAACCTCATTTAAAACCATTGTGATAGTGAAATTCGACCACTCAATGGGTGAGTGGATTAGACTCATCATCGAACCACTATACATCGTGTGCAATGTGGTGAATGCATTGTGTCGATTATTATGTCTTGTTGATTGATTCCATAAATGTTTAACTAAATGCCCATCTCATGTTTGACAAAATGTACATATGCTATATTTGAGATATTAGTATAAGCATGCATATTAACTGTTTGATTGAATGCACTTCAAGTTAGATTTGATTGTCTACTCCTCTTTCTCATCCTCTAACTTGAATCATGTCACTTGCATAAGCATTCAAGTCTTTAATTAACAAAGAATTTTAAAAGTCTTATTCACCCCCCTTCTAGGACATAAGCATACCTTCAAGCTTATCTCAATAGCGGTGCAAATCGCAATTTCAATATGCTGATATTCACGATGTCTAAGATTACTCCAAGATGCATGGATGTTTATGATCAGATGGTTTAGATGCGTGGTTGTGAGCTTTTGGATGATCATGATCGGCCTTGATCAATGGGTGAATAGCAATTTCGAAATCTATTGAAGTGGGTTAACTTCTTGGCAACGTTGAATACGCAATGAGCGATCTAGATCTATGGTGGTAGCTCACTTTTGATCACAAAAGGATAGATGTATGGATGATGCAATCTAAGATAGCTACGATCTAATTTTGGAGTTTGGACGGTCAGGATTGTCAGGTAAATGGTGGTTAGTGATCATGTTGTTCAGTAGCTCAACAATGGATGGTTGAGATGGCAAAGTTGTTAGATCTACTGATCAGATTGTTTTAGTTTGTAGATTAAGTTACCTAAAGGTGTCTATATGTAAACGAACGGTTGATTCAAAGATTGGGTGATCGAATTTATGTAATTTCTAAGTAGAGGTGATGTGAATTCGACAGTGATTTCTATAATGGGTTTTCATGAGGTTAGGATTAAGATAGATGTTCAAATCATATCCATGGCCTATATTTTTCAGAATGTGAAGGACTATTTCAAATTAACGGTTGGATTCTTTAATCTTGGGATAAAAACACTCTTAACGTTCATATTTAGGCCAAAGTGTAAATGTACGATTAAAATGGCTAAATTGATGGATTTTACACATGTATACGTGTAAGTGTACGTACTCACGTGTGTTGTACACGGACCTAAAATCTCGAGTCATTACATTCTACCCCTTAAAAGAATTTTGTCCTCAGAATTTAAAGAGTTCTCCGATGTATACGGATGAGAATACTCCAATTTACGTGTGTCGATATTCCCACTATATTCCTCGTGATATTGCTCTATCTGTCCAACTGTGTATAAGTGTGGTTAACAGTCTACACCAACTGGAATTATTACACGCCTGGTGGGACAAGATTTCAAATACATTTTGGATCTCTTCCACTTAGTTGCCTTAGATATTCATTGTGCACTGGTCGTGCGAGGACCACATTTTTCTGGCACCCCCGGTGAGATTAGATTTCAAATACATTTTGGATCCCTTATACTTGGTTGCCATAGATATTCATTGTGTACCGGTCGTGCGAGAACCGCATTTTTCTGGCATGTCCGGTGGGACCCTACTTTGGTTCACATACTAGTGTGACATTGTTAAAGTGACTAAAACATCGGTCGAGCTTCGAGATATGCAAATGGAAATTTCGCATGCAGAACAACGAAGAATTATAGCCGAGTTATCACTCGCTCAAGCTGAGCACACTCAAATTGAACATTTTGATAGATGGATGGCCAAGCAGACCGAGATCATAAATTGGTTAAAGGCTATCGTTGCTGAATGAACGCGAACGACATGTCACCTGAATGCTTCAAATGTTAGAGTCGACTTTGTGGGAAATTTGGCACCAATACCACTAGTATCTCCACCACAACAAGGTAACATTCATCCCGCTCAAATCCAGGATGTGCGGAATGTTCCACCGCCCGTCGAGTTCAGGTGACTAGAGCAGGAAGCCAAGAATTTAATTCCTGAAAGTGGGAATTAAGGAACACTTGAGGGGGCAACCTTCCCAACATTTTCCTAAGAATCCACTATACCATGGAGGACAGAACCAGATAGGATCGGAAACTGCCGTCAGTTCCTAAACCAACGCATCTGGATAACGACCAAATCATGCATCTGGTCCAAGAAGTGGCTTACCAGGTCCTTGATCGTACCCCTATTCTGGTTTATCATAAGTCGTATACTGAATGGATTGACCGACAATCTCTATTACCATGGCCAACTTTGATGTTTTTTTACTAAGACAGTCGATTCCGACCAAAGTGGTTGGATTTGATGTTTTTCGACCAAAACAGCTGATTTCGATCACAATGGCCGATTTCGATGTTTACGATCGGGCGATGTTCAAATTTTGAATTTGCCTTTGGATCGTTGCTGCCCATAATGTTTGATTGTAATATGGTACTTATGCTTCCATCAGATTTTCAAGCAAAATCATCTCAACTTAATGGAATGGAAGGAGATGTAGAAGAGCTTGACCAAAATGGCCGATTCTGACCAAAATAGCCGACTTCGATGTTTTCTGATCAAAGAGGCCGATTTCGACCAAAGCGGCCGACTCCGACATTTTCACGAACAAGATGGGCGACTTTGATGTTTTCTGATCAAGATGGCCAATTTCGACCAAAATGGCTGACTTTGACGTTTCTTAACTAAGACGGCTGAGTGTGTTGATCGAGATGGGCGAGATGGTTTCGAATGATCAAAATATTGCACCTATTATCGAAATATCGAAGATCAATCTATTTCGCTTTCACCTTTTATCCAAAGGCAAAGTGACATAGGGGGCAATGTTGCACCCGATTTCCGACCGACCCAAGAGGAGACCTGTTTCGTTAGAACACGCCAAGTGGCTAACAGCCAATTGCAGTGGCCAGAGGCTGATTTTAGTGGCCGATTGCAGCAACCGATTTTAGCGGGTGATTGTCGTTTTCAGAAGGCAGGCCAATGACCAATTTCAACGGCCAGTGACTGATTTCAACGATCAATTGCCGTTTCAGAAGGCAGGCCAATGGCTAATTTCAACGGCCGATTGCCATTTTGCAATCAGGACAACGACCAATTGCCGTGTCAAGCAGATCGAAAACTTTTGTGGCCCAACATTTTAATGTTTATTCATCACTGTTTCTAGTTGTATGGTCCATCTGAGATTTGGATCTTATTAAAGTTTGGGATCTCATCCTAAAATGAGATGGAAAAGCAGATGGACGACGTGGATACAAAACAAATACATCAAGGTGGGCCCCACACAGTTGGGGTAACATCCACTAAGGTGTTATCGGGTAACAGTTAATTTGCTCCCATTTACACCTAACAACTAGTGCTTGTAGGATTCCTTCAATTACACGTCTCTGCTCATTAATCAACACATAGCTTGCTGGTATGATGGAATACGTCCACGTGAGCCATGGTGTGGCAATCGAAACTGTTGATACAAGTGGGTGTCACCATGAATAAGGATGTTGTTGTACCAGGTTTCTGCCATGTTTTATAAGAACCAATTGCACAGAGACACATGTGTTTCTACGATTCTATATAGGTGAGATATGATGAGATGGACTAGGTTATAGCGAAGTTCGTGGTGACACAGCTGGTGTTGATTTGCGATACCACAACACCGTAACGGGCAAGTAGACGTGGCCGAGTCAGCAAGCGGTTACAAGAAAGGTAGTGGGTATAGAAGGATCTAGAAGGCTAGATCATGCCAAAGAAACTGGTCAGAGTTATGGACGTGTGAAAGATTGAGGCCTATAAATACAGCATAAAAGCAGCGTTGCAAGGGGTCCAACACCAACAAAACTAAATCAAACTATCTCTCAATTATCATGCTTCTTAGCATATTACCAGTTACATTCCTTAGTGTAGTCAACATCTCTATCTGTAGTTTCGTCTTTACTAGCGTAGCTGTGCTTTTCGCACTCATTAGCATTAGTGACGTAATTGTTATGCACTAGTTAGCAATCCTAGTTGTACTTGGAGTCCACCCTGATACACTGGATTCTCTCAAGACCTTTCATATGGAAGGCAAAGGTGTAACCCATCTTTAGAGGATGAACCCTACCTTCCAAATATCGCCTGATCTTTATCAAAATAACTGTGCAAGTGGCTGAATAGGTGACTAATCTTCACATATCTTGGTTATACGCAGCTGATTACGGCATATGTGCTTATCTCAACGCTTGGGGTCACTGTTGTTCGGTTTGAATTGAACCATGCATTCGATTTTGGCATGCCCGCGATCATTTCACACCCGAGACAGAAAAAATTGAGGACAACAAGGTGCATCCTCTACTGTGGGGCCACCTTGATTGATGTATTTCCATTTTGACCTATCATTTTAGGACATGAACACAAAATAGATCCCATTCTCACGTGGACAATCCGAGAGGAAAAAGTTGTGATTGACCATTAATGGATTACAAAAAGTTTTTTATCAAGCTAATATTTGTTTCTTCCCTTCATTCTGGTTTATGCCGCCATATCAATCAATTAGGAAACACTACTGAAACATTACAGTGGGCCCTAAGAAGTTTTTAAAGGTAACTTGTTCATATCACTACTATTTCCTATAATATGGCCTACCTAATATTTGGATTTTTTTGTTTCAGGGCATGAGCCCAAAACTAATCTGAAAAAAAAAAAAAAAAAAAAACGGATGGACAGTGTGGATGTACAATAAATATATCAAGGTGGGACCCACGGCAAGGCTGCACCGTCTAGGGTGGGTGGGGAGGCGGATTTCCTGCATCGCATGAAGTTCCTGCGCGGGCTGGAAACCTAGGTGGGCCCACCGTGATGTTTGTGAGAAATCCACCCCGTTCATCTGTTTTGTGAGATCATTTTAGGACGTGTGACAAAAAAAGAACTGGATCCAAGACTCAAGTGGGTCGAAAACGTGAAGGAATGAACATACACAGTTGAAATATTCATGGGGCCACAGAAGTTTTGAATCAGGCTAATATTTTTGTTTTCAGTTCATCTCAGTAGGATTGACATTTTGAACGGTATGGGTGGCATATAAACATTACTATAAATCCCAAGGAGGTTCAATGGTAGGAATTCCCCTATCCATCCACCTTTTTCTTTTAGTGTGGCCCACTTGAATCTTGAATTCATCTCATTTTTTTGTTATCGCACGTACTAAAATGAGCTCATAAAACAGATGGACGGGGTGGATTTCTCACAAACATAACGGTGGGCCCCACCTATGTTAAATCCACGTCCTTAGGTGGGGCCGGGCCGCATCTAATCCATTCCCGGGCTATATTTCCTTCATCGCCATTGTAAACGTGCACATGACATATTGTGTGGCAGTCCTGATCGCCCAAATGGATTTTCTAGTTGTAGATGCACCATGACCCAAAAGTTACAATAGCAAGATGGTATAAGCTATCTGATTTTGCTTATAATTTGTACTTTGGACCACTGATTTTTGTACTTTGAGCCATCCATTTGATATCTGTCAATTGGATGGTTAGGATTGCTCGATCGGTATGACTTCATATATATGTTTCATATGAGGCCCAAATTTAGATGGTCTAGATGGTCGTGCATGAGTGGAATAAATGATGAGGCCACCATCATTTAATGGTGGCGACCTAATCTTGGGAGTCGGCTTCTAATAGCAGCTAAGTGGGCTTAGGATGGGCAGGCCTGGGTTTGTAGAAACCTGGACTATCAGATGAATAACCGGCTCAATCTTGCCAACCAGGTTGCTAACCAGCTAGGCTAGGAGACGTGGGCAAGACCAAGCCTGGCCCATTTACTTGCATGGTATCTAGGGTCCGGTCGGGTCCTATAGTACTCACACCCAACATAACTGAGTCCGAGCCTATGTTACCATAAATAATTAAATAGATAAATGTTTTTTTTTTTTTTAACACGTACCACATGAGCACACAAAGCGATGACCTTTGTGTTGAAAGGCACTCCGTCTGACATTAAGTCATAGGTTGGAACCTTAAGGGGTCATTTGGCACCTTGGATTTAGATGTAAATGGGTGTGCTTCAAATCCAACTACTTGTTTCTTTGGGTTTGGCAGGCATGAATTTGGAGATACGTGGAATTGGAGACAGAAATCTGAGTAAAATGACGTGATTCAAGTATAATCTAAATGAAAAGACTTTTTACTCCTTTTTAAAGGTTGGAGTGTCATATGTGTAACAAAGGTGTAGCTACGCTACTAATCTACTATACGCATGACACGCTAACAATACTTCAAAACAATTCAATTATCAGTTGCAACACTAAATCACAACAATATAATGATTCGAAATATCCAAACATTGAATATTTAAATGGATGGTTAAAAAACATCGATGAGTTACTTATTTGCGATCCTCACGTTCATGACCCACCTAATGCTTGGAGTTTTCTTATTTTTGGCCAAGGTATACATTTCAATAAGCTTATTGCAACCATTTATCAAACATCTCTCTCTCTCTCTCTCACACACACACACACACTAATTTAGGATATGAAAGCTAATGTAATCAATCAAATCCAAGTCTTGTGAATATATTGAAAAATTCCAATGCATTCTAAACACCAACTCCCAAATGAAAAGATTTGGATTTCACTCCATTTCAACCAAACACAGCTGAGGATTTGGAATCACCTTGATTCCAATGTAATTGTTATTTAGATTACACTACATTCCAAATCTAAGCTCCCAAATGGGCCATACGAGTAAATTATCTTACTCCTACTTGCATTACTTCACTCAGATTATTAAATCAAGGGAGAATTGTCCGTTAAGTGTAGAGCACATTCCATGGTCTATGATACAAAAATTGCATTGATCAGGTGCTCTAATCTATCCTTGATTCAGCCTTCTTTTTATAGCCGTCTATTTTCTAAGCTACAAGTGGGATGGTTAGAGTTGCCCAACAAAGGTGATTCTTTAGAATAAAAAACACTTGGTGATGGTTCCCAACAAATGTTAGTGGGCCTATTTTGTACGAATGATCTTGACCGTCCATATATTAAAAGCTATTTATTCAGATCTTTTATCATCAAAACATGTTTCATTAGGGTTAAATCTTTATATCTAGAGTTAGAAATATTTTTCTCCCCTTTTGTAATTCTTTCTATTTTATTTTGGAGATTGGTTACAGAACCTTGCCTTTTTTTTTTTCCCCTGACAGCGGATAATTTGTCCACTCTATAGACCTAATTGGGGAATGAAGTACTTACATAATCTTTTCTATTTCTGTTCTTGATCAAATGGTTATCGGATCAGCATGGTATTGGCATGGTAACCTATGAAATGTGGACTGGAACTAATGAATAATCTGAATCAATAAATTGGACTGTCTAACTATAATATCAAAACTAAGTGGACTCTACGCAGGTGGACCTGCTTTTAAACCGGGGTTCCAAAAGGTCCGAAGAAGTGAACGGACCTGGACCTATTAATATCCGGTCGAGTCCATCTGTACCTGTGGGTCCAGGTACCTATTGACAGCCCAGGTATCCAAATTTATGCCCACGCAGACACAAGCCGTGTATCAAGCTGCTCTGTGGAGCCAACTCACATGTTTGTGGCATCCACTCCATTCTTCATTTGCACCATCTTGTGTATGTGAGTCCATAAATCAAGCTAATAAAAAACTCTTAAGTGGGCACACCTACCTATTGACAACCTGGTATCCTAAATTATGCGCTGCGAGCCATGCATCGAGAAACTGTGTGGGGCCAACTGATGTGTTTGTGACAACAGCTCATGTATCCACTCTGTCCATCATTTGCACCAGCTTATGCATGCGTGCCCAAAAATCAGGCTAATCCAAAACTCAAGTGAGCCACACCACAGGGAAAAGTGAGGATGGGAACGCTCACCATCAACTTACTAGCGCCCTTCGTAATGTTTGTATGGCATCCAGCTGGTTCATAATGCAGGTCCCACTAGGATGAAGGAAAACACCACATATCAATCTTATACAAAAATTTGGTAGGCCCTAGGAAGGTTTTAATGGTTGGTGTCCCCATCCCAACGTTTTCAGTTGTTGTGGCCCACATGGGTTTTGGATCAGCCTCATTTTTGGGATCATGACCCAAAATGAGCTGATGCAAAAAGATGGATGGAGTGGATGTCAAAGACATAACTGTGCGCCCCACAGTGCCTCCATTTATTTTATTTCTTTGGCATGAGCTCCCTACAATTGTTGAAGAAATTCGCATTCCACCACCGCCTGATCAATGGGCTAAATTCAAACTCACCAGCCAGGCCAACACCAATCAAAAGAGACTGCTTCAGCAGATCTCAGAATACATTAGAGAGAGATTTATCTTTGTTGCCAAGCCTCAAATGATCATGACGGCCATCTCCGCAATTTAGAATCTTCCAAGCACCATTGTCAGTGGGACTTCTAGATGAATGGCTTGGATCAACGCATGGTAGTGCAAGAGTGGGAGGCATCCACGGGCAACCCTCCCTGGTATTTCTTGTTCATGAATCACATCTTATGCACACCGACATGCAGAAGAATCAGTGGTTCCGGATGCACTAGGAAATGGACAAGTGGAGTCTTTGTTCAATTGTCGACCCTTTCGTGGACAGTGGATGTCATCTGCAGCCATCCAATCTTTGCATTTCTTTCCCATCCATGGTCAGATGGATCAGATCAAACCGTCACGATCACCAAACCATGGGCCCCAATTGTGTAATGTTGGCGTATCATGTGCGAAACATACCATTCTAGCAATCAATCCATCATAAACTTCCATCTCTTAGAAATAAACTGTATACACCTTACATGGCTCAAACTCAAGGCCAGACAGAGTAAACAAACAAGCGAAAAGGAAAAGCCAAAATCCATCATGTCAAGTGTCCCAATTATCCAACTGTGGAGCCTTGCCAGATTCTCAAAATCAACTGCATGTCTGTACCCATCCGATCTGTTATTCCAATCTTTTTCTACATCTTTGTGGGCTCACTGACACGTAGGTGAACAAAAGTTATCTGCCTGTAACCTCGGGTGATTCTGATCTTGTTGTCTATGTACCTGCAGAATGATAATAAAATTAAGATTGCAACATGCCAGGAATGCAGTGCCCCATAATGGCCATTACGGCTCTATAACAGTAAAAAAAAGAAGAAATTTCTTCTTTAAGGAAGAAAATGTATCGGCTCTATATTGGCCCATTACAGACCATAACAGCCGTTACAGGGCAGTTAACAGACATTTTTTTCAGAACGGGCATCACAATCCCATATCGCATAACAGCTCCACCATTACCGTTATGGTCATTATGTAACCATTTTTCAATACCATGATTTTTAATGATAACAGATCACATACAACCCTAATTTGCAAGCATTTTGCCCTTGAAAACATTTTAGCGAAAATTTGAAGGGGAATATTGGAAACCAAAATTCTGAAGGCATAGAAAAAGCATGAGTGGTTGTAGGTGATCACTCTTTTTTTTTTTTTTTTTGAACTCCTAAGGTTCATGTACACAACAATACGTGCCAGCATGGCACGACAGGTCCAAGATCCAATCCATCCATCAGAATGACACCACCATATTGATGCCCTAACCCATGAATCAGATTGATCCAGTTGTCATCTGGGCCACGGTTTGCAAAACAAATGTACGGCTTTGGAAAAAAAAATTTGGCTGAAGTTTTCTAACCCATCCATATATTTCGGTTATTGAGGCCCACATGCTGATTGGACCAGATTTTATTTTTAAGGAAACATGTATGAGGTCGGACCAACCCAATGGATGGATTAGATCTTGCACATATGTGCCATGCTGGCACACGTGGCATTTACATGAGCTTTATTTCACATGCATGTGTGCTTAGCAAACCTCCCCTTGTTTTAAATAGTGGATCATGCAATGGGGCTTAATTTTACTATCCCACCATGTTACTGATCATATTTTAAATATTGAACACAAGTACCCTAGGATGAGTGTCCTGGGTATTTAGTTCATCGATAGCCAGCCACCATAATACAGATGGATGATCGATGAGTGAATCCAAATTGGCCATTTTGTGGGTTCTACTGTGAATAGTCCAAGGTAGAAAAATCACGCTGATCAAGGTCCCATCTGAATGCTTGATCAGTAGCAATCAGTATTCGAAGTATCGGTATTGCTACAAGTTTCATTGGCTAGGGATATAGAAACAATATCGATATCGCCGATTTTCGAAAATGTGGGGAAACATGGGGGAAACGATGAAATTTTCAGTGAAACTTTAGGAGATGCTAAAATTCACATATTTGTATATTTAGGAATAAAAAAAATTGTTGCATGGTAAGCTTTCATTTAATGGGGCCTAAAAGTATGTATAGTCGTGAGAAATCAGTCCAATAGTCGCACAATAATCACTTAAATCTCACTAAACCAATTAACAAGCAAACAAACATGCATAATGCATTCATATATTATATATTCATGCATAAATAAGCATAAAAACACAATACACATGCATGATAATCTAACAATCCAACTGTTGACGTTGAATCTCGTCACCAGATGTTGATCAGGGACCAACTTGAATCTTAGCCGTCTAATCGAGGATCAGAGATGAGCGGACTAGATCGATGAAACCTACAATCACCAATAACGGTCAGGATGGCCGCCGGGGGTGCCGGCTGGTGGCCCTCCGATACTTAAGTTCGTGATGGTGGGAAGGCTTCTAGAAGCTAAGTATATGATTGTATTTTGTAATGCATTGCACTTACCTTACTTCGTAGGGTAGAGGGCTTTTTATAGTGTATATCCTTACCATATTGGGCTAGGATTCTGATTTTATAAGGATATAATTTCTTACATAAGATGGACCACAATTGTGGCTAGATACGTGATTGCCTTTAAGGCGATAAGCGATATTCTCTATGCACGGCGGATATCTCGCCTGGTAGCTTCTAGAAATTAGATCCCGTAACTTGTGAAGGACGTTACCCGAGTATTGAGGGTTCGGTATAACCGAGTGCGGTGCCATGACAATTGTTCGGCAATGTCTTGAGGGGGGGGGGGGGGGGGGGGGGGTCATCACCGATCGCTAATGATTGTTCGAGTATTGATGTGAATCGAGTGCATGTGCGGGAAAATAGCGCTCGACCGTAACAAGTAACCGAGCGCTCCTTCGGGTCCGAATGACTTCGACATAATGTCTCAAGGTTGATAAAGATTACCGACCAAGCGTTGGCAATCGGGCGCGGTGTAGAGATCGAGGATGTCAGTCCTCCGATCGCGTTCTGCCTTTAGTTATGCATTTTGGGGTCAGCTCGGAATCCATAACACCAATCATCAATCCATCTCAATGTTTTAAATATCGATGATATCGGCCGATATATCTCATGGTATATCTTGTATCCCACCTGTGCGATACGAAACATACAGGTAGTGGCGATATATCCCACATGTTCGATCGGTGTGCATTTTCAATTTTCAATCCCTTTTTTTGTTGAAATTATGTTAATTTAGTGTCAAATGATTACAAATCCATTGGTTCTTCATGTTTTGCATGAAAAATCATGGAGTTGGAGCTTTGATTTCGATATCCATTGGTTCTTCGTGTTCTCGATACTTTTTTCAAAATTTTCCTTCAACCAGCTGTTAATTGAGATTAATTTCGAAGTATTTAGGAGTATTTGATGAAATGATCATCACATACACTTTAATTTCGAAATTTGAGTGTAGGTGGTCCGATTTGGGAAAACTTGGGGAAATTTCCCCAATTTCTCCCAAACTACTTGCAATGTTGCACTCCAAACATGAATCAAACATGTATGAGGGTTGATCTACTAATTTGTTAAGTCCTTGTTAATTTTTAGAAAATAAAAATCATTTTTAATTAAAAATTAATAAAAAATATAATTAAAATAATTTCTTTTTTTTAAATTTCCCTTCAACCAGCTATCAATTGAGACTAATTTCCAAGTATTTAGGACTGTTTAATGAAATGATCATCACATGCACTCTAAATGTTATGCATTCAATTTGAATATAGTTGCATTAGTTCAGGCAGAAAACGCATAGCTTAGGACCCTATTCAAAGGAAACCTATTATGTGCACTTCTTTTTTAAGATTTTATGATTTAAAAGTGTGTATTAATGTCTTTTTTAACAATCCCTTAAGATTCATTGAAAAATTCAACTATTTTCCTAATATTTCCCCATGTTTCCCAAAAAGTGTAATAAATTACCCGATACAAACGATATAACCCGTGTGATAACCAATACATATCTATATCCCAAGGATGTGGTATGTAACATGATACTGATGTTTCGAACATTGATCCATCCATCCCATCCAACCATTCATCCAACCATCCAACCATCCATCCAACCATCCATCCAATCCATCTCATCCATCCAAACATTTTTAATAAACAAATTATTTTTTGGATATATCAATACATTAGCGATATTACTAAAATATCATTGATACACCGACGATACAAGTGACACCTGGAATTTCATAGTCGAAAATATTGACAATACATTGGCGATATTGATACATTGGCAATACAAGTGACATTTGGAATTTACACCGTCGAAAATATTAGTGATATATTGGCTATATCAACACATTGGCGATACCAGTGTTCAAAGTATCGATATTGCTACAAGTTTCGCAAGCCAGGGATACAGAAACAATATCGATGTCACTGATAATATTGTCGATAACCAAAAATGTGAGGAAACGTTGGAAAAACATGGGAAAAACAGTGGAAATTTTCAGTGGAACTTCAAGAGATGCTAAAATACACACATTTGCATATTTAAGATTAAAAAAATTGCAAAAAGAATGCATACAGAATAAATTTTCATTTAATGAGGGGCTTAAAAGCACGTGTTGTTGTAATAAATCAGTCCAACTATCCCATCAATCCCATCTATCCATCCAACCATCCCACCTTCCATTGAAACATCCATCAATATTTCAGAATATCAACAACGCACGATATTTTGCCGAGAAATCATTGACAACTGAAAAGGAGACGAAAGAATGTGGTCTTAATATCGCCCATGTTGTGTTGTTGATAATATCGTTGACAATTTGATCACTGCATAGAACCATGCACCCATAAAAAAAATTTGAAATGGAATTTTTTAATAAACGAAAATTTGGAGATATCGATACATTGGCGATTTTATCGAAATATCACCAATACACTAGCGATACAATTGACATCTGGAATTTACATAATTGAAAATATTGGCGATAATTGGAGATATCGATACATTGGCGATACAAGCGACACTTGGAATTTATATGGTCGAAAATATTGGTGATACATTGGTGATATTGATACATTAGCGATACATTGTTGATACCTAAGATTTTTTATACTACTGGGTTATCGGTATCGCTACTAGTGTTATCATTATCATTGAGCTAGAGATATAGATAATATCGAGGATATTTCGAATTTCTGATACCAACAGTGTTATCAGTATCGCCGAGCTAGAGATATGGATAATATTGGGGATATTAATATCAGGGATACTTTGAACAATGCATTGATTTGCACCCATAAAACAAATGGTGGAAACAAAAGATGGGAATAGACGCCAGTTGAAGACAACAATTCAACTAATAGAAACATTAAGATCATCCAACTGGTATGGATTTTATAAAGGCTGAAATAGGCCGCACATATGGAAATAATTAGAAATTGGGACAAGCTGCATGACTTTTTCAATGAACGGCCAAAACAAAGGAATCACGGAGCAATACTCTAGCACAACCACTAGGGACTTATGTGGGGACCACCCAATCTCTCATGTCCATTCTTAGAGAGGCCAACTCCGATGTGGATTCTCTCGCCAAGCAGAGAGTCGATTCTAATGGAGTGAACGAGGTTGATTTGTGATGAGGGTCTAAGGCCTACTCTTTTGTGGACGTATGCTGGCATGTTTGTCCATGTATGATTTTTGGGTGGCTGCAGTTGTGAAGCCCCCTCATACTATCTTTTTTTCTTTTGTTTGAGTAAAGTTCCAATACCCACAAAAAAAAAAAAAAAAACCCACCAGGGTAGGAGAGAGATATCCACGACTCTATTTCAATAGACAAGATGATCTCCAAGGAAGGTGATGAACAAAATATACCAAACATAATAGAAGATAGAGATGAATTCTTGCACTATAAAGGAGAATGACCAAAGGATTACCAATCCCTCCAATGAGAGATTATATAGACTCTTCATCACAAATGGGAAGTTCAATCTCCCATGGAACATTAATGGACATACCCATTTCCACATGGGCTTTGCATTCCCCCCGAGGCCCTTCATCTCCCAACGGATCTTCGGTCAACTTAATGGAATGGGCTCACCCCTTAATATTTTTTTACAATGCTAAGTGGGGTCCACGTCCTAGAGTGGTCGCCCATGGGTCTACGTCTAACATTTTTTTTTCCTGTGGGCCATCCACGGTGGGGGCCCCAAGATGGACATCAAGACAAACAGTTGTGAGTAGCAATGAAGCAACACCATTTCATTGAAACAAACAGCGAGCTCCTCTTTAGTACCTAAGAAAAACTCGAGGATGGGTGCTTAAATTCATAGATTGAAATTTGATGGGTCTGACTGTGATGTGTTTTCCATCATATAAGCATCCACATGGTTCATTTACTAACATTTATTAAACAATGGCAACCCATCCACCTATACATGACTTACATGTATGACATCCAGACTGTCAAACTGTGTGCCCCACTGCAAATGAAGAACAGCCTCATCACTCACTAGATCCAACCATCCAAAGAGAAAAGGAAAATGGCCAGTGGTATGAATTCAATAAGTATCAGATGGTTAAGATCTACTGAACAGTGTGATTTTTGGGTTATGCTCCGTCTTCGAGGGCCCACAATTTGGAGAGTGGATCGATGTACAGGTATGCCATGTATGGTGGATGGGTTGCTTACATTTACTAATCACTGGAGAAGGTTGAGAACACAAAGATTATCAAAAAAATTGCAAAAAAGAGAGAAGAAATTAAGAATAATATAAACAAGTAATCAGAAACTGTTTGGATATGGTGTTTATCTTGGGGGGGGGGGGGGGGGGAGGGAGGCACTTGATAATAATAATGTAGTTTAATGGTTACGAAAAATCCATGTTATAAAAAATACCAATAAATATGAATGAAAATAAATAAAACAGTGTATAGTTTTTTCTCTCTCTTTACTTGATTATTGTAATTGGAACAATCAAGTAGCAATTGCTCATTTCGTTCTCCACCGATATCAAGTTGACTTGGACAAGTGCGAGAGCCAGATGAGAGCGAGAGCAAGAACGAGATGCAGCTCATCATTGCAGCAATGGATGAGCAGAGAAGGCAAGAGTCATCATCGACAAAGGTTGGAAACACAAAGAGGAAGACCAAGAGACTGCTCTAGCAAGGGACCAAAAGAGGCAAAGTAGGGAGAGGGGGTAGGGAGCAGAGTATTTAGGGGATTTGGGTGTGGGAAATCGTCGAGGATGGTGAGAGGCAGATCATTAACTAGAGGGGGTGTGGATGGGTTAAAGGGCGGGGGAGGAAGAAGCATTGTGGGGAGGGAGGGTAGAATTAGGGTGGTGAAGAGGGGGAAGAGACCCGACAGACAAATCTCCCATCATCTTATTATGGAATCTTCGCCCGGGGGAGACTAAACTAAAGAGAAACCTCAAGGAGAATCTTGGTGAGGGGACGAGATTGGAAGGGAGTAGTCGACAAGAGGGAGAGGAGAAAGGGGGTAGTCTTAGAGAGGAACAAAGAGGGCAGAGAGACTTGGGGGTATGGGTTGAGATCAGAAGGAATGGGAGGGAGAAGGCTAGAGGGAAGGAGGAGGGAGTTAGGCACTCTTTGCTGGAGATGCTGACTCTGTTTGTGGAAAACTTTCTAGACGATTGGTCAGACATGCAGCTCATTAGGGAGTTCAGTAAGATCGACAAGGTGAGAGAAGTTTTCATTCCCCAATCAAATGGCTCCCCTCGCAGCTATGATTCTGTAAAGACAGAGGAGGAGGAAACAACAAAATGGGTGCTCCTTTGATGGCAAGTGTCTGGTGGTGAAGTAAGCCAAATACAGTTTGGAGGTTGTCAATCGCAGGGAGAATAGGGTAATAGAGGGAGGAAGAAAAACTAATAATGTTGTAGAGCCGAGCGACGCAATGTTCCTAAAGCATAGACACGGAGTGGAGCCTTTGAAGCAACCCTAGTCCTTCTGTGAGGTGGTCGCTAGCAATGTTTTCGGTATTGGTACCGACGGATGTATCGCACCCTTAAGATACGGAAACATATCAGGTATCGCATGAGAAGTGTCAGATGTATCGCCGTTTTTGGAAACATTGGAAAATTGATCAAAATTTTCAATGAAACTATAGGGAATGTTAAAAGGACATCATTACCCAATTAGAGCACAAAGGATGTCCTATAATATATAATGCTTTCATTTAAAAAAATTAAATTACTTTTTTTTTTAATTTTGTTTAAAATTAAACTAATTTTTTAAAATAAATAAACAAGTGTGGCTAACATTAAGATTAGCATAACTCATAAATACAAAATATTAGTCATACATAACATCTAGTAAATCTAATTTTTTCAAATAAAATTATTTTTAATTAGTTTTCAACATCTTTTAATTGAGAATATTTTTAAACATTTCAAAAAGTTCTATCAATCTATAGATCAACCTCTAAGCACTCTAATTTGATTTTTTCAACCTCTAATTGCAAGTTTGAAATAGAGAAAATTTCGGATTTCTCCAATTTCCCCTAATTTTTCTAAATTTGAAAATCGAAGGTCAAAACCCTTGATTGGGCACTCCAAACATACAAAATCACGAATATGAACTTCATTCCATTGATTTTAATGAATTTAAACAAGAAAAAACCGTCTAAATTCACAAAAATTCACCAATTTGGGATTTGGTACAATACGCACTTCAACCTCGATTTTCACCACCAAATCTCCTTTCCTCTCTAAACAATCGAAAAAGAGTGGTTGAAATTTCGTTAGGAATATAATGAAAGCAAAAATGAAAATAAAAAAAAAAAAAAAATAAAAAATAAAGATAAAAAAATAAAGAAATAAAAAGAAAAAAGATTTTTTGGGATATTTGGCAATCTTTGACTGTGATATATAGCAATACACTACTTACAATACACCGATACATAACAATGCATTGCGATACATTTTGATACATTGTAGTACATTACAATATATTGATTGATACTAGAAAGTTTCCCAACTAAAGCCCAATATTGTATCGATACTGTGCGATATTGATGATATCAGCTGATATATTGGAAAATATTATCAATACTGCAATCATTGATCACAAGAAGTCGGAGGATTAGTGTACTGAGGCAGAAAGGCAAAAGACTAAGAAGGGAGGGAAAGCTAGGGTTGCAGAGTTGGTGCAGTGGGTCTGGAGGGAGGAGACTTGTGCAGGCTTATTTTGGGTGTATTTTTTTCAAGTTAGTACGTGTACATGTGTATGAGGGTATTTATGTCATTTTCTTATGATAAGATATTTCTAACAAAATAAGGGGGAGACATGAGAGTGAATTCATGTTTTTCATTTTTTTTTCCATTCTCTTCATTTTCTTTTCTTTTCATTCATTCTTTCAAAGTTTTTTAATCTTTCATCTTGATATAAGAGCATCAAGATCGTCATAAGATTTTAACAGAGAATGATCAAAGGCAACTAGAAGCGTTGTCTGCAGGTGTTGATGTCATCTAACTGTACTGCTAACATCAACAGTCATACGGTCAGGTTGGTCAAATCAGAATAAAACCACTACCACCTGGATCGTTTTGATTTATCATAGTTTTTGGTGATTTTTTCAGCTTTTTAAGCCATCTAATGGTGTTTTAAGGCGGTCCACCAAAAAACTAAAAAAACGTGGGTTTCGAAACAAATCAGATGGCTGCGATCAGTGTTCGTAGTATCGATATCGCGTTACGTTTCGCACCCTTGGGATAAAGATACATATCGCGTATCGGTGGGAAATATCGGTTGTATCACGGAATGTATCGCACTTTTTGGGAAACATGGGGAAACATTGAAAAATTGATTGAATTTTTCAATGAAACTTCCGGGATTGTTAAAATGGACCTCAATACACACATTTAAATCATAATATGTAACAAAAAAAGTCCACATAACAGAGTTCCTTGATCCTAAGCTATGCGCTATCTGATTGAACTGATGCAACCATTGTATAAATTGATTCCATAACATATAAAAATGTAACAAGACATTAATGTAAACACAACCAATGCATTGACAAAGTAAAATAAGCAAGATAGTTGAGAAATATACCTATGGATGCAACTGACTGCTGCCTAGACCCACATAGAGTTGCGCGGTGGCTCATAATCATCGTCTCCATCTCGACGAGGTTGGGAATAGAACTGCTGCTCCACAAAACGACAGTATTATGCCCAGGTCATAGTAGAATGTGCCCAGGTCATAGTAGAATGGTACCCAACTAAGATACTCCCTGACATAACGCTAGTACTCATCCTCTCCAAACTGAACCAATACGCCCATCCATGGGTACTGTGTAATCGTAACAGTCTGTGACTGATATGGAGCTGGGATGGGCATAGATGGTTCTCCAGAATATCCATATTGCTCGCCATATGTGTACTGTGGCCCATGACCCTACCCATATGCAGAAGTGAACTCCTGACCGTAGTTGAAAAATGATGTGCAGTAGCTGCTGGAGTCGCTTACCGCATATCGACCAGGTCTGTATTCATACTGTGGCATGGAACTCGAGCTCCCCTCCCCTATCTGTGATCCATATCCAACTGTGGCATGGAACTCGAGCTCCCCCCCCCCCTGTATGTGATCCATATCCATACTGTGGCATGGAACTCGAGCTCCCCTCCCTTGAACGCGATGTAGATCCAGAGTTACGACGTACTCGATCCCTAGTGCCACGTAGGCACCCACGACCGTAGGTGTCTCTCATCAAAATAGCCAATAGTCGCTCATCTATATCTGTCAGTGGCTGGGTTTTCTGTTTCTCACGCAACTTCTTTCTAGTGTATGCTTTGTTGATTACAAGCCGCGGACGTGGTTCATTTGGCCGAGAACTGTGGTCGGTGTCCTGTGTGGCATGATCAAACTCTCTCTCCCCTGTGAATGGGCTAAGTGGCCTCTGAGACTGACTCCCAGTATGAGACTCGCTCTCGCCGCCACCATCCCCGTCATCATCATCATCGTCGTCATCATCATCATCATCATCATCATCATCTCCACCACCACCACCATTATCACCATCACTCGTCATATCTGATAATGTCTCACCGCCACGTGACCCGCGTGATAAAGACTGTCGCGAGCTCCTCTGCGGATCCCTCGTCAAAGGGTCAAATAACTCAGGTGGAGATCTCTACTCCTGTACATGGGCATCAACATTAATGCCCTGCTCTACTGCCTCCGCCTCCGCATGTGGCTCTGGTCTCCCATCAGATGTATCCAAGTCGTCGGACCTAACCCACAGGTAAAGTGGGTCATCATCGTTCGCATCCACATAAGCATGCTGTCCGATAGTCATTAGATCCAATGGGTCTTCCTCTATCTTTCTTCTTCCTTCAGTACGGAGCACCCTCTCTCGTAGCTTCATGTTATAGTGGCAATAGACCAGCTTCTGAAGCCTGTCATACCCTATCCGATTCCTGCTTGTTCATGTGGACCAGTGAGAATGTACTCCAATTTCTCTCACAGGGTGAGGAGGACACCGTCTGTGCCAGCACACAAACAGCCAAGCGTTGCAAGACCTCAGAATCACAACCGTAGATGGCTCACCATTCACCTGTAAGAATTGTTTTTCATTACTATAATACCCACCAAAATAGTATGAAAATTATAATTTGCTTTGAAGAGCATCGTATGAATTATGAAGCATGCAACAACTCACATGGCATCATGGACGTCCTCGACCTCATCACTACATTCCCAAACATCCCCACAGCATCATGAAATCTAACGATCTGATGAATGTATAAAGCAATAATGGTAAGTCTATAGTGTTTTAAGATATAAGATGAAGCAAGTACTACGATAAATGCAGACATATTTACCTCGGAACCGAATGTGGCTTTCCCATCACAGTTGGGGAATAATTTTTCATACACCTCGTGCACCGCCCTCTTTAATGAGTTGTCTTGGTAGAACTTGCGGGTGTAGTGGTACTTTGGATTCAAAAAGTAGGCTGAATGGTAACAACATATACATATTTACACATACCATCAATATAATGGTTATACATGTTATGCAAAGAGGTACATAAATGTGTAAAATGAATGATTCAAGTATGTACCAGCCTTATAAAGTGGATGTGATAGAGTCCTTTCCTAACAATTGTCGATGATTTTATGCACCCATTGATACGACTTAGGATTTCCGACCTGGATGGCATCTTTCATCACTTGTATGGATGCATACAATGATCCCATTGATGGAGTCACCTCATTGTCGACCGTCCTCAACACGCAATATATAGGCTTGATAATGGACAACATATTGCGCACACATTCTCAAAATGAATGACTCAACACAAGCTCCTCATACCTCCAAGTCACTTTCTTGAGACGCTTTTTCCAATCACCATACTCCTTAGAGGTGAAGAGCTCCCATAGCCCCTGCCTGTGTTTGAAAATGCTCTTCAAGGCGATGTAATTTGTGGCGAACCGTGTCACCCCAGGCCGTACTATATTCCCACCACACTTTTTTCGCATCTCAGCCAACAACCATGTGTGGTTGTAAATATAACTCGTGATGAGTCTTGCGTCTGTAATAGTCATCTTTACAGCCAGCATATCTCCAATCGCTCCTAACATTAGATCTATGCAATGGGCTGCACAAGATGTCCAATACAAATTATACTTTTCTTCGAGATCCTTCCCTGCCCTCACAAATGCGCTCCCATTGTCTGTCACAAATTGCACAAATATTCTTTCTCCCAACATCGTGCATCACTTTGTACATTAATTTGTAGATGTAGTTTGCATCTTTAATTTTGTCGCTTGCATCTCAAAAGATTTAAAGAAAACTGCCCTTCCCCTATAGAACACCATAAAATTTATGATCGACATCTTCGTCAGTCCAGTCCAACCGTCACACATGACGGTGCAGCCATACATCTCCCATGACGGCTTGTACGAATCCACGCACGCTCTCATCTCATTATGCTCTTCATCAAGATACCTTCCCATTATCTCACGGGGTGAGGGGGGCACCACGCCCTCACCCCCTCGTTGCACTTCAGATATCATATTCTTGAAGTGCGGGCTCCCTGCTGCATTCGCAGAAACCTGATCGTATATGAAAAATCTCGCAATGAACTTTTCAACTTTCTTTCTCACATCCCCCCAACTAAACATGTCTTTCAACTTCTTTTATGTCCCCCCAGCCCCCTTATACATCCTCGACTTTGAAGGAGGATCTGGAATCTGCATACTAGCACCACATGTCAAACCAAAAAAACATCCCCTTGTACTTCCCCCAGCCTCACTTCCCCCACCCCCAGACCCACTCCCCCCATGCTCATGAGTAGACCCCTCAAATCTAGGCCTGCTCGCCTCCACCCTTTTCATTTGATCATCCTCCCAACGTTCTCGGATCGATTCCTCAACTGCACGTCTATAATCTGGATTCTCGTCCTCATCTAGATCCACCACATCTTCTTCAACAAATGGTGGCCGCCCCAGCTCCTCCCTAATCTCCCTCTCTCTTGTAGCTCTTTAATCTTTTATCTTCACATTTCTTTTTAGGGCCTCCCTAATCTCCTCCCTCACATCTTTTGGGCATTTGGGGCAATCTTTAACATTTATCTACCTGCCCGTTTGATGCTCCTTTAAGCAGGTTACCCCACCACTCTATGACACATGGCCACAAAAACTACATATGGCCCCATATCGATTATTGGGGATATAGCACGGCCATATTTCCATCCAATATCTAGTTGTCTCCCTCCTCCGCGTTCTCCTCCACCTCCTTCCAACATGTTTTACCTACAAACATGAAATCATAAAAAAACAACCACACTTAGGAATGGATTTACAGTAATCGGAAAAACTTTCTTGAAAAAAAAAATTAATTATTAAATATGTTTTAATTAAATATTAATTAAAAAAACAATTAATTATTGTTGTTTTTGGGAAAAAAAACGACGCAAATCGATAGATTAGCCCCCCTACGGCCCTACAATGTTCATTCGGATCCATCATTACTCTCAATTTAGGAGGAATTGGAAAATTTCGAAGTTCCCCAAATTTCTCCCTAATCGGGCCACATACACTCGAATCATGAAATTGGAGTGTATGTGATGTATTATTACTTACATAATAATTTTTATTTTGACTTACAAGTGGATTCACACTATTCCAAAAGAAATTTTCGAAAAAAATTCATAATTAAATATTTTTTAATTAATTAGTAATTAAAAAATTAATTAAATATTAATTGATTTTGGGGGAAAATGTTGCCAATCAATAGATCAGCACTCCTACATCCTTAAAATGCTATTTTTAATCCAACATTGCATGTAATTTGAGAGGAATTGAGAAATTTCGAAATTCCCCCAATTTCCCCCAAATCGGACCACACACTTAAATCATGAAATTGGAGTGTATATGATGTATAATTACTTACATAATAATTATTATTCTGACTTACAAGTAGATTTACAACTGTTACAAAAAAAAAAAAAAATCCGAAAAAAAGTCATAATTAAGTAATTTTTAATTAATTAGTAATTAAAAAATTAATTAAATATTTTCGATTTTGGGGGAATATGCTGCCAATCAATAGATTAGCCCTCCGACATCATTAAAATGCTGTTTTTAATCCAACATTGTAAGTAATATGGGAGGAATTGGGAAATTTTGAATTTTGCCCAAATTGGCCCCCATATCTCAAATCTCCAAATCAAAAGTTGAAATACTTGATTTTTCATGCAAAACATGAAGAATCAAGTAGTTCAACTCATTTAAAACAAGTTGTAGTCGAATTAAACGGAAAGAAAACGAGATTGGAAGAAAAAATCATCACTGAGTTCAATAGTGGGCCACCTTTGGATTTGCTTCGAAAGCAACCATTTCCTTTGATATTTTTGCAACGGAAGCTCCGTAATCTTCCCAAAATCAAGTTAGGTAGGATAAAATTGAGAAAAAATAGACCTCCCCAAGTTTTTTCTCCAAAAAACCCAACTTTAGAAACGTTCCAGCGCAACTAACCAATACCTGGACAATATCGTCCAGGTATCGACGATATTTGGAGCCGCCTTTACAAAAAAACACGATATTTTGACAATATATCTTGCGATATCGATACATCGTGCGATATTATCGATATCGCACGATACACAAGAATCGAACATTTTCTACGTTATTACTGGGCCGATATTTATCGACGCTGACCGATATCGATAATATCGGCCGATGTTATCGATACTACAATCACTGGCTACGATTAGTATTGTTTAGTTTAGTTTTTTTGTTGGAGTTGATTGGAAGTGGTCTCATATTGATCAAATCATTGTGGAGAGAGAATTCGCAAATTTTCTACCCTAGGAAGTGATGTCACCTAGGGTTAATTGGCCGTTTTTTGTTTTGAGGTGTATGGAACAGATCAGATTCATATCTGCTCTACTTAACATTAATTTAACAGTTTTTTTTTAAGTATTTGGCTATGTGAACACCCCTTAGTTGTCTTTCAAAGTAATTTGTGGGGGTCGATTGGTGTGTACCTAAGCTGCTAAGCACGAGAAGAGCTTGAAAGCATCGTTTGAGATAAAGAAACCCTTTTTGTCAGTTAGAATTGACATTGTTCATCTGCAAGGATGTCAAACAACAATAATACAAGGTTAATTGACATTCCACTAGAGGTTCATCCTTAGATAATTTGGGAATAGAAATGATGGCGGTGAAGTTATGTGGCCCCAATAATTTGCAATAGTCAAAGGCCATGACGATGTTTATTGGGGGAATAAGCAAACTTGGATTATTCGACAAGAAAAACAAAGAAACTAGCAATCACTGATCCCTCTTATGGTAAGTGGGAAGCAGAGAATTTGTCAATTATGGCCATTTTTGGTCAATTTTATGGAGTCAAATGTGAGTAATGGGTTTATGTTTCTGAAGATTGCCAAAGATATTTGGGATATCGCAACACAAACTTATTCTCAAGAGCAGAACTTTGCTTAGATTTATAAACTACGATGGGACATTGCCCATCTTCGACAAGGGGAGAAAACTTTGGCAGACTACAACTTTGAGGCGTATGTAGGAAGATTTGGATTTCTATGATCCATATGAACCATTGTGCACTAAAGATGTTGTGATATATAAGAAGGTAGAGAGGAATCGCATTATCGATTTTCTGGATGGTTTGAATTCGGAATTCGAGTTGATTAGAGTACAGTTAGAGTTGGACACCAAGCCGAACTGAATCGAGCTTGGCACATCTTGGCTCAGTTTGGCCAACAGCCTACCCCAGCTCGAGTTCGGCTCGGCTTGGTCCTCAAGCATGACTGGCCAACTTGGCTCATTTTGGTCAGCAGCTCGGGCCAGCTCAAGCTAAGTTCGAGTTCGAGCTTCTGAGTCGAGTTGAGCTTAGACGTTTTATTCTTAGTTTTTATACGGGTAGGCACTTCTTTTTTATATTATATATAATATAAAATATAATATATTAATTATATATATATATATATATATATATATATATATATATATATATATATATATATTTTATATAATATAATTAAGTTATAACTCGAGCCGAGCTGAACCGAGTTGAGTTCAGGCCGAGCTTTGAGCCGAGTCGAGTCGAGTCGAGTTCAGGTCAGCTCGAGCTTGGCTCGAAATTCTTCTGAGCTCAAAAAATCAGCTCGACTAAGCCCAAACTCAACTTTTGAGTTGGGCCAAGTCGAGCTTATCCGAACCAAGCCAAGCGAGTTAACTAAGCTAGCTTGGTTCGTGTCCAACTCTAAGTACAATTACTTGGACGAGATCGGCTGCCCACTTTAAGTCAAGTATATGCACATGTCCAAAGCGAGGAGAGTAGGTTCACTTCAACACAACAATATAATAATGTGATTGTAAAGAAATAGGCCCTTGGATTGAGTGTTGGTTTCCATAGGACAAATAAGGGAGGTGATAAGAAGCCTATCAAGGAGAAAAAGGATTTGAAGTGCACACACTGTGGAGACCAAGCATGACAAAGAGCATTGTTGGGAAATTGTACACCGCCCACTCAAATACAATCGTCAGAGGAGTACATTTATAGCTAACACAACGTCTACTACAAAAGGGTCCACATCCATTAACATCACCACTCCTAGCACATAGTCTACCCCAATTGAAACCCCTTTGGGGGCTAATCCCTCACCTAGGAAAGTCTACGTGTCAAAAGATCAGTTGGAGCACTTGCGCCATAAAGTATCATAGTTGAAAAATCCATCTACCTCAACTTATGCTCTCACAGGTATATGTGTGTCTGCATTCCGCACCAATACATTTTCTTTCTCCACTTTTCCGTCACAGATCATTGATTTGGGTGCCTCAAATCACATTACAGGCCTGTCTTTTGTTTCTTTTCTAGTTACTCTATTTGTTCCAAGAAAAGAAAAATTAAAGTTGCTAATGGTTTGCTTTCTTCTATTAGTAGCATCACAAAATCCTTGAATTGTAGTGTAACCTTTTTTTCCCACTTATTGTGTGTTTTAGGATCTACATTTGAGGAGGACGATTGGGAGTGGCCGAGAATCTAATAGCTTATACCTTCCTCGAGACTCCGTAACCTATGACACATCGATCCTGCATTGCTAATAGTAGTTCTAGTAGTAGCAATAAAGGCCAATTGTTTCGTTGGCACTTTCATTTGGGACATTTATCCTTGTCGTATCTTAAAAAATTGTTTCCTGAATTATTTAGTTCTTGATGCAGGACAGCCCTAAATATGATGCATGCTCATGAACACAATTATTCAGCGGAAATAAAAGCAATAATAATAATGAAATCTAGCATCAATCATCATATACTAAGAAAATCATAAAGGAAACATGCAATGGGACGGGCCATCATCACAACCATGGAGTATGGGATTCAAGTAGCGTATAGGTTGGATCCGGCGAGGAATGGAACCTCCCGATCTTGCATGGTCATACCCAATCGATCAATGATGATCACTAGTCCGAAGAATCAGAAAGTTTCTCGGATTAGGGATTTGAGAATTTGGGGGTTTAGGGTTTAGATCGATTCTCAAGGTTTAGATCGTGGGGAATAAACAAAACAGAAGTTTAGAAGGATAATAATAGAAGATGAAATACCTGGAAGAAGTTGGAGGGGCATAAGAAGAATAGAGAAGAAGGAGATCAAGGAAGAAGAAGAAGCACCATGAGAGAGAGAGAGAGAGAGGAAGGAGGCAACCAAAGGCTTGCTCTTTTTCATAAATCAACAATTAATCAAAAAGGTTTAGGGCAACACCCTTATAAAATTCGGAATTAGCATAATTACCAAAATACCCCTACTAACAAAATTTCAAAAAAAAGACATTTGCATGAAAAAAACGTACCCACACTAACCCAAAACTCAAATAAGTAAAAAATGCGTAAAATAAACTCAAATCTAAGATGTCCAATGCGCTCCAATGATGGTGTGATGAAAGTGGGCCACAATGAACCAACGGTCCGATCACATCATCATCACGATCCAACGGTCTGATCATCTCCTCAAAGCAACTTACACATGTCTTCCCAAGGTGGGGTCTTTTCAAATGTCTCGCACTACATGTGTAAGGTCTTCAATGCTCCTCAATAGTCGCCTATCCACAAGGATGGTACTTGTGGTTGGCGCTTTCTTCGTTGGTACACCTTGAATGCTTTTGTTCCGCATCATACTCCTCGTCTGAGAAGAACTCGACTCCGGCGAGTTAAAACTCTTGTGGCGCTCTAGTAAATCTGGATTAACGCTCTGTAACTCCACTTCTATCAACCATGTAAATTCTGACGGTGGCTTGTTCTTCCATTTGACCAAGTATCTTTGAAAACCTTCGCCTCTCATCAAAATGATCTTTCCACCCAAGATTTCCTCAATTTCTTCTTCATGGGTAATGGGTGGGGGAAGGGGTGGAAGGGGTTGTATAGCAAAATCAGAACAAGGCCATGAAAGGGACGATGGATCAACGACGGAATGGTGGGAACGGACTAGATCTTCCACATTAAGAGTTGGGTTAATGCCCATTTCAGATAGAAGGTCGATCCGATACACGCTAGATCCAACCTTCTGCAATATTTTGAATGGTCCAGCACTACGCGTTTGTAATTTCTTAGCGGAACCTTGTGAGAACCGCTCTGGCCTTATCCTCACCATTACATAGTCTCCTTTCTGAAATTCTTGCAATCTACGATGAGAATCAGCTGAGATTTTAGAATCATCATTGCTCTTATTTATCCGCTGTCTAATATGTGTATGCAAATCATGAATATGGCGTGCGAATGCATTGGCTGACTCTGAAGACCTTTGGATGACAGACATGGGTGACACTAAAGGACACTCTGAAAAATCCACGAACTTGGAATAAACAATCCTATGACCTAGAACTTGGAAAACTGAAACAAAAGGACACTTCCCACGGGTGACACACAATTTCTCATTATAAGTATTATAAACAAGGATGATTTTCAGGTATCCCAACACTTGAGAACAAACACTAGTAATACCAAGTCTTGAGCAGATCTTGGCATCAGCCATTATGTCCAAAATGTCATCAAGATACGGGATAAGGACTAAGGTCATCATATCCACCATGACGTGAATACGTCGCATGATAGCATGACACTTGACTGAAGCTTTGTGGACGGTCAGGATATGCCCACTTGTGTGCCACATGCCATTATTCTTGGAAGTGAAAAGACCAGGCATGACACACAAAACAAAACTCCAACTCAAACTTTCCTTATTGAATTCTTCCCCAAGAAGTTTATCAAATTGACACTGCATTTCTATATTTTCTATGGGGTTCCCCTGGTATGGAGGAAAGCTTGACAAGACCAACTTAGGGACAAGATCAATTGTGTGTTGAATGTCCCATATGGGTGAAAATTTATCCCATAAATCATCTGGTGGGATATTACAAGTCATGTGGGTGTCTATCATCATATCCTCACTAGTCTCTTCTTCAATTTCATTTGTGTTCACCATGGTAAGAGACATAGATTGGGAGACTGTATCAATTACATCACACATGACACTCGGAAGTGGTGTGGTCTCAAACTCTTCGACCTTTTCATCACTAGCACACACTTCGTCATCCTCAACGATGATGAGCGATGCCTTAATTTCTTCCATTTCCTCACTACTGACGTTAGGCACGTACTCTTCCACTTCATAAACATCATGTTTGGATTCTTCCAACTGGCCATTTACCAAGGTATTATCTCGCTTCCAAGGAAATATAATTGGTGTTAAACACTCAAATTGTTCATAAGCCGAGATTTCCTTAATGATGGGTTGGACCACTTTACAAGGAGGGGACCATATTGGTTCTGTGTTTGGATGAGAAGGTGGGGCAACTCTCTTCTGACCCAAGGGCTTTTCACGATAAGAGATGGGAAGATATTTTTCTTTCAAACGCTCTTTCATCTCGTCCCATTGTGATATCGGGGCTCTCCCAACTTTATCAAGTCGTCGCTCCAAATCTGTCCAAAACGACTTGGCTTGGCCCTCCAATTTCCACTTGGCAAACCTCACTCGACGATAACTTGACATATCATACCAATCAAAACAATAGTCCAAGTCCTTAAGCCAATCAAGGAAGGTTTGTGGGTCCATGTGACCATTAAAGTTAGCCAAATCATCGGAGTTCGGCTTTCCATTCGGTCTTGACGGCCACACGACAACACTTAATGGCCCTGAAGATCTCAAACGCCTATACTCCATTCACTACGGGGGGACTACGGACTAAATGACTCACAATACGAATGCAATGAATTTAAACTACAATGAACTGACACTAATTAATTCTAGATGATGCGACTCAAATCTGGAATTTTTCCAAATTAGGAAAGTTTCTAAAATTGGAAAGTTTCTAAAATTGGAAACTGTCTAAATCTGAAAATTTTCCAAATTAGGAAACTTTCTAAAATTGGAAAGTTTCTAAATCTGAAAATTTTCCAAATTAGGAAACTTTCTAAAATTGGAAACTTTCTAAATCTGGACATTTCCTAAAACAAACCTAAAAATCAAAACCCTAATTTTTTTGATAACTCGATCTAGACAAAACCATGCAAGCCTATTCTCTGATACCAAATTTGATGCAGGACAGCCCTAAATATGATGCATGCTCATGAACACAATTATTCAGCGGAAATAAAAGCAATAATAATAATGAAATCTAGCATCAATCATCATAAACTAAGAAAATCATAAAGGAAACATGCAATGGGACGGGCCATCATCACAACCATGGAGTATGGGATTCAAGTAGCGTATAGGTTGGATCCGGCGAGGGATGGAACCTCCCGATCTTGCATGGTCATACCCAATCGATCAATGATGATCACTAGTCCGAAGAATCAGAAAGTTTCTCGGATTAGGGATTTGAGAATTTGGGGGTTTAGGGTTTAGATCGATTCTCAAGGTTTAGATCGTGGGGAATAAACAAAACAGAAGTTTAGAAGGATAATAATAGAAGATGAAATACCTGGAAGAAGTTGGAGGGGCATAAGAAGAATAGAGAAGAAGGAGATCAAGGAAGAAGAAGAAGCACCATGAGAGAGAGAGAGAGAGGAAGGAGGCAACCAAAGGCTTGCTCTTTTTCATAAATCAACAACTAATCAAAAAGGTTTAGGGCAACACGCTTATAAAATTCGGAATTAGCATAATTACCAAAATACCCCTACTAACAAAATTTCAAAAAAAAGACATTTGCATGAAAAAAACGTACCCACACTAACCCAGAACTCAAATAAGTAAAAAATGCGTAAAATAAACTCAAATCTAAGATGTCCAATGCGCTCCAATGATGGTGTGATGAAAGTGGGCCACAATGAACCAACGGTCCGATCACATCATCATCACGATCCAACAGTCTGATCATCTCCTCAAAGCAACTTACACATGTCTTCCCAAGGTGGGGTCTTTTCAAATGTCTCGGACTACATGTGTAAGGTCTTCAATGCTCCTCAATAGTCGCCTATCCACAAGGATGGTACTTGTGGTTAGCGCTTTCTTCGTTGGTACACCTTGAATGCTTTTGTTCCGCATCAGTTCTAGTTCTAGTTCTAGTTATGTTGAGTTACAATGTGAAGTGTGTGAACTTGCAAAACATTGTCATGGTTCTTATCCATTGAGTTCTAATAAAAGCATTGTTCCTTTTTCTATTATTCATTCTAATGTTTAGGGACCCTCTTCCACTACTTCTCTCACTGGTTATCGGTATCTTATTTTCTTTCGTTGATGATTGCACCTATAGCACATGGGTTTATCTTGTGAAATCAAAAGATGAAGTTTTTTCCATCTTCAAAAATTTTCATAAGATGGTTTGTACTCAGTTTGATTCTCATATCAAAATTCTTCATTTTAATAACTGGGGGGAGGAGTATATTTATTATGGACTTATTATGGACTTAAATCATATTTGTGAGATATGGGATTGAACATCAGACTACTTGTGTTGGTACACCAGAACAAAATGGAGTGGCAGAGTGAAGGAACCGTCACCTCCTGGAAGTGACAAGAGCATTGTTATTTGGTTGAATGTCCTAAAGACTTTTTGGTTTGATGCTATTATCACTGCAGCTTTCCTCATAAATTGCATGCCTCTTTTGTTCTTGGCTTCAAATCTCCCATTCAAGTCCTTATCCCCGGTCGTTCGTTACTTCCAATTCCTCGTCAAATCTTTGGTTGTGTGTGTTTTGTCCATATTCATAAACAATCTCGTACTAGATTTGAAGGCTCTCAAGTGTCTTCCTCGGGTAATCTGCCTCTTAAAAGGGATATTAGTGCTATCATCCTGCTTCTCGGCGCGTCTTGTGTCCATGGATGTTACATTCCATGAGTCTATATCCTTCTTCACTTCTCGCAGTACCTCTCTTCAGGGGGAGAGTGCCAGTGAAGAGAGGACCGACTCATTGTTTCTTCATATTCCTGTACCCAGGGTTTTTGTTGGCGACAAGAAATCAATATATCGCTGGTAATATTAGTGTCGCCGGTTCAGTGACACCGAAACCTCAAAATTTTGTTTCTCTTCCTATTGTCAACAAAATATTGACAATATTGTTGATGTTCGACAAAAATCTATTTATCGTTGAAATTTTCATGTAGACAACAAAAATTTCATCGATTTCGGCGTCAGTTCTCCCATAAATTCGAATTAAATATAAAAATATAGAAAAAAAACCTCTCTTACCTTTTTTTCTTAAGATCTGCTTAGGGTAGTGGCTTTCAAGTGGATTTGATGGGCTGATCACGGTCGACGACACCGATTTTTTAGAGGCAAGAAAAATCTAAAAAAACCCATTTTTTCTTCGAAGAGAATAAATTTGAAAGGAAACCAGATTTCAGAGAGGTTAGGGGGATTTAGGTTGGGATATGAAAAAGAAGATGAATTTTGGAGAGGTTTTTGGGATTTTTTTACGGGGATACAGGATACAAAAGCATCGTTGTCGTTGCGGGTTTTCCGGAGAAGACAAGAGGGAGAAGACGAGAGGCTTTTGTAAAAATGAAAGCTCTCTCAATCGGGTTTAGTTAATGGAGTGGATTAGGTGCAACCCCGGGTTCATTGAATACGGTGCGGCCCTTATGGTGGGGCCCACCTTGATGTATGATTGTATATCCATGCCGTCCATACAGTTTGCTGGATCATTCTAGGCCATGAGCCCAAAAATGAAGCTGATCAAAATCTCAAGTGGACCATAATCTAAGAAACAGTGCTGGTTGAAGCTCCACCATGCATTAAAAACTTCCTAGGGCCCACCGTAATGTTTCTTTTATATTTATTTGCCATCCAACCTGTTGATAAGGTCACATAAACCTGGACGAAGGGAAAAAAAACAAATATCAGGTTGATACAAAACTTTGGTGACATGAGTAGGTTCTAGTAGTTAATCACCATTGTTTCCTACGGTATTGTCCACCTGAGATTTGGATCTGCTTCATTTGTGGGCTCATGCCCTAAAATGATTTGTAAAAACAGATGGACGATGTGGATATACAATAAATACATCAAGGTGGGCCCCACCATAAGTGTTGCACTGTCTTGGGTCAGGCTAGGGCCCCACCTAATCCACTCCCCTTACAACCCTTGAACCAACAATGTGGGTGGGAGTCCATAGGGGCCACCTCGATGTATGCATTGCATATCCACACCGTCCATCTATTTTTCCAGCTTATTTTAGTGCATGGTCCCAAAAATAAAGCAAATACAAATTTTAGGTGTAGGTGGATCACTCTGCATGAAACAATGGTTATTGCACATTAAAAACCTCGTATTGACCATCCAACTCATCGATAAGTTCATACTAACTTGGATGAAAGGAGAAAAAAAAAAAAAAACAAATATCAGCTTGACCCAAAAAAAATTTGTGGCCCACAAGGTTTTTAATGGTCTATAACCATTGTTTTCGTGCAGAGTGGTCCACGTACACATGAAATTTGTATGTACTTCATTTTTGGGACCATCCCTAAAATAAGCCGGCAAAACAGATGGACGGCGTGGATATACTATGCATACATCGAGGTGGGCCCTACAGTCAGGTTCCCACCCACATCGCTAGTTTCAGGTTGTAGCCAAGTCGCTCTCCTTATGAACTAACTTTAGGAGGACTTGCAACATCCTGTCGATGGTGCCCACCATGATTTTAGTGAGAAATCCACTCCATCCATCCAATTTTCCAGACCATGTAAGGGCTTGAGCCCAAAAATCAAGCAGATCAAAAGCTCAAGTGGGCTACACGACATGAAACAATGAGTATTAAATGCCTACCATTAAAACATTCTTGGGGCCACAAAAGTTTTGGTACTTTTGGATGTGGCTAATATTTTTGTGTTTTCAGTTCATCCTAGTAGGAATGACCCTATGAACGGTAGTATGTATGGGATATAAACATCATGGTGGACCTCAGGAAGATTTCAATGGCAGGCATTTTCCTGCCCACTTTTTCCTGTCGTATGGTCCACTTGAGTTTTGGATCTGCCTGATTTTTGGCTCATGCGCTAACATGATATGGATAAACGGATGGACGGATTGGATTTCTCACAAACATCACGGTGGGGCCCACCTACCTATTTACCCTTATTCAAAGAAATCAGAATTTTTAAAAGAGGAGGTTTATTATACTTCGATTGCAATTGACTCTTGATGTGCAGGCACTCAAAAATTGTACACGAGACATATTTATTAAAAAGTAGTTGACTACAACGAGCAGCCCTTTCTAGCCACATCACTATCCCAATGCAAATTGATCAAACAATCTCATATCATGGATGCTTGTTTATGAAAATAGGACCGTTCGATTTTTTCATTTTAATCATCCAATAATTGTCTGCCAATCTCATACTCCGATAATAAGATAAGATAAACTTTGGGTCCACTTAGATAACTACAATGAGTGCCATTGTAGTGGTCCACCTGAGATTTGTATTTGCTTCATTTTTTGGGCTCATGCCCTAAAATGAGTTGGCAAAAAGGATGGATGGCGTAGATATATAAACTCATTTTGGTTACTATGGGAGTAATTTCTTATGGCAGCACATGCTTTTAGGCCCCTATTAAATGAAAACTTATTATGTATGCATTCTTTTTGCAAATTTTTTTATTCCTAAATATGCAAATATGTGTATTTAGGCATCTCCTAAAGTTTCACTGAAAAATTCCACCATTTTCCCCATGTTTTCTCCTATTTTCCCTGCATTTCCAGTTATCAGCAATAACGGTATTGTTTCTTTATCTCCAACCAACGAAACTTGTAGCGACACCAACAACTCGAACACTGCCTGTACCACCATATGTTTTTTACTCTAGTGGTACTCTTAGCTTATATAGGATACAAGCTCTAGAGGTACTATTAGCTCATAGAATATGAGTGCACCTGCTAAAGGCTAACAATTTTACACAAAATGGAAGCTAAAAGAGAAGCTAAAGGAGGACCAGCCACCTCAGGAAAGTCCTTCCGTGGATGCAGATACTACTAATCCCATTATTATATCTTCTCCTAATCCTGTTCGTGTGGTTGATAGTACTGATGATCTCAATCTTCCTATTGTTGTTCGAAAAGGTAAATGTTCTTGTACTCAACATCCCATGACCGAGTTTGTTTCATATAAGTCTCTTTCACCATCTTATCATTCTTTCCTAGCTTCCATTTCCTCTGTTTCTCTTCCTACTAGTGTTTCAAATGTTTTGTCCAAACCGTAGCAGAAAGATGCTATGTATGAGCAGATGAAAGCTCTAGAAAAAATGGAACGTGGAACTTGGTAGACCTTCCTAGAGGGAAGCATCCAATGGGTGTAAGTGGGTGTACACTATGAAATACAAATCAGATGGATCTGCAGACAGATATAAGGCTTGCCTAGTTGCCAAAGGCAACACGCAGACAAACGGTATTGACTATTATCAGGGTTTTTTTTTGCACTGGTGGTAAAGATGAACTCTATATGAGTACTCCTGTCTATGGCTGCAAATTTGACATGGCCACTATCCCCTGAATTGGATATCTCAATTGTGAGCTGGTTCACAACAAAGGCCAGTGGTATGCTGTGGACCCCTCCTTGCTGGAAAAACCTCACAAAATGGGAGGAGGAAGAATTTATTGCTTGTCATCTAGGCTGGCAGGCATCTCGCCCTCTCTTTCCTTTGCGAACTTGTTGTCATGGAAGATTGAGAAGTAATGCTTTTCTCCATTCGTTATTTCTATGGCTTGCTCCATCTCGTAGTGGTAGTTGTCTGCACACTACCTTCCTTTAGTCCTATGGGCCCCCTGCAAAGTATCATGCGCCTGCGCTAGCTTGGTTGGTTGGTAGGAAGAAGGGACTCACCTTGGATAATTAACAAAAGAGGAACATGAAAATCTCAAACGCATGTCCTATGTGCTTGCGTAATGAGGAGATTGCCATTCATCTTCCCTTCGTTGACCTTTTGTAAGTGTCATATGGGATCGTATTTTGAGCTCTTTAAGCGTTCCTTGGGTAATGTCGGAGTAGATTGGAGAGTTCTTTCTGGCTTGGCATGGGGGAGGGGAGGGGAAAAGAGGTAAAAGAGAGTGGAGGTGGGCTTTGTAAGTGGGCCTTTGGGCTTTATGGGGTGAAGGAACAAAAGATGTTTCCGCAATTTTAGTGGGAAAACAGAGGATATTTTGAGATGGGTTAAGTTCTTGAGTGGGCTTTGATCTCTAAGGTTATGGGGGATCGTTCTGTTTGAGTTTCTCTTGAAGAGGTAATCCCTCTTTGTATTTCTTTGTATTTTTTAGCCTTTTTTGACTCTTTATAATAAAATGTCACATTAAAAAAAAAACCATGTAGTCTTTATATCATCCTCATCATGACTGTAGCAATAACAACCATTACACATATACCATATTTCAATCCATTCATACACTTGCATACATTTGCTACTCGACTACCACTGCAAGCTGATATGATAAAATAGTAAATATGCTTGGCACAATGTTGGAATGCTCACCATTTCCACACAACTAGCGCATTCATTCTCAAGTCAATGCCACCATAAAAAGAAAGAAAAGAAAAGAAACATTTGTAGAATCAGTTTATCCAAGTTATTACTGAAAAAGAAATCATTCAGTGTCAATTTCATAGTTTCGGAATTAAATGAGGCTTGATGATGTTTTACTATTAAACAAGCATTTCTCCTTTCTTAAATATGTGCAAATTTCAATTAGATAAGAAGACTTACAACAATTCAAGGTTGAATTTGCCGCTGACCTCCACTGGAAGCAGGAATTTGCCACCGATCAGGAAAGCCGTTTCAGCCATTGTAACAATGTATGTGTTATTTTCAGATACCCTGCCAAAGTGTAATATAACACAAACTCAGTGCCAATGGAAACCTTGAGAACCACGTCACTAGGAGGCTAGGAAGAGGAGATAATTGTTTTATAGATGGAGTATCGATGTTTACTCTGTAAAAGAGATGATGGTAAATCTAATCGAAGTATAGAAATATGAAATACAACTATGTATCCTTGGAGGATCCACCTCCAAGGGGTCTGGAAGGGACTTATGTGGGCTTGAGGCCTGGTCATTCCCCTAACCAGGATATGTCTCTACCAGCTCGACTAATGAGCTGGAAGCATGAGCTAGCCTTTTGAACTTAACAATCAGTAAGCTTGATGCACTTTTGGGTATGTCAAAGCAATGCAGAATATAGCAATTGGTAAGTGATATAATCATTGCATTGAAAACAACAATGAGCTGTCATCCATAACAGTCACACCTTTTAGAGGCCGGGAGCTGTCCACACTTTTGCAATTGGAGATTCACTTTTAACTGCAAACTGGCATGTTATACATGTCCTACCCGTGGAAAAGGACCCGTGATTCGCACCATCTCTGTGGAAAGTAGCTTCTAATCCCACTGGAATAATTAAACATGTCCTACTCAGGCATGGTTTGCTCCTATGTGAGAATCTTGTAAAAGTAACTTTTGTTTCATCCGTTAACATAACTTGAGAAAAGATGGGACAATGCTATCATGATGATGGTGGCGAAGAAAGAAATATTTTTCAAAGGGTCATTTGGTCCTTAAAAATTCATGTCATGCCTATAGATCATATACAAGTGCATGGACAAATTCATCCTAGCAGTCGAGTTTTTTCTTTTTCTTTTTTGTATTTATTTCAATCAGCTGCATTTAGCACAATGCTATGCGGTTGTCTTGAATATCTTCAAACACTACTATTTGAAAATGACTTTGTAAATCCATTTAGATGCTATCGGAAGCTCATATGCCAATGACTGCAGAACCATGAGGATTGAATAAGAAATTTCCTTGTGTCTGATCTTGATTTTCTCTGAACTCTTCACAACTTGGATAAGTGACCACAAAAATTAGTGTACTATGAAATATATGGTATAAATTGAGGTGCCTAACTAAAATGACTAAATAATTATATCCCAAAGTATAAAGTAACAACCAAAGGGAGCACACCATGCACAGAATGTTGCCAAAGTCATTATCTTATCGCAAATTGTAATAGGGGCCTGAACCATATCATATCGTAAATCATAAGATTTTTTCTTATTCTCTTAAAAGATTGAAAAAACATGTCAAAAAAATATTAATAAATCAGAAAAAAAATAAAACTCATCAATCATCCATTTCCCATCAATATACAACAAGAAAAGTAATACTTAAAATGATATTATGTATGCTATAGCCTATACATATCATGACAGTAAAGGATTCTTGCATTTTTTCCTTTCCTTTTTCTGTCTTTAAAGAAATTTACCTTAAAAACATACAAGATTCCTTTAATATTTTTTTTTTCTTTTCTACTTTCTTGAGTGTTGAATCACATTATAAAAACTGCCATTCAATTCCGTTGACCGAATAAAAATTATACAATTTGTACTATAATTGTAGGATTATGTAAGATATGCAATTTGGGTGCACGACTTGAATTATAGATCTATACAATAGGATATGATTTGCATGAATAGTATTATGAATTGTACAATCCTGATAACATCACATGCCCATAGAATTGGAGCTAAACCTTAAACTGAAATGGTAACATCCAAATGCCTGCAGATAGACCTCATTCAAATGTTACACACGAATAACCAAGAAAAAAGGAATTCCCACTGGAGACCAGAGGTAGAGAACCAACAAAAAAGTACAGATGGCATTGCAATACACGGGAAAATGCAGATATGAAAGGGCGACACGTTTTTTAGTTAAAATGATTATGCTTTGCTAGTTGTGACAAACAATTTCTAGGAAATGTGAAACCAAATAAATGAGAAAAACTCACACAAAGTTGCCGATCGCACGTAACCCAAACCCAGGCAACACATCTACCAGATGTTCCACCCGTCCATATTTTCCAAAATTCTAAAAAAGATTTGATCTGGTTAGAAACTAGATAGAACCTGTCATGAAGAGATGTGAAATATACATTTTCTACAATAAGAATGATCTGTGCCCTGTAGATGATAAAATGCAAGGATTCACCTGCACGCCTTCAAGACCATTAGCAGCCACATCTAACAAACTTTCAGCCTCTAACTGCAACATACGTGAGATTCAATTTCGTGAAAGTTGAGAATCGTATGCATATGCAAGCAAATAACATGGAAAATGCTTAATTTCCTATGAAATATGGATGTGAGCAACAAAATAACGTTGTAAGAAAATTTTGTGGAAGATGGCCTTCTGCAGAATATTATGGGTTCCATGGAAGGAAAGAAATAGAAGAATCTTTGAGAATAATATTTCAATCGGAAGACTTCATTAGAAGAAAGATTATTGGCATGATCATCAATTGGGCAAGAGCGATGCAGGAGTAACATGATTGCTCCTTCGAAGTTCATTTAGGGAGTTGGACTGAGGATTTAGAAAGCTGCAGTTGATTGCTCACCTTGGGTGAGATTCTGCTGTTCTTTGTTTTATTTTAGTTGGAGTGAAAAGAGAGTTGTTGTGCTATCCATTGTAACCTTGTATTGTTCTGCTTTTTCTTTATACACTCGTCAACATTCAAAAGAACGGGTAGACTATTTATGATAATCAGGTTCTTTTAAACTATAACGATTAACATAGTCACATCATTTTGGTACCTAAGCTAGGATCTGGCCCCATAATAGCAAGGTTGCTACAGAAAGCACCGTCCAATTGAACAAACTTGACCCCATTATAATGATATTTCTCTTGTACCACAACAATATCCTGCTTTTGCACAATTAGATCACATTTTCCCTATTAGATTTAATTGCAGTTTCATACTTTCATGATCCAAAAGACCACAACACAAGAAAGATAATACTGGTAATCAAGAAAGTCTAGATCTGACTCAATCAACAAAGCAACGTCCTGGCAATGAAGTTTTTATGTAAGTAGAAGTTGCAGCAGAGGGAAAAAAAAATAATGAAGAGAACAAGAAATAGGATAATGTCAGAAGGGGGTGATAGGTTGAGATTGTATAAAATCTACAGAAAAAAATCAATGTGCAAATCCATTGAAATAAAAATGGACATCGGATATTGGATCTCAACAAGATAATTATCACTCAGATATCTGGAACCAGATGGTTGCTTGTAGAATGCCCCCATGCCTCCCCTATTTGTAGGCTTAAGGAACTGTCTTTGGTTAATGCTGTTAATGGTGAGGAAACTTAAATATATGGATTGTCATATGTTTCCACTTCTTTCAAAATGATCAAGATTTATTTTTTGAAAAGGAGAGAAAATAAAAGCAGCACCGCAACAGGAAAAGAAACAAAAAAGATCATGGAAAACAGGCCCAGAATCCAGTAAAAAAAAAAAAAAAAAGCCAAAACCAAGACAAGAACGAAGATAAAACATAGCCTTGCTCACAGGTTCAGTTGTTCCTGTTGATCACACAGAGGCCACTCAACCTGTACCCTTCCTAGAGAATGGAGGCTTCTTTGTTAACCTCCTCCAGGATCTTTGAAAAGGCTAAACCACTGTCCGAACTCAAATCAAGAGCTTTGTTCATAATGCCATCAATCCTCCAAGGGATCGGCCCGCTTGAAGCCCACAGGATAGCATTTTGAGAATTGCCTGCTATTATTGTTGGGCAAAGGATAAAATCAATCACCACTTGGAAAAGAGCTACTCCCACAATGACATTGGAATCAGAAATACCAATCAAACCTGAAAACTCGACTATAATCATGCCCCTACGGCCTGCACAATCAATGCCACCCCTGTAAAACCAGGATTGCCCAAACAACTACTGACAAAGTGAAGATTATACAACAGCAAGGGATTAGAGAGAGGGGGGGGGGAGATGCAGGTGGTGGTTCAGGGAAGGGTTGGCTGAGATTTGTTTTCACTAGAAGACAACACCAGCTGCCAATTATTCCAACCAAAGCACCTGAAAATCTCCTAAATGTGGCGTCCAAACACGCCCAACTCATGACCATACCGAAGATGATTAACCAAAGAAAATTCTACTGTTTATTTCCAGACAGCTGATCCACAAAGCTGTCTGCAACACCATCTTCCAGAGGATGAAAGCAAGAGGCCCCCATGCCTTCACAGTCCACTAACTGATCACGTCCAGCAGCAAATACAGGAATACTGAGACGATCCCAAACTTATATAGGATCTCCGACCACACGCGGCTGGAGAATGTGCAGTGATCCTTTATGCTCTGGCTTCATGTTTGTGTTAAGGCTTTTTTATCTTCGCTGGGATAAGCTCCTTTCTAGTTAGGGTTTTAGTTTGCAATTCAATAACAATAACAAACTGAAAACCAACTTTCATGAGGTAAACCAATAACAAAAGATGAAGGGAAAAGAAGGAAAACATTCTGAATACTAACTGACCCTGTATATGTGTCAAACCTAACTAGCAACTTTTACATTGTGAACATGACAAAGATATAATTCATTTAAGAGATAATTGCTGTCGTCAGGCAAAAAGTACCTGTGAACTCCACAATAATTGCCATTCACCAACTAAAGCTTCTGGTTCTCCTTCGGCCCTAATTGGATTTAGGGAGATGAGCTCATCTATGGCCTGTTTTCATGGCACACAGGTCAGATTGAGGGAAGTAAACATAACCGTTAGGATTATATATGTTCTGACATGTCATATTACATTTACAGAACCTAACCTCTTTCACCCCTGTCCCAGTGGAAATGGATGACAGTAATCTTTGCCTTGGTTCAGTTTTCTTTTGTAGAACGAATGTGGTGCCCTGCACTACACAGTAAGTAGCTGGATGTCCTTAGCAATTGCAAACCAAACTGACCATTTGAGAAGTCAATAAGTCTATTGACACTACTGATAAACTGAAATAAAGATTATAATATTCAGCAGGGAAGATAAATGAGTTCATGTGTGATTTCTCATGTAAATACCTTATTTCCTCTTGAAATACGGATATTTCCAGTATCAGACAAGTACGTAGTATCCAACCATCCTTTAGCTTCATCTCCAAGAAGCCTGAATGGCACTGGATACGGAACCTTAAATGGCAAGAACTTAAAAGAGAAGGCTGCCTTGTCAAAGCGGAAAAGGATGCGTTTTTCATCTTTAACCGTTGCTGCTGCCTGGGTGGGAAGCACAAAAAACAAAACAAACAAAAAAAGCATGAGGGGAAGAATAAAATAAATCTCTAGAGAAAAAAGCATTGCATTTTCTCAACTAGGCATTAAAATCTGAACAACCTGAACCAAGTGCACAATCCATAGAAATTGATGCCAATAAATACGATTTATACTACGTAGGCATTGAACATAACACAAACTTTCATTTGTTACTATCTTACATGTTTTTATGCTCCATGTTCAATGCAATAGGCCTATACTTTTCAGATATGTTTCTTGTGTAACGCCCCGTAAAGTCACCCACTTTCAAACCCGAAAACGTGCTTAGGCCATGTCACCGACATGTCACTTTAGGATGACTAATTAGTCCCTTGTAGTTTAATTAAACCATAACCTCGCTAGAGAGGGCACTACGCACACTCCTAGGAGGCCGTTGTGCTGCCCAATCTGAGTCAAATGAGTCCGTAACTCGAATAGAGCAACCCCCATGCAGGGCTTGACGCTCTTGGATGGGCGTCATGCCAGAATCGGCGCCCGAAGCCGCGAATCTACGACATCCTGCAGGTGCACATAAAGGCTCAAGTACACTTGCACCAAGACCAACTTAAGTAATCATTACAAGATACACTTTTCTTGTGTGGGCCATTAGGATCCTTGCATGGCCATAAGGTGAGAAACCTAAAGCCTAAATATAACATTGAATATGTCCACAAACCTGCGACCCCGATCGGCAATCGGTGACCATTGAACAAACCCGCCTCTGTATCCGATAAGCACTGCATCTGGACTCCACGAGATCACAACCATAGGAAGATCTCATGTCGGGGAAGCTGTCCAACGGATTAGATCGAACCGAATGGGCTAGGTGGGCCCCACATGATCAAAACAGGGCCCAAAAGGCCATTTTAATGTAACTAAAACACTAGGGTCATATTCCACAATAACCCCCCAATATAAAAGCTTTCATTCCAACCCTCTTATCTCATTTCTCCAACAAATTCCTAAGAGAGAGAAGTTGGGAGAGAGCTTGGAAGTTGGAGAAAAAGGGGAAATTGAGGAAGGGGAGGCCATGCATGTTACTTTCCCACGCTTGGCTCGCATCTACCACCGCATAGGGAGCACGAAATCCCCCAAGCCCGACAAATCCAGCCCCAAAGGAAAGGAAATTGAGCCCTACACAAAAATTCTTTAGTTTCTTGCTAGGATCTCTTAATTTTCCTGACATGCAAGCCTTACTTTTGTAGGATTGCTAAAATTCTCTGGTAATTGAGGTGCGGACCATTTACCTCTAGGTTGCTAGGACACCAAATGCTATCGGACTTAGATAATGCTCTAGTTTTCTTCTCATGCATGCTCAATTTCCTTGTTGAGATGATATACTAACTCTAGTTATGTCTTAAATGTGTTGAATTGTAGATGTTGGACCTCTTTGACCCTAATGCATGTTCTTAGGACCAATTGCATGCTTGTATGTGCTATGCATGTCTCCTGCATTGCTTGGTTTGTGCATTACTTGTTGTAACATAGGGGATTTGGTGTTAAATGCATACAATTATTTTTTTGTGATTCTGAATGTACAATCTATGGTGAATTAGTGTTATGTTATGCTTAGGGTTACAATAATGCTTGCATGCTCTAAGATTCAGGCCTATGTTGTATGATAATTACCATGTTTCGCTCTAGGAATGCTGTTTAATTTGTTGTCCGATTAGGCAATTGGATGAGGATGCCGAGCTCAGCGAGAACTCGTACTTCTAGTTCGCGGACGACCAAGAGTAGACGCAAGTGTTGGATGACATCTTGGGAGCTGGATGCCTTGGCGGTGGTCCTGGCTAGCTTGTTTCGGGACTCTTTTGGAACCGGGATGTAAGCAGTGTTCGAAGTTTCGGTATCGCTACAAGTTTCGCTAGCCGGGGATACAGAAACAATATCGATATCGCCGATAATATCGCTGATAACCGGAAATGCGGGGAAAATGGGAAAAATGGTGGAATTTTTCAGTAAAACCTCAGGAGATGATAAAATACACATATTTGCATATTTATGAATAAAAAATTTGCAACAAGAATGCATACATAATAGGTTTCTATTTAATGGGGGCCTACAAGCATGTGCTGTTGTAAGAAATCAATCCAACCATCTCATCCATCCCATCTATCCATCCAATATCTGACCTTCCATCCAAACATTTATTGATATTTTAGAATATCGGCAACACATGATATTTCCAAACAAATCGTTAACAACTGAAAAAGAAACTAAAGATTGTGGTATCATTATTGCCATGTTGCGATAATGATAATATTGTGATATTATCAATATTATCATCGACAAATTGAATGTTGCATACAACCATGCGCCCATAAAAAATATGAAATGGAAATTTTTTAACATACAGATTTTTAGCAGTATCGATACATTGGCGATATTATCGAAATATTTGCAGATACAAGCAACACTTGGAATTTACACAGTAAAAAATATTGGCGATGCATCGGCGGTATCAATGCATTGACAATACAAACGATGCTTGAAATTTAGACAATTGAAAATATTTACAATATCGATACATTAGCGATATTTAGTGATACATCGCCGATACCTAGAATTTTTATACTATAAGTGTTATCGGTATCGCTACCAGTGTTATCGGTATCGCTGAGCTAGAAATAGAGATAATATCGGGGATATTTCGATAATATCGGAGATAATGCAAACACTGGATGTAAGGACCCCTGTGGGGTCCGATGAGTGAGTTGTGTAGTTGTACATTTTATATATAAACAACTACACAACTAGTTGGCGTTTGGGGCCCACCATGGTGTTTGTATAATATCTTGCCCGTCCATTAAGATTATCCCATCACGAAAATGAGATGACCCAAAAATCAGGTTGATCCGACTATTAGGTGGGGTACACCATAGGAAATCATGAAACAACACCTATAAACTCCACATTCACATGGAGCATCACGTTTTCATGGTTGGATCGTCCTAATTTTTGGTGCATCCTATTTTTATCGTGAGACAATCTTTTTATACAGACGAAATATCATACAAACACCATAGTGACCCCCACATGCCAACTAGTTGGATGTACAACTAGTTGCATGTGAGCATTTCTCATATATATATATATATATATATATATATATATATATATATATATATATATATATATATATATATATATATATATATATATATATATTCTCTCCCATTTTGGATAGCTTTACTTCATGTCTAATTGTCCTGGAATTACCTGTCTATTGGATGTGCTAACTATAACTACATGCATTGCATTACATGGATCTTGGGATATCGGGGACTGTGGTTGTCCGCGGCCCTTGGCATCCAGGGCACCACATGCTGACATTCAGTTTCTTAGTGTGCTAGGAGGTCTTATAGGAAAGTACTACGGACTGTTCATTCTAGGTCCAATACTATTAACAAAGCAATTTCCATACATATATCAATAATCAAGGACCACTAAGCCTGCTCATCCTCTCTTCATCCTTTATTTATTTGATGCTTGAAGATGTGATTTATTTTTTTTGGTGCGCATGTGTCTTCTGACCTTAAGGATTTCTCAGGCCATAAACACTTTTTGTCAGATCGAGCATTCATTCTCTTTATCATTAATGCCTAGTTAACTCGTTGAAGCTATCTTCCTCTTTAAGTATTATATTTGGTGAAGGGGTAAAAATCCCACTGATCGATGTTATTGTATTTGAGAATAGTAACAGATACCTCTTCCAAGAACCCCAAATCCAAAACAGGTAACCCTCGGAAAGATATTGATGGAGTCTTGAAGAAAATCAAAGAATACTAGAACTCTCACTCAAGTTAGCTTGAAGAATCTTCTACTTTTTTTTCTTCAATTCCTTTTTCTTCTACTTTTCTTTCCAAATTTGCATTTGTTTAAAGAAAAATCCTTCCCAAGTTTTATACATTACCATCATCTTCATCATAGTGGCATCCTTGCTATTTGGGCTCACTTTTACATATCATGTTTCTTTAATCAATCCTAAGGCCCAACCATTGATTACTGAGCAAGCCTCAATATACCTTCTCACCAATTCAGTCCAAGACCTTAGGTCTTTCTCTCATTTTCTTTTTAGTCCCTTCAACATTAACCAATGTTCCGCTCTTTAGCAAAGCCATCTCCAGTCTTCACTACACATGACTGAACCATTTCAATCTACTCTATTACAATAACTCTTGTTAGGCATACTCTTAGGCTGCTTTAGATGATTGCAAGCTTGATTCTATCCTTTTAGTGATGCAGGATGCCTTAATTATGATGCATGTTTATAAACACAATTATTCAGCGGAAATAAAAGGCAATAATAATCTAAAATTCTAGCATTAATCATCATAACTGAGAAAATCATAAAGGAAACATGCAATGGAGCGGGCCATCATTACAACCATGGAGTATGGAATTCAATTATTACTTAGGTTGGATCCAGCGAGGGATGAGACCTCCCGATCTTGCATGGTCATACCCAATCGATCAATGAAGATCACTAGTCCGAAGAATCATGAAGTTTCTCGGATTAGGGATTTGAGAATTTGGGGGTTTAGGGTTTAGATCGATTCTCAAGGTTTGATCGATGAAGGATTAGCAAAATTGGAAAATAGGAAGAAGAAAATAATTACCTTGAAGAATTTGGAGGGGCACAAGAAAAAGTTAGAGGAAGAAGATCAAGGAGAGAGAAGAAGCACCATGAGAGAGAGAGAGAAGAGAGAAGCTACCAAAGAGGTTTTCTTTTTCATTAATAATCAACTAATTCATGTTATTAGGGCTTAGCCCACTTAAATAAGCAAGAAGAAAACATAAAAGTATCAAAATACCACTAAAATATTGGTAAAAAACAACTAAAAAAAAAATAGTTCGTACGTTGGCCGGGCGCCTGGTGACCAATTTGGTCAGGCGCCCGGCTAAGACAAAAATGTCCAGCAAGAAAACTGCAAAATTGCAGAATTTCGGGCGCACGGTGCCAAATTTGGCCGGGCGCCCGACCACCTTCAGAAAGGCATTCTTATATTCCTTCAGTCGGGTCTTCTTCCATCCTACACACGTGTCTTCTATGTACCAAATCACGTGCTTAGGGTCTTCAATGCTCCTCAATCATCGCCTAACCACAAGGAAGATGCTTGTGGTGGGCGCTTTCTTCGCCGATAGACTTTGAAGGCTAGATGTCCGCATCATTTAGTCTTCCCACACATCCATCCCAACTTGCAATCACTGTTCAGGGTATCAGTACCATTACATGTATCGATGACCGGGGATATGGAACCATGTATCGATATAATCGATATATTGTAGATATTCTGAAAAATATCGTTAATATTTGGAAAAATATCGCGGGCTGGAGGAAGTTTTGGGGAAAAGGTGGAATTTTTCAGTGAAACTTCAGAAGATGTTAAAAGACAGTTGTTTACACATTTAGGAATCAAAATATTACAAAAACAACTATTCATAATAAGTTTCCATTTTATAGGGCGTAAACCATGTGGCGTTGATAAAAAGCAGTGCAATCCTGATGAAAATGAGTTTATATAAGTCAATATCATACAATGCAATCAATAACGCATAAACGATACTTTCACAAACTAAAGAGAATAAAAAAGCATATCTTTTCCTCAAAAACACATGGAGTAACGAGGCGGTTGGAAGTTATCGTCGTTGTCCACACTAATAACGCATGATACATCCATGCATCCATCCATGCACACATCCATGGGTTCATCCATCCATGCATGCATGCATACATACGTATATACATACATAAATTGTGTATATGATACGCCCATACACATGCATGACACATCCATCCATCCACAAAAAACATGCATACTTAATTAGGAAACATAATTATTTTTTTAAAAATAAACAAATTTTTATTTTTTTTTTCTTACTAATTTTTTTTTAAATAACAGATTTTTAATTTATTTTTATTGGCTTTTAAATCATTCAATGATATCCCCTATATCATCTTTTTTTTTTTTTAGAATTCAAAAAAATATCAACGATAATATAAGAAATAATATCAACGATATCGCTGATATTATCATGATAACATCGTCGATACAAGTAAATATCCGTATTGGTGGGTCAGCGATACGTCAACAATATCGATAATATCACTATATCAGCAATATTTTAGCGATATTATCATCGATAAAAGTATATAAAAAAAAAATAAAAAATCACCTCGTCTCTGCATTGGCCACCGGGCGATATAATAATAATAATATCCTCAATAATATCGAGAATATCAGAGCTATTTGGAACACTGGTTGCAATTGAGTCATTTCCTCTATATTTAACCAAGTTTTGTAGTTGCATTCATTAGTACATCCAAATGCAACATTAAACAATTACATCTCTTTAAATCTCAAATCTATTCAAGGCATTTTTCTTTTGTAGGCTACTTCTATTTTTGTTACTTCTTACTGTTTTTTGTGTTTCCCTTCATTCTTTCAACCCAAATTACATAACAATGGCTTCCCCGCACTCTCTTATGCTTTCTCTAGATATATAATAACCATGTGTGGATTCTCCATCTTATCTCCATATGTTTTCCATCAATTATGTAAGTAGAAGTGATGCAGGGATTTGAGATGACCTAATTCTATATATACGTGAGATCCAGAGTTAGATATTCAAGCAGAGAATTCATTTAATTATCTACTATCAACTAAGAATATTGTAAGGTTTCAACAATAAGATGGCGATAACCATCAGGATCACACCCCATAGCATAAACGCACAAAAAACCGAGTAAAAAAAGGAGATCTAGGGATATAAGGATATCCCTAAATCTAGCATAGGCCAATCCACATTTAAGTCTGAATCAAGTTTCCTTGGCTAGCAATCCCTTTTTCACCAATCACGCAAAGGGAAAAGTTTGAGAAAGAAAGAAGAAAGGAATCGGGACAGATGAGCTTCAAGAAAGAGAAAAATGAATATTTCCACAAAGACGAGAATGAGTCTTACCTTCCCTCGCACCCTAAAGATCTAAGAAAAGAAAACGTGGAACTCCGGGGTGGAATCCTCAACACCCTAGGACTAATCCTGAAACCCTAGTCTCTCAAATAAAGAAGAAGAAGCACACGATTTTCATTCATTCAGTAATAATTTCGAAATAGGGTTTCTCACAGTATATATAAGCTACAAAAAGATGAAGTGCACTAAAGTGCCTAAAAACATTAAAAAGAACAGAAAAATGCCTAAGACTAAACCACAATCACAAAATAACATCTGACCCGTCCATAAGGTCCGAAAACATAACTAAGATAGAAAAACTAAGAAAACTAGGAACGGGCCACGAAAGTGGGGCCAGGTCAATCCAACGGTTGGATGGCTCGATCGCCATCCAATCTTGGATCCATGGTCGAAATGCTCCAAATCAGCAGCCCGCACCCATATCTGATGAAAGGAGCCTCCATATGTGTATGTATGCGTGTGGAGTCTTCGTGGTCCATCAAAGAAGCGGCCTGAGGAGCCCAGTGTCCATCCACATCAGCTCATTTGCTCCAACACTCGATCTACGACGTCACCTCCTATGGTACACTCTAAAGGGTGCACCACTGATGTCCGCATCAAGAAGGTAACCTATGACCATGATTTATGCATAAATGGAAAACATAAAGAAAAAGGTTTCTAACCACTGATCTTAAATCCAAGTTTTTGTTATTATTAATTAAGTAATTGAGAAGGTAAACATGTTTTTCTAGTACAGTGAATTACACATAAAGAGCAGTCCTTGGAAAGGGCAAATCCTACTTATCATTAATAGCATATAGTGCATTATGTAAGGATATTCATACTTTCCTATATTTATCTAGGTTGCATAGACTTTCCTCTATTTATCATTTTTCTCTACTGACTATTCTTTCGCTCATGTTAATGAGTTATTGCGTTTGAAAAAAAAAACAATCAAAATTCAACTAGACTTACAAAAGTAAAAGATGGTCAATCCTTCATCTCGAACCAAGTGAATATCAAGTCAAGTTTCATTGTTTTGAACAACAACCAAGACGCCTAAGAGAATACTTCTAAATACCGGCGATATTATCGATAATCACTGATATTATCGATATCGCCAGCTCGGCGATGCCAATAACACTTGTAATAACAGAAATTTCAAGTATCAGCAATATATCGCTAAGTATCGCCAATGTATCGATAACACCAATGTTTTTTACTATATAAATTCCATATGTCAATTGTATCACCAATGTGTCGGCGATATTCCGATAATAGCACCAATATATCGCCAATGTGTTGGCGATATTCCGATAATAGCACCAATATATCGCCAATGTATCGATATTGCCAAAAATCTGTTTATTTAAAAAAAATCCATTTCAATTTTTTTTATGGGTGCATGGTTGTATGATGAAATGCATGTTTGTATGTGGATATATATGCATGCATGGATGGATGGATGGATGTTTGGTTGGTTGGATGGATATATATGTGTGTATGTGTGTATGTATACATTGATGGATGGATGGATGGATCATGCATGTGTGTATATATGTGTCATTGTATGTATGTATCTATGCATGCATGGATGGTCGGATGGATGGATGATTAGATTATATATATATGCCATTGTATGTATGTATCTATGCATGCATGGATAGTTGGATGCGTGGATGATTAGATAAATGGATAGATCATGCATGTGTGTTTGTATATATGTATGTGCATGCATGGATGGATGGATGGATGGATCCACCATTTACTCCATGTTTCCCCAATGTTTCCGGAAGTCAACGATACATGCTTTTTGGCCTCTATTAAAGGGAAACTTATTATTTGATTCCTAAATATGGAAATAAGCGTCTTTTTTTTAGCTATTATTTTATTCTTAAATATGCAAATATGTGTATTTTAGCATCTCCTGAAGTATCATTACAAAATTCCACCATTTTCCCCATGCTTCCCAAGTGTTTCCCTGAGTCGGCACCATTAAAGGAGGAAAACTTATCATGTATGCATCTTCTTTTGCAATTATTTGATATTTTAACACATCCCGAAGTTTCATTGAGAAATTTCACCATTTTCCCCACGTTTCCCTAATGTTTCCCTCAGTCATTGATACATTTCTAAGTATCAATCATAATATCAGAAACATCGATACATGTTTCTGTATCCCCAGCCAGTGATACATGTAACGATATCGATACCACGAACATTGAGAGGATATGAAAGATAATGTATACATCCAAGACCAAACCGTATATGTTTTCTTCTTTTATCAAAGAACAAAGTTTCTATTAATAGAAAAGAGGAGAGAATAAATTACAAAATCGAGAAAGAATAGCCAAACCATTGGGATAGCCTAAAAACTCCTTCCCTAGTAATGGATTTCACCTCAAAGTTAGAGCTTCTTAATGAATGAGAGAAGTAATAGGGAGGCTCCGACACACTTCTTGGACTTCTTCCACCCAATTTGTCAATTTCCACAAATGCTTGAAGATAGCCCACCTTTAGAAATTGTAGAAGCTTCCTTCAATCATACAAGACCCTGAAAAGTGGCAAACAAGATCTTTAAACTCACTCCAAAAGGCTTTAATTTCAGTTTCATTAAACCATGAAGGTCCCAAGAGATCTCCACATACTCCATATCCATGGCTAATGATACCGTAAGATTTTCGGGAACTGCATCGCCCTGTGAATAAACATCAAAATTAAGCACAAAAGAGCCTTCTAGAGGAGGGTTCCAACTATAATTGAATCTTGTTCAATCTGCCTGCCACCATACACTACTTCTAAGTCCTAAGTTCTAACCACCCTCTGAGGCCATTAATTCAAACTGCAATAAATACTTTACAATTGAAAGCGCAAAATATTATTCTACCTCTAACCTTTCCACAATGCCTTATATGCTCAACTTCTTGTCATGGAACATACAGTTGTTACTTACGATCCTTCTGAGAAGACCACAAGGCAGCCACAAGGCAAAGATTCCACAGAATGCGCTCTTTAGGATGTCTAAACCAAATCTCCAAGCTTCATCAACTCAACCAATGAGTTTGGTGTGGCCTAGGCTAGACCGAATAGATCAAACGAGTTCTTGAAAAATGCACTGGAAATGCGACAACAATAAACAAATAAGGTCAACCAATTACACTGCTTTAAAGCAAAGCAAGAACTGTCATAATTTTGTGCCTGCTTCTCAAGTAATGCATAGTGAGATTTTTTTTTCCAACCCTTCCACTCAACAAAAGTAAGAAGTTCAAGTGTCCCGTTGGTGCCTCATTGTTTCTTCCTTGAGAAAGGAAACAATAGAAGGATTTGACCAGGAAGGCTACTAGATAATTGACAACAACGCCCTCACCTGAATTCCTTCCCTTTGGATGAACACTTGTTCAATAGAGCAAAAAACGGTTGACAAGAAGAGGCAACTCCTCAACAAGTCATCGTTCAAATTACGCCTAGGGATCAGACTCTACACCACTTGCTCCCCCACTCCCATAGAAAGATCACAAAATGCTAATTCCTTCAAGTATGAGAGAATATGGTCTTCCAAAAAATAAACATGAGGTCTTCTCCACATGCAAAAGATCCTCCCATTATCTCACTCTATATCCATCACGATCTAATGTCTTTATAATACTTGCCCTCGTCTTTGGATGTTTTCCAAGTTTCGAACTCATGTGACATGCCACCTAGTCCTCTGAATCCCATACTTTCAATAATGTGTATCCACATTCCCTCCTTTTCATCACCAAAGCTGAAGTCAGTTACCAAGCAATGCAGTGTTAATCAACCCCAGAGATTTTATCCCCATACCCTATTGCTTGATGGGATTACAAACCTCACCCCATTCGATACACTTGACCACCATGCCATGTCAAAGAGAATCTCATTTAAAACAATTCTAGCATATTGAAGCATGTGTTGGACAATGAAAAAGCAACACTAGGTAGTGGACAAGATCAGGAAGGACCTCTTTAATAAGGGTGATAAGGGCCTTAAAGGAGAGATTGATTGATACAACTTCTCAACCATCCCAACCACCGAATCCCAAGGGGCTTTTGGGGGCTTCCCAACACGGATGAAGAACTAGATAAGAGGATGAAAAGACCCAACTATACTTGTTATATATATATATATATATATATATATATATATATATATATATATATATATATATATATATATATGATTGCCCATATCAAACGCCACATGTGGTTGGGCCGCATTGCTGGACGGTGTGGAGGGGTCTATCCCCACACCTGTTTATATTATGTTTGTATTATTGCTTGTAATATATTTTTCCTCTTTTATCCATTGGCCCATGTTGGGTGGCTATGACTAATATAGGGGTATTCTTGTACATTGTTCTTTTCCTAGGTTGATATATATTGTTGCCTTCTTTGAGCGTTTTACATAAAGACAAACCTCACCAATTTGGAGTTCTGTTATGTGTGGCGATTTTTCTTAGTTTTCCCTAAAACCTATCATGGTATTAGAGCGGACTATCTAAGAAGATTAGATCCAGTGTTCTTTACAGTTTGTTCCTTATCTGTTGTTAAGTCCTTTTTTTATTTCGTAGTTCCTTTTTGGTGTTCTTGGGTGCCGTATATTCATACATCTAGTCTAAGGGAAAAAAAAAAATCTTTTGTTCGGTTGTATAGATCTGGTTGTACTTGCACTAAAAAAATTCTGGTGGATCGTTGGAGTTGTTGTGTGTTACGATCTTTTGGTTGGTGATTCCGCATTGTGATCTTGCATCTTGGTGTTTTTTTATTTTTTATTTTGTGATTATGGAGAATGAAAATTTTTGCATTGATGCTCCCCGGTGTACCTTTAATGGTACCAATTATGGGCTTTGGTCTCTTCACTTCCAAGCGTTCTTGAAGGGTCGTGGTCTTTGGGGGTTGATAGATGGGTCTAGTCAAACCCCAAAATTGGTAGATGTTGAGAAATTGGTTGATTGGAAGATGAAGAATGGTCAAATAACGACCTAGATTTTGGATTCAGTTGAGAAATTTGTTGTTGTTGGGTTGATTCCACATCTCACGTCTAAGGCTATGTGGAATCATTTACGGGTGATATACCAATAAAGCAATGAAGCACATCTCTATAGTTTAAAGCAGGATTTGGTACATCTTTCCCAAGGTGATAAAAGTATTCAAGCGTTCTATAATGATATTGTCGCCATTTGGACTGAGATGACAATGATGGATCCGGAGTTTTCTAATGATTTGCAGATTTATCAAGATTTGCAAGAGTGGACATGAGTTCGGCAGTTTCTAATGAAATTGCTCTTGGAGTACAAGCATTGTCGGGCTGCTCTCTTGAACTGTAGTCCTCTTTCATCCATAAATGTTGTGATTAATGATTTGTTGGCAGAAGAATAATGTCTTAAGGTTCTTTCCTCGATTCCTCAGTCTCGTAGTTCGTTTGATATGGCTTTGTTGGCTTCATCCAGTACTCGTGATACACACACTATGATGTACTTTGGCCGCAACAAGGTGGGACATCTAGTCTCATTATCTCACAGTGCAAGGAGTGGTGCTCTTATTGTTGCCAGACTAGTTATGGCATTTCTGAATGTAAATCGAATAATTTTGTTGTTGTTTCCTGAGGTCATGGACGCGATCGTGGTCATGCCTTTGTTGTTGCCCCTACTCTTCCTAAGCCTGCACCTGCTTCCAGTACTCTGCTAGCTCTCTCTCTGCCTCTCCTCTAACCCCTAAGATGGTTCAACATATCGTATAGGCCCTTACTGTTGTGGGCTTTTCAGGTATATCCTTGTCATCTCCTTAGTATATTAATTTCGGTGCATCAAATCATATGACCAATAGTTCTTCTCACCTTCATGATGGTAGTCCTTATACTGGTCATCAAGTTATTTCTACGGCTGATGGTGCATTACTACTCATTAAGTTGGTTGGTACTTTACGGTTATTCCCTACTATTAATCGGTCTTTTTTTTTAAATACGTTTCATGTTCCTAAGTTGTCTTCCAATTTGATTTTTGTGGATAAGCTTACTAAAAATAACTGTTTGGTTCTCTTCCTTGCTGATTTTTATATTGTGAAGGATCTGGAAATGGGAAAGTAGTTGGGAGGAGTAGGAAGAATGGTCACCTCTTTATGCTGGAGTTCCCTTTTGATGTCACTTCAACCTCTTGTTTTTTCGCCCAGTCTGCTTTGGATATTTCTCGTGCTAATAAATTGTGGAAACTTTGGCATTATCACCTTAGTCATCCACATTCTGATAGGCTTTACCATTTATTTTCCTCTAGTTTATTAGATAAATTGAACATTAATAAATCTACTTTGAATTTACCTTGTTCTTCTTGCTATTTATGAAAAGAGTAAAGCTGCTTCTTTTTCTTTGAGCACTTCTCACACTTCTGTTATATTTGATTTGGTGCATACTGATGTCTAGGGTCCTTCCCCCATTTATCTAAATTTGGACTGCAATATTATGTTATATTCATAGATGATTTTTCTCGGTTTACGTGGATTTATTTCATGCATTCCAAGTCGCAAGTTTTTGACATTTACCGGTAGTTTTCCTCCATGATGGATACTCAGTTTGGTAAGAAAATTAAAGTGGTGCATTTTAATTCGGGGGGGGGGGGGGGATATATTTCTTTGGAATTTGCTACATATCTGCCGGATCGTGGGGTTATTCATCAGAAGACCTATGTTGACATCCCTGAGCAAAATGGAAGGGGGGGAAAGGGGGGTTAAACGGAAGAACCAAGACATTGTGGAGACTACAAATACATTGATGTCTGATATGTCGGTTCCTTACGCATTTTAGGCTAAGACTATGCTGCATTCGGTATATTTTATTAATCGTATGCCGACGCCCCTTCTTCATAATGTCTTCCCCTATTTTGTTCTCTTTGGCTCCTTACCTAATTATTCATCATTTTTTGTGTTTGGCTATGTTTGTTATATTCACCTTCTTGCTTGGGAACCTAACAAACTATCATCAAACTTCACTCAGTGTATGCATTTGGGCTTTAGTGATACCCAAAAGGGGTTTCGTTGTTATAATGCTACTTGTAGACAGGTACATATTTCTCGTAATGTAGTTTTTCTAAAGCAAGTACCTTTTTATTCTCAGTCATGTACTACTACTACTGTACCTTTTTATTCTCAGTCATGTACTACTGCTACTACTATAATTTTTTCTACCTTGGGGCTAACTGATTTTTTAGATATTCCGGTTGCTTCTTATGTTCCTCGTCCCTTGCAAATTTATTAGCGTTGAACCAAAGCACCACCTCCGCCTCCTCTAGCTAATTCACCTGTTGCAAATCCTCATTCCCCTTGTTACCGATTCAATTCCCCCACCAGTACGTCGCTCTACTCGGGCTCATAAATCTCTGGATTGTTTGATTTCCTCTATGTTTGTCATGTCTTCCATGTTGGATTCTATTTCTATCCCTATCTCCTATTCGCAAGCCGCTTCTCAGAGTTGTTAACAGGATGCTATGGTAGAGAAGCTTAAAGCATTGGATGAGAACCATGCATGGGACCAATGTTTTAAATATCGACGGTATCAGTCGATATATCTTGTATCCCACATGTGTGATAAGAAACACATTGGTAATACCGATATATCCCACATGTTCGATCCGATGAGCATTTCAATTTCTGATCCCCTTTTTTGTTGAAATTATGTTAAATCAATGTCAAATGGTTATAAATCCATTGGTTCTTCATGTTTTGCATGAAAAATCATGGAGTTGGAGCTTTGATTTCGATATCCATTGGTTTTTCATGTTCTCCATGTTTTTTTTTCTCGAAATTCTCCTTCAACCAGCTATCAATTGAGACTAAGAGTATTTGATGAAATGATCATCACATACACTCTAATTTCAAAATTTGAGTGTAGGTGGTTTGATTTAGGGAAAATTCGAAATTTCCACAATTTCTCCCAAATTGCTTGCAATGTAGCACTCCAAACATGAAATCAAGCATGTATGAGGGCTGATCTACTGATTTGTTAGGTCCTAGTCAATTTTCAAACAATAAAAATCATTTTTTAATTAAAAAATATTATTATTATTATTTTTTTAAATTTCCCTTCAACCAACTGTCAATTGAGACTAACTTCAAAGTATTTAGGAGTGTTCGATGAAATGATCATCACATACCCTCTAAACGTTTTACATTCAATTTGAATATAGTTGCATTAGTTCAATCAGAGAGTGCATAGCTTAGGACCCTATACAAAGGAAACCTACTATGTGCACTTCTTTTTTGAGATGTTATGACTTATGATTTAAAAGTGTGTATTAAGGTCTTTTTTAATAATCCTTGAAGTCTCATTGAAAAATTCAACCATTTTCCCAATGTTTCCCCATGTTCTCCAAAAAGTGCAATAAATTACCCAATACAAGCGATATATCCCATGCGATGACCGGTACATATTTGTATCCCAAAGATGCGAAACGTAACGTGATACCAATATTTTGAACATTGCATGGGACCTTGTTTCACATCCTCTAGGGTAGCAAGTTATCGGCAGCAAATGGGTGAATTCCGTGAAGTTGAAATCTGATGGATCTCTTGATCAGTACAAAGCACGGCTGGTTGCTCAAGGGTACAAGCAGGAATATAGGATCGATTATGATGAGACATTTGCCCCAATGACGAAAATGAAGATTGTTCGTACTCTTTTCGCAGTTGCCACAGTTCGTACTAAGACAATTTTTCAGATGGATGTAAAGAATGTCTTTCTTCATGGTGACCTGCATGAGATAATGTATATGATGGAGTCACCTGGTTCTAGTGATGGTTATGGAGAAATGGTGTCACGGCCGGTTGCTCGAGGGTACAAGCAGGAATATAGGATCGATTATGATGAGACATTTGCCCCAATGACGAAAATGAAGACTGTTCGTACTCTTTTCGCAGTTGCCACAATTCGTACTTAGACAATTTTTCAGATGGATGTAAAGAATGTCTTTCTTCATGGTGACCTGCATGAGATAATGTATATGATGGAGTCACCTGGTTCTAGTGATGGTTATGGAGATATGGTGTCTCGTTTAAGGAAAGCATTGTATGGCCTCAAGCAAGCTTGACGTGCCTAGTTCTAGTGTTTCCATAATGTGGTTGTTAGTGTTGGTTTCTCTCAGAGTGACCACAACCCATCTTTATTTACTCGCACCACTTCCCATGGCATTGTTATCCTTCTGGTTTATGTGGATGACCTGTTATTGATTGGTAGTGCCTCTTCTGGAATTGTTGAGTTACAAATGATTCTATGCTCTTCATTTCATATGAAGGATTTAGGCCCCCTCACTTAATTTTTAGGTCTTGAGATCTCTCGATCTGAGCGTGGATTCTTGTTAGCCAGCATAAGTATACCACAGATCTCATTGCTCTTGCACAGTTGACTGATCAGAAGTTTGTTTAGGACCCGTTTGGTTGGCATCTGGAAACCCGCTTCCAGCTTAAAATCTGGATTCTAGCAGAATCCAATTTTAACTGGGGTGTTTGGTGGCAAGTTCCAGCCAAAGAGGATTCTGTCTGGAAACCTAAATTGAGTGGAACCGGGATTAGTGGAAACCGTGTGGGCGACCGTTTCTACGGAAGGGAAAAGAGGCGGAAGTGAGCGTCACCACCTCCATGTATGCGTTGTACATCTATGTTGTATATGTTTTATATCTCCACAGTCCATTAGTTTTGAAATCTCCATTAAGGGCATTGGGCAAAAAATGAGGCAGATCTAAATCTCAAGTGGGCCACACCACAGGAAAACAGTGTTGATTGAATGTCCACCGTTAAAAACTTCCTAGGGCCCACTATAATATTTATTTGCCATCCAACCTGGCCATCTGTCTTGCAGGACTATAATAGGCCAGGGGTAAGGTTCTCAGGTGGATCTGAAGCCCAATTGGGCCATGCCACAAGCAACGGTTGGAACACAATTTGAATTGCACCGTTTTCAACCAAACAGCAAGTTATGGATGAAACCTGGGTTCCACTCTAGTTTCTACAATTTTGGATTCCAACAGTGGAATCTAGATTTTCTCTAGAATCTGGGTTCTGCAACCAAACAGGCCCTTAGACTTCTATGGAGCTGAATGTTCAGTATAGTCGTGACGATGGTAACCTTCTGGAGCTGCCTACACTTTACCATCACTTGGTGTACAGTTTGGGGTACTTGACGATGACTCGTCCCGATATTGCATATGATGTCTAGGTTGACAATCAGTTTGTTTCTGCCCTGAGGACTTTTCATATGACTGTCATGCTTCGGATTATTCGGTACTTATGTGGGATGATGGACAGATCTCTATTTTTCTCTTTCGGTACTCTTTTGGAGTTTCAGGTATATTCCGATGTAGACTGGGTTGGTTGTGCTGTCACCTACTATTCTACTACTGGATATTGTGTGTTTCTCGATACTTTCTCATCTCTTGGAAGTGCAAGAAACAACCCATGATCTCCAAGTCCAGCACGGAGGTTGAATATCGTGCGATGTCGTTACATGCAGTGAGATTGTGTGGATTCGAGGCCTTCTGTCAGATCTTGGCATTCATCTTACAGCTCTAACTCCACTTTATGTGCTTCCAACCTTGTCTTTCGTGAGATGACGAAGCATAGAGGTTGATTGCTACTTTGTTCAAGAGATGTATCGGTTAGGCATCATTTCTCTTCCTCATGTGACGTCCCAGGATCAGATTGTCGATATTCTTACTAAGGCACTGCCTTCTGCACCACATTCCTTCATTGTTGGTAAATTAATGCTGGTTGATAACTTGCATCAGTTTGAAGGGGGTGTTAGACATATATGATTGCCCATGTCACACATGCCACACATACCACATGTGACTAGGCCATACGGGCTACAACTAGATGGCTGTGGTGGAGAGATATGTTCCCTCACCTATTTATATTATGTTTGTATTATTGTTTACAATATATTTTTCCTCTTTTATCCCTTGGCCCATGTTGGGTAGCTATGACTATATAGGAGTATTCTTGTACATTGTTCTCTTCCTAGGGTTGATATATATTGTTGCTTTCTTTGAGGGTTTTGCATAAAGGCAAACCTCACCAATCTAGAGTTCTGTTATGTATGGTGATTTCTCTTGGTTTTCTCCAAAATCCATCAATCTTGCCCAAAATCCAAGTAAGATCCCCTATACTTATATCATCCACCCGTGACTTGAGAACCTCACTCTTCACAAGTTGATTCTCTTACCTGAACCTCTTCAAAGCACACGTAAGAACCATCCTCAAATTTCTCACCTCGTCATCAGAAGCATTACCAAAAAAATGCAGCATCTACAAACTAAAGGAGAAAAACCTAAATATTGTCCCTCACCACAACAAAGCCACTAATAACCCTGCCTCTCTAGCTTTTTCAACAATTCTACTAAGAGCTTCAACTGCCACAACAAAAAGAAATGGCAATAATGAGTCACCTTGTCTAAGTGTCATGACATCCCTCAAAAAAATTAGAAGATCCATTAGCTGGAAGATAAAACCAAGATGAGAAGATGCACTCCCTCAACAATCCACTATGCCAAAAACCCATTTTCCTTGAAATTATTCAGCATATGAGCCCAAAACCCATCTTCAAAAAAGTCAATTTCGCATTTGAGACCAAGGATACCACTTTGATCATATCATTTCTATTGGTAGTTAAGAAGCATTCTCTATCTATTGCAAATGAGATATTCAAAGGTACACGACAACATTAAATTTTTCTTTCAAAATGAGCAAAGATACTAGCAGTGTTCATTGTATTGGTATCGATGCATGCATACTTAGGATATAGAAATGTATTGGTATATTGCAAGGGAAATATCGCATGTATCGGGGAATGTATCATTGTCTAAGGGAAACATGGGGGAAACATAGGGAAAATGATGAAAATTTTCAACATAACTTCAAAAGACATTAAAAGAGACATGATTACACACTTAGAACCGAGGTATTCAATAACGATAATAGTGGCCGTAATGGCCACTGTTGTTACTGTTACAATACGGGTCATAACAGCCATTACAACCCCCTTAAAAAAATAAAAAATAAGAATAAAAAAACTGTATCAGCCCCATACGCATAACGGTTCCTACCATTACTTACATAACCGGTTTTCTAATACCTTGGTTAGAGCTTAAGACATTAGAAAAACCAAGTATGCGTATTAAGTTTCCATTGTATATGGTCCTAAACTACACATTGTCCAACAAAAGTGATGCACTTAATATCCAAAACAAGTTCATATAATTCATAAATCATATAATAAAGGAACTAAAACACAAACCATACATCAAAAAACCAAAAAAGAAGCAAAAATAAATCAGCAATTTAAAAAGAAAATGATACGGTATTATTTTTCACTTATTTTTAATTAAAAATAATCTTTTCCGAAAATTCTAGAAACCACCTCCAATCCGTAAACTGGCCTACAAGTAGTGTCCATTGACTTTTTGAAACTCGCAATTTAAACGGGTAAAATGAAAGATTTTCAAATTTTCTCCAAAATCTTCCATTTTCTTCAAATTCGAAAATCGGAGCTTTGAATCCATGATGTTGCATGCAAAACATGCAAAATCATAATCTAGTAACTTATTTCTACCGATTTGGAGCAAAAGAATTAAGTAAAAAACAAACAAAATCACAAAAAAAAAAAAAAATCTTACAGACTAGGTTTCAACCCATTTCTCTTCTTCGATTGCAATTTTTCCACCCAAACCTTGATTTCTCTCCAAACAACTCAAAAGAAATCTAAATCTTGCCATGAAGATATTCCACAAAAAAGGAAAAGAATGGAGTTTTGGGGGATTTTTTTTTCATTTTTTTAGATTTTTTCGGAAGAGGGGTATGTTGCCTCGATATTGTCAATACAGATCGCATGTATTGATATATCCATGTATCAATGATATATCGAATGATACATGCGATATTTTCATCGAAAAGAGGAACTTTAGAATTCCCCCTCTGTTTGGTATCAGGCCCATGCAATATCAACAGTATCAACTGATACTATCGATACTGGAAACGCTGACTTGAGAACTTCAAAAACATACATAAGCATTTCCATAAATGTTGTGGAAGGACAAGTAAATTAAGTAATGAAATTAGAGATAACAAAGTCATACCTCTACTTTTAGCTCACCTATTGCATCTGAGAATTTCACAATATTGGATACCCTAGGGTCATTTGTCTGGAGGTAGACCTCTTGAAAGATCTTAAAAAAGTCGACCCCGACAAATGTTCTCTGCATGAATAGAAGAATTAAACAAGCATCATCATTCCAATAAGCAAAGTTAAAATGGCCAAATAGAACAAGGCATGGGAAGGGAACATAATAGCTTCTCAAGGAAACTTGTCAACATGAAAATAATGATGCTTCTAATTTCTTTGCTTGAACCATCAAATGAAGTGGCTATTTAGAATCATACAAAAAATCATTGTTAAGACAGCAGTTTCCCCTTTGTAATCAAGGAGAAAATTGGCTAGCCATGTAGGAAAAATTCAATTAAGATATCTAGTAATTCTATAGAGAGACGCCAGGCAAATTTATTAACCACTCAAAAAGTAAAAATAAAAAATAAAAATTGAAATACTGTGAATTAACAAACTTAAATATCTTTTGTCACTAATGTTTAATTAGGAAATGAAAGATGATTGCTCAATCACTAGAGAATGTTTCCTCAGCTACCTGATGAAGTGACAAGTCATATGGGAGTGTAGTGCACGACAACTAACACAAGGAAGATAGGGAGATACTATAAGATTTCATGTCTCATGCAAAATTAAAGATCCAAATTAAATAAAACTTCAAAATTCACTGGAGAGAAGTTTTTCTTAAGAAGTTATATGGCAGTGGAAGCTCCACATAGTAGTCAAGTCCTGGATTAGATAATAACAGCTACAAACATGTAAAAAAATTAACAAAGGCATAACAGGAGGCATTGCTTTGCTTGTTCACAAATTCCACAAGCATTCCATACGAAGCCTTCATGTCTCAGGTGTTGAAGTCAATGTTGGCATTTGAATCACCAGAAAGGTCTTATTTGATGTTTTGAAAATAAGCAGGAGTCATCACAATCCAAATACTTCATATTCAGTTTTCCCATTCTCGTAATGATGAATGCACAGCCAATTTTCACAACAGTAATTTCTGGAAGCCAGTGGCATTTCTACAAAAGAGACCTATTTGTGGCCATTGCAGAGAAAATAGGCAGGCCTTGAACTTGCAATATACTTCAACAAATTCTGTGACTGAACTGTCATGAAATGAATCCCAGGGTGCACTCTTAGCAATGCCCATCAATTCCATGAACAGTAAGACATGCAGTGTCAATGCCACTTCCTCTTCCAAATAATGAATAACCAAGGCCTTGTATGGTAGATGCCTAAAAATGACTTCATCTCATTTTAGTTAACAGTATGTATTAGAGATTAGGTCTCGAATACACAATTACTGTTAAGTATCAACTACATAGAGATGATTACTGTTAATTACATAATGACAATTAAGAGTAAACTACAATGAGATGAAATAATTCTTAGGTCTCTACCAAAGAAGCTTAAGGCACTTGGAAAAGAATCTCTCTGTATCAATCCGTGAATGATTGATTCTCATTCATCAGCTTGAGGGGTTGATAATGAAATGCATCTACCTGTATTTTATTCATGTGACAAAGTAACCTAGATGTTATTCCTTTTGGTCCTTTGGAAGGGTATAGTTTTATTGTAAGTTTCCTCACGTGGGTTGTAAGATGTATTGTCTCAATTAGGAGAAATATGAACGAAGAATTCCTTCCCTTCTCAACTTTCAACCCAGGAATGCTTTGTCTTTGCATTGTCACTTTGGCCAGAGTGTGCAGCGTGTGGGGATAGCAAATATAGAACATACGAAGAATGGGCCCTCCCTCTAAAGAATATGGAGCAACATTCGATTTAACAAAACCCGGGTAGGCTGATTGTGGTGCCTTAATTTGCCTTTATTTGAAGGTTGGGTAGTGTTCCAAGTCTAACCCTCGTTTCTCCATTGTTAAAATTTAAAAAAAAAAAAAAAAAAAAAAAAAAAAAAAAAAAATGCTTGTTCCTCCATGTGATTGTGGAAAGAAATGAATGGAAGCATAACTTTCAAAAATAATTCTCTATATCTAAATAAGGATTGGCCCAATGTGTAGATTTCAAATTTCTAGAATAAAACCTAAAACAAATGGTTCAAATTTTATGCCTAAGATTGAAGCAACGAAGGATTAGATTGTCAATGCCGATTTCCTCTAATCAAAGAAGTCTTTATACGATCTATCATCAATGAAGAACGGATGCCCTAGAAAATCTAGATCTCACTATAGGGATGAAGTCTAGATCCAAGGGTTGAGATCAACCCAAGAGAGAGACCAACAAGCAATGAGACTAGAAGAACTCTCTCTCTCTAATCGAAGAAGTCTTTATACGATCTATCATCAATGAAGAATGGATGCCCTACATAATCTAGATCTCCCTATAGGGATGAAGTCTAGATCCAAGGGTTGAGATCAACCCAAGAGAGAGACCAACAAGCAATGAGACTAGAAGAACTCTCTCTCTCTCTCTCTCTCTCTCTCTCTCTCTCTCTCTCTCTCCCCCCCCCCACTAAGATTGATGCAATGAAGGATTAGATTTTCAATGCCGATTTCCTCTAATCAAAGAAGTCTTTCTACGATCTATCATCAATGAAGAACAGATGCCCAAGAAAATCTAGATCTCACTATAGGGATGAGGTCTAGATCCAAGGGTTGAGATAAATCTAAGAGAGACCAACAAGCAATGAGACTAGAAGAATTCTCTCTCTCTCTCTCTCTCTCTCTCTCTCTCTCTCTCTCTCTCTCCCTCCCTCCCTCCCTCCCTCCTTTCCTCAAAAAACGTGTAAGGCGAGGGGAGAGGGTTAGACGTCCACACACTCTATTGCAAGGGCACATATTCTCTTGAGAAAATGATCTATTCATAGAGGAGGTTAGGGTTTTGCTGCTCCACCATAAATATTGTAGTCTACCACCTCGTGCACTTCAGCAACATCATCAAATGTTCACACACCACATCCATCCACAAACCATGGTTCCGAGTATCGGCGATAGTATTGATAATATCACCGATATTATCGATGTTGCCAACTCGGTGATACCAATAACACTAGTAGTATTAGAAACTCCAAATATCAGCAAGATATATCGCTAAGTATCGCCAATTTTTTTGACCGCATAAATTCCAAGTGTTGCTTATATCGCCAATGTATTGGCGGTATTTCGACAATATCGTCAATGTATCGATATCGCCAAAAATATGTTTATTAAAAAAAAAAATTATGGGTGCATGATTGTATGATGAAATGCATATTTGTATATGTGTATATGCATGCATGCATGGATGGATGGATCATGCATGTATGTATTTATGTTTGCACGGATGGATGGATCATGCATGTATGTATGTATGCACGAATAGATGGATGGTTGGATGGATGGACCGATGGATGGTTGGATGTATGAATGTATGTGTGTGTGTGTGTGCATACATGGATTATGGATGGATGGATGGATGGATCATGCATGTGTGTTTGTATGTATGTATATGCATGCATGGATGGATGGTTGGAATGATGGATCCACCATTTTTCCCATGTTTCCCGAATCAACGATACATGCTTTTAGGTCCCCATTTAAGGAAAGTTATTATGTATGCGTCTTTTTTTACAATTATTTGATTCCTAAATATGTAAATGTGTATTTTAGCATCTCCTGAAGTTTCATTGAGAAATCCCACCATTTTCCCCATATTTCCCTTAGTCAACAATTCATTTCCCTTAGTCAACAATTCATTTCCGGGGATCGGTGATATTGATACATGTTTTTATATCCCCAGCCAATGATGCATGTACGATACCGATACTATGAACACTGCCACTCACCCAAATGGACCGTATCTCATGTTAGATGAAGAGGTGGGTCACAAATACATCATCACCATTGGTCATCCATTAAGCATGATAAAACAAAATTGACAGTCAAAACAAAAGATATGACGGTTTTAGAACCTTTGGAAAACGATTTCAAAACATCCAGAAGTGTGGGCCCACAAACATGACCTTAATGGAGCTCGAGGTCCATAACAAAGATCTAAGCCACTAATCAAGAGTTCTAGCTACAATGGAACCTCTATTAGATTACAAGAGGTGTCTTAATCTCAATGCATGTATCCGATCACATCCGAATGTTAACCGCTTATTGTAAGGTTGCTGGATGTGTCAGAAGTTATCACGTCAAAACTAAGATCACCTTTCACATCCTCAAGTCAAAGGATAAGTCCAAGCTAGTGCATGATCAAGTCAATACAATCCATGCATGATGGATCTCATCCTCCAATACGAAATGTCCAGTCATGCCTAACACTAGGACCCATAAACAAATGGATATCCTTACTCCGGCATGGTGAAGGGCCCAAACAATGATAAAATTGTTGGAGAGCCTTCAAACTGTGTAAGGTTTGAGTGCTCAGACCGGTCGGGCAACCGATCTACCCTGTGGCCCGATGCACAGCAAAGGCGCTGGACTGTTTTCTCTCACCCTAGACTTGTCTGGCGACAGGTTTGCAGGGGGCTTAGACCGGTCGGGCGATAGGTCTAAGGTGAGGCAGATGTGCAGGTCTATATATGTTTTTCCTCTTGGACTGTTTTGTGCAAGGTACGACCGGTCGACTGTGCACGCATTTTCTTACACATTACACGGTTGTGCGTAAGATATTTCTAATTCGGGGTTACTTGCTATATATATGGCATGAATCCGGGATTAGGAGTAATCCTAAGGTGTCCAAGGTTTCCAAAGTGTGTTTGGAAGAGGGGAGAGTGTTTTGAGAGAGAGAGAGAGAGAGAGAGCTTGGGTTTTCTCTATTTTTCCTTACTTGTTGTTCGCTTCCCCAAGTGTAGGGTTGCGATGTAGTAATAATTCGGTAGAGACCGAGATCGTTCTCAGGGACTTGTTAAGAATTCACAAAATTACTTCTAATATTCTCTACTCGAGAGCTAACTAAACAGATTTTTAGAATTGAATGTAAATATGATTCTTAAACTAAAAGTGAATGTAATCAATATAAGAAAGCACTAGGGGTCCAAGGATCCACTTGTAGCAATCCTCAATGCAGAATTCGCTGTGGTTTCCCAATTACACAACTCGAATCGAAATCAAATCCTATCTAGTCAGATGATAGAGCGGTTGTATTACACAATCTGTCATATGTGCGATTCTATACATGATTCCCTCAATTCAAGTTAGGACTTGAGCACACTCAATTGCATAGGTCAATCCTAGTTCCAATAGGTTAAAATCACAATCATAATCATCATTAAACTCTGTCACAAAGCATAACTAGATCATGATTTGAACTTCATTCAAATCACATATACCATCAACACATAATTCAGAAACTAGTACAAAAAGGTAGAACTTTGGTTGAAGTTCCCACATGGAAATCCAAGTCAGAGCGTATTGAATCCGATTCCTCGGAGCGTACAGGTCTAGAACTATGCAAAACAGTTAAGAACTGAAGCAATTCTTCCAAACATCCATGAGCCATCATAAGATTAAGAAAAACTACTTAGAACTTTATTTAAACTTCTATAAACCATTGTTCTTCAATAAATCCAACTTGAAACCAACATAAAACGAATTAAAGCATCTTAGATTCACTACAAGCTTCACCTCTTAGCCCTAGCTAAGAGGTTTAGCCGTTCATGATCCAATAAAACATGAAAACAACTAAAAACATAAACTAGAAAACACAAACTAGAGGGAGTTGTGGAACTCCGAATCCGACTTCCGCCGCCTCCCACCTTCGTAGATCTCTCCTATGATCCCCTAGGAAAGATCCCTAGGTCTCCTTTTATAGTGGAGAGGCTCTACCGCCTCAGAATCTTCCAGAATTGCGCAATACTTACGCACTTACGCCTCAAAAATCGGAGCTTGCTGAAGAAGTTACTGAATTGCTAAAATTTACACTGACTACCTATTGGTAGACCGGTCAGACTGGGCTGGTCGACCGGTCACGACTGGTCTAGCCTGTTCTGGGACAGTCCAGCGTGTATTTTGGAGATGGGCAGGCTCTGGCCGACCGGTCAAGACCAGTCGGCCCTGTTGTATTCAGCGTCCAGAGAGTTAGGAGGAGGTGGCCGACCGGTCTAGACTGGTCGTGACCTCTTGGACGACTGGCTAAGACCGATCATGGCCTCCCCTTTTCACATTTTCTTCTTTCTTTCTTCTCTCCTCTTCTCTCTTTGCTTTCTTCTTTCTTTGGCCCACCTTGGGTCTTCATCCAAGGCTCCTAAATAGAGCTTTTTAATCATCAATTGGGCGGAGTCCCTCTAATTCCTACAATCATAAAATCACGCATTAGAATAGTCTTAAAGCTTGAAAACCATGCGTAGTTAGTGATGAAATGGGGTTAGAATATACACATTTAAGCACTCAACACTTGCGGGCTGTCAATCTCTGTAATCTTCTGTTAATCATAGTGGATCGCTTTGTGCCGTGGTTTTTTACCCGTTGATAGGTTTTTCCACGTAAAATCAGATTGTCTCTTATGGTTGAATGCTTGTGTGGTTTGATTTCATAGTGTTTCTCGTTTGATCTCACATTATTCTGCGCGTTCGACTTCCGCTTCCGCTGCCGGTATTCCCAACAAGTGGTATCAGAGCTATCATTGGGGTGGAGTAGAATTCGGATCTGAGACGAGGAGATGGGATCAAGCACAAGGTTCAACATAGAGAAGTTCTCTGGCAAAAATAACTTTGAGCTATGGAAGGTGAAGATCGAATCCATTCTAGTTCAGCAAGGGCTTGATGAAGCTCTTGGAAAGCGACCCGAGGCTATGAAAGATGATGAGTGGATGAAGCTTGACAAGAAGGCTAGAACCTCGATCCTGTTAAACCTTATAGATGATGTCCTCTATCACGTCACGAAGGAGAAGACTACGGCGGAAACGATGGTGAAGCTAGAGAAGATTTATGCTAAGAAGTCTCTAGAGAATCGCATCTACCTGTTGATGCAGTTGTTCACCTTGAGGATGGCTGAGGGGATGGATGTGAAGTACCACTTAAGCACGTTCAATAGGCTAGTTTGCAAGTTGGTGGAGATAGATGAGCCGATGAAGGATGAATATCAAGCATGCACCCTGTTGAATTCTCTTCCAGATTCATATGAGTCATTCAGGGACTCGATGTGTGCAGGGAGGGAGACCATCAACGTCGAGACTGTTATCTCAGCCCTCCAATCGAAAGCGATGAGAAAGAAAAGCAGTGACGTGGGTTCTCGTTCTTCCTCAGAGGCACTGATTATAAGGGGAAGAAATTCTGAGTGTGGTGGAGGATATTCGAAATCGGGATCTAAGGCCAAGGGCAAAGGAAAAGCCAAAGTGAAATACTAGAGTTGTGGTCAGGAAGGCCACATGAGGGGGGATTGTCAGAATCCCAAGTTGAAGCAAGAGAGGTATAGAAATTCTTCTGGAGAGGGAGCCAATACTGTAGAGGACGATGGCGATCTTTATGAAGTTCTGACCATATCTGGCAAGGGATCTCACGGTAGAGAGTGGATCCTAGATTCAGGGGCTTCATGTCACGTTTTTCCTGACCGAAGTTCATTCACGACATACAGGGAGTATGGTGGTGAATCGGTGTTTGTGGGCGATGGCTACGCTCATAAGGTGGTGGGTATTGGTACGGTGCACATCAGGATGTTCGATGGGATCAAACGAGTCCTGGAAGATGTGAAGCATATCCCCAAGATAAAGATGAATGTGATTTCTCTTGGTGCACTCGAGGCGAAAGGGTGCGTGTTCATCGGCCACGATCGTTGCTGTGAAGTGTCGAAGGGGGCACTCATGTGTATGAAGGCACAGAGGTGTGGCCATCTTTACAAGTTGGTCGGGAGCACAATTCACGGTGGAGCTGCGGGATTAGCAGCGAGTGAGATCCACGGTTGCTCGTATGTGGCAAGTGCCCAAGGGCCACATGAGAAGAGCGAAAAAGGGCGTGAATGTGCAAGGTTAGAGTCGATGGTGGCACGAGAAGCGGCGGAGCTATGATTGAAGTTAAGATAACGAAGCGAGGATGGTTTGATTTGACGTTTGAAGCCTTGGTGGAGATTGTTGGAGAGCCTTCAAACTGTGCAAGGTTTGGGTGCTCAAACAGGTCGAGCGATCGGTCTGCCCTGTGGCCCGATGCACAGCAAAAGCACTGGACTGTTTTCTCTCACCCTAGACCTGTCGCCAGACAGGTCTGCAGGGGGCTTAGACCGGTCGGGCGACAGGTCTAAGGTGAGGCAAATGTGCGGGTCTGTGTATGTTTTTCCTCTGGACTGTTTTGTGCAAGGTACGACCGGTCGGGCGACCGGTCGACTATGCACGCATTTTCTTACGCATTAAGCGGTTGTGCGTAAGATGTTTCTAATTCGGGGTTGCTTGCTATATATATGGCATGAATCCAGGATTAGGAGTAATCCTAAGGTGTCCAAGGTTTCCAAAGTGTGTTTGGAAGAGGGGAGAGTGTTTTAAGAGAGAGAGAGAGAGAGAGAGCCTGGGTTTTCTCTGTTTTTCCATGCTTGTGGGCTGTCAATCTCTGTAATCTTCTGTTAATCATAGTGGATCGCTTTGTGCCGTGGTTTTTTACCTATTGATGGGTTTTTCCACGTAAAATCGGATTGTCTCTTGTGGTTGAATGCTTATGTGGTTTGATTTCATAGTGTTTCTCATTTGACCTCGCATTACTCTGCACGTTCGGCTTCCACTTCTGCTGCCGGTATTCCCAACAAAAATTAACAACTTGATAGCGGAAATTAAGCCATCCCGATTCGTCACCGGTTCACTCAACACATATGATAACCACAAACTAGACCAGATGGTCCAAAGCCCAAGAGTGGTTATAGAATTTAGGGTACTAAAAAACAACAGGATACAAGCTTCCCATGATGAAATTTGGCCGATATGTCCACTACTCTTTTATAATTGGCCAACTAAGAGTTAATCCAAAAGGGAGCAACTACAAGAAGTATGTTCCTATGCACTATTGTGTCATCACTAATGACCAAATTTCACTCATATCCACTCATGACTAAGTTCCAATCAATAACAAAATGAAGTTAGATTCTAAGGGCACTGTTAAAGAACAAGAGTATATTGTGGAAACTTTAACTTGTTTTTTCATTGACAATAACAGGAATATATAGAAGATGTGACAAATTTGAAGAGATCTTAACAAATAGACATATGAGTCCTTCTAATAGCTATCTATGTTAAGTATCCTATACTCTTAAGTTATCTATAGGTGCTCTACATTGTGTGCACTCCCGCCGCCCGCCGCCATCGTCATATGCATCTATCGTCTCTAACACTCAAGTTCAATTTTTATTCATGTTTAGCAGTGCACTTGTTTCATCTCCTTAGCCTCATAGGCCTTGATCAATCATCTCCTCCGTACACCTTCTATAATATCTCTTCCCCATACCAGGCCTTTTAACAAGATTTCCTTTTCATTTGTGTGGCTTATAAAGTGAACCTATTTTTTCATTTGTTGTCGAAACATCTAGAGCCAATGGAAGAGAAATGGTTGAACTTCCAACCACCAGTGTGTGTATCCACCGAAAGATCAACGATTGAAATCTCGGCCACCAGAAGTGCCACTAGATTATTCGGTAGTTATTGGAAGTGTCAATAGTTCACATCCCGGAAATCCCCAAAAGTACCTACTCAACTCATACTACTCGTCGTCTCCTCACCACACTACTGTTGAATTTTTCTTTTTCTTTTGAATAAATGTTTGTCATACCTTTCAAACTCAAGTTCCTCTTTTCAAAGCACCTTGATTTAAATAGCTATCTATAGATGTTTCTTTTTTCCTTGATTTCTTTAATTTTCCGTGATGCACATTGTTGTTGTCAATACTTGAGAAATATCACAAGTATCGATTAATACAACTTTAATTCATAAAATAGGCTTGTGGATACATCAGCATGTATCGACAATAATGTCGTTGACACAATGAATTTTTTTCAACTCCCTTCAGAAATCATATCGCTGACCTGCAATGCTGTATTGGCTCATATACTAGTCGATAGTATCAATAATAGAATACTGACTTTTAGAAGATTGCCTATCTTTTTGTTCAACAATCCCATTTTGTTAAGGAGAATGAGAGCACGAGTATTGGGACCTGATTCCATCTTCTTGCAAATACGATAAAATCCCCTTAATCCATGTTCTCTAGTATAATCAGATTAGAAATATTTGGAGGATTTAAATTGAGTTAGCAATATTTTCTGAATATCTTGAAGACAGGATTTTGAGACAAAAACATCCTGAGTTAGTGTTCAACGGGAATTATGAGTGCATTCAAGGGACCCAAGTATTGCATTCGAGGGAACTTAGTAGTAGTACTAAGAGGTAATGAGATGAGGGGAAGTAGACTTAGATGGTTTGGTAATGTGCAACAGAGACCAAGAACCACACTGGTTAGAAGGACTGAGTTGGTACAAGTTGAAGGTCTAAAAGGGAAAGGGGAAAGCCCAAAAGGACATGGATGGAGGTGGACTAAGTTGGTACAAGAAGGCTCTAAAAGGGAAAGGGGAAGGCCCAAAAGGATGTAGATGGAGCTAGTTAGAAAAGACTTGATGACCTATGGTCTGTCCAAGTCTGGCCCTTGAAAGAGTGGAATGGAGGAATAAGATTCATGTAGCCAACCCAATTGATTGGGATAAGGCCTAGATGATAATGATGGTAAAAATATCTTGAGTTAGCTCCTTTTTATTCTCATTGCCTCTCAAATATGAATATATACATATATAGAACTCACACCTTCATTTCAAAAGATAAATCAAGCAAGAGTAATCGCCGATAAATGAACTATTTATATCCATGAACCAAGACGATAGGACCTGGGCCCCAGACATCAATATGAACCAATTAAAAGGACTTGAGCTCCTAGTTTAACTCAAAGGAAAGACTATACAAGTACGTTTTGTCAGCTCACAAGTTTCACAAGACAATTTAAAGACACAAAGAGACTGCAATTGTGGTGGAAGAAAATACCAAATAATGGAGCATGGAGCTTGTCCATGCAACAAGTTAAATCTTCTTTTCCATGGGAGGACTGCAACACCTGCCTTGAAGCTTTTGTTACCTCTTAAAGTTATTAACTTTAAGATACCAAATTATCAGGCCATGTTCCAAGTCTAACCCTTATTTATCCATTGTTAAAAGAAAAGAAGACATTCCTGCATGGGAACCTTCAGTCGACTGAGATAGAAAAGATACAAGAGCAAAGACAAAGATGCCCTTGTAAGAATAAGAAACAGCAAGATGTCTCATGGGATACTCTTAACGGAAGGGAAATCATCCCTTCATATGCTCGCTAGAGATTTTACATCAAGAGATGCAAAATTGTTGTCAATAGATCTCAGAGTTCTAGCTATATTTCTCATGTTAGTAATGTATTGAAGGCTATATTAAACATCATAACTAGTTCAACACAAATAACTAAATATACCATAAAATAATGCATAACCCTAGAAAGTGTTGAAGTTGCATAAAGTCAAAACAAGGTGCAAGCCTCAAATTGGCCACAAACACATTCTTTAGAAGTCACCTAAAAACATGAAAAGTTATATGAAACGTGATCAAGAATGACATTTCACGCTTTAAGAACAAACAGTGACTTACTTGAATTGGAGATGCTGTTCCAGGTCTTGTAGTGAACATAAGTTGCCAGCGACCTTCAATTAAACTAGAACTTGTCTGTAGGATATGCAAAATAGAGACCATTAAAAAGCTTTACCCTATAAAGACTCAAGACTGCTGAGGCAATTTCTTCAATGAGTATCGACACAATATACATGCACAGAAGTTATGTCATATCCATGAACATAAGTTGTCTATATTTTGTGCACGCTGAACAAAAACAAGGGTGTAAGATTGAAAGCAGTCGAAAGCAGTGATCAGAGATTAACATATAAATAACCAACTCATTATCAAAGAACCACTCAAGGAAATAAAACAGCTAAAATGAATAATCTGCTTGGCAGTAGGTTGAAAGCACTGAATTCCAACATCAAATACGAAAATACAGCCACACAAATAGTTTGCTTTCATACTTTTATAAAACTTCACCCAAAGTTTTAAACTGATAAGAAAACTGAAAACATGTTATTTCAATTGAAAATTTTCAAATGGACATCGAAGACTCTGAAACATGTGATATATGAAACAGTAAGTCAGATTGATGTATTGTAAATCAGGTTGACCATGATAAGATCCACATACAATTAATAAAATACATCGAAGGTTAACAAGCCTCACATTTAATTGGAATAAAGAAACTATTGAACACAGTCAACAAATGCATGAATCATAAATGACAGGAGTCCAATTCATTTTCCTTCAGTTGATGATTTCAAAATGCACTAAAGACTCCATGAAATGTGAATATAAAAAGCAAATCAGATTATAGTCAAAACCATCCTAAATTTCACATCCAACAAGTATAAATGAAAGGTTAGAAGGCCTTGTAAGAATAAAGAAGATTATTGAGAGTTCTCTCAATAAACAAACCAAATAAAGTGGGAATCCAATTGTGAAGTTTGAGGGAGAAAGTGAGAATGTGAGAAAAGGAAGATACTCTCTCCCTCACGAAATATTGTATTCATAGAAAAGATTAAGATAAAAAAATCAGAAAGAAAAACAGAAAAACAAAATTAAGGATAATCCTAATCCGAATTTCAAATATACATATGGTACTCATGAATACGTAAATTTGTACATCCCAACACTCCCCCTCAAGATGGTCCATGGATATCATTCATGCCAAGCTTGATATTGATCGTCTTGAGTCGCAATGTTGATGTAGCTTTGGTGAAGGCATCTACTAATTGATCTTTTGAGCGAACAAAAGACGTATGTAGAAGTTTGGAAGTCAATTTTCCCAAATGAAATGACAATCAACTTCAATGTGATTTGTGCGTTCATGAAAGACCGGGTTGCATGCAATATGTATGGTTGCTTTATTATCACAATGTAGTGGAATTGGAGAAGTTGTCGAGAATCCCATATCTTGAAGGATGGCCTTCACCCATAGAAGTTCACATGTTGCATGAGCCATTGCCCAATATTCGGCTTTGGCAGAGGAGCGAGCAACAAAAAATTACTTCTTACTTTTCCAAGTAATTAGATTTCCTTCAATACCCTGTAGTAGAGCGTCGATCAGAGGAAGAGCCAACCGAATCAGCATCACAAAAAATGTTGATTTTCAAATGGACATGACTTGAATAGAGAAGGCCACGACCAGGTGCAGCTTTCAAATAAGGAAGAATCCGATAGACAGCATCGAGATGATGTCAATAAGGCCATTGCATAAACTGCCTTATAATTCCAACTACATAAGAGATGTCTGGACAAGTAAAGCTAAGGTAAATTAGTTGGCCCACTAGTCAACGATACGTACTTGGATTATCAATTTCATCTGATTGTCTCTCATGTAACTTATGATTTACTTCAATAGGTACGTCACTAAGATGAGCACCAAGTAAACCAACTTCAGAGAGAAGATCCAGCACATACTTATGTTAGGATAATAAAAAAAAGATCCTTCTTTTGAGCAAGCCACTTCATTTCCAAGGAAATACTTTAGCAGTCCTAGATCCTTCATTTCAAAAGACAAAACCAGGAATTTTTTAACATTATCAATCTCAGTTGTTCTTGTGCCAATTAAAATGATATCATCCACATACATGACAAGAATTGTCGTGTTGCCATTCATATGCTTTACAAATACCAAATTATCAACAACACTTCTTTTAATGGACATCAGGTGATGAACCCTAAAGGGATCAGGGACACTGGTAATGAGCCACGTGTTTCCTGCTTACTTGACTTATGATATAATTGTGGTGTTCTGGCTTTGCCAATACTACTGGTTGAATACTGATTAATAAAGGCTGGCAATCATGCATAGATCACATAGGTGTTCGAGTGCCTGGTTGCCCGAGGGTTGCGCCAATCTCAACCCTTTTCACGTGCATCAGTTCGCTAAGGACTGTGGCGATAGGTGAGCGAGCCCCACCGTACTAACATCCGGAACATAGCATTTGGCATTTCATATTTGTATACATTAATCAACTAGCCTAGGGAAATGTTTGTTATGTTGTGCCTTCATTACTACTTGACTGTGTTGATATTGTGTATAACTAGGGAATGGTAACACTGAATTTTATACTCCCACCTGGGACGGTGTTTTAGAACACCAACCAGTTACTTATGCACAAGTACCTTAGAGGGAGCAGGGAGAGGTGATGTTTATATTGACCCTATGTTCGGTGGGTCACATTTTCAGTTTGTAGACGAACAATTTTAGGCAAACTTGCCTCCGGTTCAATGCAATCTTTTAAGGGTAGACTCAGTGTAGACAGACTAGGATTACATTCATTTTTGGACATGTATATATTGAGTCCCCAGCTGGGTGGACTGTGTGGTTGTTTTTGGATAGTCGTATGTATGATACACTTTACTTTCAGATGATATATGCACTATTTGGTTTAATTCTTTACTATTAACTCAACACCAAGTGATTTATGCCATTAAGCTACGCTTCCACATTTAAAAGTGACACCCGAGAAATCGAAGGTTGTGGATGTACCCGACCGCTAAATTTCAGGGCGTTACAAATTCTTAAAACCCCCCACCAATTTTAATACATAAAATGAAAGTTAGGTAAAGCTTAAAATAGAAGAAAACAAATATAATTTTGAATTGTAAATCATAAAATCATAGGATTTGTATCAAAAGGGATTCAAAGGTGGGTGGGATTTAAATCATTTTACTTAATTCCATGGTGTAAATACATGGAATTACCATGGTGTAAATACATGGGCCGACTAATTTACCTTAGGGGGTGTTTGCTTTTCAATTCCATGGTGTAAATACATGTAAATGGGTAATGATTAATTACCAGTGTAATTCCTTCACTTTTTTCTATGTTGACAATGACGGCTTGCTTTTTGGACACTAAAACCGATGATTGTGCGAATTTCATGTGGGGCCCACTATGACGTATGTCACTTATCCACATTGTCCATCCATTTTGTGAGCTGAATTTAGGCCATGAACCCAAAATTGACACAAATCCAAAGCTCAAGTGGACCACACCACACGAAACAGTGGGTTGAAAGCCTACCATTAAAAAACCTTTTACAACCACGATTTCCTATGGTGTGGGCCACTTGAGCTTTAGATCTGCCTTCTTTTTGGGCTCATGCCCTAAAATGTTCCGGTAAAATGGATAGACGACATGGATATGTCACAAACCTTACAGTGGGGCCCACAAATGTAAGTCCATCGTTTTCAAATAGCATTTCAAGGAGGAAATACTCGTTTCTGCCAAACATGTGTAAATGGTAATTATTACCCATTTACCTGCACTTACCAGATGGAATTGGAAAACAAACACCCCCTAAGATTCGACTCAAATCGTAAATTGTAGGATTTTGACAACATTGGTTGTAGGCGGGGATGGCGCAATTGCAACTTTGAAATATAGGTTGCATTCTTTTGTGCACTTTGCGTGCTTCTCTAATCAACTGATGTTATCTCCTAAAAAAGTGGTGTAATTGCAACTCAAGAAAGTGGTAGGCTATAGATGCAGGCAGACGTGAATAGCAAATTTGAGCAGTGAATTGTGAAGATGATGAACGAACAGTGCAAATATGGTGTTGTTCAAATTGGTGGAGATAATACAGAAATCACTAAGCAAAACTAGGTTACGGGAGCAGGATGATGGCCGGAACTAGGGTTGCGAACGATGGTATAACCGTTGTAGATCCATGGCTTGCACTCATTGCAAAAGATGATAACAGATCTCTTGAGATCTGGGATGCAGGGGTGTTGGTGGGTTCAATTGGGTGATGCTACCGGAGATGGGATGTGAGTCTTAACAGTGACGGATTGAAGACAATGGGGACAATGGTTGTCGATGATCTACTGAAGTCAGCAGTGGATCCGAAAATTACGAAAAGCAGAGGTAATGGACACAAGATGGGTCGACAGCATGGTTACAAGTAAAAGGTCACCGCCTGATCGAGAATGGATGGTGGAGCGGGGTGCAGCAATAGGATTGCAGACAGATAGAGATGCCACCAAACTGAGATAACAAATATTATGCACAGATAGACATGGTTGGGTTTGGGCATTGAAAGTGTTAGGATTCCAAATATGAGATCTCCCGTATGGAAACGAATGGTGGTGGGGACATGGTAGATTAGAATCGTAGATTTGATATCATGTTAAACCACAAGAGACTACACCTTGTAGACTATAACTTGTTTATTTCAATGAGAATAACAAGAATATATAAAATAGGTGAGAGATCTGTAGAGATCTTAATAGACATGCATCTTAACAAAAAAGAAAATATTCTAATATAGTAAGATTACCCTAATTTACTCTAACATCCTTACTTCCCAAATCCCAAATAATGTCACTATCTAATTTCAAGCAACACTTGCGACAATACATGACGCAGGACAATGGACCAATAAGGGATGATGCAGAATGAAACCAAAGCAGATATATGAAACAATGAATAATCAAATTAAATCTACTCAAATCACAAGTGAAGGCATTCAATTAGGTAAAAAAATCAATATTTCATATCAAAGATCACAAGCACGAAACGTCGAAAGTATAAAATCTCACAGGCCAGGACCCATGGAAGATAGAACTTCCATGTCTAAGCATAGGATTAATCCTAAATCCAAGGGATGAAGTTCTAAGGTTCCTGGGGTATTGATAGAATTGGGATCAATGGTTTGGGTTATGGTTTGAGTGATGAGGGAATTTGGGGTTTAGGGATTTAAGGCTATGGGAAGGGTGAAATTCAGATTTAGGTGAAAAAAGGGTGTTTTGATTTGAAAATGGGGAGGGATTACGTTAGATGGGAAGGATTTGGATGGGGAAAAGGTAGGGTTTTGGGAGAAAACTAAGAAAAAGAGGTTGTGGGCCTATTCCGAATGAAAACGAGTTCAAGATTTGAGGGATTTGGGCTAAGGTTTCGAGAAATAACAAGAAAATTATCAATTGAACGGAAGATAACAATCAAAATACTTGGATCTCGTGGAGAAGAAGAGAAGAGAGATAGTAGAGATAGCCAGTATCACACCAAAAGGGGGATCCAATCACTGGAAGTTCAAAGCTCATCTCAAGCAAGAATGAATTTTCTTCTCAATATTCATAAACGTAATAATGAAAATAGGGTTTCGAACGATGCTTTTATAGTCCACATCTAAGAAAAGTGCACTAAAGTGCCTACAATATATATATATATATATATATATATATATATATATATATATATATATATATATATATATAAGACAAAACGACGCCTAAACTAAAGAAGTCCAAGAAAAGTGCGCTAAAGTACCTACAATATTTTAAAAATAAGAAAGATAAAAGGACGCCTAAAACAAACAAAATGACGCCTAAAAAAAATAAACCTGCACGTCAAACTGCTGTTGTACTCCTCTCACGTGCTCCTCACGTATCATCGAACCACAATGAAATGGGCGCGAAACATCTCCTATACTGATACACTCAAGCAAACGAATGTGATGGCCTAATGTCCCCATCAACTCTCCCCGACTGAAAAGAATTCGCCTTCGACGAAATAAAACTCCAGTACCGCTCTAGGATATCTAGATCATTCTGCTGCAACTCGGTCCCTATAAGCCACGTGCAATATGATGTTGGCCTGTCCTTCCACTTGACGAGATACTTTTGGTACCCTCCCTCACTAATGGACAACACTTGCTCATCCAAAATATCTTCAATCTCTTCATTTCTCTGAAGTATGTGTGGCAAAGGGGGTAAAGGTTGGGAAGACTGGGTAGGGATAGGCCATGGAGTACGAGGTTGGGTAGATATGTCATCTGGGTGACCCTTAAAAGCCACCAGATCCTCCACATTGAAAGTAAAACTATTTCCTATGCCAAGTGGAAGATCTACTACATACGCATTAGTGCCTAAGCGTTTTAAGATTTTATAAGGGTCGGACGACGTGCTTATAATTTCTTAACGGCTCCTTGTGGGAACCGCTCTAGACTTACACGGACCATGACGTAATACCCACTTGAAATTTCTACAACCTGCGATGTGAGCTAGCATTTAATTTATATTGTTCATTGCTTACATTTATTTGCTTCCTAATTTCGTCAAGCAATTCATGGATATGCTGTGCAAAAGACTGAGCTAACTCTGACGGTCTATGAGAAACAGACATGAATGAAACTATAGGACGCTCCAGTGAAATAATGGACTCAAAATAGACAACTCTATTATCTAGAACTTGGGATTATAATAAAAGAACACTTCTTGCGGGTGACACATAATTTCTCATTCTTTAGTATCCCAAAAACCCACTCTAACTGATATAGGTATTACTCCTCGTAAGTGTTATAAACAAGGATAATGTTCAAGTATCCCACTATACTTAAGGACACTCGATCGAGGCTTTGTGGACGGCCAGAATGTGCCCACACATGCACCACGTGCCATCGTTCTTGGAACTAAGAAGGGCAGGTACAACACACGGAATAAAACTCAAACTAAAACTCTCCTGAGTGAACTCTTCCCTAAGGAGCTTATCAAATTGCCTCTACATTTCCTCACACTCCGCACGGTTCACTTGGTAGGGGGGAAAGCTTGACAGAGTTGACTCAGGGACAAGATCGATTGCGTGTTGAATGTCCCGCTTGGGTGGAAGTTCATCCGGTAAGTCATTTGGTAGAATGTCACAAGTCTTTTCCAAGTCCACAATCACTCCAGACAACAACTCTACGCTAGCCTCAAGAATAACATCACTAGTCATGTGGGTGTCCACCATTGAATCCACACTGATCTCTCTTTCAAACTCGTTCGCTTTCATGATGGTAAGAGACTTAGATTGGGACTCCACATCATTCAAGTCACGCATGACAACTGGAAGTGGTGCAGCCTTAATTTCTTCTACCTCTTCATTGCCAGCACCCACTCCTTCATGTTCAACAATGGGTAGTGATGCCTCGATTTCTTCTTCTTAATCACTATCAAGTTCAGGCACGTACTCCACCTCTTCATAAACAGCCTGTTTAAACCCTTCCAACTAGTCATTCACCAAGACATTATCTCGCTCCTAGGGAAATATAATTGGTGAAAAATACTCATCAAGTTACTAAGAAGCTGAGAATCCCTTAGTGATAGATTGGACCGCTTTACAAGAAGGTTGCCATATGGGTTCTCTTTTTTGGACGGGAAGGTGGGACAACTCTTTCTTGAGCTAATGGCTTTTGACAGTAAGAGGTGGGAAGATACTTTTCTTTCAAACGCTCTTTCATCTCGCCCCATTGTAAGATCAAAGCTCCACTTTTCCACTCAATTCTTCATTCCAAATCTGTCCAAAACGACTTGGCTTGGCCCACCAATTTCAACTTGGCGAACTCCACACGATAGTTGTCCGACATATCATGCCAATCAAAAAAATATTCCAAGTCTTTAAGACAATCAAGGAATGTTTGTAGGTCCATGTGACCACTAAAATATGCCAAATCATCGAAGTCCGACTTTCCATTGGGTCTCGAGGGCCACAAGACAACACTTAACGTCCATGAGGATCTTAAGCGCCGATACTCCATTCATTACGAGGAGACTCAACAACTAAATTCTAGGTGCAATGAGAATGGAAATAAAGATAAGGCTCACCTAGACGTAACAATATGGATCCTAGACTATATTTACTATGTTATGACAAAAAAAAGTTTCTACCCTAAAAGCCGCAATATGAAACCCTAAACTATATGATGCATGTGCTAACCAATGCTAAACGTGATGAATGAGATGCTCTAGACACCTTATGCTTCGAGCCAAAGCTTCGATACCAAATTTTGACGTAGGACAATGGTCCTACAAGGGATGATGTGGAATGAAACTAAAACGGATATGTGAAACAATGAATAATTAAATTAAATCTATTCAAATCACAAGCGAAGGCATTCAATTAGGTAAAAAAATCCATGTTCTATATCAAATATCACAAGCACGAAATGACGGAACTATAAAATCTCAAGGGCCAGAACCCATGGAAGGTAAAACTTCCATGTTCAAGCATAGGATTAATTCTAAAATCCAAAGATGGGGCTCTAAGGTTCCTAGGGTATAGTTAGAATTGAGATAAATGAAAATTAGTGTAAGGATTATGGTTTGACTAATGAGGGAATTGGGGGTTTAGGGATTTAAGGCTATGGGAAAGGGTAAAATTCATATTTGGGTGAAGAGGGGGTGTTTGGATTAGGTTAGATGGGAAGGATACGGATGGGGGAAAGCTAGGGTTTTGGGGAAAAACTAAGAAAAGGGGGTTGTGGGCCCGTTCCGAATGAAAAGGGTTCAAGATTTGGGGGATTTTGACTAAGGCTTTAAGAAATATCCAAAGATCTATGAAACGGATGAAAAGAACAATCAACTTACCTAAATTTTGTAGAGAAGAAGAAGAGAAAAGAGATAGAAGGGGAAAATCGGCATCGTACCATTGGCATCACACCAAAAGGGGGCTCCGATCGCTGGAGGTTCAAGCTCATCTCAAGCAAGAATGAATTTTTTTCTCAATATTCATAAATATAATAATGAAAATAGGTTTTCTAGCAGTGCTTTTATAGTCCACATCCAAGAAAAGTGCACTAAAATACCTGCAATATACATAAAGACAAAATGACGCCTAAAACAAATAAGTCTAAGAAAAGTGCGCTAAAGTGCATACAATATAGACAAAACGACACCTAAAACAAATAAACCCACGCATCAACCTGCTGTTGTACTCCTCTCACGTGCTCCTCATGTATCATCGAACCACAACGAAATGGGCATGACAAGTCTCCTACGCTAGTACACTAGTGCAAACGAACGTGATGGCCTAATGTCCCCATCAATACATCAAGTTGCAGTGCATGCATCTTCCCCTTACTCTTTTATCCTATGTCTCAAGAAAAGCCAATTCTAGCTCCACCTATTAATGGCTACAACACCACCTGTTGTCATTTCAGCACCGCCCTCTCCATAGAGAAAATTGCTACAGAGCCACTATCATCAACACCTATTCTCAATGCCAAACCCAGGGGTGCATTTTGTCTAGCATCACCTCCTCCGACAATCCAATCATCTCTTACAGCTGAATCTGCACCAGACCAAAACTTTATAGCAGATGGCAATCAATGCTATCTACCCCTTCACCAGTTTTCAGCAGACATACTGCAATGAACATTGGATCAGCCCATTCTTCTTTAGTTCTGCTCCTTCAATCGCCGCCCATCACTATAGTCTTTGGCTGAACAAACCCATAGCAGAACTGTTTGTTGTAGCCCTTTGCAACACCACCCAACATAGAAATTTCGAGCACGGTAGCACCTACACCCACATTTTTGTTCAGTTTTTCAAAGGGCTAGTGGTCTACTACAGAGAAGAAAAGAGTGAATGCCCTGATTTCTTTTTTTTTTCTATTTTGGTGCTCCAAGAGAGCACCAGTACTAGTGCAAGCTCAGGTTTCACAAGAATCAATCTGCCAACACCAACTTGGGCCATAGAACTCTCCATCATCTGATATGACTCGTATCATCTTATTCATATTGATTTTGATGGGGTCCGATACAAGTCCAGTAACATATAAACAAAAAAGGGCCAATTTGTTCCCGACTCGGAACAAGTCTTACCAAATTTGGGTAGTGACGAGCCAACGGAGTCCGAAAATAAAAGGGGGCGGGGGGGAGGAAGTGGAGAACAGTTTGGTCGCACACTTGCCATGCTGGCACATGTGGTTGCATGTGTTTGGCTGCTAAATGCATGTGGGCATTCACATCCTAAAAAATGAAAAGATAAGAGAGCCCTGTAGCAAGACATATCCCCAACTTATAAGGATGAGAAAGAGAGAGCTTCCTTAGGAAGTTAACTCTCGCAAGCCACCACTGTAAGATGCAAACACAGAGATGGTGCCACGTTGCGGAGACTCTTCAACCATACACGTGGCATTGTACATCCATCCAGACCATCTAAATCAATAACCCAACTGTGCATGGAGCATAACTGATAATATGTACAGAGAAGGTAATATTAAACTTTTATATGTTTTCTTCTTTTTTAGGTTGTTTATGATTTTCCTCAATCTCTTTTTACTTTTATAATTTTTTATTTTTCATTTTTTAAGTTTTTGGGCAACTCTTCCCTTACCGGATGACTCGCAATACAACTCGTTCTGATACCCAAACAAGTCGCACTCCCTACCTAGTAGTAAACCCAATCCGATGATGCACGGGCCCCAAATGAAAAGAAAGCAAAGTAAGGTCATGGATAGTTGGATCCGTTGAAGAACGATGGCTTGGTGACGGAAGTGGAGTCTTCCATAGACATATTTTCAAGCTTACTCTAGGATCAACCTCTAGGCGGTTAAGCCTTTAAAGAGGAACCCGCTCTGATACCAAGTGAAATTGCGGTTTGCGCCGCTATTGAGATAAGCTTGAAGGTATGCTTATGTCCTAAAGGGGGGTGAATAGGACTTTTTACAAATTCCTTGACAATTAAAAACTTTAGAGCATTCACAATCCAATTTACCAATTAAGTCTAAGTAAATGCAAGTAAATAGATCACACAAGATCTTTCTAAATTATCAATTATACTAAGACAAGCATTTGATCAAACAGTTGATATGCATGCTTGTACTAAGCATTCAAGGATTTCATATAAGCATTTTGTCAAACGTGAGATGAGCATTAAGTTAAGCACTTATAGAATCAATCTCAAATCATAATAATGGACAAGATGCATTCACACATTACACACAATATATAGTGGTTCGACGATGAGTCTACTCTACTCCCGGTTCAAGTACTCAACTCCTTTGAGCACACCGGCATTCACTATCGGAGGTTTTAAATGAGGTTCACCTCTCAACCCTTTACAACCTACACAAGGTCTATTCCTACACAAGGACTCCTCAAATCCTACACAAGGACAACACACGTATTCTCCCATGTCAGAGGCCTATGCAAGGACTTCCATGTCCTACGCAAGGACACATACGTCCTACTCAAGGACAACTCCGAGATTGGGTCACAATCACTAGACCCAAATCTCAACAAGAAGGGGGAATCAATAAATGGACTCTATAAGCTTAAACACTTACAAGAGATGAGCCCCGATTCAGCGTCGTTGAGTAGCTTCAGCTTCCACGAATACTTCAGCTCTTCTCCAAGCTCCCGTGATCAGCTACCAATGCATATAATGATCCCAAACTAATGCCAGGTAAGTGGGAGAAGGCATTGATGTTCTATTTGCCTATTTCAATACAATGGTTAATGAAGGAACAATCAATCTGATCATTCAATGGCTATAAATGACTTCAAGTTGAAGTTTCAATGATAGGACAGCCATGAATGCCATGCTTGAGTTCATTGTTCAAACCGAGCTTTGAATACTCAATGTAGTACCATTAATGACTAGGTTTGAAAGATGAACTCAAGACAATAATGAGCAAAAGAGATTAGGTAAAACTCTTAATTGCCTCTCTTAATGCTCTCAATTCTAGAGAATATTAGTATATATGTGTGTTAGTATGTGGCTCTTTTATTGTAAGTGCATGTGCACATCTTTTCTCTTCTCCTACAGTGTACTATATGCTTATTCTAATGAAGCTTTGTGCGGTGGGCATGTGGCCCACATACACAACATTCACCCTAAAACTCTCTCTCACTCTCTCTCCTCTTCTTCCCTTTCTTCTCTCCTCTTCTTCCACCCTAACCATCTAATCTTCTTCTACTCGATATCAGAGCTAAGATCAGACTATTCCGCATCAAGGGAGTTGAGAGACGACACATCAGATTGCTGACGTCAGCGGTCGTACGACTGACGTCAGCAATGTACGGTCAAATGGACCCCGTTTGAGCTAAAAGTTTAGGGGTTTGATAGATCTCTATTTTAGAAGATTTGTCATGATTTTTTGAGAATTTTTTAGAGCCTTCTTGATAGTGATTTGGCTGAAATAGTGAAATTTGAAAATTGAGCCCCGAATCAATGTTTCATCGATTTTTATCAAATCGGTAAGCTTTTCTCTTGTTTCTTTCCTCTAGATGGACTGGTATCTCTCACCCAAGCTAATATTGGACAATTTTTTAGCTGATATGAAGATTTGAGTGGGTTTTAACTCCCAATAGAGGTGCGGCCATGTTATTTTTGGGCTGTTTACGTCAGATTTAAGTACTTTGGGTGGTATTTTCAGAGTTTTCTGGTTGATTGGGGTTAGTCTCTCATCTCCTCAAAGGATTGCTTATTAGAGACTTTGTTGAAGTACATTTTGGACCCCTCATTCTTATGGGGGACAAAGGGCAATCTCATCTTGGCATGGGTTTGCTTGAACCCAACCCACTCCAAATCACCTCAATTAAGTTGAATGGTAATAACTATCTTCAATGGGCACAATCTGTAGAAGTGTTCTTGGGGGCCCGTGAGAAGTTATCGTATATTCTGGATGATCCCCCAAGCTCTACAGAAGACACCTGTAAGACTTGGACAAAGGAGAACTATCAAGTCATTGCATGGTTGTTGAACAGTATGGATTCTTCAGTTAGCCACTCCGTGATGTTTTTATTATCGGCTAAATGCATTTGGGACACCCTTCATGATATATACTCCGAGTCTAAAAAAATTTCGCGGGTATTTCAGCTTATTCAAGAAATTGGTCGGTTCTAGCAAGACTCAAGACCATTAAAAGATTACTATTCGACACTTCGAGGCATGTGGGATGAGCTGGGCTTGTATCAACCTCTTCCTTCGAAATGTCGAGACGATCATGAGCATGCCCGTAAGCAACGGGATGACACTCGTGTTATGCAGTTCATCGCAGGGTTGAACTCCGTCTACTTCAGTGTTCGGAATCAAGTGGTTGTTAATGATCCCCTTCCTCCGTTGACAACAGCCATGTGCCAGTGCGCTACTATATCAGCTCTTCCTTCACATCCTTTTGTACCACCAGAGCGTTCAGCACACCTTGCTGGCGATCCATCTTCCATTTTTCCTAGATCTCACGCACCATCCTTGAGTTCAGGGCGCACTTTTGGTTATGGTGGTCATGACAGAGGCTGAGAGGGAGATCGGGGATGTGTCGGTCGTCATCTTCGAGGTAGTGGTGGATGTGGACGAGGACGTGATAGTTTCCGCATTTGTTCGCATTGTAGCGGAACTAATCACACTATTGATTACTGTTGACAGCTCCATGGTCATCCTACGTGTGCTGCTGCCTCTATTACAGCTACTGTTGCTCCTGAGAGACAACCTTCCACCCTAGCAGCTGAGCAGCCTTCTTCAGGAGAGTCTCTCATTATTTCTCGAGCAGCTTATGATGCCCTGATGCAGCTTCATATTCATGATGTTCCTGAGCCTTCTCATGCAGCTTCAGCCCAGTCAAGTACCGCTCTTCTAGCGTCTTCTTCTACCACCTCCTGAGTCATTGACTCTGGAGCTTCCTCCCACATGACTGGTAAGTCACATCTCTTTTCATTTTATTCTCCTTCCTCCCACTCTCAATATGTTACAGTCGCAGATGGAACACATGCCCCCATTTCTGGGATTGGTTCCATCTCCCTTTCCCCTTCCTTGCCATTGTCCTTAGTCTTGCATGTACCTCATTTTCCATTAAACTTACTGTCTGTTAGCTCCCTTACTAAATCGTTGAATTGTTCGATTACCTTTTACCCTTCTCATTGTCTTTTTCAGGACCTACAGACGAAGAGAGTGATTGGTGGGGGGCATGAGCGAGGAGGCGTTTATCTTCTCAATGATACAACTGTTGCTGCTTCAAGTACCTCTTCTCTTGATCGAGACTCCATCACACAGTGGCATTGCCGCTTGGGACATCCTTCCTTAGCTCGATTGAGACTTTTGTTTCCTTCATTCTCAATTACTAAACCTTTGTGTTGTGATATTTGTGAATTATCAAAACATCATCATACTACATTTCCTCCAAGCAAGGTGTCTCGTATCGGTTTCGGTGGGCGTAACGGTGCCCACCGTTTCCGATACAGATACGGGCCGTATCGGCCGATACGGCCCCGTATCGGCCGATACGCCCCCCGTAACGGTCCACTTTTTTTTTTTTGCCAAAAAATTTTAAAAAAATATGGATTAAATCCAGAAAATTCCAAACATCCCAAATATGCATTCATTTATAATTTTGAACATGTTTATGGCGGTGAAGCGGTCTACACTTTTGTGAAAAAGCTGTATCGGGCTGTCTGGTGAATTTATGAAGCTAATAACCTGGAATAAACTGCAGAACGTATAAATTCAAATTTCTAACTGTCTAATACCAATAATATGTATATTAGAATAAATGTAACATCAAAGTATTTCAATTTTCACATGTACTATTATTTTTTATAATTTACTTTATATTATTTACAATTTATTTACATACCTGAGGAGTGAGGAGTGAGGACTTGCAAAAAATAATGTATTAAGACTTCTCTTATCTTGAATCTATGACCGACTCTTGTCCTACCAATTGAACATTCTAAAGTAGAAAAAAAAAATTAGTAATACCTGATATACTCCCCTGCAAGCATGTTGATTAAAGATTACTTGACTAGTTGTCACTTGTCAGGGGAGTTATTTTAAACACAAGTTCAACAATGTAAAGTGTGTGTTTTTTTGGTGAATGTATGACCATGTGGGTAATGGAAAAGACTCACCAAACGGAACTCACCACCAAAATGAAAACCTGCTTTGTTGTGGTTGCTCAACCTCCACGTCGTCGTCGTCATCATCATCGGGTTGTTGCAGTCTTGTTGTTGCATATCCATAATATTCAGTGCCAAAGGGAAAGACCAGGTCAACGAAACCTGATGATGACTGATCCTGACTAGGCAAAGATTCTGACCCTGAGTGAGGATATCTACTAGTGCCCGTCGAATAGCCGTGTGGCCCGTGCCCATACTGGTACTCGTATTCAGGGCCAGGCTGTTGAGATTGAGATGAATAACTTGGATTTGGTTCATATGGTAGATGTGGAACAACGTCAGGAGGACTACTCCAACATGAAAGTGGCGGAACAGGTTCCCTATAATCCCATTGGCTGTAAGAATACCCATAATTCCTCGGATCATAGCCATACGCATGCTGATGTTCCAGATCTGTCGGTGTAGATCGCGGTGCAGGTGCAGGACCTGTAGGTGCAGGACCTGCAGGTGCACTACTGGAGCCAGGCTCTTGCTGGCTGTATCGTGACTCAGTACACTCACAAGTTCGACCCCCTTGGCCCCGCTTGCTTCGTCGAAGTTCATCAGCCTCGCGATCCGTAGACGGCTGTATGGTATCAGTAGCCCCGGTGGGTTGAGCAATGCCAGAAGTGGGACCAGCATTAGGTGCATCATCATCATCATCATCATCATCATCTGTTTCAATATCGCTAGAACTCGCACTCTTCTGCTAAGTTTGCATGAAATCCGCCCCCCTTTCTGGGTCCAACACAAATGCACGACTCTCTTGTTGTGCCTTGCGTATTTCTGGGTCTTCAACTTCTATTTCTTCACTATCATCTTCTATTTCTTTTTCCCTTACTTTCAACCAAGGTAGAAGTGGGTCATCCTCATCATAAATATTGTCCAAGTTTATTGGACAATAATCCACATCACCGGCATTATTGGTGGTAGGCCTCCTTGAATGCATACGCATTCTTAGCCTCATGTTGTAATGCATAAATACAAGTCTATCTAACGTCCTAGTCTGAATTCTATTTCTATTCTTCGTATGAATAAGGCAAAACAACTCCAATTTCTTTCACAACTAGAAGAAGACGTTGTTTGGCTCAAAATCCTTACTGCAATTTTTTGGAGAGCCGGTGTGTCCTCTCCGAAATTTATCTACCAGTCGGCGGGGTGCAACTTAAGTATTGCATGTTGTGCAAGAGTATCTCCAAAGCTACCCTGGCGAGTTCCAAATATATCCAATTCATTCAAAGCCTTTATTTGTACATCTAAGTCAGGCTCTAATCTCTTTATCACGTTCTTTAATCCAATACGAATCTCATCATCCATAACAAATGATTGGGCATATCTATACCTAGGATTTAGGTAATAACCTGCTACATGAATATCGTGGTGGAGCTGATTTGTCCATCTTTTGTCGATCAAATTCCAGTAAGATTGCCAGCTTGAACAATCACGTTTAATTGCCAACTTCGCTTTATCCATGGCGTCGTAGAGGAAGCCCATCGTAGGTGCTTCATCGGTTTCAACAAGACGAAGTACCCTCATCAGTGGTTCCATCACCTTTAAAATTTTCTTAACCCTCTTCCAATATTTGTTGTCTCTTATGGTGTTTACAACATCAACCGGCGTCCCTGATGTCTTCTTCCCATATTTTGTGTTGAGCCATTGTTGGGAAGCAAACATTTCACTCAACTCTCCCCTATGCTGATACAAACTCTCTAAAGCTATAAAGTTTGTTGCAAATCTAGTCGCCGCTGGCCTAAGCAACTCTCGTCCCTTCGTGAACTTCCTCATTATTGCAACTAGGTGATTATGGTTGTAAATAAATGTTGTCACTTCTTTTGCTTTTTCAACCATTTCCTTGACATTCTTTCTCTTTCCAATATCTTCCAATATAAGATCAATACAATGTGCAGCACACGGTGACCAAAATATATGTGTTCTCTTTAGCATCAACAAATTTCCTGCAGACTTATATGTTGCTTCATTATCTGTCACAATCTGCACCACATTCTCCTCCCCAATCTCATCCACTACTTTATCCATCAAGCTAAAAATATATTTAGCATTTTTTATTTCATCCGAGGCATCAATTGACTTGTGGTACACTGTTCCCAAGTGACAATACACCATGAAGTTGATCATGCTGCGTCTTGTTGGGCCAGTCCAACCATCACACATGATCGTGCATCCTCTGGCCTGCCATATAGGTTTAAAGGTATTTACGTATGCCTTTGTATCTGCATACTCTGCATCTGTCCATTTTTCCCTAATCTCCTTGGCTGTGGGAGCTTTAATTCCTTCACCTGCTTCTGCTGCTGCATCAATTACCACCTGCCAATATGGAGAGTTTGCCGCATTAGGGGGTATGTTGGCATGTATAAATAACTTTGCTGCTGCCCTACCCAGTTTCTCAACAGAAGTTCTACTCCACATTTGTTTTATCTTCTTTTGTTTACTAGATTCTTTCCTAAAGAGGATCGGATCAACAGAGGGTCTCCTAGGCACATCTTCTTCTTCCACATCTACATCTATAGGATGACGAGCTACATGTGAAGATGTGTCCCGCCGGCTGCTAAACATACGCCTTAATCCACCAAACATACCCCCTCCAACCCCAGCTGTACTTCTCGTTGGGGCTGCAGTTGTACTCCCCTGGCCACTCCCACTCCCACTCGCACTTGAACCAAACGTGCGTCGACGTTCTTCCTCTTCACGAGCATAGCGCACGCTTTCTCTCCTAGCTATAGTCATTTCTCGATCAGAATCTTCCCCAGAATCAATGATGTCTTCGCCACGAACGCCCATATATTCTGGACCAAACACATCTTGTCGGGCCGCATCAAGGATATCATCTTTCTTTTTCTGCACAGCAGCTCGTTTCCCCTTTGACTCATCTAAATTGGCTTGCATCAGTATCATTATCTCTTTGGGAACTTTGGTACATCCTGCAACTTGACCCTTTCGATGTGCCAAATGTTGTTTAAGTCGCGTAATTCCACCATTTATTACTCTATCACAATAGTTGCATTTTATTTGGTGCCTTCCACCACCTACCCTCTGACAATGTTCCCATCCAATATCCTCATTTGCAGTTCCACTTCCAGTTCCAGTCCCAGACATTTTTTAATTAGAGATGGCTTATGTGATGTGGCTATGTCACTTAGATACTGAGTCTAAGAGTGAAATACTTAGATTTTAAAATTTATAAATGTAATTGTAAATCTTAAATACAGATAATGAAATCAAGTACAAACTACTAAATTCAAATACTAAACCCTATGGGCTACAACCTACAAAGTACAACTACGAAGCTCCAAAACGGCAAAACCTGTCGAAAAAATAAAAATATAAACATACATTAGTCATTACTCATTAATCTGTAAATATGATTCTCCATGTTTTTGAAAAAAAATGATTTTCTCTAATTTTTAAAATTATTCCGAAATTTAAAAAAATACAAAAAAAATAACAAACCATATGCATAATCTATAAAATGCACATGATTATGTTCTATTATAAGTAACACATGTTATCCAACCTTTAAACCAGAATTTTTTTTTGAAAAAGATGATTTTCCCTAATTTTTAAAATTATTCCGAAATTAAAAATACCAAAAAATAACAAACCATGTGCATAATCTGTAAAATGCACATGATAACATTCTATTATAAGTAACACATATTATCCAACCTTTAAACCAAAATTTTTTTTTGATAAAAATGATTTTCCCTAATTTGTAAAATTATTCCGAAATTAAAAAAATACAAAAAAAATAGCAAACCATGTGCATAATCTGTAAAATGCACATGATTATGTTCTATTATAAGTAACACATATCATCCAACCTTTAAATCAGAATTTTTTTTGAAAATATTAATTTTCCCTAATTTTTAAAATTATTCCGAAATTAAAAAAATACAAAAAAAATAGCAAACCATGTGCATAATCTGTAAAATGCACATGATTATGTTCTATTATAAGTAACACATGTCATCCAACCTTTAAATCAGAATTTTTTTTTGAAAATATTAATTTTCCCTAATTTTTAAAATTATTCCGAAATTAAAAAAATACAAAAAAAATAGCAAACCATGTGCATAATCTGTAAAATGCACATGATTATGTTCTATTATAAGTAACACATGTCATCCAACCTTTAAATCAGAATTTTTTTTTGAAAATATTAATTTTCCCTAAATTTTAAAATTATTCCGAAATTAAAAAAAATACCAAAAAAATAACAAACCATGTGCATAATCTGTAAAATGCACATGCTTATATTCTATTATAAGTAACACATATTATCCAACCTTTAAACCAGAATTTTTTTTGAAAAAAATGATTTTTCCTAATTTTTAAATTTATTCCGAAATTATTCCGAAATTAAAAAAAATACAAAAAAATAGCAAATCATGTGCATAATCTGTAAAATGCACATGATTGTGTCCTACTATAAGTAACACATGTTATCCAGCCATTAAACCAGAAAAAAAAAACATGATTTTTACTAATTTTTAATATTAATCCGAAAATAGACAGAAATTAAAAAAAATATAAAAAAAATATAAAAATCAGTTGCATAATCTTGAAATACACATTTTAACATTTTACAATGGCTACAACATCATATCAAGGTGGAAAAAAGTAATTAGAGGAAGAAAAATGTATAAATATCTATTTTCGGATTTCTTCGAAAAATGGCCCACGGAGCTTCGATTCATCCAAATCGTAGAAATTGGTCGTTTTAATTCTCCAAAATAGACTAATTGTGGTCGTTTTTAGCAAAAGAACAGATTAGAAAAGAAATGGGGGAAGAAAAGTGGAAAAAAATTACAAAACAGCAAGTATTTATAAAAAAAAAAAAAAAAGTTATCGTTTTCTGACCGTTACGGGGGGCGTAACGGCCGTTTTGGGCCGTAACGGCCGTTACGGCCCCGTAACGGTCCGTTACGGGCCAAATATTCGGGGTCCCCGATTTGGACCCCGTATCGCGTAACGGTACCGGCCGTTTCCGGTACGTATCGGCCGGTACGGCCGATACGTAACCGGTACGGCACACCTTGCCTCCAAGTGTTTCAGGAAGGAAATCTCAACCTTTTGATCTAGTTCACTCAGATGTCTGGGAACCAGCCCCGATTACTTCCACTTTTGGTTTTAAATATTTTGTCACCTTTATTGATGATTATTCTCGCATGACCTAGGTTTACCTTTTGAAATCAAAGAGTGAAGTGTTTGATATGTTTAAAGTGTTTTATCGTGAAGTGTGCACTCAATTTCAATGCTCAATCAAAACCCTCCATTCTGATAATGGGGGGAAGTACATGTCCACTACTTTTTTGTCCTTCTTACAGGAACATGGTATTTTGTCTCGGACATCATGTGTTTACACTCCACAACAAAATGATATCGCAAAACGAAAGAACCGTCACCTTCTTGAAGTCGCACGTACCCTTCTTCTTGGTATGCATCTACCTAAGCATTTTTGGGGTGACGCTCTTCTTACTTCCACTTTCCTTATTAATCGTATTCCCTCACGTATATTGTCTTCCAAATCCTCATTTAATATGTTGTATCCTCATGACAATCCATTTCCTTTACCCCCTAAAGTTTTTGGTTGCACATGCTTCGTTCAAATTTTGGATGGTCGTAATGATAAATTTAGTCCCAGGACAACTAAATGTGTTTTCTTAGGGTACACTCAGAGCCAAAAAGGATATAAGTGTTATGACCCCTCGACTCGTAAGAAATATATCTCTGCCGATGTAACATTTTTTGAAGATGTTCCTTTTTTTTCGCCTCATGGTCGATCCCTCTGTGATCCTCTTGCGAGTCAGGGGGAGCATACTGTTTCTCCCCTTCCTCTTGTCACTAGTGATCATAGGGAGACTCTTTCACCTCCCATTCCTAACTCTGTTGGTGATTTGGGTGACCCGAAACCTCTGCGAGTGTATCATCGTCAAGATAAATCTCCATGCGCTCCGCCGTCCACTCTTCCACTCACTTTGGATGTTAACTCTGATGATTCTCCTATCTCAAGTCCAGATCTTCCCATTGCCTTGCGTAAAGGGAGACGATCATGTATTCAACACCCCATTAGCAATTTTGTTTCATATGATCATCTTTCACCGTCCTTCCAGTCGTTTGCAGCTTCCATTTTATCACAGGCTATTCCTCGGTCTCTCTCCCACGCTCTTCAAAGTCCTGACTAGACAAAGGCAATGATGGAAGAAATGTTTGCTCTTGAGAAGAATCATACTTGGGAGCTAGTTTCTCTTCCTCCCAGGCACAAACCTGTTGAGTGTCGATGGGTGTACACGACAGTGTTTTAAATTGCGAATAGCGTGTAACGTAGCCTTCACCCCTCTGAAGCGTGAGGCATAAGCTACAAAGCGTGTAGCGTAAGCTACACACTACTTAGATTTTTAATCAAGGTTGCACCAAATTAGATGATTAGTAATAAAATTTGACAAAATTTCATAACACACTAGATAAAAGTGATTAAATATAAAAGTGAAGAAAGAGCAACAAAACTTATTTAAAACTATTTCTTATATTATTTTACTAAAAGCATTGAAAAGACTAACTAATTTTCATTGAAATAGAAAAATGTAACAAATCATTAAAAACATTATTAATTTTAATGTTATAGTGAAAAATGACTTGTAATGTGAGCTATGTAGCGTGTAGCGTATCCAAATTAATCATGTAGTGTAGGCTACACGCAACTTAAGCTATTTTCATGAGCTACGTAGCGTTTATGCTAAGCTATGCTATGTAGCGTAAGCTACACGCTACATAGCGTAGCTATTTAAAACACTGGTACACGATCAAATTCCTTCCCAATGGCTCCATTGATCGCTACAAGGCCCGTCTTGTTGCTCGGGGATATACGCAGGCTCAGGGCGTGGATTACTTCGAGACATTCTCTCCAGTGGCAAAACTTAATTCTATTCGTGTGGTGGTCTCCTTGGTCGTCAATTTATCCTGGCCCTTGTTCCAACTAGATGTCAAGAATGCATTTCTTCATGGGGATCTTGCGGAGGAGGTCTACATGCATCAATCTCCAGGCTTTGTTGCTTCCCACAATCCTACGCTTGTGTGTCGATTGAAGAAGGCCCTTTATGGGCTCAAACAGTCCCCGCGTGCTTGGTTCTACAAATTCAGTCAAGCTCTCATGGAGTTTGGCTTTGTTCGTAGTAATGCCGACCATTCTCTCTTTATATGTCGACGATCGACGAGCATCATGGTTCTCATTGTGTATGTGGATGATATTGTATTGTCAGGCAGTGATTTGGTTGGCATGGGCGATGTCAAAGAATTTCTGAAGAACAAGTTTGAGATCAAGGACCTTGGTCATCTTCGCTACTTTCTGGGCATCGAGGTTGCTCACTCCCAAACCGGGGTATCCTTATCCCAACGAAAATATACCATTGATCTTCTCATGGAGACTGGCATCCTAGGATGCAAACTGGCTACCACCCCTATGAATACTTCGCATAAGCTTCAGCCAGATGATGGTACTCTTCTTTCTGATCTTGGCATGTACGCTTGTAGGTCGGCTCATTTATTTGATTATTACTCGTCCAGATCTCTCCTTTGCGGTGGGAGTTGTCAGCCAGTTCATGCAAGCTCCCCGTTTTTCACATCTCACGGCTGTTTACCACAACTCCGGTATCTTAAATCAGCACCGAGCCTTGGCATCCATTTTCAGTCTCATGGTCATCTTCATCTTTCGGGCTATTCCGATGCCAATTGTGTGGGTAGTATATATGATCGTCGATCTACATCCGGGTTTTGTACCTTCCTAGGTGGTAATCTTGTCACGTGGAAAAGTAAGAAGCAATCGGTTGTTGCGCACTCCTCGGCTGAAGCAAAATATCGTGCTATGGCTCATGCTACATGTGAGCTCGTGTGGCTTCGCACCTTTCTTGACGAACTTGGCTATTCTCCTTCGGGCCCTATTCCTCTTCATTGCGACAATCAGGCAGCCATACATATTGCTCGTAATCATGTTTTCCACGAGCACACCAAGCATATTGAGGTTAATTGTCACTTTATTCGGGAGAAAGTTGCCTCGAAGGATCACTCCTTTTGTTCGGTCCGGGGATCAACTTGCGGATGCTCTTTCGAAGTCTTTAAGTTAAGATGCTCTTCATCATGTTCGTGACAAATTGGGCATGATCAACATCTATGCTCCAACTTGAGGGGGAGTCTAGAGAATATTAGTATATATGTGTGTTAGTATGTGGCTCTTTTATTTTAAGTGCATGTGCACATCTTTTCTCTTCTCCTACAGTGTGTACTATATGCTTATTCTAATAAAGCTTTGTGTAGTGGGCATGTGGCCCACATACACAACATTCACCCTAAAACTCTCTCTCACTCTCTCTCCTCTTCTTCTCTTTCTTCTCTCCTCTTCTTCCCTTTCTTCTCTCCTCTTCTTCCACCGTAATCATCTAATCTTCTTCTAATTCAATGGGTGTACAAAGGATGCCATTAAAGGCCTCAAGATATGCCTTTTTATAGGCCGAAAAACGAGCTCCAGCGAATATAAAACAGTCACTTTCCGGCCTGTCACAGACCCCTGAGAACCGGTCGAATTTGAGCGTCCGACCGGTCTACCTTTAACAAAAAACAGACCAAACGTCGCTGGACATTTTTTGTTCTTTTACGACCGGTCATGTGACCGATCTTAGGAGGCCAGCGAGCGGTCTTGGAAGGCCAACGACCGGTCTACCTTATATTAATTTAAACAACATGTTGCTGGACATTTTTTGTCTATTTACGACCGGTCGTGCGACCAGTCCAGTCTACGGACAGCCAGAACATAAAAAAAAATTCTTTCAAAAAACTTGCTTACCGAGTTTTTTCTATAGCCCACCCCTGACCGCTCGTCAGGCTTAGCACATGGCCTGATATAGGGTGAAATTCATCATCTTTTTCGGTGCACGAGGAGATGGTTTTCCTAGTTTTTCAACTGTTTGGCACCTACACAATGGACGTCCAAGACTGATCATCTTGACCTTTAGTCCGTTGATCAAATGGCAATCTTTAAGTATGATTCAAATGCCATAGACTAGGATGTTTTGGGATCCTATGGGCTGTCTATATGCAACTTACCTTCCAAGCTTGTTTTGGCTTGAACTTGAGTGTGGAAAGCTGCTACGATCTTCAAGTCTTGAGTCTTCAATGTTCGTCGGGGCTCACAAGACTTGACTGACTCATACGCTCACGCAATTGACAATACAATGCACGATTCAGTGCACTAACACTAGCACGAAATGCCCACATACATGAAGGGAAATGTTCAATTAGTTGACTGCATAAAATGGCATGGAACCTATCGATACGATATGTGATTACCAACACCAATCACATGTCAAAAAAAAAAACATCAAAATGAAAAAGGCTATTCTTGGTAATGTAAAAAAGAACTCACGGGATCTGGTACGCCTTTCAAATCTTCCAGTGTTTTCACAGCACTTTCAACATCCTAGGGGATATCAAACATCAATATATTAGGAAAAGGAGTAGGAGACTTAGAAAATGTAGAACTGAACTAAAAATGCATTTTTCATTTGACCATTGAAAGTACCGGTAGCCCGCCTTTCAGCAATCCAGACCGTTCATCAAACAGGCCCACAATGAATGCATCACATATCGACAATCTCCCCAACAGAAAAATCTACCCATGTGATCGGTGGATCTTTTCTTATGTAATGTGGACCATTGGCTAAACACCCCATTTCGAGCCCACCAATCCAACAGGTAAGTTAATACTTGGAGGAGATCCTAAGGGCATGCTCCATGCATAACAAGGCCCACCAGATAAATGGTCTAGAACGCTGAAAAGGTGGCGGAACAAAACAAATGTTGTTTTATTTAATCAAGCATAATAGGGGAGGAAAAACAAATGTTGTTTTATTGCATTAAATTCACTTGAATTCGCCTAATTGTCATTCAAAATCCCAAAAACGAATGTCTCACACACACACACACACACACACACACACACACACACACAGATTACTAAAAAATTCAAACCTTGAGTTGCTCGGGAGAAGCCTTACGACCTCTTCCTTGAATTCCTAGAAGATGTTCCAAGAGAACCTTTTCCGGTTCGGTAAAGGAAATCTGTTGTTCGTTGACGAACGAGGACGACGACGAAAGCCGGACAGTAAATGGCTTTTCCGTTCGACCGGATTCGAAGATTTTAGGGAATTTCGATCGGTTTGGAGGAGAGAATGGCGCCGATCGCAACCCTAATTTTGCAATTTCGACGGCCATTCGAGCCGAGTAACTGAGCTCAGTGTGTGGCTTCAACCGTTTTGGGTGCTTGTGAAGGGGAGATGGCAGATAACTTGGATGCCAATGCCACGTGGATGCATCATGCTATGACACGTGGTATGTTGCTGGGAGATTTCAACCGTCCGAGGGCAATGACGCAATGCAACGGTTACATGGGAACTCCCACGCGACGGACGCGGGTTGCAAACTGACACTGCCGGCGGCTACGTCCTACTCGCTACTGGACGGTGCTCTGTGGGCCCCCACAATGATGGATGTATTTTATCACGCCGTCCATCCATTTTAGATCATTATTTTAGGGGCACTAAACCCACAAATGAGGCAGATCCAAATCCAAGGTTGTACCACACGAGAGGGAAACAGTGTTATTGAACGCCATCATTGAAAACTTTTTAAGCCCCACCGTAATATTTATTTTCCATCTAACCTTTTGATGAGATGACACAGACCTGGATGAACGAAAATACACAAATATCAACTTGATCGAAATCTTTCGTGGGTTTTTAATGGTTGGCGTTGAATCACTTCCGTCGACCTAAGATTTTGACATGCCTCATTTTTTTCTGCTCATGCCCCCAAATAAACTGGCAAAATGGACGGACAGCGTGGATAAAACACATAAACCATGATGACCCCAGACCACCGTCCGGCCAAGGAGAGGATTGCCTGTGAAACCGGAGACAGGGATATCCTGTGGCCGGGGCTGTGTGGGTTCTAAGGGGATGTCCGTGACAAATGGACTACGTCCATCTGTTTTGGAAGACCACATTAGGACAGGATTTTAAAAATAATGCAGATCCAAAACTTAAATAGGCCATACCACACGAAATAGTGGATATTGTACACTTAGCAGTGATAAAAGTTTTGCATGAGGATGATGCTTTTTCTTACCGTTTATCTGAGTGTTAATAATTCTTTGAACGGTTTAGATAGCACATAAAAATCATGGTTTACGCCAAGAAGGTTTCAACCGTGGACGTTGGTGCTACCACTGTCTTGATACAGTAGCCCACAGTTTTGAATCTGCCTTTTAGAATCTTGTCCTAGATGGGTCTTTCAAAACATATGGACGTAGTGGACATTTCTGTGGATATTTCTGTGGATCCCACACAGCACCGGCCACATGCCGGTGTCACAGGCATTCCACTCCCGGCCGGAGTCAGTGTTAAGTATGCAATCTGACGCAAATTGCCATAGGCATCTCCTGCGCTCGGAATGTAGGTGGAGCCCGTTGTAATGTTTGCTAGAAATGTATGCTGTCTAATCATTTTGTGAGATCATTTTAGGCAATGAGACAAAAAATTAACAGGATCCAAGACTAAGGGGGCTGAAAACGTGACGATTGAACTTCCACAGTTGAAATATTCGTTGTGCCACAGAAGTTTTGAATCGGGATGATATTTGTGTTTTCAGTTCATCCCAATAGGAATGACATTATGAACGAACCAACAGGGGTTTCAACGGTAGTAATTTCCCTACCCACTTTTTTGTTTTAGTACGCCCCACTTGAGTTTAGGATCCTGGTCCTTTTTTTGTGACGGATTGCCAGCGAAACAGGCGTCTCCTGTGCTCAAAATCTAGGTGGGGCTCACTATGATGTCTCTGAGAAATCTACACTGTCCAACTGTTTTATGAGATCATTTTAGGCGTTGAGACAAAAAATGAACAGGATCCAAGACTCAAGTGAGCCAAAAACATGACGACTGAACTTCCATAGTTGAAATATTCATGGGGGCCACAGAAGTTTTGAATCAGGATAATATTTGTGTTTTA